>OX459013.1:5410458-6610458 GCA_949774965.1 Diarsia brunnea | reverse complement strand
GAATGCAGGTATGCTACACCCTGTAATGTAACACTGTTATGATTTATGTGCATTTATATATTTATTTGAAAGACTAGAAATGTATTTATTAGTGAAATAGATTCACCAACGTTCTTTTAGATATGTAAGTTTAGATTTCAGACAATAGTAAGTACTTAATTACTGTTATTGATTGAAGTTGTTTTGTTTGGACAAATCAACTTCAATTAATATGATTTTCCTATACAGGCATATTATCATTATGTCGCCCTTATTCTGTTTATTATAGACATGTTTTACACAAATATTTCAGTTTTCTAACATAGGTGTAACAATATAAAATCAAAACAGTGTTTAACCTCCGAACACTGGCGAGCCCAGCTCATGGCGTGCGCTGCTGTGTATTTAGGTTTGGGGCGGTTGTGCAGAACATTGTACAGCGAGCCTCCCTCCGCGTATTCCATCACCAGGCAGACGTGGGCGCCCTTCGTGCACGCTCCATACAGCCGCACAATGTTCGGGTGTGACACGCGCGACAACTGTCGCACTTCTATCGAAAACTCCCGCTTCTCAGCCTCAGAATTGATGTGTTTTATTGCTACTAGTGTGTTCCGCCACAGACCCTTCCATACGACACCAAACGCCCCTTTGCCCACCACCTGAAGACACAAATTCAGTACTTATAGTTCTCATTAATCTTCTTTAGCTCATTAGAGAACATATTATGTCCCGATATTTACCGATAACTCCTGAATCTCATTGTAATCTATCTCCTCTACAAATGTCTGCTGAACAGGCGAGTCTTGCACATTGGAAGCCATGGGTACACTTGTTATCACATTATCAAAATGACTAGCACGTTAATATAACGTTATTTATTAATATCTACCTAATTTTCTTTATAAAAATGTAAAAATAGTTGGTTATCTCAATTTTCTCAGTATTGTTTGGCAGAGAAAAGCAACTGCGACAAGGCAGCCATCTTTGAAACTGTAGAACAAATGTCAGTATGTCACACCATGATAGTGGTGTACCATTACAATAAATTAAAAATCGTAAACATTTTAATCATTTACGTTTCAATGCCCGAGTAAGTAAAGACGTTCCCAAACGCGTAACCAAACCGCATACCTGTTTTACTTCTTTCTGTTTTACTGAATTTGTGGGAATCAAGTTCACTCTGCTAGGTATAATGCCGAGGCATAACTACAGGGTAGATTGAATAAACACCTGTAGGATTTCCAGTCGAAATCAAACCTTAGGCTTGTTTTGGTCCTAGTTTCAGCCTAAACCGAAAAACCAAAACTCATTTTTTTTAAACAAATAGGGTGTAACGTGCATGTGGCTATCAGATCCTGACTGGCCATAGAGCAAATCGGGCGAATGCCTAATGGGCCGGATGCCCGATGGGCCGGTGTAGCCGATTGTCGGTCGAATTTCTGGGGAATAGAAACAATTTTCAACTTCTACACTGATTTTCTTACATATTTTGTATGAAAGCTGTTATCAAAGAATTGTCGAATTGCGAGTCTCGTTTTAATTTACCAAATAGTTATTCTTTAATTATACATAAATTTGAGAATTATTTGTGAAATAGGAAAAAGTAGGCGGTTTCTATTTACCTTGAAACTGGGGTCAAAAGATACGACAGAGGGGTGAATAGAGAAAAAACTTTAGGGTTGTCAAAATCAACTTTTATTGTACTTACGTACCTAACTAGTACTTATTTGTTTTTCAGTAAACAACTATCAACAATAATTGAAGAGATTAATTTTTGTAATTATAATCATATTGGTAGCGAAATGAAATGATGTAATTCACCTTATGTGAATTAATTATAATTCGAACACAAAATACTGATCGTCGCTACAGTCACTTACGCGAACCAGTTTAAATTAAACAAGTAAAACTAAAGTAGAATCTAGAATACCTTTTTTTAAATTAAATTAAATTGACCAAAGCCGTTGAAGATAAAAAATCTAAATTTCAAATTAAAGTGTCACAGAAAAACATTTTAACTAAAATTTTTAAATGAAAACTGTCATGATGAAAAAATACTCGATTGACAACCCTGAAAATCATGTTTCTATTAACCTCTTTCTCGTTGCTATTAACCCCTCACTCATATCTATTCACCCCTTTCTTCGTTTCTATTGACCCTAAAGGCGTTTCTAATCACCCCCGACTCGGTTCTATTCACCTCGAATTCAGTAAAAAAATACTAAGTCTCGATTTTACTAAAAAATAAGAACAAAATGATGGAATATTGATACTCACCTTTTTATTCCTAATAGATGAGAAACTTAACTATCCAAGTATGCAAATTGACAAAGAGATAACAGTGAAGAACTTGATGTTTTTTTAAAAGTTTGACACAGTCAATAAACACTTGTACGCAGACGTTCACTTCAACAGCTTTTTTCTTTAAGTCATTAGACTTGACGTAAATTTTAGGGTTGCCAGAATGAAGGAAAAATGTTGCAGTGTTATTAATAGGGAATAAAGATACTTTAACAGACTATAGAGCAACTAGAACGACCATAATCAAGTTCTCAGTTTTGTTTCTATACACCCCGCGATTTCTATTCACCCCATTTTACGGTATTACTCTCACTCACTTTCTTTGTGTATGAAAGATAAGCCAAATACAAAATTGTCTCTTTTTCGGGGCTATCTCTTTCGAACAACCCGTAGCTCCGACGGGCGTCGGCCCCTTCCATGTTGCTGACATCTCTTTGAGGCGCGCGTGGAACACGAACGCGCCGTCGACTCGGCCTGTCGTCGTCATAAGACGGACGGACGGCGAGCTAGCCCATTACTCACCGTCCACAGGCCCGCGTCTACGGTGGCCGGAAGCCGTCACGTGGCCCCCGACGCCCGGAGTATCTCCCGCGGCGGCTGGGACGAGAGGTTCTCTCCCTCTCACGTTCCGCCACCTCATTCGCTAGCATCGCTGCTTCGCAGAAGGAGGCGACGGCGTCCCATTCCATCTCACCCCGGGCCATGGCTTGCACTAGGCCCGGACACGAGAGGTCGCCGCCGCCGATCGCCGCTACGAGGACACAGCGGGGCTCCGCCCAAGCGGGTCAGACCTCCACGGTGTGCTCCACCGTGTCCTCCGCCGATCTTCATAATGGTGACATCCGGGCGTTTCCTCTCGCCTGATTCGGTGCAGGTAGCTCCCGAAACAACCGTGTCCGGTGAGGACCTGCGTTAGACGGAAGGCGAGGGTGCCGTGGCGCCGCTCAAACCACTCCTCAAAGAAGGGACTTACCGCCACTATCGTGGCGTACCCTGTTGTAACTTTGCCTTAGATAAGGTTGGCACCTTTATTATTTACAGACATAAAAAAGGGCGATGTATTTTGCGTGTATGTGACACTATTATTTTTAGGAGTTTTTTGTTGATGAATGATTGAAAATTCAAAAATATTGGAGGTCCAACAAATATCCTTTTTGTAAAGATATATAAATAAAATTTAGTTTACGGAACCTGACAAGTACTTGGCTATAATAAAATAAATAAAAATATAGCCCTGCCCGCCTGTGGCTATTGTATTGTAATCTGTGCCTGTAGCTTGTTGCCCGCATTTCATTCGAGCGGTAATTTTGACGATGTGAGAAAAAGTAGCTTATGTGCTATTGCAGACTACAGCTATAATCTATATCTGTGCCAAATTTCACCCAGATACGTTCGGTTCAACCGTTCTGGCGTGATTGAGTAAAAAACAGCCATCAAAACTTTCGCAGTTTATTTAAATTATAGTTTTAATACATAGTAATAAGTAAGATAAATATAATACAGTTTAATTATTTTAAAGTTAAGTGCTTTCTTGGCTGTCTTTTGTCGAGTCCTCTGAGTACAGTTTCTCAAGCTCGTTAGCATTTAACGCGACAATCATATCCCGCATTTCTTCAAACCTTTCTAATAAGGCATACGCCTCTTTGTTACGAAAGATCGCCGCTACCTGTTTAGGAGTTTCATTTCTGTGGTTGACTTGAAACAAATCGGCCCCTAAGCTTACTAGTATCTTGATAAGGCGAATGTTATTACTCATAGCTGCAAAATGTAATGGTTTACGTCCCCCAGGGGCATCGGGATCGTTCACAAGAGCACCAGCTCTCTCAACTAAAAGGCGAAGTATACTTTCTTCTTCTGCGGTCGGAACGCACATCATGATAAACTCTGAAATACAATTATTTGGTGACGAAGTAGAAAAAGTAGGATGTTTCACTTACTATCACTGCCTGCTGCAATATGGCTCTTATTGTACCACTTTTAGGTACAGGACCTACCCTACTACACAATGTGTTTCTAATTGGAATTATTCTTAATCATACGACTTAGTCCTGCACTAGTCTGGTAGAATACCTCAGCCTCTTATATTTTTATAATAGTAAAAATAGTATAAGTAGTCAGTTGTCTGTAGTACCTACCTAGCTTTGTTAGGACACTACCTTTCAAAAAAATTTAATAGATAGCATCGATTTTTTGCGAGTGGTTTGGCAGACGTGATGAACACTTAAAAAACTCAGTTTGTATCTAATAGACATCTTCATCACCATCAGCTTACAACAGCCTACTGCTGGTAATAGGCCTCTACAATCACGCCATTCAACTCGATTCTCAGAACCTCTCATCTAGCTGCTACCAGCAACCCTATTGATATCATCACTAGACCTAATCAGGATAAGCAAGGCTGACGGGAACCGGCAGGGGCTGGGATTGACTGGGCTTTCTATTTTTATGCGGGTAAGGGCCCGTCAAATCCTTCAAGGAAGTCTGCGAAATTCGATATTTTTTTTTACGATTTTTCGATATAACTTCCTTGAATGCCTTTTTCATCAAATAGTCGCTCAAAAAAGTATATTGAACTAAAAGGGTTGTATTGGTGATTTTAATCATTATTACTCAGTAAAGTCACATTTGTTATACCATCGCGTATCTTATTTTATTTAATACTAGCGGACGTCACGCGGTTTCACACGCGTAGTTCCCGTTCCCGTGGAAATACAGGGATAAAAAGTAGCCTATGTCACCCGCGGATAGTGTAGCTTCCCAACGGTGAAAGAATTTTTAAAATCGGTTCAGTAGATCCCGAGATTACCCCTTACAATTTAACAAATATACAAACACACAAACTTTACTTCTTTATAATATTAGTATAGATAGTATAGATATACAACCTGACACTGACCGGCAAATTACAAAAAACGTAAGAAAATTCGAATTTCGCTTGGTTGGTAATGGCTACACCGCCATTTGTCGGTTGATAGAGCCTTATTGTTTGTTGGTCTGCAGAATGCACCACGAGCAGGATTTCTGACACTGAGATGCTAAGTGCGCCTGCGCCCCCTTGCATCCTCTTACATATTATCTAATATCCTAACGTCTTAATAAGTTATAAAAAATTACTTACGCAAGAACAACCCCGGTTCCACAGGACTTTTTCTTGGTGTTACTAAAGCACCATGATCGAGTAATAATTTCGCCATTGCCAAACTTGGACTAAAAATAATTAAATGAGTTGCGGAGATTGAAATATCTCTCTCTCTTTCTCAAGGCTAGGTTACTGGTACAAACAAGAAGAAGAAATCTTCCGTTGCATTTCACAAAAGTACCGAAGTAGTTAGGATCTAAATTATACCTACAGCTATTGCGTATCTTTGTAAATGTCAGTGGCTATCATAGTGTCCATCGATTGACTGTCAAATGGTTATGGTTTGGTACAAAATGGAACCATTTGACAGTTAATCGATGGACACTATGATAGCCACTGCAATGACATTTAAAAAGATACGCAATAGCCCTACTGAACTCTGTGGTTTGGACTATGTTGTAAAGTCCATTTCACGAAAGAAGTCCCGCGGACAATTGTGGAACTAAATTTAACAGATCGGCCATGTTGTCGTTTGTCGATGTTATCAAGGTGCGTTTGTTGTGGTAGATATTTTGTGAGTTTATGATTGGATTAGTGCGTTATAAGGTTTATTTACGATGCCAAAAGTTGTGAAACAACATTATGTCGCGCGACATACAGCGCTGCGTTTGCGGGACTTCTTTCGTGAAATGGACTTTAGTCTACACTACACCAACTTGACGGATTCCAAAAAGTCATAACTGTTAGGTATTACTATTTTAAATGCGGACAATGATAACAAGTTAACCCGTCTATAACCGAAAGGCCCGTATAAAAACAGCAGGGCTATTGCGAATCTTTTTAAATGTTAGTGGCTATCATAGTGTCCATCGATTAACTGTCAAATGGTTCCATTTTGTACCAAATTATAACTATTTGACAGTTAATCGATGGACACTATGAAAGCCACTGACATTTAAAAAGAAACGCAATAGCCCTGCTGGTTCAACTCAAAACTGTTACAGAAAACGAATGCTACTGTTAAATTCTTCTCCAGAATTATGATCACGGTTCCTTTGACTCCTTACTCTACTATTTATAGTTTCGCCCTAATGAGCTAACACGAGTGAACTAGGGAGAATCGTTTTCGATTGGTCCTCGAAAATAGTACATGGGTAACAATGTAGGTACTATTTTCGAGGACCAATAAATTCATTTCTATATTCATTGGACATACCTCCTCATCAGACAGAGGGTGAGCGGCGTCATGCCCAAATCATCTTGAACGTTAGGATCGATCCCAGCTTCCAGGAGCTGGTAGACCACGTTTTGGTTTTCGGTATGGACTGCAAAGTGTAGTGCGTTACGGCCAAAGTGGTCTTTTAAGTGTATATTGGTTCCTTCACTGCAACAAAATATGGCCGACAACGTCGTTAATCACCCTGTCGTTATCGTTAACATTTCTAACTATTTTGGCTAGTTTTCAAAATCAAAATCAAAAGTCATTTATTCAAACTAGGCTGATAATCAGCACTTTTCGATCGTCAAAATTTACTTTATTTATTTACAAGTGACAGTCCCCCAAAACGCCCACTCTTCGACACTTCCTAGTGTTTTTGCTCGAAAGAAGAAGTGGCGGAACAAACTCCCCAGCAACACATCTGTCTGTTTTGGTTAGAAGAACCAGACTCGATACAATAGTACCTATCAATTTGCCTTTTCTAAGGTAACTAATATGCCTAGAGTTAAAACGAAACCCGCAGATGAGTAGAATCAATGTAAAGCTTGGGCGGACGTGGCTCCTCATCTACAGCCTCCCGGCCCGACGGGTCTCGCTACTAACTATTATAGCTTTCTCCAACTCTTGAAAAATATCAGCTAAGACATTGCTAAGACCATCAAAAGTAAACCAAAGCTATTCGAGGAGAGGAAAAAACATTTTCACTCGCACAAGACTTGCAAACATTGAGTAACCGCTTTTACTTCAATTATGTTTGGCAGTATCATAATAAAACCTTATCTATCCCAGGAACTATTTTAGAGCGCACTTCTGGTATACATAAATCACCACTTTTTCCGCAAAATAATAACACGTTCAAAAAATTTTTACAAATCCAGGCCTCCTCCAGAGCCGTGCAAAATGCATATTGCCAGCATATAATTTTGGCCTCACTATGGAAGAGAGGCCCAGTCCATAAAGCTAGATCAAAAGTGCAAAAAGAAACAAAAGGGTTCTTAACTCGATTAATATTCGTAACATATTGTCGTCTTCCATTTCAGCTGCTATCAAAAACGCTTGGTTTTGGTGCAGAAATTCGGTTGCTTCCGTAAGTCCCTCATAATTCTGGATTGGCAGTGAAGTCCTACCCCGCGCTAGGTCAACAACGAAGATGTCGTTACTAGACTGTTGAACTATAGGTGTTGCTGTAGGTGGTGAGTTGTCGTCGAGATCCTTTGGTATGAAGTAATCATCTGACAAGGAATCTTCAGACCAGTCTGTATGTGCAAGAATAAGAGAATTTTAGTAAGAGAGTGATAATAATATACTATAGACAATGGCGTTTAAGTATAGGTAACACTAACAAAGGAACTATCTTCTGATATTAGGTAGGTGCACTTTGTTAATGAACTCGGTACGGTACCAACCTATGAAACACGAAACAGGGCAATAGTTGTAACGTGGCAGTTTTAGACAATATAAATAAAAATGGCTAACCTGGTGAAATTACTGCCAAATAAGAGACATATATAGATAATACACTATATAAGTTAGAGAGAATCACAGTCAACTGTCGTTCCGTGCCTTGTACCGCCTCTGTCTGAATAATGTATAATGAAACGGGAAATAATGTTTATTTGCAAATAAAAATAACTGAAATTCATGGGAACGATGGTGGAAGGACAAAATCGTGGGTGTGTGGGTAGACACGTGGCCGTGCAGTACCATTTTATTTATTCACGAGTAAGTACTAAAACTTACGTAAAGTAGTGGTTTCTATATAGGCATTATATGTATACCTACGTCAATCTGATGGTTTAAAAAGGACAACATTGCGATAAGGTACAAAATATAATAACAAGACTAAGTACAATACAAATAAAACAATAATAATAATACAGTACAATAATAAGTTCATATAATATATCAACTTTGCAAAGTAACTGCTGTAAAACATTATCTACTAGAAACATAATAATACAACCAACAAATCTTTGAAATGTTTTAATGAAATACAATTAATTTCATTATTAATACTACACATGCCTGGTTTAGCTTTAGATTATCACTTAATTTGTTTTGTCCCCATTTTTAAGCAAATTCAGTGAAGCAGAATCAGATTGAGATATAATCGGAAATGAATAAAACAGTTCACTTTCTACTATTGTTTCCATTTTTGGCACATGCTCCAGTAGAGACGATTTCCTTTTCGTAGACATTAGCGTACCTTCCAAGTCAAGAAAAGCATCTTTGTTTTTTAGGTATGACATTACTATGGAATCATTGTCGCAATCAGAATCTGAGCCAATCAATAATTCGTTATCACTTTGGAGGTTTATGTCAATCATTTGCATTTCATCAGATTCCGATTCCATGAGCAATGGCGTTGCCGCCATGAAATCATTTCTGAGGTTTCTGCTAGAAGAAGGCATGTCAACTGGCATCACATTCTTATTGAAGTGTCTTTTCAGAATCGGATCTCTCGTGTGATATCTATGATTGATTAGCAATTCCCTTGAACTTGGATTACTGACGCAGCTTGAGTCCACAATGACGAACATCGGTTCACGGTCATTTTCAAGGTAACCAAGATCTTTTGGGGTATAGCGGATGCCAGTTTCATCTTCGCTGGAAAGAATGTAGGACTTAAAAGTGTTGAAGATATTCCTCAATGATAGGACTCCTGGTTGCTCTCTGGAATCAACGAAATTGTCTGTGTTGAGCGTTCGTTTGCCGAATTAAGACAGGGGTGCTTGATCAATTTGTACCTGCTATAGGTGACCGTGTGCGATTCACGTTCTGCGCGGAGCCTGTTGTGCACTTGTATAAGATGCAGTAAATGAGGCGGGAGCAACACGCGGCCGGGGAACCAGTAACTCATAAATGATGTATATATGTCATTTGCTAACCGAAAATTACACATTTTAAAGTAATTAATCAACCAATAAAATGAGGCATACATAGAGACCGTCGCGGCGGCGCCGGCGGTTGCTTCGCCATCGAGCGCAGGGTGGCTGTCAGTAGATGTTACGGCGTCCTTGTGCGATACTTCTGTCGTACTCTGGTTAATACTTATAGTACAATTGTTAGTGTTTCTTTTCATATTAGCTTATGAATGTGCAGTTTTGCTTAAATTACATTAACTTTTTAAAATAATTAAATTTTTATTTTTTTTCTGACGTGAATGCGCTGTAATTATTCGATAATGATTGACACAATCATGTTAAAATTGACAGAAATATATGCAGCCAGTCTTTCAATTTATGTAGCTGTAATAGTAGATTATTAACCAAGGGCTGTATGACATGTGGCGGAACGTCAGAGGGAGAGAACCTCTCGTCCCAGCCGCCGCGGGAGGCGCTCCGGGCGTCGGGGGCCACGTGATGGCTTCCGGCCACCGTAGACGCGGGCCTGTGGACGGTGAGTGATGGGTAAGCTCGCCGTCCGTCCGTCTTATGACGACAACAGGCCGTGTCGACGGCGCGTTCGTGTTCCACGCGCGCCTCAAAGAGATGTCAGCAACATGGAAGGGGCCCGCAAGGGCCGACGCCTGACGAGGCTGCGGGTTGTCCGCAAGGGATACCGAGGCCTCGACATGAAGGGCGAAGAAGGAACATGGGTGGTTTTTAGTCAGTAGAAGTCTGACACTCCCTTTCGCTCTGCCCAAGAGCGGGAGGGGTTATTTGATGATTTCCCACCCCCCAAAAAAAAAAAAAAAAAAAAAAAAAAAAAAAAAAAAAAAAAAAAAAAAAAAAAGGGCTGTATGACATCAATTGCATACGAGGTTTTTGGCGCCTGAGCGAAGCGAAGGCGCTAATTAACCCGAGTATGCAATTGATGCTTACGCCCGAGATAAATACTCTGCTTTACATATCGATTGTGAGGTAAGTAAACAACAAGACAGCAGGTTTCAATTAATTATTTTCGCGATGCTTTCGCGCCTACTAGTAGACTGCCTTTTTTTTTTCACGCACGCAAGCGCGTCAAATCTTGCTGGCCAGTTTGATTTTTAAATCGATTCCATCTAACATACGATGTGGAAACAAATAGTTCCATATTTAAAATAAAATCTTTATAAAATAAATTGTCTAGATTCCGATTCGAGTAATTAATCGATACCGAGAAAAAAAAAATTAACTTTTTAAAAATATTCTTCGTGCAGTATGAGTATGACAGTTCTTTTTTCAAATTCCAAAACCTATGCTGTAATGATAGTCATACACCCCGGCATTCAGGGGTGTAAGGGTGTACTTACAGAGCAAGAGATATGTAAAATATATTAAAAGGATACTATAATTGAGGTTTGTTACGTGTGGTGAACATAATAAAACAATAATTAAATATAATACTAATTTAATACAGCAAGTTTACATTTACATACAATCACTAATTCTATTTCAATGTAAGTAGAGTATATAATAAAATGTGAAGTTTAACTCCACCGCAAACTATTAATGTTCAATGAAACTAGACGCCTATCTATATGACAATTTTAAAATTGGTTATATACTTTATTAAATGATAAGTAGGTAGATAATATTATAATGAGAACTGAGGTATCCTAAGAAGAAAAAAATACACAAAATAGACTAAAATTAAATTTGAAATATAAAAATTTTACTTAAATTAAAAAGTAGCAAAACGAATCTAAAATAAAAAATGGTTTTTACTGTGATAACTATTCTTAGGCCTTAAAATGATGATTTGTGTAAAATAAGAAATTATTTATAATCTGGTGGCTACCTGATATTGTGTCAGTGTTTTAATACTAAGTATTTCTATAACTAAGGTCTGTTAGGTATCCGCTACAAACTGCGAATTAAATGCACGACAATCTCCCACTCCAAATTCTAACCTTCTTATGCGTCCATCCGACAACTAGCGACGTTTCAAATTGCTATTTCGCTCTTGCGTTCTGATTGCTTTTTCAAAAACCTGACCTTTGTTGTTGTACGAATCACAGGTTGTTGGGAATGGACACCGCTTTCTAACAACGCTTTACAGTATCAGTCGCCGATATACTGGAATGTCTTGTTCCTGCACTCGCGGCGCGGAGCGCAGCAGCTCGGCCAGAGTGTATAGGTCGTCGCGGGGCCGATAGTTGTTCTGGTGGTTCATCATGCCGTCTGATCGCTTCCTGGCGACCATGAAACGCTTCATCTTGTTAGCATACTGCCTCTTACGACGTGCCTCTTCATATCGTTGGGCTAATTCTGCCGGGCCTACTTGATACATGTCGGGGTAGCCATGGGCTAAGGCCATGCGGTTCTGTTCCGAGAAGTATGAGTGACGAGGGTAGTCTTGCTCGCGAGGAGAAACGACAACAGGCTCGCTGTACCAGATGTCTCCGTTCTCGTCTACCTCGGGCTGCTCGTCTGCAGCATTTCCATGTCCGACTCCATAATATTGTTGAGGTACCCATTGGTTCTGCGCGTTCCATTCTTGCTTTTTGCGTTCCTGCGCCTCCCACAAGTTGAGAAGAGCTCGGACATCAGCGGCGCTGAGACCAGAGTCACGTTTGCGACGTTCTGAGATGGGCCTAAATGTAAATGAAATTATTTAGTAACGGCATTGTTTTGTTGACTTACATACTTACACCTATTGTATGATGGGGGTTTATGTTGACCTGAAGTTCTTTTTATTTCCACCGGAATTTTTGGTGGCGGTTTTGGCAGAAGCAGCAGCTCCGCCCACCTTAGTGCCACTGCCGCGCTTGCGGCGGTGTGCGTCGTGTTCGTGAGTCATTGAATCCACGGGCGAGAGAGCATCGTGCTCCTCCGGTCTAGAAAATAGAATACAGTAAGTCTAGTGTTCTTATAATAGAAAGTGCAATTGGTGTTGGTCGAGGTGACTACAGCACTCACTTCAGATTTTTCTTGCCCGAGCCGGATTTGGTAGCTACTTTAGTAGCGGCCCCGGCGCCGCCGACTTTGGTTCCGCTACCCCGCTTGCGACGCCGGGAGTCGTAGCTGGTAGCTAGGCCCTCCATTGCTGGGGGTTCACCATACAGTTCCGGCCTCATGATCAAGTTATCGAGTTCCCCATTAGGCTGGGCGGAATCGAATCTTTGATCCACTGCCTGTTCGAATCCTTCAGAATTTCCTGCAAGAAAAGTAGGTGCCGTTGTTGAATCAAAATGCAGAGTTTCTAAAAATAATCGGTTTAGCCACTTATGTCCGTTTTCCTGAATTAATTTAAACGAAGGTTATCTTAGTGTGCACCTAATACGACGTTAAGTAAAAGTGCCTAAGCAGGTAGGTACTACTTTTAATTTTAAAAATCCTCATCATTCACCTAAATAAGATGATGATACCAAATTAACTTAACATAAGCCTAACTACAAGCATTTATCCCAAACTACGATATCAGGTGAGTCTAGTACTAAAGCTCGCCTACCAATTCATCTGTTTGCAGTTACAGATTAAGGTTAATGACAAGTTAACGTTTATGTAAATCCCTACGCCTATATCAAACTCTATTCTTGTCCACTTAAACTGCATCAGCCAATAAAGGATGGTCATAGACGTCGGACGTAATACCTGTAGCTGTCCTATCTACTGTGCTATTGTAGTGCACAATTTCACAATCAGTGCGTTATTACTGTACAGTGCACATTGTCGATGTCATATTAGGTCCTATTAGTACTCCTACGTCTAGGAGTCGGATGCTTGCATCTAAATAATGGCTGGTAGGTGCAAGTATAATTACGGTTTTGAATAAAAATCACGGTATAATGTTATCGAAACATAATAGCGATGTTTCGCCAGATTGTTCCCCTCCAAGATTTTTCTCTAAGCACAGCCAAAAAAGACAAAGTAAGCTAATGACCAGAAGTGCGCAAATTAAAAATAAAAGTTGCTATAACATGTGAACTTGTGGGTAAGATGTTCGATTACCCTTTTGATATATACATATAGGTAGGTACATAATAAGCAACAAGTTTTTCGGGTGTACCATTGTCATTACCTTCCTCGCTCAGAGCCAACGGGTAAGGCTCCAAGTCATTTTTATCGCTCTTATTCAGGAAAAGCGATTGAGTGTCGTCTTTTGTCTGGTCCCAATTCTCGGGGAGCTCACCAATTGGGCCGCCACCATCTAAAATGTTATTTATATTGGTAGTGTGCCTCCAAATACGTTCAAGACACCGTGAGACTGTACTGGGTGCAGTAAATGACACAATGTCCGAACCGAATTCATTAAATTAAAAAAATATCGTCTGTGCTAGGGCGTTGTTTTTTTGACAGACTTTAATCGATAGGCTTCACTTTAAAATGTTGATTACTATTCTCATTGCTTCCTGAGTGTAAATTTGATCCTACTATTCCAATTACTCCGATTATTTCTAAACCTTATACCTACCTGTTTATGAGAAGCTTAAGTTAGCCATGATAATACCAGTGAAGATGAAAAGTAGGTTGGTAGGTACTCTAGGTACCTATCCGAGGAATAACGACCGTACTACGTGGCAGAAAATGGTGGACGTAGATCAATAGATGCAATGGCGTTATGGTTACATTTGGATATCAATCAAATTAAATAAATCATGCCATGTAGGTACGTGTGATAGAAGTCTAAGATAAAATTTGTAGTTACCTATGGCGATTGCATACAAAGGTAGAGTAAACTCGTCAACGGATGTATGCTCAAGTTTACCTACGCCAGCCAGTAAGTCCAGCTGTAGACTTGAAAAGCGGAAATGGAGCGCAATTGATTGACTGTCAAAGTTTTAGAATATTACGACTGATTGATGACTGTCCGGTAAAGGCGCTGAATCCTGTTTATCCAACCGAAAATTTTGATATAAGTACCTATTTCTAAGCGACAATATAGTTAGTTGGCATGTGTGTAAGTATTTAGTTTTTTTTCGATTTGATTTAAGTATTAACTACTTACTTATTAGGTAAAATTTAGTAATTGCCTATTCCAGAACGCGGCCGAAACAGAGTGACAGATTTGACCCTGTGGCTTCGACCTTGATTATTTATGAGCCCTTTGTTGACCAAAGACGGCACCAACCTAAATAAAAACGCCCACACGGCCCGCTTCAAAGAAGGCCAACACTAGGGGCCCATTCTATGAAAATTGTATGAATGGGCTACATGAATCGATATCAGCATCTATTTTTAAACTATTGTGTCCAAAAGGTCATAGTTTATGGGAAAAGATGGAACTACGCCGCAGAACAACATCGGCGCAAAAAGGACACCTGTTGACCTGTTGCTATATTTAGAGCACTCCCGGCCGCGACGGATCGATACTCTCACCAAATCAACACATAGGTATTAATCGACAAATAGGTAGGTACCTATCTTTCCGCAGATTGATAAACCAGCAATCAGACGTCGTTAATAAGCCGTACATAACAAGCAAAGAGTTACATACCTTTATTAGTAGGCGTCGGCACCGCACCTCCCATCAGGAAAACCGCAAAAAATGCGGTTAAATTAAATAATAACATCGTTGCCGAATCTTCTTAGTATGCAAAGATAATTAATATAGAATTAATATGAGAATGAGGAGGAACACTGGTTGCGACTGTGTTGTGACCGAGCGCAGGGAGCGAGTGCCGTTTAGCGGAGCCCAGGCTGGAGAGAAAACCCATTGCTCCTGTCGATAAATTCGCGACATGCGCAGTGTGGACACGCAGGGACGAACTCTTTCATAAAATACACCTACGCAAATCAAATGTTTGTGAGTTGTAGTTTTATTTGTTTTTTAGTCTATCCTCGTCTTGATCGCGGTTGTACCTACCTAAGAACCAAATTTTTTTTTTGCAAAATTAAATAATCTTAGGTAATTCCGGAAGTCTGTGCTGAATTTTGTTTTTTATTTTTGCCACCGACTTCTGGAAGTAAAGTAGGTACATAGCTGCATAATATTCCACTTTTAGTGTTTTTTTGGAAGTGAATTATTTTTTTGCAGAAAGGCCTTTTTAGTTGTGGCATGATGGTATCACGTATTAATTTATAACATTTAGTAACAAACTTTTGTTACTAGCAGATCATCCGCATAGCGCAGAAAAAATACGTATTATAGAAAATAACTCATAAACAACGCTATAATGTGAATAAAATATTTACAGGTCCACCCCCTACTGTTAATCTTCCAAATGAAAAAGAATCACGTAAATCAGTAATCACGAAGTTACCTATGAGGTAACAAACATTTGACTATCTACTACCTCCTCTGTTTTGGAAATCGGTTAAAAATACACTTGATTTTGTTTTCAGTACTTACGGGTTCAATTTTTGAAAAACGGTTAACTTTTTGAGATAAGATGGAGAAGTATGGCAACCATCCATTGGGATGGTTGCCATACTTCTCCATCTTATCATCGGTTCTGTTCCATCCTCTCGACTTGATGCTAACTCCTCAAACCATCTTCATGTGGCTGTCACCCAATCTGCGCAAAGCTTTTGCAATTATCATCCAAACTTCTCTTTGAAAGTCTTTTTGGATAAGTCTTGGTTGCTACATAGATACGAGGCCATCAATCAACCATTCTGTATATCAAACTAAGTAACCCTACGCAAAAAAAAATGGTGGGAATCAACATTTTTTTTGGTGGTGAAAAATTTAATCACGTTTTATGGTAAAACTCTATGTAGCACTCTTAAAACATTGTGCTAATGGATTCTTAAATAGTTAACAGGTCATGGAGGTGATTGAAGTTAAATTATTACCTTAAAAACTGATATAAATATAAAAATATAAAAAGAATGATATAAATATAAAAACTGATATATATATTGTCGCTGCGTGCTTTCGTGCTCGCAGAGTTCGTTGTTGCGGGCATTCGGCGGCGTGTGGCTCGGCGTGGTGGCTTTCGGGATGACGTATTGCACTCGTAGTTTAGTTTTGTTCTAAGAATTATTGTTCTTCTGACATTCAAAAGTGCCTGTAATGGTTTAATTGAAATAAATGCTTTAAGTATGAGTTTGATAAAAAAAAATTCGGAACTTTGACCTCCAATATCTTCGTAACTAAAATGCTCCCACGAATGGTCCAGAACAAAAAAAATATCGCAATGACAGGGAGAGCAAATGCCTTTCAGTTTCATTAAGGGTACTTTTACACCCTTTAGTAGATAAGAGATGACATGAGAAAAGTGATCCTGCGTTGATTATTGTGCTACCGCGGCCCCCATGTTCGTAGGGTGAATACGTCACTGACTGGGGAACTAATTTGCAGAATGTAGCCTTCTTACTTGGATGATGTGGCAAGAAAGGAGGACTGATGAGATTACGAGTAATAGAGAAGAAAAGATGGAAGAAGAAGACATGTTGCACCGACCCCAAATGAATTGGTATAAGGTCAAGAGAATGATGATGATGTTCTTCTTACTTGGGAACTATTTTACATTATAAATCCCAAAAAAAATGTCTAAATGTCTCTTTTTACGTGGCCTGACAACGGTTTATGTAGTCGGTTTCTCGAGTATCGGTGCCCACCCAGTCCGCCCCTGCCATCAACCTCGGTACCTACCTACCTATGACGTCCGCTACGACTGAACTAAACAAGCCCTTCATAAAATAATTTGTTATTGCCGTGGATGAGTCGCGACGCTATCGGCGTCGGTGCTTATTAATTACGTTACATTAAACATGTTCAAGCTTTTACACTCACTTTCAGACGACCGAATTAAGGTCGTTTCCAAGTCCGTGCCTTTAGTACACAGATTGAGAGCACTTCCCTTGATTGTAGTTCTATTGTGTTTTGTAGGTACCTAACTACCTAGGCACGAACTATCTGTCTGTACGAAGCTTCATCTCGTATGAGATAGGTACCCACTATGCGTCTACTCTTTTGCGACGTGACGTCCACAGTTGGTAAGGCCAAATGGTTTTATAAAAGCGTGATGTTGTTATCGCTGTATGTAATGCCTGTTCATTACGTAATTACAGTGTAATTATCAACTTCAATTTAAAGATTTCCCACGTGATAACGAACAGCTTTGACGTGATAGCTAGGGGCTATTACTGTTATAGCAGTCCATGGGTCCACTAATTCCTACCATAATGTCGTACTGTTTGCTATGGTAAAGTATTTATTAGTAGGGTAGATACAGTATGGTTGCTTGACCCCTAATTCGTTGTACATTACTATTTAGACAACCTATTTATTTTGATTTAAAATATGCAACAAAAAATTAAAAAAAATAGTAGGTAGGTACCTACCTACCTATAAAATCGTTTTATAACGTAGTACCCTATAGGTACATACTGATCTGGTCTGGTACACAGTTCAATAATACAGTGGCCGAAGGTGCACAATGGGCTCATATAACGAGAGTAATCTTCTCGTTCTGACACTTAAACACACAAAGGCAAGGCAATGGAACGTTCCCGATTATGTCCTGACCACGTCCTGTAAATAGACGCTAGCTAAGGATTACAGACTACCTTCCATTTTAAACTTTGACATGCTTTATGATTTCCTTTGCTATAACTACAATATAACGGGCAATCTACATATTTCTTCATAAATTAACTTGCCCACACCTATTCATTATACAGACACCCAAGTCTTACTTAGGTAAGTACCGACCTTCACAGATTTTATTTATGTAAGTATAGCGTAGTTAGGAATAGTCGTATTCAAGTCATACAATCATCATCTTCCTGTCCCTGTTACTTGGGACGTCGATCATTAATTGTCCTCTATCAAACGTCACGCTATCATCTACACCGGCTTTTTCTTTCAAATATTACTATGTCTTAAATCTCTTTGTTCAAATATCATTCCTCACTCAATTCATCCATCCGTTTCCTTGGTCGTCCTCTCCATTCATCAAGATTTTTCATCTATCTATTGAACTTACGGGTAGTTGGGCTAAAATGTATCGCTAGGTACAGATTCATGTCAGCTAGGAACTAGACTCTGAGGGTAGGTAAAACCCTCAGAGATTAATTTATTACTTATTCATTACTCTAATGAAGTGTAATGAATAAGGGCACCTTCGATACAGCGACAGATCGATTGCTTTGACAGATTTGTACACCAATAGCTATTTCTGCTAAATGAACTGTGGTGACGCAACTTTGTTCATCGAGAGGCTTTACCGGCGATCAGCGACAGGAAACTCACAAGAGAAAGCTGGCATGGCGTAATTACCGGTATCGTTGGTGGGATACCAGACGCTTTCTGAGAGAAGAAGCAGGCCATAATTTACCAGGCGGCTTGGTGGATGTGATGTCCTTGAGCTTTTGGTTCTAGAACAGTGCTAGTGGGAGAGCCGGTGGTGGCCAGTGCTAGACAGTGGTGGGTTCGCACCTAGACATAATACACTGCTCTCAAAACGGTGAAGGAAAACGTGATGAAATCGGAAGGTTGGCAATTTGAGGATAGGTATTATGCTGCAGAAACCCACTTCGGCACATCCCTCTTTAGTTGTTAACGTTAAGTTGTTAAAGAACGTACTAACAAAAAACTACCTAAGACACAGCAAAACATTAAATTGACAATCCACAATAAACTAACGTTCGACCCAAAACAAGTTTCAAACTCGTTCAATGTTTTTTTTGCATCAATAGGACAAACAAAGCAAAGTGGGGACACACTGACACAGTGCCGCACGGTCGGCCTGTGCTCTGACCGACTGAGAACACTATGTTTTTACATCCACCCACACCGAAGGAAATCTTCTATACATATAATAAATCTGTAGAGAAACCGTTTTTGTACATCGAAAATATTTTTAAAAAAAATTGTCAGGTTATTAAAGTATAACCAACAGAACACATTTCCAGCATTTTTGGAATTTTTGTCTGTTTGTCTGTTTGTCTGTTTGTCTGTTTGTCTGTTTCGATGACTAAGCATCACGTCAAATTTACGGAACCAATGTAGGTAACTTTTATACATAAATATTGTGCGTAACTTGGGCTATTACTTAGTCTTTGTTTCATCGTAATCGGTGCTCTCTATCAAAAGATATATGAATTTATAGTTTTCAAGAAAAACTTATCGTTATGGTCAAGAATGAGACAAGCAACGACATCTATTGAACGAATATGGTACTTATTACTAAATGCCTTCACAAGATAACTTTAAAAAAGTTATGATAGCAAAAGGTACGTAGATATAAGTCTAAATGACGCTGCTTTCAAAATCTACATAGCCTAAACCTTATAGTGTTTGATCGCTCTTTTTTAGCAGTTTATCTTCGTCTTCGACAGATGGCGTTATTCATTTGATGTCATTTTCTGAACCGCGATGATAGTAAACATACACACATTATGTTTCGTGAATAGTCAACAAATAAAAATTTACCAATTACACAGTATTAAAATACTATTTTTTTTTAAACTAAATTAAAATTAGTTATAACCCACGACATATTTTTTTATGTACCGTGTGGGAATCGAACCTGCTACACGCAGTGCTACTGTTAATCGTTCAGCCATTGCGCCAACCATGTCGTCATATAGATGTGGTGTGTTGTTAGCCCTATGTGTCGAAGACCGCGGTATCTCTTTCGAACAGCCCGCAGCCCCAACGGGCGTCGGTCCTTGGGGGCCCCTTCAATGTTGCTGACATCTCTTTGAGACGCACGTGGAACACGAACGCGCCTCCCATCGTCATAGGACGGACGAACGATTAACTAGCCCGTTACTCACCGTTCACAGGCCTGCGCCTACGGTAGCCGGAAGCCATCACGTGGCCCCCGATGCCCGGAGCGTCTCCCGCGGCGGCTGGGACGAGAGGTTGTCTCCCTCTCACGTTCCGCCACCTCTTTCGCTAGCATTACTGCTTCGCAGGAGGTGGCGGCCATTTCAGATTCGATGTCCCAGATTCGGTATAGGTACCCTCTCGAAACACCCTCTAATCCCCCCTTTTTTTTGTGGTTCGTAAATTATCAAATGACTCATCCCGCTCTGGGCGGAGCGGAAGAAAGTGTCAGACTTCTACTGACTAAAAACCACCCACGTTCCTTATAAGCCCTTTGTGTTTCGGGGCCGTGGTATCTCTTGCGGACAACCCTCAGCCCCGGCAGACGTCCCTTTGGGGCCCCTTAATTGTTGCTGACATATCTTTGAGGCGCGCGTGGAACACGAACGCGCCAACGACAATCTGTCTGCCTGTCGACTATTAAATGTACCTGTTTCAAATTTCTTCAAGATCCGTTCGTCCGTTCTGACGTGGTTGATTAACAAACACCCATCCATCTAAACTTTAGTATGAGACATAGTCAGTACTTTGCATTACTCTCTTCTTATTTTCTACAGCGTCAGTAAGTTAACGCAGGGCAATGATTAAATGTACTTTTATCTAAGCGACGCATTTTAGTTTCCGACAAGCACGCGAACGAAGTCGCGGGCACAGCTAGTATTAAATATAATAAAACACCTTAAAGGCAAATACAGTCACGGATTGGATGAACTACCTCCCATATTAATAAAAACGTGTGCTGAAGAACTGACATTACCATTTTATCTGTTAATCTGTCAATCATTCTCGGAAGGGATTTTTTTAACGCGTTTGGGAATAAAACGCGTTAAAAAAATCCATTATTAAACCTATTCACAAGAAAAACTCGAAGTCTGACCCAAATAATTACCGTCCAATTGCATTACTACCGACATCATCAAAAATATTCGAAAAGGCAATGTGCAAACGCGTTTATAATTTCTGCGAAAAATTCAATATTTTCGATGATTCTCAAAATGGTTTTCGGAAAAAAAGATCCATAGTTTTAGCAACTTATAAATTTACACAAAAAATACTGGACGTCTTAAATAATTTAAAAGATACGCTATTGGAATCTTACTTGACATGACAAAGGCTTACGATAAGGTACTATACAATATTCTACTTGACAAACTATACGGAATCGGCGTTAGAGGAATAGCCAGGGCCGTCTTAAGTCTATTCTGCGCCGGGGTGCGGGACTCAGCCTGCGCCCTCGTTTTTTTTTACACTGCAGCGTGGCACGCGACCGACGACACACTGCAGTATGAAAAGGGTCCTAGTCAACCACGAAAACACAATACACGTAATTTTGATTATTTATTTATTTATTACTCTAAAAAACAAAATTAAACTTAAAACTTCGATTACTAAATATATATTTATTACATGTACATACACATACATCAAACAAACTCAATTTTTCTTGCTTTTGAGTTGGCAAAGATTTTAATTAAATCATTTATTTTTATAACAATTTTGGATTCTATACTTATAATGGCTAAGTTTGTCGGTCTGTCTTGGGTCATGGTTGAACGAAGATAATTTTTTATTAATTTTAATTTTGAAAATCGGATCTTTCACCTTCTGCTACTGTAATAGGCAGTGTTAAATATATACGCAGAGCTGTTGAGATATTGGGAAATGAGGAAATTAAATTATTAGAATATAAATAGCTTAAAATATCAGTGGGAGTACTTGTTGATGCATTGGGAAAAAATATTGGCAACAATTCTAATTCATTATACAAATCCTCCCCGTCAATATCAAATCTATTTTTAAATGTTAGTTTTTCTTGGAGCCGATAACACTGAGATTTTTTTTCATGCATCTCTAATTTATTCCAGCATTCAATGTTTTGGAAGAGTGAAAAAACTGAATTGTGTTCCGTCAGCAAATCGAATCTCTCATTTAATTTCGAGATAGCAGTGTCCAGTAGAAAAAAATAAAAACGTACTTTAAATTTGTTGGTTGGGTCTAAAATGGGCTCATCTGCAGCCTCGTAATCAAAATGTCTTTTTCGGGGACGTGGACGAGCAGTTTCTTTAAATTCTGTTTCGCATTATTTATTTATTTATTTATCTATTTATGTACACACAAAATACAAAAAAAAGGAAAAAACAAAACATAAAAAATAAAAAATAATTGTAGAGCACAAAGGTACACACGGCTACACATCAAGCTATACATTTCCAGTTTACGCTGATCTCGCAATGTACGGAAATCCTATACAATGCGAGACCAGCTTATACTGGAAATGTATAGCTTGATGTGTAGCCGTGTGTACTGCTTATTTCATAAGAAATTTCTTCCAGCAGACCTGCGAGAGGAAAGTTGGATAAGAAATATAGACACAGTGTGTAGAAAAGACTAACAGGAAAAATTTAATCAGAATTTAGAACAAAATATAAAAATAAATACTAGTATTATGAATATATACCTCATCATCTTCCTGCCCTTATCCCATTCTATTTGGGGTCGGCGCAACACGTTTTCTTCTTCCATTCTTCCCTGTTACACGTCAAGGTGGCATTTATTCCTTTCTCATTCATATCATTCCTCACACAATCCATCCATCTTTTCTTTGGCCTTCCTCTCCCTCTCCATCCATCAATATTTATATCCATCACTTTTTTAGTCACATGCGTTTCATCCCTCCTCATTACATGACCATACCAAGATAAACGACTTCCTTTCAATTTTTCTGTAACAGGTGCTACTTTCAAACTTCCTCTAATATACTCATTCCTCACTTTATCCATTCTTGTCACTCCGCACATCCATCTCAACATTCTCATCTCCGCTACATGCAATCGTTTTTCATCCATCTTTTTCGAAGCCCAGCACTCTGATCCATACAGTACGACAGGTCTAATCACGGACTTGTATATTTTCCCCTTTAACTTGAGGGGCATCCGTGGGTCGCAAGTTGTTCCAGTGACCTGTCGCCATTTCATCCATCCTGAGTTGATCCGTTGCGTTACGTCCCGGTCTACATCACCATCCCCTTGGACAAGCGACCCGAGGTACCGGAAGTTGGAGCAGATCGGTATGGGAGTTCCGGCAAGAGTTATAGGCACTGGACTAGAGAGACCGCCGAAATCGCAAAACAGGTATTCAGTTTTGGTTCTGCTCAATTTCAGGCCAACACTCTCCAGTCTTTGCCACCACACCTCCAATCTGCTCTGGACCTCTGGGCCGCTCTCGGCAACCAGCACAATGTCATCGGCAAACAGCATACACCAGGGTGCCTCTTCCTGGATATCTGACGTGAGAGCGTCTATTATCATCAGGAAGAGGTAAGGGCTGAGGGCCGACCCTTGGTGCAAGCCGACAGCCACATTGAAGCTGCCGGTAGTGCCCGCTGTAGACCGTACTTGCGTACTGCATCGACTGTACATCGCACGGATCAACTGCATATACTTCCCAGGCACACCTTTCTCCTTAAGGGCCCACCACAGAACCTCACGTGGTACTCGGTCGTATGCCTTTTCGAGGTCGACGAACACCATGTGCAAGTTTTTATGTGCAGTTTTGTATTTCTCGCACAACTGGCGGATAGCAAAAATGGCATCCGTTGTTCCCCGACCAGGCATAAAACCGAATTGGTTCTGTGAAATTTCGCTCTCTTCTCTCAGTCGCCTTTCAATAACTTTCTCCCAAGCTTTCATACTATGTGACATTAGCTTTATTCCTCTATAATTGTTGTTTATTATGAATATATACCTATAATGTAAAAACATATATATACACAATACACATATACATATACAGAATATTACAGTATAGAGGAGAGGTAATGTTCTCTGACTTGTTTTTTGAAAATATACAAAGATTTGGAGTCTAGAATTTTAGGCGGAAGTGAGTTCCACAAACGTACTGCGTGAAGAGAGAAGGAGTAAGAAAAGGATTCAGTTTTATGGGATGGGAAATTAAGATGATGCCTAAGGTGGAATCTACACAGAGCATCGGAGGGACGGGTAAAGGAAAAACGATCGCGTAGGTAGCTGGCATATGCAGGGTTGTAAAGGATGTTGTAAAGAAGACATAATATCCGAGTGTTCCGGCGAAGACGGATAGGGAGCCACTTGAGTTCCTTGCGGAAGTGAGAAACATGGTCATATTTCCTCAGACCAAACACAAACCGGATACAAAGATTTTGCAGGCGCTCAAGTTTATTTAACAGCTCCTCGGTGGCATCCAACAACAACTCAACAACAACAACAACTAATTTTGCATCAGATAACAACTGTTCAAATGCGCTATCGGTGCGGTATTTCTCCAAATCTTTTTTAACCAGATTAATCATTTTGGTAGCTTCTGAAATAATTACGTCCGATTTTTGCAAATTTTTGCTTACAATATTAATCTTTAGTAAAATATTGTACCATATAACTACTGAACATATCTATACTAATATTATAAAGAAGTAAAGTTTGTGTGTTTGTATATTTGTTAAATTGTAAGGGGTAATCTCGGGATCTACTGAACCGATTTTAAAAATTATTTCACCAATAGAAAGGGTGCCGCGCCGCGCGCCCATTTCAAATGAACTTACACTCTATTGACTTAGAGATCATTTTGCTTCAAGTGCGGGCAACCGGGCGGCAACGTGTCAAACGTATATACATACACTCTCTTTGGATTAGAGATTTTGCTGCGCGCGTGTTGTATTAAATAAAATTATTATTTGTGTAGTGTAGTAATGCGGTATGACAAGCGCCGAAAGCGAAATAAAAGTATAAAAAATATTATTGTTGATGACAATTTTTTTTTTGCTTGTGCATACATAATTTTGTCGTAAGTAACAAGTATTTAAAACTGTGCAATGGCGTTAAGTTCAATGAAATATCCAAAAATTCAGCTCTCGACAGGCGCCCCCGGGCGCTCCGCGCCCGGGTGCACCGCACCCCTTGCACCCCCTGGTAAAGACGGCCCTGGGAATAGCTCATAAATGGTTCGCGTCTTACCTACAAAGGTAGTAACTATAACTATATATAACTTGTAACTATGTAGGTAGGTATACTAATTGGAAATAGGCAGTCACGCCATGAGAATACAGGTATTCAGCATCTAGTTAGACTGGAATCTGACCCCAGCATAATGGGGAAAGTCTAGGCAGGAGATGAAAATAATTTTTTAAAGAAAACAAATATTGCACTAAACACTTTTATTTATGCACAAAGAATTCTCATACATAAATATGTACCTAACCTACTTTACAATATCTATCCGGCTTAACTATAAGAAAAGAGCTCCTGAATTCTCAGGTGGAAGGAAAATCCAATAATAACTAGGCACTTAGAACTATAACAATTAAAAAATGGGTGCCAATAAAGAACAATTGTGAAAACATATTGCAAGGTAATGTAACTCGATCCATTTGAAAATGCAATAAAATAAAATACCAACAATAAATTAATTAATTTGAAACCAATCGAAAACAAAGGTAATAATTAGGTGTATACCGACTTCAGGCATTCAATCTATTTCAATTAATAGATAAGTGCTATCAATAACATTATGATGTCGTTCTCATCAACGCAACCAAATTATAACTGATCACAATCTGATTGAATAGCTGAACCCGCACGTGTCCATCACCTATAAATTATTAACTGATCAAAGCCGATGCAGGGTACAGTCAGTACAAAACTTAATTAATAATGAAGTCTTCAGTTTAAAAATATCATACTTATCTAAATATTCTATTAACACGCGAAAATTTGACTACATAGGCATAGGACCTACTTACTACCTAGGAAGTTATTTTGTGTCAATTTACATTAATTTTCGATGCTGACCTTACATAACTGATAATTTTAAAACTCTAGTACAATATATGGAACAGTAAATAAACAGTCAATTGTATAATAATATTGCTACTGTGACCATAAATACCACAGAAATATAAAAAAGCAACATCTTTCTTATATTTATGTTATAGACTCAGGGAGAAAGAGTAGGAATATACCAACAAAACTATTTATGAGATATAATTGTACTAGAAAAAGGCTGAATCTTTAACGAGTCCTCTCCAACTCCCAGCTATGCCTATAATATTTTTTATTTTAAATACATATTATATGTCTCAATAAGTAACTGCTGTACCTACACAACTATTTCTTATGTTTTGTTTTTTACTTGTAAAATATTTGTTGTTACTAAATACTTGTAACTTATCATCATGCATTTGTAAATAAATAAGTCATATTTCTATTTACTTCTTATTTTGGTTTCTATTATTATTTCATCTTCTAATGTCTTTTACAGAATAGTGTATTAAGTAAGTGCTCAACTCAGTCTGTGAGGTAAACCCAGAAATTAAAATTAAATGAAAGCAATACATCCACACAAAAATGGCCACATGGAATATTAATTTGAGACTCACTTACTACACAACATGCAAACTGGTCACTTAATCTAAGCTTCACTAACTCAATTTAACTACAACGACACTGTGCATTTAGGTCTAGTCTCATTTTTCGTTCCTTTTGTTTTTTATTATTATCAGTACCAGAAGTATACTGATTTAACCTGTACTATAATTTTTTTTTCTTAATAGACTGTTTCTTAGTCTTCTTCGTTTTACCATCATCTGAACTTGAGCTGGAAGAACTGGAGTCCGTGCTGGACGAAGAACTGGAACTGCTGCTGTCACTACTACTACTGCTTGATGTAGAGTATTTTTTCTTTCTCCTTCTCGTAGTCTTCTTCTTACGATTTTCGTCACTTGATGAACTGGACTCACTACTGGAAGAGCTAGAATCTGATGAACTTTCGGATGATGTGGAAGGTTTACGTTTCTTCTTGGCATTTCTCTTAACCTTTTCCTTATTTTTTTCTGCTGTGTTTCGGCGTTTGTGAGTTATCTTGTGTTTTTTTGCACTGTCGGTTGGTGTGGGAGTTCTGGGTTCAATACTTTTTTGATCTTTTCTAGGCTTCTTACTCGATTCCGATTTTATACCTTCAATTTTAACTTTTGACGTCATGTTCTCTTTTTCCTTTTCTCTCTCTCGTCTGTCATTTTTATCATGTCTACTTTTTTGATCTCTTGAGTACTCCGGTTTCTCTCCATCTCTTTGCCTGGATGGAGATGACCTAGACTGCTGATCATTAGAATTATTCCTATTCCTCTCATCTTCATGTCTACTGGCCTTATGCTTGGACTCCTTTGTATGTCTCTCAGAATTTCTTGAAACATGTTGGTCGGTATTATTTACGCTATTCCTTTCATTTTCATGTCTATCAGAGTAATTTTTGTACTCCTTAGCATTCCTTTCAGTGTTCTTTGAAACATTATGATCACTAAAATTATTTTTATTTCTCTCATTTCCTTGCCTATTGGAATCACGTTTGTACTCTTTATTGTTTCTATCTGAATTTCTCTCAATATTGTTTTCAGTGGAATTATCTCTTTTTCTCACATTTTCATATCTATTTGACTCATTTCGGTGCTCTTTGCCACTTCTATCTGAGTTTCTTGAAACATTATTGTCATTTGAATGATGATTTCTATCACCCCTTTGTCTATCTACTTTAGATCGACTCCTGCTTCTTGGCCTGCGTGACTTATCTTCTGTTCTGTGATTTGTTTCCTTTTCACGCTTGGGATGTCTTTCTGACCGTTTTTCTCTATCTCTATCTTTTTCTCTGTCATCAGACTTTTTATTATTATTACTGTATTGATTTCTATCATTATGGTGGTTCCTTTGTTCACTACCCTTGGATACACGAGGCATGGGCTTGTCATTTCTGTTGTGGTTTTCTCTTTCTCTCTCCTTAGCTTCTTCATCATTAAAATATTTCACACCTCTACCCTTGCCCAACCATTTCATTTTGGAAACAGATTGAGAAAAGTCAACATGAATTCTCCTGTCATCAATCAACACGTTGTCCATTTTGAAATAAGCATCTTCACATGACTTTTTGTCTCCAAACTCAATGAAAGCATATTGCAACGAGTCACCAGTTTTTTTGTCTCTTATAACTTCACAGGTAACAATTTGCCCAAATCTACTGAATATAATTTCAAGATCATCATCAGTTGTGACTGGGTTGAGTTTACAAACAAAGAGTACATTCTCCGGGGGAGCAATATCAGCATCTGGCAAATCACCTACAATTTCAAGGATAGTAGCTCGAGCCTTAGCTTCCTTTTCTTCAATCATTTCTTGAATTTCTGCTGCTGATTTGCCTTGGGTTTCATCTATTTCTTCGTCTGGCGCAATTCTACCACCTTTTAGGCGCTCAGCACTTGGAGATGGAGATCTTGATGGAGCTCTAAGTCCCTGAGGATCATTGAAAGGATCTTCAAGTACCGCCGTGTGCGTTATCCTCACATCGCGGTACGGTCGGTGGCCTTCGTCACATATCACGTCGTTCAACTTCCTTAGCACATCATGTCCTTCAGTAACTTCTCCAATAACGCAATGTATGCCGTCCAAAGAGTCTAAGTCAGAACCAAGGGTAAAGAAAAACTGAGATCCAATCATCATATCTCCTGTGCCCACCATTGAGAGCAAACCTACGTCCGTGTGGCGAATTTTTGGCATTTTTTCACCTGAAAAGAACCTTTTGTCAGGCCCTTCCAGCAGCCCAAATATAGACTGCCCGCCGGAACCTTCACCTGATGGATCACCTGTCTGCGCTATGAAGCCACTTCTGATCGTATGAAACAAGTTGAAGTTGTAAAATTTCATCTTGCACAGCTTCAGAAAGTTCAAACATGTTACGGGTCGCTGATCTAGATATAAATCCACGGTGATGTCCCCAAGGGTTGTTTCGATAACAACAGCCATTTTGCGTGCAATAAAGTATGTAATAGTCTTCACATTTAACTTATCATTTCATTGGAATTGTTCAAAACGATGTTATTTATTAAAATCTTTGACACATCATAGCAGTAAGAAAGAAATAAATACATAACCTCACTTTTATTTATCGGAATTTAGATTGCCATTGCAAAAATACAAACGTGACTAGAAGATAAAAGCGGCCAAGCGCAAGTCAGTCTCACGCACCGGTATGCGGTACAATGTTTTTACGGTTCTTCGTATTGTCTAAATGTTGGGAAAAACAAAAATTAAAATAGTATTATTCAAATTACTTCTTTGAATGCCTTTTTCATCAAAAAGTAAGGAAATTAGATATTTTAGACTAACTGTAATAACTATGAACTTAATCTTGTTATGAAAATGGCGTTTAAACTTTATGTCAAACCATTAAAAGAGTTCCTAGTATGGCCAAGGATCACTGACGGCACGGCAGGTTGTGCTGCGGCATCCCGCGCGTTCCGTGGCATCCCGTCGCATGCCGTGGCCTGCCGTGGTATCATGTTGAAAGCCCAGCCACTCTGGCACAAGTTTCGACCTTAAAGTCCATTTCACGAAAGAAGTCCCGCGGACAATTGTGGAACTAAATTTAACAGATCGGCCATGTTGTCGTTTGTCGATGTTATCAAGGTGCGTTTGTTGTGGTAGATATTTTGTGAGTTTATTATTGGATTAGTGCGATATAAGGTTTATTTACGATGCCAAAAGTTGTGAAACAATATTATGTCGCGCGACATACAGCGCTGCGTCTGCGGGACTTCTTTCGTGAAATGGACTTTATTTCAACCCGCTTAGCAATCACGTCGCGTCTTTTTGCAGTAATGAGTAACATGAATAAGTAGAGTAACAGAAATTCATTGAAATAAGATTATAAAATAACTTGTTTAGCATTAAAATCCTTTGCCATGACACGCCGTGCCGTGAGGGCCGGCCTTTACTTTACTTTTCAAACGTGTTTTCGAAGCGGGGAAAATCACAGAACAGACTGTTCTTTCTGTTCTGTGGGGAAAATAGGTACGTCAGAGCGAGACAAAAATCAAGGGGTATTCTGTCCAGCCTGCTGTCGTAGTCTTGCAATTGCCAGTGCGAAAATAAAGAAAAATGTAGAGTAATCGAAAATCACACATTAAATGTTACGGTATTCAATTATTCATTGAATATTCAAATACTAAATATAACAAATATTGAACCAGTATCAAATATTGTACACCTTACAGGTATGTTGCAGCGATCCAATATGTTGTAATCATAAGACCTGATATTTCACCTCTAACAAACAATAAATTAATTTGAATTTGAATTCTTTTCAGGTTAGTTCTTAACTTTGTTTAAAAACAACGACTATGGTGACTATGTTCTAGATCTATAAACGGGAATCATGAAATGATTGTAAAGCCTTATCTATTATCAGTCATCTGGCCGCCCAGTCTATCATCGGTATTTATAATCTCATAAAATAATATTTCTTATCATCTCCTAATAATCTCATATCTTTATTTTTTTTTACTTTTCCATTTTGGCGGCAACTATTGATTCAACCTTTTTTTTTTCTGTCGCAAAGGTCTTAAATGAAATCCAGGCTAAAATTCTGTTATGGACCATCGATTTATGAGGCGGGGAGGGATGACGGAGAGGGGGTGAGGGGAGCTACCACCCTGTACCATCCCCATTCCTCGTAACCCCATGGTTATGGAGATATACATGTTTAAAGTTTTTAGGTTAGAATAACGCTATTAGAATGAACTTGTAAAAATATAGTATCGTTTGGCAGGAAAAGGGAGAGGGGCCTACCCCAGAGGGGCACAGGCCCTGGAACCACTCCCATATGAAGAAGACTCACCATTCTTGAAAAAAAAAAAAATGTAACCTAACCACACCTCAAACACTCCATACAACGCTCGCAAAATAATTACCTATTACTAGTACATAATCAAATAACGTGTGTGCACACTGTGCACGTACAAATGTGTGCGTAAACTCTAGTGATGATGATGCCATCTAGCCGATTTCGGCCACAGCGACTGCATTCGATGGCTTGATTGTCACGAGCTTTGTTGTGCTGCTCTTCCGTGTGCTCTTAAGTGGCTAGCATATCCAGCTTTGGCCGAAAAACTACGAGCACAAAGCGGACATGTCAGAACACCATTGACGACATTATAGGGTATAGCTGTAGGTGGTCTAGCTTTAAGGTCATCGCGCTTTTGATCTAGCTGCGACCTTCTTCTTTCTTCAAAGCCCCAAACCTGCAGATGCACACGACTTCTACACTTAGGCCGATTTTGTGCCTGCTTTTCCCACACTAAGGGGTCAATGTCATTTTTTGAAGTGTCTATTCTGAACATCCTTGAAACGTAAAAACTGACCACCACGTTTCTGTTTTCCATCCTGAAGTTCAGAATAGAAGATGCGCTTCGCCAGTCTCTCGTCATGCATTCTAGAGTCATGTCCACAACATCTTAGCTGGCGTCTCATCATAATTTGCCAAAAGCTGCTGCTGCAGCACATATTCTTTGATTAACCTCTGCGTCGAGATTCCCTCTACAAGTAATTATACTGCCTAAATACTTAAAGATTTCTACTTGTTTCAGCCCGCAAGCGCCAATAACGATATCAGGAACCAACAGCGGTTCGTCTACGTTCATAGCCATAACTTCGGTTTTCTTGACGTTTATTGAAAGACCAAACTTACAACAAACGTCATTGAGGCCACCTATCAACGCCTGCAAACTGTCGCTAGTATCCGCCACGAAACACAGGTCATCAGCGTACATAATCTCTGTTATCGTTGCATATGAGACTTTTGTGCGGGCTTTAAGTCTGTATAATAAATTTCCATCGGTTCGAAAACGAATCCGAATGCCTTCTGAGATACGATTCAAGGTTTCTCGAATGACGACGGCAAAATACAAAGCAAAGAGTGTTGGTGCAAGAACACAACCCTGCTTTAAGCCACAGGTAACATTAAAAAAGTCCGACTGCTCGCCGTTTATTGCGACGCAACAGGACATGTCGTCATGCAGAAGTCGTATCATCCTCATAAATTTTTCTAACAGAGCCCATAGAGCTTCCCGAGGAACATTGTCGAATGCCTTTTCAAGATCGACAAAGCAGAGGTACATGGGTCGACCTTGTTCTTTGCTTTTCTCTTGAAGCTGGCGAATAGAGAAAATAGCTTCACAGGTCCCTCTCTCAGGACGAAAGCCAAATTGGGTTTCTGGTAGGTTGGTTTCTGATAGTGGAATGAGACGGTTGAGAAGGATTTTCGCAAATACTTTTCCGGCGGTAGACAGCAGTGAAATTCCTCGTTAACAGTTGCAGTCTGATCGGTCACCTTTGTTCTTATACAGAGCGCTTTTTCGAGATACTTTGTAAGCGTCTGGCACCCACTCTTTATCCCACATGGTCACGAAGAGATTTGTGATGATTTCATGCAGTCTATCACCCCCGTACTTAAGCAACTCCCCTGGGATGTTGTCAACACCAACCGCCTTTTTGTTGTGTAGTTGTTTGATGGCACCTTGGGCTTATTTTATAGTTGGGGGCTCGTCTAGCCCAGTGGCTGAGGGTTGCGTGGACATAGATAGAATATATGTCATATCTGCTGAGCGATCCAAATTGAGAAGTTCGTTGAAATGCTGGGTCCAGCGCGCAAGCACCTCGTCTTTAGATGTTAAACGCTCAGAACCATCACGTGTTTTGATAGGCACTTTAACACGATGGGTTGTGCCAATCAGTTTCCTCACCTTCCCATAGAATTCACCAAGTGGTTTAGTGTCCGATAGCCACTGAATGTATTCGGCTTTTTCAAGCCACCACTTGTCCTTAATACCCCTAGTTAACTTTCGCAAATCAGAACTACTCTGTTTATTGTTGTTTACGGTACGGTCTACTGCGATCTTGTTGTTTTAGCAGATTTCGGTGTTTTTTCAATGCTTTTGACAAAACCTCATCATTCTCATCAAACCAGTCCTCGTTCTTGTGCATTTTTGTGCCCAATATCTGAGAACCGGTGTCCAATCATTTTGAAGAGGTGTTCTGCCATTAAGCATGAACATTAGCATCTTGCTCAGTAGAAGTATCCAGTGCAGAATTAAGAGCATGGACATATTCTAACCATTCTATGGTCTGTCCAGCAATTTGCACCTCGCATTACACGTGTAATTCTAACTTGGGGTATATCTCTTTGTATCTCTAGTCAATAAAATGCCAGTGTTTGGAACGAGGGTGCATCCACGTGGCCTTGTGTTTCAACGGTAGTCTAAATAGGGTGTTCGTGATGGATAAGCTGAACTGGGCACAAAGGCTAAGTAGTGATTGCCCGTTACTATTCATACTACCGATTCCGTGTCTACCCAAAACACTGCGCCACGCTTCGAAATTACGCCCAACTCTAGCATTAAAATTTACCCAGGGTTAGTATTTGCTCCCTAGGCGAAATTTTAGCCAGAACTTTAACCAATTCTTTGTAAAACCTGTCCTTAACCTCGTCTGGATTTGTCATGGTAGGTGCGTAAACACTTATTACATTTAAACAGTTATCATTATCTAGATGTAGGCGTAATAATACTACTCGATCTGAAATGTAAACTGGGTATTCGTCTAATTTCTTAGCAATCGATGTTCTAATTGAAAACCCTACCCCTGATCGTCTGGGCTCAGACGCAGCAGTCCCCTTCCAATAGAAAGTGTACACCACCACGTTCTTCCAGTTCTCCTTCGTTAGCCAAATGTGTTTCGCTGAGTGCAGCTATGTCTATATTGTAACGAGCAAGCTCACGTGCTACAAGAATGTCATACTTGACGTTTTTATAAATTTATTGTAGCGTCGAAAATCACAGAGTCCGATAAACAAGGCAGTGGAATAACATAACAAATCACAGAGTCCGATAACCAAGGTAGTGGAATAACATAACAAATCACAGAGTCCGATGTACAAAGCCAAAAGTCGTAGTCGAATGATAATGATGACGAATGAAAATAATCGTAGTAAAACGTGCTCGCTACACTTAAATCAAAATAACGACTAACGAACATGAGCGCGCGCGTTTGACGTACCGCCACTCGCACGCGTCCGGTGGCTTACTTTCCCCTCTCCTCCACAAACACCTGTTATCGTTTTTGGCTGTCTTATCGGACGCGATAAGGAAAAACACAAGAAACTGTCACTTTATGTCTCTTGTCATTTTGTTTGGTGAACCGGAACGCATAGTCGTGCCAACAGAGGGCGCCTTCCGGTTTTCCGAACAAAAAGTGACTTATGACAGTGACGATCGCTTTATATTAGGGCGACGCCTTACGGTTATACTTGCATTTAAAAATGTTGGTAAATCTTTTTTTGCTCAGGTCTGGTTTAATAACCCTTTCCACACAGCGATTAGGGACTTTCCACCATAGAAAAAGATAAAGTACCTACATAAAAAATCTTTCCAATGATATATCGCATGTTGTTATTGGTTCCTAGGCCATTTTGCCCATCCTCCTTTCTTTGTCTTTGTCATCATAAACCCATTGCCATTGATATAAAAACTAAAGATACGGTCGTCCGAACATTTGCTCGACGCGCTCGCCATACAGAGAATTGGTAGTCTGCTCGTTAACGTAACCTTGTATAAACGGCGTGGCATTTTCGAGGTTTATAGAACATAAATAAAGCTTTTAATAAAATTTACGACCGCACCCGAAGAGAGCCGATCGTGGACTAGTTCACTTCGGCTTAGGAAAGACCTTATTGGGACCACGTTTGTGGCGTCATTTTAACATGCCGTCCGCCCAGTCCTTACGCAGTAATATATAAGTCAATGCCCATTGCAGTTTTTTTTTATTGTTACCAATGCAAAGTGAGGAGCTGGATGCTAGAAAGTTACAACATAATAATAACTGTCCCAAAAGTTAGTATACAATTTTTGGTTACCCTATTAGAAAGAGATGACATCCACTTTCAAGCTAATCTCGCTTGGAACGCTTTTGAGTTGCACGTGCTCATTCCAGTTAGGTAGTATTTAGGTTCCTTGTCAAATAGTCAAGGAAGTAATATGAACTGAGTGGTAAACGTAAGAAACCTTCAGGGTAACCCGTGAAATTCGAATTTTCTTACGTTTTTTTGCAATTTGCCGATCAATGTCAGGTTGTATGTTAAATAAAATAGGATTCGCAACCGTAAAAAATGTTACTTTACTGAGTACTTAATAAAAAATTTCTAGGGGTGGAAAATCATCAAATAACCCCTCCCGCTCTTGGGCAGAGCAAAAGAAAGTGTCAGACTTCTACTGACTAAAAACCACCCATGTTCCTTCATAGCCCTTCATGCCGAGGCCGTGGTATCTCTTGCGAACAACCCGCAGCCCCGACGGGCACCAATACAACCCTCTCAGATCATATTACTTCCATGAGTGACTATTTGATGAAAAAAATATTTTATTAAATATTTATTGGCTTATGTCTTTTCGGGATAATGAAATTAATAAATGAATGTCTTTTTCCAGTCTATAACTTTAGGTGAATAATTTTCTTGTTTTTAGCGTCACCTATGTAGCATAGTATAAACTGCTCTCGTTGTTGGAAGGAAATTTAGTCTTAATGACAAGAAGTAGATGGCGTTGATTTAAATATGTATTGATGTAGTGCGCGGCAATTAGAATCACGAACTAAAAGTATGTGTATTAGATGTCATTTTATTAAATCAATCCTTGTTTGCGGTGCTATCGGACACTTAGTTTTTATTAGATGCAGGATTTTATCATTGCAAAAAAGGGCGGCACCGATGCTTGGCTGGCAAAAAAGAATATAAGTTTTTTTTTCTAGATTATGGTGGCTAATTAATACTAGCCCGTGCGGCTAGTGTGGCGTAGCTACGTGTAAATGTGATGTGTATTGTATAGTATACAGGGTGGTGCCGACCATACGACAATAAATGAAACCACTGGTAGTTCTAGTTCATAGGAACATTAAAACTTTATTATTTACAATATTTACAAACTACAATTTACAGAACTAAAATTATAATAAAATATATACAAGTATCAAAAAGAGAAGAATTACAGGGCGTCAAAAACTCGTCCACACCGCTGTCAACAGGAAAAGTGCCCAGAAGGCTGGCAGCATTCACACGTTGGATGGCAATGCTGATTCTCTGGTCACGTGAAGAGTCGACTAACCGTTTGGAAATTTCCTTAAATATTAGGTGAGCACTCGGACCCCAAGGCCCTAGTGTTTCAACCCCAAACGGCTCAAACACATAACTGCCAATTAAGTTGTTGTATTTGCGCCGTTTGAGGTTTTCAGCACCTGCAGTAGCCGCCCCGGCACAGGACACCGTGCTAGGAAGATGGGATGGCGCAAGGGTGTCGACGCAAGTTGCGTCCCACACCAAAGGCCTACCCAACTTCCATGGCATTATGGGCATACCGTCTGGTCTCTTCCCATCGACGCGTGCCAACCCATAGGAACATTAATAAACTATCAAATAAATCCTAACACCGTTGTGGTGCCGACGATACGACAATAAACTACATAAATGTCTTTGCCAAATTCGTTTGTTACATTTTATTTCCACACGTTAATCGGTGCAAATTATTCCTAAGGTTAGTAAACCAATATTTGTTTGTAAATTGTAATGTATTTCGTTTACAGTTTTATGCTTTTTAGTTTTAATGATTTTTTTTCAAAAAAATATTTTGTTGTTACGATTTATTTGATAGTTTAATAATGTTCCTATGAACTAGAACTACCAGTGGTTTCATTTATTGTCGTATTGTCGGTACCACCCTGTATAGCATTATTGATTTATAAATATTTTATGTTACCTATTTAGTTCTTAAGGTTTGATATTTATTGTTTTCTTTAAGTCTTTACATGCTGGCGGATAAGCAAACCGAATTTTGATATGTGTACTTTTGCTTGTCCGCCCGCATGTAAAGATTTAAACAATAAATATCAAACCTTAAGAACTAAATTAATAACTAAATTAAGGGAAAACTAAATTAAAAAAGAACTAAATTAAGGGAAAACAATAAATATCAAACCTTAAGAACTAAATTAATAACATAAAATATTTATAAATCAATAATACTATATACCTACACATCACATTTATTTACACGTAGCTATGCCACACTAGTATTATTTTCAGTCTTATTTATTAATCTTCAAGATTAAGCAATATTTGCCAAGGTCCAGGCCATGGGACCCAGGGCCTCCAGGGGGCCTGGGTGGATGGGTTCCATTCCATCTGTTTCCCGTCACTACGGGTAGGCAGCAAAAAGAAGAAGCCAAAGTCGCACAGCCACTCTTACCAAAAGGCGTCTTGTATTAAATTACTTAGGTAGGTACCAGTACCTAACTGGGATATATAGGAGGATAAGATAGGCAGTTACGTAAATTACGGGCACTTGCCGTTGCCTCTTTTCTCGTTGGTTAGATTGAAAACCGACCCCGACTATGTTGGCAAAAAACTAGGGAGATTTTTCATTCTGATACAAGTGGGGAAACTTTGTCATTGCAGCCGAGGCAGGATTCACGGTGTTACTTACAGAGTCAAGAACTGCAGTGACATATGCCCACGTGCCCCAAAATTAAAGACGGTGTTTTTCAATAGACCTTCGACGAAATAAAATAATAGTTATAGCGCGGGGAAATAAAATCATATCGAGTAGGCTGTGGTTTCTCTACTCTGTGGTTGCAACGCCTCGCAGCCAACGTGCGAGCGGCGCAGGAGACTAGAGAGTGCCCCGCGACCGTCATCTCGAACGGACGTATTCAGATCCTCCGCGGCTCTGCCGCGATGCCATCCCTTTTTTTATAATTTTTGCACGAAATTGTTAACATCCAATAAAGAAGTTTTTTTAAAGTAAAATGCCATTAAACTGGCGCCCAAACTAGTGGCCGAATCGCTACGACCGTTACAAAGAGATCGAGTGCGTACGTGACCGCGGGTAAAGTACCTACCTACTCACTGCCTTACCGTTGTCATCACCAACACCGTGAAGATGCCGACAACGAGGAAAGGAGAAGCCCTCCGTCAACAACGCGGAGAAGATGAAGGTAACATCACGCTCACTGAAGAGGAGAGCGTCACCGAGCGTGGCCACGCGGACGATGCCGCGAGCGCCGGCTCGAGGTCGACACAACAACCAGCTCCCCAGATCCCCTCGGATTTCTTATCCACGCTGATCGAGACGATAACGCGTGCGCAAGTGGAAGCCAACAGAAGCCTCATCAATACGCTGATGACGTCCAGCGGCGACTTCAGGGCCTTCACCCCAGTCGGGGCCTCTCCATCATCAAACGCGACCAGCGGAGGTACCGCTGTCGCAGCCGCGCCGTGCAGTGACGCCAACTTCACGAAGTGCACGGCGAGATACGACGGGTCGTCTCAGGATACCGAGGTCCTGGAAGCATTCCTGGACGCCGTCGAGATTTACAAGGAGTGTGCAGCGGTAAGCAACGAGCATGCTTTACGTGGGTTGCCGATGCTGCTGGAAGGCGACGCCGCCGTCTGGTGGCGCGGCGTGAAAGCATCAGTACCTACGTGGGCGGATGCGATCGCGCGGCTTCGCGCGACATACGGCATGGCGCAGCCCGCGCACCTAACCTTGCGGGAGATCTTCGCCAAGGAACAAGGGGAAGAACGTGCAGAAACATTCCTGTGTAAAGTGCGCGCATTAATAGAACTGTTTTGCATTAAAACAAAACAGATATTATGTTAAATGAAAAACACACAGCGTTGGTTGAAGAAGCTGTCATTAGATTTTGCCTTAAATGCTGTAAATAGTATGAAAACACTTACCAATTTCCGAACTTTACCTTATGATCTTTCACTATGGCAGTAGCTCGCGATAATCTATGGTAGCGGCGAGCTGACATCTGTCATTCATAGAAGTCTTCAAAACTCACCAGCAAGCACCTTGCTGCAACGCTGTGTGTTTTTCATTTAACATAATATCTGTTTTGTTTTAATGCAAAACAGTTCTATTATGTTTCCTTCAAAACACACAGCGTTGGTTGAAGACCTGTTTGATATCTGCTGGTGAAAGAATACCTGAAGGATGTAGACGCTATGTGAAATATGTATGGAATGTGTTGGAGAGGCAAAAAGCCTTGAGTCTATGCCATAAAATTTTCTGACAGATGTGACAGGTTTGTTGTCTCGCTCTAACACCTCACCTTTCTCTCTCTCTGTTTCAATGGCCGTCCCGTCAGGTCAAGACGTATTTTTCAATCCAAATCAATATAAGTGATTAAACTTTACTTGTGAGTGTTTTAGATGCAATTATCAATAAATAGTTGTCAAGGTTGATTTAGCAGTTTAATTTTCTCATCTGCTTCCCCGCACGCTGCGTATTGGTTAGATCACGGCCTAACAGGTTATGGGCCCAGTGTTAGCAAAGATTGCATAAGTAAAAAGTCACTAATACGTAAAAATAACGTGCGTGGGTATAAAAGCAAATCATGGCAGATGAGCCGGCATCTGGATCGGCACCGATTGGATATGAAATGGCCGGAAATAATGCGGCCACGTCGATGGGGACCGGCATGGCACCATTGCTGCCGCCATCACATTTTGAAAGACTTGAAGGGGCCTCCAACTATTTGAATTGGAAATTTATTACAAAAATGATTCTCACCTTAGAGGGCCAGTGGGGCGTCATCGAAGGCAGCGAGGTTGACGAGGTAAAAGACAAACGTGCCTTTGCTCGTATATGTATATCATGGAAACCTACGCTGCTCCAGTATGTACGAACGTGTAAGTCGGCCAAGGAAGCCTGGGATAGGCTGGCACAAACTTTTGAAGACAAGGGTCTTTTCCGTCGTGTTTCACTACTTAAACAGCTGCATCAAATCCAGTTCAGTAATTTTTCTTCCATGTCCGAATATATAGAGAAAGTTTCAACAATTGTACAGCAGCTTAGTAACATTGGTAAAGTGATTGAAGATGAGGAAGTGACTGAGATACTACTTAGTGGACTGCCTCAAGAGTATGACTCGCTTGTTTCCAATCTCGAGACATTGTGGATGACCAAACAACTAAACAGAGACATAGTTCAAGCAAGATTGTTGCAGGAGGAGCATCGTAAAAATGAGCTAAACGGTGGTACAGCGCTGGTGTCTAAGTCAAAGTCCACTTTCAAGAAAAACAAGTCAAGTAAAACAATAATATGTCACTATTGTCAGAAAAAGGGACATGTACAAGCAAAATGTTATAAGAAGAAAGCGGACGAGGGGAAGAAGAACAACGAGAATGGAAACTTGGCTGCAGCATTTCTGGTTCGAGGCTGCAAGGACTGGATCATCGATAGTGGATGCACTTCTCACATGACTTGGGATAGAGACTGTTTAATTAATGTGAATGAAAATAACCTTAAAGATTATGTCACGGTGGCTAATAATTTAAAATTGAATTGTGAGGCAATTGGTGATACTAAATTAAGATATAAAGAAAATGAGGTAAGGTTATCTAATGTATTATTTGTGCCAGAGCTAGCTGCAAATTTGCTTTCGGTGAGTAGGTTAGTTGAGAGTGGCTATGATGTTAAATTTGACACTAGGGGCTGTCAAATCTTGTGTAAAACCTCTGGCAAGTCTATAGCAAAAGGTTATTGCGAGAATGGTCTGTATAGGTTAAAAGGTTTAACGGGTGGTGACAAATTGCACACTGATGGAGGGTTCTCTCTTCAATCCTTGGATAGTGGATGCCAAGGGACTCAGCAGGGACCCGTGTGTGCTAGTGCTTCTGCTGGGCAGGCTTTGTGGCACAAAAGATTAGGCCACTTGAATTATAAAAGCATGTGTGTTCTGAAGAAATCTAATATTGGTGTATCATTTCAGGATAATGGTGACACTGCGGGAGGCTGCGTGCCCTGCCTTGAGGGGAAGCTTTGTGGAAAGCCATACCCTACAGGAGAGGGCAAGCAAGCCAAGGATCTTTTAGAGCTCGTGCATTCTGATGTCTGTGGCCCGATGGAGACTAGCAGTTTGGGAGGTGCAAGATATATGGTCACCTTTATAGACGACCACTCTAGGAAGGTGTTTGGATATTTAATAAAAGAAAAGTCAGAGGTAATGTCAAAATTTATTGATTTTAAAGTGATGGTGGAGAAGCAAACGGGCAAGGTAGTAAAATGTCTACGTTCCGATAACGGGGGTGAATATGTTAGTAGCCGTTTTGATACTTATTTGAGGAAGGAAGGCATACTGCATCAAACAAGCGTACCGTATTGTCCTCAGCAGAATGGGGTTTCTGAGCGATTAAATAGGACGCTCATTGAAAAGGCACGGTGCTTATTGCAGGGATCTGGACTAGGTAAGGAGTATTGGGGAGAGGCTGTGAGCACGGCAATTTATTTGTACAATAGGTCTCCTAGCTCGGCATTGTGTGGTCAGATTCCTGAGGAGGTGTGGACCGGGAGGACTGTGAGCCTTGGTCACCTCCGTGTGTTTGGATGTGTGGCGTATGCATTGGTACCTTCAGTGAAAAGGCAGAAGTTGGATGCCAAGAGTAAGAAGTATGTTTTTGTGGGCTATTCTGAGACCAGCAAAGGGTATAGACTGATGGACCCCCAGAATCCAAAGAAGGTTGTTATTGCACGGAATGTAGAATTTTTAGAGGAGAGTTTTTATCACAGTGACATAAATAATTATAAATTGAATTTTAATGAATTATCTTATGACCCAGGAGTAATTAATGTGCAGAGTAATGGAATTGATAATTGTAATAATAGGAAGGAATCTGTGATAAATAGTTTAGGTAAAAATAGTGATAGTGATAGCAGCTGTGATATTAGTTATAAGGAAAATAGTAATGAGTGTTCTCGAATTTCAGATGAGTACTGCACAGGCAGCGAAGATGAGTCGAGCTGCGCTGAGCATGAGGCGCGGGCGAGTCCGCACTGTAGTCAGTCCGGGTCAGAGGGCTTGGCAGAGGCTGATGTGTCAGCTGGCGGTCCAGGTGCGGCGGGCGAGTCCTCGCGGCGCTGTGCGGCGGGCGAGGGCCTGCCACAGCGCTCGGCGGGCGAAGGCCTGCAACCAGGTTTGGCGGGCGAGGGTCTGCAGCCAGGTTTGGTGAGCGAAGGCTCCTTGTGTGGATCGTATGTGTTACGCAATAGGCGTAATATTGTTAAGCCACAGAAATATAGTGGTTATGATCTGGAATTGAATTTTTTGGCTGATAATCTTGTAGAACCTCAAAGTTATGATGAAGCTATCACAAGTCCAAGCTCTGCAGAATGGCGTGAGGCAATGCAGAGAGAGTATGACTCTCTGATTGCGAATAATGTTTTTAAACTGGTAGACAGACCATCTAATGTAAATGTAGTACAGTGTAAATGGGTCTTTAAATTAAAATACGATTCCTCTGGTAATTTTGAAAAATACAAAGCTAGACTTGTGGCCAGGGGATTTACGCAAAGGTATGGTCTAGATTATAATGATACATTTTCACCAGTTGTTCGCCATTCATCATTAAGAATCATATTTTCATTAGCTGTAGAGTTAAATTTAGAAATTGACCATGTAGATGTAACCACCGCATTTTTAAACGGAAACTTAAATGAGACTATATACATGGAGCAACCTACTGGTTTTAATAATAATGATGGAAAAGTCTGCTTACTATTAAAAAGCATTTATGGCCTTAAACAGGCAAGCAAAATGTGGAACGAAAGAGTTCATTGTTTGTTAATTAGTAATGGTTTCAGGCAAACTCAGTGTGAGCCTTGTGTGTATGTAAAAGGTACTTATAAAAATATCATGATAATAGCACTGTATGTTGATGATTTTTATTTGTTTTATCATAAAGGAAATCTAGATAAAAAGAATCTAATGTCACTATTAGAAAGTCAGTTTAATGTGAAAGACTTAGGTTCAATTAAAAATTGCTTAGGAATGAGAGTAACAAGGGATAGAGTGAAAGGTACTCTGAAACTTGATCAGTCTGAGTATATAAAGAGGCTATTACATCGTTTTGGCATGACAGAATGCAAACCTGTTAAAACACCTATATCTTTGAATTGTAAATTAGTAAAACCTGAGAAAGCCACTCTAGATGACAATAGGTATAACTATAGACAGTTAATTGGTAGCCTCATGTATTTGGCGGTCTGTACGAGGCCGGATATCGCATTTGCGTGTAGCCAGCTCAGTCAATTTAATAACGGTTTTGATGTGACTCACTGGCAAGCTGCCAAGCGAATCTTGCGTTACTTAGCAGGAACAATAGATTTAGGTTTATTATTTGTGTCAAATAGTAACTTAAATCTTACTTTATCTGCTTTTACCGATGCTGACTGGGCAAACGACGTGACGGATCGAAAGTCTTATACAGGCTTCATAATTAAATTGGGCAGAAATGTCATAGATTGGGAAAGTCGGAAACAGCGTTGCGTAGCTCTCTCATCAACGGAAGCAGAGTATTTAGCTATTTCTGATGTATGTAAAGATATATGTTTCGTTCGAAATCTATTATTAGAAATAATAAGTAAAGATGTAGCTCCTGTTTTGTTATACAATGACAATCAAAGTTCATTACGTTTGTTAGAGGTAAAAGAGTTTTGTCATAAACGAACGAAACATATTGATATTAGGTACCACTACATGAAAGATTTAATTAAAGATAATATCATAAAAGCAAAGTATTTATGTACTGAAAACATGCTTGCCGATGTATTAACTAAACCATTAAGTAGTATAAAACATGAAAAGTTTGTAAAGGGTATGAATATGTGTTAGATATTATGATATAGGTAAATAAGGCTATAGACATTATGTATATTAATTTGATGTGTAAAAATGTTATTTTAGGGTTGCAACATGTATGTGAAATGTATATGTAAAGTTTATGTGACTGGGAAATGTAGAGTCCATGCAGCTTTGACGTGTAGAGTTGTATGGTAGTGTTTTTTCCTGTTTTTTTTTTACTTATGATATCTTTGCGATTTTATGGCAAGGGGAAGTGTTGGAGAGGCAAAAAGCCTTGAGTCTATGCCATAAAATTTTCTGACAGATGTGACAGGTTTGTTGTCTCGCTCTAACACCTCACCTTTCTCTCTCTCTGTTTCAATGGCCGTCCCGTCAGGTCAAGACGTATTTTTCAATCCAAATCAATATAAGTGATTAAACTTTACTTGTGAGTGTTTTAGATGCAATTATCAATAAATAGTTGTCAAGGTTGATTTAGCAGTTTAATTTTCTCATCTGCTTCCCCGCACGCTGCGTATTGGTTAGATCACGGCCTAACAGAATGAATGAATATCAAGATATGTAGATTCATGAAATGTTGAATTAAACAATAAAGTATTTCAATCCAATGAATATATTCTAGAAAATGCCAAAATTACCAATACTTCTTTCATAAAGATTATTCTATAGTAATTTAATTACAGTATTAGTTTAGTCATAATGAGATCAATCATTTTCTTACTTATTTAATACTGACTAATTGATAATAATTGTTAGTGAGATCAATCAAATTATTAATTAACACTCATAATTTGTAAATCAAATTGACATGAAATGTGTACCATGTACCACATAAATATATTTAAATGTTAGAAAAATTATCACCTAATAAATCTTCCTGAGGGACAGAGCTCTCTCTTATCACCTCCTTACAGTAAAATTTCCTGAAAGTATCACTGCTTCTCCAGTTTCCTCTACTTAAAATTTCGTCAAGTGATCTATTCTCTAGCCAGCTTCTTGAGGCTACGGTAGACCTATGCTTCCCGGAGATGCTTCAATATTTACCTGTTTAAAGATGGATCTAATCCATCCTGAAATTTTTGTCTTTGATGCTGGCCTGGCCACACCTTTTATTGTTGTAAATAAGCTTGTTAACCCATTCACTTGTGCTCTTCTATCACGTGAATATTGCACAAGGCGTTGTATGTGCCTTACTGGACATAGATTAGGATTAGGATGGATTTTAAGTAACCACCCTGATTGTCTGTGGTTTCCTGTATCTGTTTTTGAACCAAACTTTGACCACAATGTTAAGGATTCATCATCTAACACCATATGTTCATTTGATGTATGTAACAATGTTAGGTCATGTAAACGTCTGCCAGAGGCTAAAAGTAAAATAAGTGCTGCTCTCTTAGCAATATCAAAGAGTGTTTTACTTCTGGTGTTGATTTAAGCCAATCAAAGAGTAACCTTGTATCCCATACTGGTGATTTTCTAGGCAGTGGTTTTGCTACAGATATGGCTTTTAAGACTTGATGGACAAAAAAGTTTTTGAATATAACATATTTGTTGGTATGGCACAGTATGTAGAAATTGCAGACTTGTGTATACAAACGGATGGTGCTACAAGCTAAATTATCAACTAAGTATAGTTTGGCTAGAAACCTCGCTACATCTTTGGGTTCGGGTGATTTAGGATTTATGCGGTGAGAATCACACCATGATATCCATCTCTGGATAGGAGCTATACAAGTAACAAGTGTGGATTTTCTCCAACTACTTTGTAAGAGGTTCTTTTCCTCTACTGACCACTGGGCAACCTGACTGACCCACCCCCAACTTTCCAAGCTAGAAGTTGCAGCTTGTCGATCTGTGGAGGAGTCCTGCCTGTCGTCAGGTCTACAAGGTTCTTGCATAGATTCTGTATCGGCACTGGCTCTCCGAGAGCTCTTGCCTCCAAGTCTGGGAGCCAGGCACACTGGGTGCAGTGTGGGGCTATTAATATGTACGTTCCTTCCGCCGAGTTCAGATGACTGAGCACTCGTGGTATCAAGTTGGGCGGAAGGAACACCCATGCCAGTCGATACTGCCATCTTCGACTGAATGCATCGCAGAAGCTTGCCAAGCCATCGTTTGAGTCCCATGTGACGTACAGTCGCACAACGGCCGACTTTTCGGACGTGAATAGGTACACGTCGGGGACGCCCCACTTTTGAAATATGGCCTCCGAGGCCTGGGGCAACAGGTGCCATTCCGGCACTGGTCTGTTCCTTGATAAGCGGTCGGCTATGCCGTTGTACCTCCCCGGGAGATAAACCGCTGACAGAGTGATGTTCAAATGATCTGCTAACTTCATTAGTTTGCAAGTCAGGTTCAGGAACGCTAGGGAACGTGTCCCTCCTTCGTTTCTTAAATACGCGACTAGTGTTCTGTTGTCGGATTGAACTGAAATACGTGCACTCTGAAGATTGGCTTTTAGGCTGCTTATTGCTGCGTATACGGCAAACATCTCTTTCAAGTTCGAGTGCCATTTCCTTTGATGTGTTTGCCAAGTTCCTGACAAGAGGAGCCCGTTCATGTGGGCTCCCAACCCTTCGTCTGCAGCATTGGTGGTCAGAAAGTGGGTTACTTGCCCCCAGTGTAGGGGAACTGAGCTGTGGCCTATGGCTTCTCGCCACCACATTAGCTCTTGGCAAACCAGAGGGAGCAACCTTTTTTGTCTTGGTCTGCCCTGCCTGAATGATTTCAGAAATATTTGTGTCTGACGACAATGAAGTCCTAATAAACTCTGAACTTGTTTTAGGGAGCAAAGTTTCTTTCTCAGAAGCATTGAAATTACTAACTTTACCCTTTCCACCTTGTTTGTGGGCAGGGCCTTGTGATTGGAGGCAGTGTTCCAAAGAAGGCTTAAGTATTCTAGTTCCTGAGTGGGATCTAGAATGGACTTTTGGATATTTATTTGCGACCCAAGCTTTGTTAGGACCTCCACAGTCTCCGAGACCTGGGAGTCTAAAGCTGTCTTGTCCTGGTGTGCCAGTAAAAAATCGTCAACAAACACAACAAATAAACAAGAATGCGGATACCACGGGCTGCAAATGTCCTGGGTGCTGACGAAAGGCCAAATGGGAGTGCTGTCAATTGCAATATTTCCTGGTTGTAGATGACTCTCAGGAATCGTCGGTGTGATTTTGAGATCGGCAGATGAAAGTATGGTGTAAATCTACGAGCCAGTCCTTCTGTTGTACAACTCACAACATCTAGTTGAGATACGAGTTGAAAATGTTTTATGGCTACATGCTGGTTTAGCCCCCTCAGGTCGAATATGGGTCTTGAGCTGCCGTCTGACTTTTTTACTAAAAACATCTTGGAATAAAATCCCGCATTTACATGTTTTGGCTTCTCTAACACACCTTGTTCTTTTAATTTTTTATTTTTTTATTTTTTATTTTTTTTTTTTTATTACTGTCATCTCTAAGTTTATTCTGGTTGAGAACTTCCTTAATATCTGTCTTGTGGGGAATTGCATTGGAGGCTTGGATTTGAAGGGTATTCGACTTCCTGTTATGATTTTTAGAATGAATTGGTTTGCATTTATCAGTTCCCAAGCTTTTACAAGGTCCTTTAAGCAGCTCCCCTGAAAAGTCTGTACCCTAGCATAGTCATTTTTGCTCTGATCCACGATCGGCACTGGACTTGGTATCTCGGGTATTTTTAAAACGAAAGGAATTATTCCTTTTGTAACCAGGTTGAAATTTTTTGTTGGTTTTAAATTGCTTATTATTTGGGCCCTTTTTATCATTGTTAAAGTGACAGTTATGACGGCCCTGGTCCCAATGATTACCTTTTTGTTTTAAACAGTCTGGTGTATTAAGCCATGTTTGAGACCCTCTTAGTGATTGCACAAGAGGTTGCAAGGCCTCTCGGCTGAAGAGATACTCTGAACTTAGTGGTATATTTAATAAAGACATCCTTAAGTTTTGACTGTTTATCTTTTTTAGGATTCTATTTCGCCTTATTTCAATGCATTCACTTCTCCTGCCACTACACACACAATGGGAGAGTTTGGACCAAATAGAGAGGTGACTTTCTCAAAAAGTGTGTTAGGAGACAATTCTTGTGGGTCAGCTGCAGCCCAATTAACAAGATCTTGCAGTCCCTGCTTGAGCAATCCTCTCTGCTCTAGAGCTACATTAGAGAGTCCGACCAAAACTCCCTCCGCATAGGCTAAGTAGTCTTTGGTATTGTTCAAGTGACATAACTCCTCATTTACCTTTAATTGTGTAAAACCTGGTGTGGCTAAACATGTTCGTAAGGTATTCTTGTAACGAATTCCTTTCCACACTGGAGTGTCAAACTGCTGTAGTCGTTTTAGCTCCTCAAGACGCTCTGTATTTACTTTATGAATAACTACCTTATCATTATATTGTACACTTAAATCCCCAAATTGTAAAGTTTCTGTCTCTTTATACGCAACCGGGTTGTTTAGAAAACTACAGTGCGCTTTAGAAGTACTAGCAACACTAAAGTCAGAACGGTTTACGTTAGTTGTTCGTGTTTCTGAGTAAAGTTACTGATGTAATGTGGCAATTGTGTCATGTAACCAGATATAAAACTTACTTGGTTCATTAAATTGTCGATGCGCGGGTCCGCGCAGGGTAATTGCTTCGATCTCTTTGACCTCTTGTTCGGTGGTGGGGAAGCAGTGCCCTCATCCTCCGAGGATGAAGAGCTCTCTTCCTCACTCTCATAAGAGAACCACCGCTCGGGTTCACTGGTCTGCACTGACCGATCTTATTTCGAAGCACCGGTAGGAGCACCGGTCACTTTGCGGTGAGAGCTTTCGCCCTCCATTTCGATAATACGCTCACTCATAATCAAGGATAATATGAAATTACTTATCACGAGAACTATTATTCTATCTATAAAGCTTTAACTGAAACTTTACACTACTATTCTCAAAATTTTCTAAGAAAATTGACGAGTGAAAAATTTTCCATACGTTGGCGGCAAAATTTTTAGACGCTATGAATGACAGATGTCAGCTCGCCGCTACCATAGATTATCGCGAGCTACTGCCATAGTGAAAGATCATAAGGTAAAGTTCGGAAATTGGTAAGTGTTTTCATACTATTTACAGCATTTAAGGCAAAATCTAATGACAGCTTCTTCAACCAACGCTGTGTGTTTTGAAGGAAACATAATAGCTAAGTTGCCATACTCGCTTGAAGAGACGGTGCAGGTTGACATTTGCTATGGTTTATTACACCGCCGCGTAGTGAAGAGAGTGCCGCGAGATAGTGTCCGTAGGTTAGACGACTTATTGTATAAGGCTAGGATCGCGGAGGATACCTACAAGGCATCAAAGGCAAATGTTGATAACAATAACAGTAATTCGACCTCGCAAACCAAAACACCGGCGGTGACTACCATCGACCGCGTTCTCACGAATTCGAGTTCCCCTACCACGAGTGCGAATGCGTCGCGTTGCAACAACAGAAATAGACCCCGTTGTAGTTACTGTAAGCTTTTTGGGCATGTTAGCGACGAGTGTCGTAATCGCGAAAAGGCTACCACTAGTAAGAATAATAGCAATACTACACCTAAAGAATTACGTTGTTATGGTTGTGGAAAGCAGGGCGTCGTGAGGTCGAAATGTGATGTTTGCGCGAAAACAGCGTCGAAACCCGACGACAAAACATCTTTCAATAAGGTTGATATAGATTTTTGTACGTATAATGTCGATGATGTAGATAATAATAGTTACGCTAGTACGAGTGATACTGATTCGTGCGTTCATATTACGAATATGAGTACGCGCGACAATCACCCGATGGTAAATATTAGTGTTATGGGCCGTAACGGCGTGGCGATTATAGATACCGGAGCCACGCATAGCATTGCGAGCCCCCTTTTGCACCGAGTTCTAGTAAACTCAGGAGTTCAGTTTACCGAAACAAAACGTTTCGTGCGCCTGGCTGATGGCACGCAAGGATGGAGAGACCTGTTGTCGGCCGAGGCAGATATTATTATTAAAGGTCGTAGGGTAACGTGCCAGTTCTTAGTATTGCCTGGTAGTAATATTAGAACACTTCTAGGTATAGATTTCTTAGCGCGGGCCGGCATGGTGATAGACGTCGCCCGACGCACATGGTCGTTCTCGGACAGTCCGGGACATTGTCATGATTTTGTTTATACGTACAGTCTCGACTCCGACGACGCAGGTTTATTGCACACATCTTCCAATGAGTTGTTGCTGCGGTCGGACGAAGGTTGCAAGTTAACCCCCGAGCAGCAGTGTACCCTGAACGCGTTCATTGAAGACGGCGCGCCGCAATTTGCGCGCGACGGACCGGCGACGGAGTTCGCCGCACATCGTATAAAAGTGAGTCCACAACAAGAACCTATTGCTTGCCCACCATACAGGATGTCACAAGTTAAGAAAGTAGCCTTGCAGAAGGAGCTTGATAAGCTGCTGCGGGACGACATCATTGAAGAATGCGAGTCACCTTGGGCCTCCAATGTCGTACTCGTGGGTAAGAAGGACGGAAGTTTAAGATTATGTATAGATTACCGGAAGCTTAATGCGGTAACGGAGCCAGACCGGTACCCTCTCCCGCGTATCGAGGACATACTGCACGCCGCCAAAACCAGTGAGTATATGACGACTCTTGATCTTCGCTCAGATTACTACCAGGTGAGCGTCTGCTCAGAGGACCAAGACAAGACAGCGGCTATTGGAAACATGGCCGCCCCTCAAAACGTAAAACACTTAAAGTGCTTCTTACAGACGTCGAGTCACTAACCTCCTGAAGAAGTCGAGTGCTTGGCGATGGGACGCCGAGCAACAGGAGGCGTTTGAGCGCATCAAGACTCTGCTCGTTTCCGCGCCCATTCTTCGTCAGGCTGACGAAGCGAAACCCTTTGTCCTTTGCACTGATAGCAGCGCTTATTGCCTTGGGGCTGTTCTTATGCAGGGGGAGGGCCATGACGAGAGGCCGATTGAGTACGCAAGTCGACTCCTCACTAGCGCCGAGAGGAACTACTCCACGACTGAGCGAGAGGCTCTCGCTGTTGTGTGGGCACTCGGTAAGTTCCGCGGGTATGTAGAAACCGCGAAGGTCACCGTTAGGACAGACCACCAGCCCTTGAGGTGGCTGATGAGTCAAAGGTCACCTAGCGGTAGACTAGCCAGATGGGCCCTAACGTTACAAGAGTTCGATCTCAGCAATGAGTACACACCCGGTCGCTCAAACGCAGTTGCAGACACTTTGTCGCGACCAGTTTGTTCAGCCGACCAGAACGAGTGTGACCTATGTATGACAGTAATCGATATACCAAAGAGGAACAGCGACGATATCCGCAGTAATCAGCTATTGGACCCAGAGGTTCGTAAGATTATTGAGGATATGGAGTCTGAGGAACCCCCTAGGGGCAGACCTTGGTCTGACCGTGGGTACACCATTTCTGACGGTATCTTATACAGGTACAGCTTGGAGTCTGATGATGATGGCGAGGACTGTTGTCTAGTTGTGCCTGAACAAGAACGCAGGCAGGTTATGGCTGACTTCCATGATGCGCCGACAGCTGGCCATTTCGGCGTGGAGCGCACGTTAAGCCGCGTTCGTGCTAGGTATTATTGGCCTGGCATGCGCACATTCATCACGAACTACATAAGGGAGTGCGTGCCTTGCCAGAGGTATAAAGCTGACAATCGCAAGCCAGCCGGATTGCTACAAACCCCTGCTGTGGCGAGACGATTCGAGGTAGTTTCCGTGGACTTGTTCGGTCCACTCGTAGAGACGCCTAGGAAGAACAGGTGGGTGCTGATCGTTGAGGATGTCTGCTCGCGCTGGGTGGAATTGTTTCCATTGGAGAATGCCACTGGCGTTGAATGCGCTCAGACACTCGCAAATGAAGTTTTCCTGAGGTATGGAGTGCCACGCCGCCTTATCAGCGACAACGGCGTGCAATTCGTGAGTGAGGTCATGCAACAGGTATGTCACGTTCTGGGGATTAGCCAGGCACTCACGCCTTATTATCATCCCGAAGCCAATCCGATAGAGAGGAAGAACCGCGACCTTAAACCTCAACTAGCCATACTCGTAGGCCACGAACATACCACCTGGGACATACACCTTGCTGCAATCAGGTTTGCTATGAACTCCGCGATTACCAGTAGCACAGGGTATTCGCCGGCGTACCTCACCTTCGGGAGAGAGTTACGAGCTCCTTCCGACTCCGCATTGGACATGAGGGCTATTGTAGAACACGACAATTTCGTGCCCAACATTACGCCTTACCTAAAGAAAATGGCTGCGACCCTAGACGAGGCTAGGGACATTCACGAGAAGGCGCAGGCCGTCCAGAAAGAGAATGCTGACCAAAAGAGGAGGCCGCCACCAGACTACAAGGTAGGCGACCTAGTTTTATTAAAAACGCAGGGACCTAATGACGCAAGCCGCGGACAGACCGCGAAGTTTATCCCACGTCGTGACGGCCCATATAAGATAGGGAAAATTATCAGCCCGACCACTTATGGTCTGGAAAACATACAGACCAGGGCAAACGTAGGAAAATATCACGTTTCGCACCTCACGCCTTTCGCGGGTCAAGTAGAGCCTCCTGTTCGCGAAAAACGCAAACGTGGTAGACCGCGCAGGTATTTAAACTAGCCCAACTGCGAGGACACTTGGTTAGGCTAGAGGGGGAGGATATAGCGCGGGGAAATAAAATCATATCGAGTAGGCTGTGGTTTCTCTACTCTGTGGTTGCAACGCCTCGCAGCCAACGTGCGAGCGGCGCAGGAGACTAGAGAGTGCCCCGCGACCGTCATCTCGAACGGACGTATTCAGATCCTCCGCGGCTCTGCCGCGATGCCATCCCTTTTTTTATAATTTTTGCACAAAATTGTTAACATCCAATAAAGAAGTTTTTTTAAAGTAAAATGCCCTTAAATAGTTTTTATAATATTTTATAAAATTATGATTTCATTTGTTTTTCATTACATGAGTAATGAAAAACAAATTAAATCATAATTTTATTACTCGGAAAGTAGGTCTGGAGTTGCCTGAGGAGCGGGTTGAAAGTAATACTTTTCAGCCCTAGAGAGAATCGCTTTCAACTGACAGCTGTCAAATTATTTAAAAAAAAAAACTAGTGTAATTGGGAGCAAGCCTATTGCCATCAACCGATATAATTGGGGGCAAGCCTATGGTCATCAACCGATGTAATTGGGAGCAAGCCTATTGCCATCAACCGATGTTATTAGGAGCCAGCCTATTGCCATCCACTGATGTAATTTTTACTTTCCTTGTATTCGTAATAATAAGTACCTCGGGTTAAAGACTTACTTATTTAGTCCCTCGACCTATTATTGTTTTTTTTTCCAATAAATATTTTTGATTTGATTTTTGGTTAGCGTCCTCGCTACGCTCGGGCGCCAAACCCCGTCTTGGGAAAGTAAGTTGCTTTCACCCCTAAGGTAGCAATGTACTATTAAATCCGTAGTTTGCCTTTCGCAAGTTGAAGGTATAAAGGTATAAAGTCGCAAAACGGCCTTAAATTAAAAAATATATTTTAAAATATTTTTTAGTTAGAACACAAATAAAATAATGTCAATCTATCTATCTATATCTATACATATAATAAATCTGTAGAAAAATCTTTTTTGTACATCGAAAATATTTAAAAAAAAAATTGTCAGGGTATTAAAGAATAACCAACAGAACACATTTCCAGCATTTTTGGAATTTTTGTCTGTTTGTCTGTTTGTCTGTTTGTCTGTTTCGATGACTAAGCATCACGTCAAATTTACGAAACGAATGTAGGTAACTTTTATACATAAATATTGTGCGTAACTTGGGCTATTACTTAGGCTTTGTTTCATCGTAATCGGTGCTCTCTATCAAAAGATATATGCATTTATAGTTTTCAAGAAGAACTTATCATTATGGTCAACAATGAGACAAGCAACGACATCTATTGAACGAATATGGTACTTATTAATAAATGCCTTCACAAGATAACTTTAAATAAGTTATGATAGCAAAAGGTACGTAGATATTAGTCTAAATGACGCTACTTTCAAAATCTACATAGCCTAAAACCCTATAGTGTGTTTGATCGCTCTTTTTTAGCAGTTTATCTTCGTCTTCGAAAGATGGCGTTATTCATTTGATGTCATTTTCTGAACCGCGGTGCTATTAAATAAACATATGTTTCGTGAATAGTCAACAAATAAAGATTTACCAATTACACAGTATAAAAATACTATTTTTTTTAAACTAAATTGAAATTAGATAAAACCCACGACATTTTTTTTTTGTACCGTGTGGGAATCGAACCTGCGACACGCAGTGCTACTGTTAATCGTCCAGCCACTGCACCAAACATGTCTTTATATAGATGTGGTGTGTTGTTAGCCCTATGTGTCGAGGCCGCGGTATTTCTTTCGAACAACCCGCAGCCCCGACGGGCGTCGGTCTTTGGGGGCCCCTTCAATGTTGCTGACATCCCTTTGAGACGCGCGTGGAAGACGAATGCGCCTCCAATCGTCATAGGACGGACGAACGATTAACTAGCCCGTTACTCACCGTTCACAAGCCCGCGCCTACGGTGGCCGGAAGCCATCACGTGGCCCCCGATGCCCGGAGCGTCTCCCGCGGCGGCTGGGAAGCGGGGTTGTGTCCCTCTTACGTTCCGCCACCTCTTTCGCTAGCATAACTGCTTCGCAGAAGGAGGTGACTGCGTTCCATTTCAGATTCGATGTCCCAGATTCGGTACAGGTAACTCTCGAAACAGCCTCTAATCCCCCCTTTTTTTGTGGTTCGCAAAATTAGCAAATGACTCATCCCGCTCTGGGCGGAGCGGAAGAAAGTGTCAGACTACTACTGACTAAAAATCACCCACATTTATTCTTAGCTCTTTGTGTTTCGAGGCCGTGGTATCTCTTGCGGACAACCGTCAGCTCCGGCAGACGACGGCAGCAACAATTAAGGGGCCCGAAAGGACCCCTTAATTGTTGCTGACATAATCTTTGAGGCGCGCGTGGAACACGAACGCGCCAACGACAGTACCTGTCGACTATAATGTACCTGTTTCAAATTTCTTCAAGATCCGTTCGGCCATTCTGACGTGGTTGAAACAAACACCCATCCATCTAAACTTTAGTATTAGACATAGTCAGTACTTTGCATTACCCTCTTCTTATTTTCTACAGCGGCAGTAAGTTAACGTAGGGCAATGATTTAATGTTCTTTTATCTAAGCGACGCATTTTAGTTTCCGACAAGCACGCGAACGAAGTCGCGGGCACAGCTAGTTTGTAAATAAATTCGAATTTTTCTTAGCTTTATTTACAAACTACAGTTTACAGATCTATAATCATAATAAAATATGTACAATTGTACAAGTATCAAAAGGGGAAGGTAATGGCGTCAAAAAATTCGTCCACATCGCTGTTTCTTGCAGCTTGTTTCTTTTGTAAAAAATAAGGTGTTTTTGTGAATAATGCCAAATAAACACAATTTTCTTTCTTTTCTTTTTTTTCTTTCTTTATTTTCTTTCTTTCTTTTCTTTCTTTCTTTCTTTCTGTCAATAAGTGCCCACTTTTCTACACACTGTGTCATATTTCTAATACAACTTTCCTCTCGTAGGTCTGCTCGAAGAAGTTTCTTATGAAATAAGCAGTAGGTACCTTTGTGCTCTTCTATTTTTATGTATTTTCCTTTTTTGTATTTTGTGTGTACATAAATAAATTAATAAGTAGTCATTGTCAGGGTACCTACATGTTGATTAAAATATAATTCACGACCGTAACAAGTTTTTTGTTCAACCAACTTCAATACCTTACATATTTCGTAACAATTTTCAATATCGGGGTGTCGAACGCAGGCCATGCAATTCACCAGTTTCCGACTCACGGTTCTAGAAAATCTAATAAAGGCAGTTTCACTCGCCTTGCTTCCGCCCTCACCCCTAATAAAGTGACTATTGAAAATTTACCAACCATTCTTCCAAGAATATACGGTTAGCTGGCATGAATGACGATCCTACCTTACACCTATAATAACACAGAGGAAACACAGCTTTATAAAAATGGGCTAAAGTCGAAAATATAAAATTGTGTTACTGCTATGGTGGTTTAAAATTGTCCTAGCCTCTAGCCGGCAAGGTTAAGTGTGCAAATAATAAAATAAAACCTTACCGATGGAAAATATGATATAAACAAAGGGCCACGTGCGACTTTTAATAGTTGTCCATTTTTGGAAATTTTGGCGCCCCATTTTATTTTGATCTAGGTACCTACCTAGATAAGTACTTAGGTTTTTTTTAATAGGTGTGCTTGATATGCTGGCGTCGGTAGGTACTTTGTTCTTAGTACTTGCAAAACTAGTCTTCCCATTTTGACTACATGGACATGATAAGGAGCTTGTATAAGACAGTGGGTAGAACAGAATTAAACATATTTTAGGAGTTCAGGAATTAACTATTAATTTATTTACTCGACTGCGTCGAAGCCCAAAACTAAGGTTATTTACTTAGGCTTATGGTGAATGCGACAAGGTAGCTTGCGAAATTCGAATTTTCATATAAGTCTCTTGAGTGACTATTTGATGAAAAATGCATTCTTGAGACTTAAATGAACTGAGGTGGTTCTATTGGTGATTTTAATCATTATTACTCAGTAACAGTGTTGCTGCCGCGAATTCTATTTTATTTAACATAGGCACGACTTGACACAGACTTACCTTGTCGCATCAACCTTAAATAAGTTGCTTTAGAGATAAGGTCTTCGAAGGATTTCGAGGTTTTGTAAAAACTCGCTACTTATTTATTTTTTATCTACGACGACGTAGGAAAACGCGGCGTAGTTCAAAATTCGAATTGAAGTAGTGTGGCGCACATACGAATAGAATAGAACCGTAAACATTTGCACTAGTGATTGCGAGTGTTGTTTGTTGTCGAGTCGTCGGAAACTGTCGAGTGCCATGTGTTGGGACACCTTATAAGCAGGCCCCAAGGGATAAAAGTACTTACAATGAAATTGATTTTTATATAAAACTAGCGTTCCATTTTGCTGCCAACAATATAATTTAAAAAAAATGCTGATGTCCCACGCAGGCCACTTCACCGACTCATGGAAGTATAGACAATTCAGCTAAATGAGCTAACATTAATATATAACAGGCACAACCGGGCGGCAAAATATAGACTACACATAATATGTACCGAGAAATTGCTTCGGGTCGGCTTCGTTGTTTAAAAATAATGCCGAGCCGTATGTTTGGGTTTGAGTGAAAAATTAAGAGGGTGCATCCAGAAAATGGCCAATGTCGCATAACGTTGCCCCGAAGTTATTGTCAGGAAATAACTAGATTACTCATCACTGTTAGTCAGTCAAGGTTAGATCATACGATCTTTATATAAAGGTAAAGATTAACAATCTAAGAAAATCGACATTGAAACTATGAAGACAATGCAAACCTTGGGAAGTGTCATGCCATAGCGTGCTCAGTAAGAAAGGTCGGAATAATTGCGAATCATTATGAATGAACGTCCTATTGTCCTTATAAATATTATTTAAAGTCAGTTCTATGGTTTTAAATTTATTTTCATTGTGATTTCCATTGCAGCATGACGAAGTTTCGTCAGGTATATATATTTTGTGAAGTGTTGTGACCTAAATCTAAGCAGTGTTTATTTTTAAATTGGACTTTAATATCTTGTTGTTCTGGTCCCCAGATCGTGTTACTAATCGTGGCTGTGCTGGTTCTCGAAGCAAACGGAAAACCATTATTCCAAGGGATAAGTTTCCAAAGAGGTTTCGAACTCAACTTCAAACCTCTACCAAGGAATCCGATAACCTTCATAAAGGAGAAATGGTCGCCTTTTGGAGTGTTTGGAAGAAAGCATTCACTACAGAAGAGGAATTCAGGTAGCGGGGATGTAGCAGTTGGCCAAGCAGCACCCGTCGTGACATCTTTCTCAGGACTGCCGGAACCCCGACCAGCAGCGCCAGTGTTTGAACACGTCGAGGAGACAGGACATTTGCATACACCTCCTTTAGTAACTCTACCTCATCAATCTCCTAGATCTGTAGTACCTTTGCTAATATCTTCACCTGTACCTGCAGTTTCTCTCTTACAACCTCAGTTAATTTCTCCTGGACCTCCTATAGTTTCTTCACCTCCACCAATGCCTTTAACTGTAATTGTAACTCCTGCACCTCGTCCTATTAGCAATTACATGCCACCACCTCCTATTCCTGAAGTGATGGAGGTAATTCCTCCTAAGCAACCAATAACCAGTGATGTGCAACCACCTCCACCTTTCCGAATGGATGGAAGTCTTCCACCTTTATCTTCAAATATGGTAGTACCACCACCTCCTGAGCTTTACACTGATGTATCGCGAGCTGAGCCAGTAAGAGAATATGTAAATTCCGTTCAACCTATTCCATCACCTATTCCTATTGATGAAAATGCTGCGCCCTCACTAGAGACCAATAGTGTAAGCCCAGAGCCACCGAAAAATGGAGTTGTGCCTAATGAAAATCCATTGATCAGAGGCTCCAAGTTAGCTTTGTATTTTGGTAGTATTTTCCTTCAACTTATGTCTACATTTATGACTAATGCTCGTGCTACATTTGATCAAATGAGTAATGGGCCACCAGTATTCAATAATTAGTCATTTCAGAATAAAATAGCATTATCATCATCATCTGTTTTTTACCTTTTCCGAACTATGCTGGTGTCGGCTTCGAGTCTAACCAAATGCAGCTTAGTCCAGTATTAGAATAGAATTTTATAATAAGTAGGTATTTATTTTTGCTGCATGTGGTTAACAAATAAAGGTAAATGAAACAGCATAGTTATCTTAATCGTTGGTGTGTATTAATTAATATGCATAAGAAAAAATAAATGAAAAGTAGAATAAACGTATTATATTTTTGATGCGATATTTAACTGATGTGTCAGTTACTTCGTTTTACCATCTCCTTTGTGGTCTGCCGTGAACCCCTACAGTCTCAAGGAATCAGTTCTGAGTAACTTTGGCGGCTGGCATGCGGCAGACCTACATGGCCAGCCTCATGAAATAAAAAAAACAGATCAAAATCAAAAGTCACTTATTCAAACTGGGCTGATAATCAGCACTTTTCGTACGTCAAAATTTACTTTACTTATTTACAAGAGACAGTCCCCCAAAACGCCCACCCTTCGACACTTCCTAGTGTTTTAGCTGGAAAGAAGAAGTGGCGGAACAAACTCCCCAGCAACACATCTGTCTATTGTTCCTGTCGGGGCTGCGGGTTGTTCGCAAGAGATACCGTGGCCTCGACATGAAGTTCTAAGAAGGAACATGGGTGGTTTTTAGTCAGTAGAAGTCTGACACTCCCTTTCGCTCTGCCCAAGAGCGGGAGGGGGTTATTTGATGATTTTCCACCCACCATAAAAAAAAAAGTTTTGTTAGAAGAACCAGACTCGATACAATAGTAAGGTGTAGATTTACTACAGACACAAATCAATAACAAAAAAGTAGGTATATAATAATAAACAATGTAAAAAAAATAATTAAAAGGAATACGTAACATATCAGTAGGTACTTAAACTAATTTTGGAAAAATAACATAATTAACAAACATTGTCTTGTGTTCAACTCAGCGACCAACTATTCTTATCATTTAAGTAGTCGCTAATGGAATAGTAAGCTTTTAAACATAGATTAGATTTTACTTTGCCTATAAACGCATCAAATAGCAAGTCTAGAAAAGAAGATGCCAGTTTGTTATAAAATGTTATACCGAGCCCTACGAATGAATTATGAACTTTGTGAAGCCGGTGAAAAGGAGCGAAAAGCGAGACAAGTTATTGAGCTACCTTGGTTCAAAAAATAAAGTTAAAGTTAAAATAACCAAAAAGTATAATTATTAATAAATGAATCGTAGTCAGGCCATATAAAAAAAAAAATGAAGCCGACAGCCGTGAATAGTGGCCAGTCATATTAAATAGTTTTTGTATTTCAACCTTCTTGGTGAAAAAATTGAAATTAATGTGATTACCCAAGGATCTATTGGCGCATAAATGACTTTACAATGAGAATGACCGTTTTTCTTGAACGTGTGTTTTTATTTCTAAAATTGTATGTCCGAATTATGATTAAAAATAACAAAGATTACTCATAATTTTCCCTTTTTAAATAAATCCTGTACCTATATTAAAATACCATTCAATTTAGTATCGTCCTAACTTTTCCTATGCATGCAGAACACGATATGATCTCCATGAAAAAGCAATCAAATAGCGAGTGAGCGTCAAACCATGCTACAAATAACAGTAGATGTATTTTTAAGGAGACAGCGTAGGCCAGGGGTGACGCTTGTATTTCCATACAAATGTTGCATAATTTAAAAAGGACTCTGAATGTGCCGCTCGCGTTATAAAACTCGTGTTTTATACGATTCATTATGTAGACCGTCATACTTACGTTGTGTGAACGCGTTTGGATTTGAAGTTGAAATGTTTTGTCATGTAGGTTGCATAAAAAGAACGATCATTCCGGAATGTGGTGGGACCCTCATTTTACGTAACATTCGTTAGGTATATATGGGTGGTATAATTAATAATACTGTGAGCAACAATTTTTAATATAATGAAATAGATATGGAACAGTAGACTATTTTTACATTGAAAGGTGTGCATTTTCAAGAAAAAAATCAACTCTGCTCTACTTAGTAAGTAAGTATATAAAAATGGTTAAAGTTAAAGTTGTAAAAGGTTTTATTAAATACATATATGTATTAGTATGCACCTATTTATGTATTATGTTTATAAAATGGTATTATCCTTATATTTATGCCATGCTGTCCTATTATTTGACCAATGACTACATATATGTTTAATTCTCTTTGTATTTGACCCAAAGGTTGACTGGTAGATAATGCCTTGGGCATTAAGTCTGCCTATGTACCACTCTTGTACATGAAGTTTAAATAAATAAATAAAATTTTAATTAGATGGGTAGGTACCTAAGTGTACTTTTTTACCTACTACGAAGCCATAAGCCGATAGTAGCGTAATAGGTAGCGATATTAATAAAAATATATAACACTCATTAAACAGCAACAATTTTTGTTTCGATCAACAAAATATAAGAAAAACTCAACGCGAAAATCCCCAGTAATCTTATAAAGCCAAAATACAAGCCAATAAATGAACATTGTGTCCGGAAGACGCCCTAGCGTTAGATTTAATCTGTTTAGAGTTCGCCGTAAAACGTAGTCGATAAAATAAAGTGAGGCGCGCAAAAATCTCCTTGTCTTATCGCTACCCAGCAAGATTACACATAAAAATGTTAAATGATCTTGAACGCGTATTGAAAAAATACGCGGGGAAATGGCGGGAGAAATTGGAAGATGGCCACGCGGTGTGACAGGGTGCGACTTTTGTTTTACGTTTCAGTTTGAAATTGGAAACGCCGGTGAACTTCTTCAGATCGATTGTAATGATTCGTTGTATATTTGCTATGTATTCATACTATCCATGCTAAAAATGATTAATTTTGATTGTTACCTTATCACGACTGGATCGTGATGAAAGGAGAAGTTGGCAAGGAGATTGATTATATCCAGGGGAATGACACAGGCTACTTTTTATCAGAATTACGACGTGAATTGTGGCACATTAGCCGTTCAATGCACAATTAAGTTAAAAGCTAGGTCGTTTTACTAGAAGGTATAATGATAGCGTAACGACAAAATGAAAACTCCCAAAGGGCGTGGCCGCGCGTGTTACGTTAATTCCAATGCAGCGCTGAAGTGACGGGCGAATAGGTAATGGGTGGTAAAGACATAATAATATGTAGATAAACCACCTTTTATCGAAGTCAAGACATAAGATATTACGATCAATTTGTATTACTGTACGAAAACCTGTGGTTTTGGAGATATTGAAGGTCACATCTTCATAGATTACAGATCTTTAAAAACTCGCGTCAGTTCTGTTGCATTCGTGTTCAGCGTGTGATGTTGTGTGCATTGTGATGAGTAGGTATTTAAACCTCGTAGGTACAGTCGCCAGTACATCAACCTTCTACAATCTGTCAAATTTATTTAATCGATTTTCTACTTTATGGCTAAGTTATCAGAGGTTCAAGGTTGATTGGGAAAATTTGACAGTTTCAAGTATCTTGATGTGCTGCACCGTATTGTAGCGAATGTCTTTTAAGTTGACGGTAGGGTCGCGAAGTGTTGGTGACACCGACACGCGCGCTTGTCGCCTCTCGTGAAATCTAATCGTGACGACTAATGGCGACTTATAATACCGCCATCTTTTTGTGCTGCACTAGTTATCGTTTGTAGAGGTAGTTTTAGTTAGGTACTAGGTACCAACGTACATTTCAAACTTTAACATTACATAACAAAGCAATATTGTGGCAGAAACTACACTAATTCAATACTAAACATGTTATTAAATGCGACATAACGTATGAATAAAATTAAACTTATTACGAATTAAATAACGGATAAGGCCCTGCTTTAACTATAGTAGACGCCTGCACATCAATAAAATACAATCTGTCTTTATATGATTTTCAACTTTATAGCTAAAGCATAAGAGTCATCATCGGTAATAGGGGACGAGTCTCTGCCATCAATCGGGCACAAATCCAGACTCTATCTATACTATTAATGAGATAGTCTAGTAAAAAAGTCGAATAACACTGCCCGACCTGGGAATGGAAAAGTGAACCTCATGTTTAACAGTAGCGTTTCCAAACACTAGACCAACAGGACAATCAATAAAACCCTGTATGGGTTGACAATGCTCAATGCACGAGCGAAAATATGAATATACTTAGTAACAGCAAAATTCAAAAGTTTTTTTTTCTAGGGAAAAAATGGGTTCTACTTTGATTTTGTTGATTTCGAAGAAGGCCAAAGAAAATATGGATGAATTGTGTGAGGAATTATAAGAATGAGAAAGGAGTAAATGCCACCGTAACTTCTAACAGGGAAGAATGGAAAAAGAAAACGTGTTGCGCCGACCCCAAATAGAATGGAAGAATATAAAATGATGAAAAATAGAATGGAATGCTTCCAAGTTTTCATAAATGTAAAATTTGCTTGTTTTTTGCTTTAAGGTTTTTTCAGTGGGGATTTTAAGTTTTTGAACTACTTTTTTATTTCCAGCTTTTTAGTTTGTCATCACGATTTGAGTTTACGATTTTTCACTTTAAATTACTTTTAAACATATAAGTTGTATATATTTTTGTAATCTCCTTTTCAAACCCTTTATTTTGATATCCTACTCGATGATAAAGGAAGAAAATAAAATTCAAACTAGGTACACGACATGACCCCCACAATCCACATTTTTTTTTGTTTTTAATATAGCCAGTGACACTTGCGTCACCAAGACGAGCCTAACGACGTATATTTTATCCAAATCCGTTAATCCGTTTAGGAGTTATGAGGGAACAAAGAAACGGACATACATACAGGTCAAACACATAACCCTCCTGTTGAGCTTCGCCGCAGTCGAGTAAAAAGGGCAGGAAGGTGATGATGATGACTTTGATTTCGTTATAACTGGCTTCCAAAATCCTATGTTCGTAAACACGTAAAACTATTGTCAATTGACACAGTTGGGGAAAATCTGTTTTGCGACTTCTCCTGAAATTATCTCGACGACCGAAGTTGACATAGCATCATCAAGGTAAACTGAATGGATAAAGGTTACACCGTAATTATGTCAATGTTATGAGCGAGAACGATTTGGTTTGTTATGGTAGCATATATATTATGTTACTTACTTTGGAAACCTGTGTTATAATTAAAGTTACTTTAACGTAACTAATTAGCTTTTAAACAATGTGACACAATTGTGACATAAACTCAATCCAACACTCAAATATCAATAACCAGCCCCTACACCAACTAGTGATCAGGGATAACAAACAATATCGCGAAATCAGAAGGTGTCTACACGTGAACATAAAATATTCTTTACGATATTACCATACAGTAAAGTAATGGTATAAATAAAGAAAGTGTCGTGTCGGGGCGTTCGGTGGGCCGATTGGCTTCGATTATTGCCCCGCGGAGACTAATATCCCTTTCTTTCGCAAATGTTTTTTGGGGAATGTTATTTTTTGGCGCGTCGGTCGCAGATGGTGGCCGGGACTCGTGAAATTGCCGGCTATTGGAGTGTCTTGGACGGCACAGTTGGGATTCTGTAAGTAGGGTCACTTACGTTAAGTGGCCTCTTAGTCGGGCACGTGTTGTGCCGTCACAGTCAGCAGGTGCGCTTCAGGAGACTCGCACAATTGTGATTGAAATTGCTCCCGGTTTCTGGGGGTTGATTTTTATTGTCTATTTTAGCTGGTATTGCTTTTTTTCGTGTTTATATATTTTTCGTTTATTATTAGGGCGGTGTTTTCCGATTGGGTACCGGGTAGGTACTAGGTACCTACCTATAGCTAAACTGTAGTGTTGTCTTTGTATTATAAATATCTTTTGAAAATTAAAGAAATGCTTTTAACAATAGAAAGTGATGATTTTCAATGCACGTTAAGTGGTGATGCAACTGTACCTAATCACCATTTCCGTTGCCTTGAATTACTCTCCCATATAATGAAACAATATTCGCTATAAAACCCATATTCGCTCACAATAACTGAGCAAGTTAGCTCACAGTACACACAATGTCTAATATAAGAACCGAGGCAAAAAGTAAACAAGGCACAGAGGCAGTTTCCGGCAGATATTAAAGGCATATCTCTGTATTATGAGCGAGAAGTTCTGTAATTTAAGGGCGCTCGCAGCGCCGCGGCATATGGTGGCAACGGAAGGGTTGCGCACCCCTGCGCACGTGAACTTGTCGATGTTTTGATTTTGATGATGAATTGACGTTGTTTATGGGTGATGTTTTTTTGATGTTTGCTGGTATTTATAGTGAATACTCGGGCGTCTACGACAATAAATGCTATACGGTCATTTATGTTTTCTAATCTATCACTACATTTGTAAGACTGCAATGTTTTTGTGACAGCAATAAATGAATTTTGCTCACGCTTCGAATATTCATTCTGCATTGCTGTTTTTGTAATAACTAGACCTACAGTATATGTATAGACACGTGGTCCGTCGCAATGGAGCTCGTTGCTCAGACACAGCAGCTCGGCCGGTGCTCGACTATAACTAGCTTAGTGTAGTGTACTGTGAGTGCAACAATATGACACAATACATCGACACGTGTCCCTTTACTGCGGCAGGCGTTCGTTGTTCAGACACAGCTGTAGCTCGGCCGGTGCTCGACTATAACTAGCTTAGTGAAGTGTACTGCGAGTGCAACTATATGACACAATATATCGACACGTGTCCCATCACTGTGGCAGGCGCACGTTGCTCAGACATAACTGTAGCTGGGCCGGTGCTAGATTATATTTAGATTAGTGAAGTCGCGATACATGTACACATAAGTGAAACTTTAATTTGAATCGCGACTCGCTGAGCTTCAAACTTCATTTAGTTTTCTAAATGAGGTATCAAATGATAGTTTTACCACTAAAATGTCAGCAGAAATAGTTGTGGTAAAAAATGTTAAGAAAGTTTGAGTACATCAACACACGAAGTTGTTTGCTAAAACTTTTTTTGTTTCCTTTTATATGTATCTAAACTATATATCTATCGGCATGGTTGGCGCTGTGGCTCAAGGAGTTGACTGTGACCCTATGTGTCGCGGGTTCGATCCCCGCACGAAACAAATATTTGTATGGCCTACATATAGTTGTTTCGGGTCTGGGTATTTGTGTATATAAAAAAAAACTTAAGTTAAGGTGTAGTATAGGTTGATAACACAATTTTCTAACTTTATCACAGGCTCACCAGCATCACCAAGCCCCAGTCTAGGGTACGCTTCAAAGAGTATCATCATCATCAGGCTATAATGTTTCCACTACAGGGACTCAGGCTTCCTATCTAGGAGAGGGATGGGATCTACCACGCGGGCCCAGTGCAAGTTGGTAGATGTCACATGTCTTTTTTCTGGTTTTAAGACATGCCGGTTTCCTCACGATGTTTTCCTTTACCGATTTGAGAGAGTATACTTATACCAAAGGTACGCTTAGGCATACCTTCAAACCCCCCAGTTCTGCAACTAACGTAGACATGACTAAAAGCCTACAAGAAACATAGTAACACAACTAACAACAAAACATTAACATTGTATAAACACGTACGGAAATGCAAACAGCTTTAAAATTGGTTGTCAGAAAACATAATGTCGGCAAGGAGAAGGGTTGGGTCGTACTCGCGTGCCCTTTCCCTATTCTTGACATTTTAAATTGTTTATTTGCGAACAAGTGTCAAGTTATTTATTCAGTGACGTCGGTGTTACCGTCTGTCGATTGCTTTCGTACGTATAGTTAGACGTGTTTATGGCGGGCTATTAATACTGGAACTAATACCGCTATCTTGGTTTTCCAAGTAATTTTCACAATTATGGTTAGCGACAATGCCCTTCGGGCAATGACAATCAAGCTTCAGAAGATCCATATGGCGTCCCCATTATAAGCCGCGCGGCTCGGCCTCGCTATCAATTTTCGCATTTTCCAACAAGCAGGTTTTAGTACTAGTCTCGAGACGGCCACCAGTTGGCCACCAGTCATGGAAAAAATATAATAATGCCTTAAAACTTAAAACGAGCATAAGTGTATGTTTTTTAATTACATCCATACTTTATGGCTTTAGAAGTTTTTTTTTTGGGAAAAATGGCCTGACTGCAATTTATTTGAAAATAAGTAACGAAACTTCTTGGTCTTGTATTTTTTTAAACAAGGCTCAATCATCGTAAATGTGCCTGTTGTAATAAAATTATATTTATATCAATAAGATACATTTGAAATACGTTTACACATCACAATAAAACAAGAAGAGATACTATACTACGACAAGACGACTACAATACTACGTTAAGGGGAAAGCGCCAAAGTAAACCGCGACACTAATTTTTTCTTTCGTTTTTTCAATTTACAGGTCAGTGTCAGAATGTATTTGAACAAAGTTCGATTCGCAACCGTAACGAGTCTATAATTACAGCATAATAAGAATTTAAATCAATTCAAAACCTATTTTTTTTTTGGTTGGGTGTGAAATCTCAATTGACTCCTCCCGCTGGGCATAGTGTCATGGGTAGGGAGTGTCAGACTTCTACTGACTTAAAACCACCCATGTTTCTTCTTAGCCCTTTGTGTCGAGGTTCGGCGAGGTTCTGCGGTATCTCTTTCGAACAACCCGCAGCTCCGACGGGATCAATACAACCCTCGAAGTTCATTTAATTCCAATTAAGACTATTTCATGAAAAAAAATTCAATAGTTGTCTGTTTCAGGCAAATCCTGGGTCAAAAAAAAGCGTCCAGTTATTGAGGTACTTAGGGCATGCCTAGCAGTCGTGCAAAAGGTACGCTTCGAGATTGTCTACCCGAGTTAGTGAATGCAGTTTTTGCGAATGGCTTTCAGCCACAGATGGCTTTTACAGCCCTGTTTGGGAATAGGAAAAGTCGTTACTGCTTTAATTTGCTTTCTTCCGATAGTTTATTCGAAAGTTTCCAATGTTTCTTTAAAGAAAAAAGTTCAAAAATTAATATTAAAGTATATTAAAATTAATTTTTGATTGACTCAAAAAGCACCAATACTTTTTGACAGCTCTCAGATTTAGATCTGAAAAATTTATTACTTTTATTACGTCGGATTGTACCTTATTGTACTTTACAGTCACGAGAAATAATTTGTTTAAACTTTCTAAAGTTCAAACGAGAATTTCTCGTGAAAAAACGATTGCAACTTTGTGATGCGACCTACTTTATGATAATATTAGATTACAGTTTATCGCTCTAATATTTTGACAGCAGGAGCTACGCTAGCCGAATGCCAGAGAGCAAAAAAATATTGCTAACTATTTACAGTAATTTTCTTACAACCACACCTCCGCAAACCAACACCACTACCAAAGAGCCATCACGCAATAAGTAACCGTAACTTTATGACGCGTTCGTCTCGGCTCACGGCCGCAGCGGCGGTCGACGGCTAACCTGCAAATTGTCAGCGGGGCGACCGAACGACCACGTGACCGCGTGACCGCATCACCGCATGATTAGCTAGCCCGTATCGCTGGCCGTTTTGTTTTGATATGCCCTACGGTACCCGTTACCCACACTAACCGGGTACCCGCTACCCGGTTCCACCGCTCTGTGGCCACATGCCATGTAAGTTTCGGGCCAGCGACGAGCAGTTTGTGGTCGACCGCCCACTCGCAACTTCAACTAGTTCTGCGTCATTGTTTGTTTGGTTGTGTGATGACAGTTGGAAATATGATTTGGGGTAATCTGTTGTGTTTTGGCTTAAATAACGCATGATTTTGAGGTTCTATTGTTACTCATTTCTTTACACGTCTTTTATAAAGTATTGTGTGTGAACACTTATCACTTTTGGGCTCAATTCGAATATTTCTGACAGACTTATTACATGAAATGTGTTATTGTCATTCAGTGTACTATTTGGTGACCTATCTATTCTTAGAGAGCATGAATTTACCGACAATAGACCGCCTGAAGCGACAGGCAGGAGTTCGTAGCGGAAGTGCTACGCCGTAGCACCGTAGCAGTTGCTAGTGTCTTGGAACGAAAGTCAGACCCTTCAATGATTTTTCGTATTCTAATCAACTCAATATATAATCTATTGGAAGGAGGTAATTTGGTTGTGTTTTAATCGCTAAAATCATAAATCTTAACCGCTGCTCTTCGATTAATGATCGTAATTAATCCTCAGTAAAATTGCTGTTTAATTTTTTTACCTATTATTAGTGTAAACTACAGTATGACTTAATAAAGCTTTAGTTTATTAAAACCGTCTTATCATTTATTATTATTATGACCCTATACTGTCCCACTGCAGGGCAAAGGCCTCCCTTCCTTCCTTCCACTTATCATTACCATACGAAATCTTTTACGTAAAATTTTCATTGCTATTACATTATGTCAGAATCGGAATTCCTTAATATCTTTTGAAAATGAACACACATTTCAAACAGACTCAGTTGTAGGAACGAAGCTGAAGACGAACATCTCCCATCCGTCCGTCTACGAAAACTTCTTTGACGAACTGTCAAAATTACCGCGCTGGAAAACCCTTAAGCGCAGGCGTGGGAGCGCCAGAAAGAGACGTCAAGACACTCCATCTCCGTCTTTCTGAACGAGGTCTGCGGGTCGCGGCTAACCCTCGGCGCGAGGTTTGCGGCGGGAAAAATGTGTGTTTCGGTGTGCCGATAGCGGAGCGCCGCAGCGCCGCGGAGCCCCGCCCAGCTCCGCGCCGCACCCGCGCCCGCTAACGCGTCTTGAGCCACTTAGTCGCTAAGACGACGCACACACTGCTCTAGAATAGCGGGCTCAAGGAACTTTGCGAGTTTTCGGTAGCAAGGAGTTTGCATTGTTGGCGATATCTGGCTTGAAATTATGTCAGATGTATCAGGTTATTGTATAATCTCGTTGTTGAAGCAGTAGAGTTTATAGGGTTTGGAAGATCTTCGTAATGAGGCTGACTTGCCTTTTAGGATAAAAAAAACTCGATAAAAAGTAAAAAAGTAGGTACTTCGTAATTTAGGTACATCGTGATGAATTTGTTAACAACGCGGATAAGGTGAGAGTTGAATCAAACCTGAAATCTTTTAAGAAGGTGTCTCCGTCTGGCAAATTGGGGATCAAAGGGTTTGTGAGGGGTAAAGGTTTACTTGTTCTAACATGTTGCGCTTTTACTATAAGTTACATGTACAATATGATTTATAGTTAAATGATCTAGGTAGTCGTATGGTAGTTATTGGAACGTATTTTGGGGTGGATTGCGATATGCTTTTTAGGACCTAATAAGCCTGTAACAATAAGTATTAGACCCAATATCTTATACTTCTGTGAACGCTGTCTTAGTTTCCGGCCAGATATGGAGCCGCGAGCTGTCAAAATGGAGTGGGAAAAAAGGCGGGAATGTGGCGTCGCTTTATGTGAAGCTCGTCATTGCGCTAGACAGAGACAACACGCCGAGGCACCGTGTGCGAGAGTGGGACATCGAACACAACGTGGTTTATAAGAAAACCCAAGACGTTGGGCGTGTTTGGCGGGTGGGCGTGTGGGTTTTGTTCGCGTAGTGGTGAGTTGTCTCTGTGTGTGTCTGTACTTACAGCCGTGTGGTTGTATTACTTTGCATGTGTGCGTGACAGTACTCAAAGGTTGTTCTGGAAGCACGCTCATCCTTTTGTCAACGATACGGCGCTATATCGGCTTGGTGCTTTAGTTATTAAAGTGCGCAGTTAAATTTTACGACGATATAAAATTTCCATTGTCGGCTAGCTCGGGGGCTCTGAGGTCCTTTATGCGGCGATGTCTGACATTGGAGGCACTTTCGACCTTATGTTGCTGAGATTAATTTTGCTCTAGGTTAATATTCCATTAGTTCTGGATGCTTGGGAGTTGGCAAGTCAGCCTGAAGAAACTGCCACAAACAGTATGAGAAACCCATTAAGATTAATCAGTTAATTCGTAAGTATATTGAGATAAATTAAGGGAAATCTGACTACGAAACATACCTTATTATATTATAAGTAAGTATCGCATAGCCTGTGAGAGAGTGGAGTTCATTCCTAAAGGCTGCTAATTAAGATGTGGTTTCCAGACCGCGGTAAGATGGAGAGATAGGTACTGTATTTATTCTGAAGAACATTTAATTTTATACGAGTTCGTGTTTGATGAAAGATATCTAATTGAGACTTGCTTCTGAGATTTGTTGATTTGATATTTTTTTTTTTACGAAAACTTTTCTATTGAGAAGACAGATAAACCACTAAAGATCGCGATGTTGGCAGCTATTATTTATCTTGGCACAAAAAAAAAAACAAAAAAAAACTCAAACGAGAAAAACCAAACAAACCATTTTGTCTGTGGAAAGAAACAAAAGAGAGTACACAATGTGTGTTTATAGAACGTAAAGGTACAAGGATTCCTTTGAGCGCAGATTTAGGCATGCGAGGTGTGTTCACATATGGCTCACGTCCCGGCTTGTCCCGCACCTAACTATCTCTTTTAACACTTATTTGTGCCGACGCTCACATAGCCGCGTCCCCTCGTGTCACGTTGCAGCGTGCGGCTGTGTGAGTGGACTTCTTTCGCCCCGTCTGTGTGTGCGGGCGAATTTCTTTCGAGACGTAATAAGGGGACCGTTTCTTTCCCGCTAAGGTTTTAATGTCGACCACGTTTCGGTGGCGGACGGCCGCGCCTTTCCGCGGTTACCGGTACAAACTTTTTTTTCATTTAGTGCGGATGGTGTATTGTGTTCTCTGTGGATTTTTCTAAGAGGCTTAATTTTTTTTTGAGGTAGGAATTTTAAGAACTGTCTTTGTTTTCTAACATTAGTTTGCGGTTGAGTTGATAAGAAACTATGATGACGAGATGTCTGAAATTAATTAGTAGAAAGTTTGTTTAAGTCGGCAAACTTGAGTGTGTCGGAGCGTGAGGCGGGCGGTGGAGGGCGGGCGGGACTTGCGTGTTGTTTTCCTAAAAACCGCAGGCTCATTAGCCCGGGCGCACACTACGCCGCGACGATTAAACTCCGAGATAACGGCACGTATTGTGATAACGTCGGGTAAACGCTTTGTTACATACTGCCTATGACTTTGATTAGATTACTTCTAGTTTTGTTTATGTTACGTTGTGGGATTATAAGCCTTTTTGGGTTGGAAACAGATTTTCATTTGGATTAACTTAACTTTTGAGGATAACGTGTATGAGCAAATCATTTAATAAAAGAAAATATTTTTATCATTTTATTTGGGGAAACGATTTTATACAAAGTATAACACTGGATAAGTAATTACCAGATGTTTGTTCTTATTTAAGCCAGCAAACAAAATTAAAGCTAATTTCTTTAAAGTCATTGTACGTTTAAACATCAAAATATTCTACAAAAAGTCCGAAAACAATTCACAAACAAATACCAAACTATAACCAAGTCCCACTTCTCCAACACTCGCTACAATTTATATTTTGCGAGCCACATCGTAATACAATTATGTCCCATTTAGGCGGTGTCGGCGGAAACTTGTTAAAAAGTAAGCGTGAACTCCCATTAGAGTGGTTGTAGCGATCCCTAAACTTCACCTGTAATGGGCCCGTGGGCCACGATGGCCCACGGACGGGTGGGCCATGTTACTCGCTCGTTAACTCTTACCGAATTATTTTCTACACGCATGTACGCGATGCGCTTTACGGTGAAATAAAATTAAAAGTGTAAAGGAATTTACACTTGGGTGCTTTTATTGTGTAATTATAAAGTAATGTTTGTTAGTAGGGATCGAGTTTGCGTGGTGGGTAAGGGATTTTGCTAATCGCTTCTTATTTCAGTATTAGAAAAAGTATGTCTATAGCTTTAGATTTACTTATGAGTGCCATTAAGGGCCTATTTTACGATGTTCGAATAGCCACTTACTGATAAATTAAAAAAAACTGTTCCGTTTTTGAATTTATCTGCCAAATAAGTTAACACGAACTTGACCGTAGGTGGTGAAACAGATACAGATAAGTAGTTAATAATTTAAACTAAACTTTACATGAAAGTTAAAGTGAAAGCATTACTTGTCTAAAATATCAGACAAACGGAACACTAGTAGGATGACATTATTTTGTTTCAAACTCCACTAGAATCTGTCATAGACAAGGTGAAAAAAATGAGATTAGAGTCTTTTCAAAGTTATTTTACCGCTAGCTTATTTAACTTATGTTCACTACATTTTTACACAAACGTGAGGTTAGCTTCCTTAATAGACAGCAGTAAAAAATAATGAAAGAATTGACCATGCAATATTAACAACAACATAATTTATTTCGGGCTACACTGACCCATAGATATATACCTTATAAACTAACTACATAAAATACAAGCACTTCGGCCTCGACTTCGTCCGTGTGTATTTTGAAAATATAAATCTGTAAAAAACTAGCCAAGTCTCACTGGAGCTGTTTGTTTATCTCTAAAAAGTAATGAAATCTAGACAAAGTCGTCCCAAATCTAAGGTTCCTTACTGCGATTTCTTTATTATTATAGTTAATGTTGTGTGACTTGGCCGTTGAACATTCTTTATACGTTAGTGGGTACAAGTCAATTTTGTTTACACGTAATGTTATATCTGTTGGGTTATTATCTCGCTTAACAAACATAGGTATAACTACCTATGTTTGTTAAGCGAGATCAAAAAACTGCTCCTCAACGCTGTCAGCCGGTAATGTGCCCAAAAGACTGGCGGTATTGTCACGTTGTATGGCAACACTTAGCCTCTGGCCAAGATAAAAGCCAGCCCTTGGGTCACGAGAAGCGTCAACTAAGCGTTTTGAAATTTCCTTAAAAATACTATGAGCACTCGGACCCCACGGCCCCAGAGTTTTAACCCCAAACGGCTCGAAAATATAGTTTCCATAAAGGTTACTATATTTACGCCGCTTGAGGTTCTCTGCAGCCGCAGCGGCACCACCTACGCAGCACGATGAACTTGGAAGATGTGATGGCGCAAGAGTATCGACACATGTTGCGTCCTACACTAAAGGCCTACCCATCTTCCAAGGAAATAAAGACATGCCGTCCGGTCTTTTGCCATCGTCGCGTGCCAAGCCATTGGGTTCTAAAACAGCTGGTAAGCCGACGGCGACAAGAGCACGTCGGATGATGTCGTTTAAGTTCGCGTGCCGCCCAAAACGGTCAGCACTACGGCTGCATGACAGGCCATGGTGACCGAGGCTGTTGACAGCTTCCCCACAATGACAGCGTTTAGAAAAACAGCAGGCGGCACCAAGGCGCAAAGAAGCAGCGAGGCGGAAGGTCGTGTCGTCTAACAAAGTGCCTATGCTCGACGACGGCAGTGTCTAAAGCCAAAGACCCGACTACTATTCACCCACAGCCAGCAGGCGCGCACGCTCAGTAGTAGTAGCAGACGTAGAGCAGTTTTTTGATGCCCTTCTATAGTTTCTTGTTAGTTTATTTTATTAGTTTGTAGAAATAAATAATAATAATATAATAAATGAATTATTATTATTTATTATATTATTATTATTATTTATTTTGACTTTGTCTTTGGCAAACAAAGTTGAATATTTTTTGTACAGGCGGTTGATAAGGGTCACCAGGTACTCCAGATCTTCGATTATCATAGTTTTTATAGTTTTCCCTTTATGTGGCCATTAAACCCTAACTCTGTACCAAATTTCAGCTCCCTGATTTTATGGGAAGTACTAGTTCTATTCTGATGATCATGAGTGAGTGAGTGAGTGAGTGTCATAAATGCGAAACTTTGCTTTCGCATAACTTCGGTACTAAATGACCTACAGACTTGAAATTTTTTTATTTTAAGTGTGACTTTATAGCTTACTGGATGACAAAAATTTCTGCGTTCTGGTCTTATCCAGAGGTTCTCAAATAGGGGCCTGAAAATGCGGCGAAATGGTTCCAGTAAAGGATGGTACGGCAGTGTTTGCTTCGCGCTCGACTTGGCGGGGGCACTGCCGTGCCCCCCGATAGCCTATGTTACTCGGCAAAGATCTTTGTAATGGGAACAGAGATTTTAAAATCAGTCGCGCAGTTTTTGAGTTATATCCGAGCAAACAAATAATCAATCATCAATGCAAATAAATAATCTTGAATCTTGAAACAAATATACAAACAAACAAATCTTTCCTCTTTATAATATTAGTTTAGAAATACAAAATTTACAAATTTGGCACTTCACTTGCTCACATTTTACTTGTGCTGGCTGGCTTGTGTAAACATAACTACCATATCAGTAAGCACATTAATTATGTCCCTAAGTAGGTAATACAATGTTAATCAGACGCGTCTTTTTTTTTCTTTTTTGGGGGGGTGGGAAATCATCAAATAACCCCTCCCGCTCTTTGGCAGAGCGAAAGGGAGTGTCAGACTTCTACTGACTAAAAACCACCCATGTTCCTATTATTATTATTATTCTTAGCCCTTCATGTCGAGGCCGCGGTATCTCTTGCGAACAACCCGCAGCACCGACGGGACCAGACACGTCTAATGCTAATCATCCAAATGGTCGATTGATAGCGAGCATAAATTCTGTAGGCCTTCATCATTCCCTTCAGGGATTAGCGATATGAATTAATTATTGGAATATGCTGTCAGTGTCGGTCACTTTCACCCTTTGATTAGGACTTACTATGTAATGAGATACTAGCTGATGCCCGCGGCTTCATCCGCGTGGATGTCGGTTATTGGGATCAAAAGTAATTTTTTCATCCCCCCCTTTCAACCCCGTTTTTTTTTTGGCGGGTGGAAAAGCATCGAATAACCCGCTTTTGGGCAGAGCGGAAGGGAGTGTAAGACTTCTACTGACTAAAAACCACCCATGTTCCTTCTTAGCCCTTGTGCCGAGGCCGCGGTACCTCTTTCGAACAACATGCAGCCCCGACGGGCCCTTTCAACCCCTTTTTTTTTTTGGTGGGTGGAAAATCATCAAATAACCCTTCCCGCTCTTGGGCAGGGCGAAAGGGAGTGTCAGACTTCTACTGGCTAAAAACCAACCATGTTCCTTCTTAGCCCTTGCGCCGAGGCCGCGGTATCTCTTTCGGACAACCCGCAGCCCCGACGGGACCACCCTTTCCACCCCTTACAACCCTTTTTTCGCATTAGCCTATGTCCTTTCTCAGGTTCTAGACTATCTGTGTACCAAATTTCATTTAAATCGGTTCAATAGTTTTGGCGTAAGAGCGCGACAGACAGTCAGACATAAAAAGTAAGGATAAGGATTGCATTGATCTACGTATACATCTAAATCTGTATATACTTATAATAAAACTAGCGGCACGTTCCGGCTTCGCACGCGTGGACATTTATTTTTAAACTTGTAATAAATATAGCCTGTGTTACTTAGGGATAATGTGGCATTATATTGGCGAAAGAATTGTATGAATCGTTCCAGTTGTTTTTTGGGTTTATTCGTTTCAAACATACACTTCTTTTCTCATCATAATTATTAGTGTAAGCAGTGTAGTGGAGGTTGTTTGTAAGCTTTTATGTAGGATAATCTCCAGAACGACTGAACTAATACTAAAAAAATAATAAGATTTTTATACGTGGGTGCTATAGGCGATAAATTATAATTGTATAATAATATCATGCATATTAGCAGAACTATCCCAAGTTTTGCGGAAGAAGTCGCGGGCAAAGTGCTAGTACTTACAAATATAAAAGAACAGTCGCTTTTCAAGCCTGTCTGTGGGGCTTCAAAAATACTTTGCAAATATTAAAAGACTCCGCAAGAAATTGTTAACTGATAAATGTATTCCGGAATGTTCTGGTATACTAAACCTTACCCCGTAAAAAACTGAAAAACTTAAACCGTAAGAAGTAGTGGTGGTTCAGCTATTTCAGTGTTCAGAGGCACGGAGGTAACTTGGTATGTCGGGCGGTCACCCATCCACAGACCGACCTAAGCAAGCACAGCTTTACCTAAAGATCGTCCCGAGTGGCAGTTCTTATTATGTGCATCTGGATTGAGGGCCCATTTTTTTAAACCTTGCCAAACGAAATAAGACTCATAGGGAAATTACTTAAAAATAGTTAAAACTTAAAGCATAGGGCCACGAATTTCTTAAACGTGAATTAAAAATGTTATGATTAAATAACTTGGGCCCTCAATCCAGACGCGTGCATAAAGTGGCATAGCCTAAATCTCAGTAAGTCCTATCTTTGGGTTCATAATTTTTATTCAGGAATTTAGTTAAGAATTTCTTAAAGATTTTAAGAGATTTAGGCTATGCCACTTTATGCACGCGTCTGGATTGAGGGCCCAAGTTATTTAATCATAACATTTTTAATTCACGTTTAAGAAATTCGTGGCCCTATGCTTTAAGTTTTAACTATTTTTAAGTAATTTTCCTATGAGTCTTATTTCGTTTGGCAAGGTTTAAAAAAATGGGCCCTCAATCCAGATGCACATGTTCTTATTAAGCCACGAGCTCCACGAGTTCAGCCATAATTAAAGAATAATTGTGATCTGTTCATGTGAACTTAATCAAGGTCTTGTTTATAGTTGGAACAAAGCACGTTTAAATGAACTTGCCTCAACTTAAAAAGTTACAGTATCTAGACAAAAGAAATAAGAATAAACCATTTTCCAGGAAAATCTGCTTAAACTTTTAGCGCCTTTTTTTTTTTTATTGGTACAAGCCCGCCACACTATTCACAAACCACTGTAACTCCTGTAAGCCAGAATCAACAGTGGCGACCACAAGAAAAGCGTCGAGACAATGAAGCCCGACGAAGTCCCAGAGAAACGATTTTAGCGCCTTGTGGGTCAAGTGGTCCCAAGCGCCACTGCTGAACATGAGGTCCTAGATTCGATTCCCGGGTCGGACAAAGTGTTATCGGGTTTTTCCATCAAGAATTTCTTAGTAGCAACCACGGAGTCTGTATTTGTGCCCGGTTGATGGTAATAGGCTCAACGCTTATTACATGGGACTTAAACATAACTAGCGAAATGTAGGTGTACTATTAGGTACACCTTTGTCTAACCCTACAGTGATTACAGGCGTGATGTTATGCTATGTGCGCAAAAAAAACTCACACAAGCAGTTTGTGATATGGTGTAAAAATCTAAATGAAAACGTGCAACCAGTTTTCATTAAAAATAATTTTAACCCAATAATAAATTAATCATCAAAATTAATCGAACGTCAATACCGTCGGAGGCTGTATCGGATAATTCCTTTGTACATTCGTCGGGTGGGGTTGGCGGCATTGTTCGCGGGCTTCGAGTTGTTGTTTGCGCGACCTTTGAATTTGGAACATGGAACGTTTTGAATTTTGCACGAAGTTCCCGCCCTCGCAGCGTGTAGTGACATCTTCGAAGGGAGGAACGTGTCAATAACGAAGTTGTTGGAGTGACAAATAAATGTTTGCTATTTTCCATAATGTTGTGTTACTAGGCATTTTTACGTGATATTTTCGGTAAAGATTATTATTTTGTCGCTATGCTAAACGCCATTTAGGTGCGTTTGACAGTTGTAACAGGTAGTCAGTGGCCCGAAAGTCTGACAACCAGTCTTACCATTGTGGGGTATCGTATTATTACCCAGTTCTAACTGGGTTGGGTTGGTCAGATAGGCAGTCGCTCCATGAAATATACTGGTATTCAGCTTCATCAGGTTTGACTGGAAGCCGACCCCAACATCATCATTCTCCTGCCCTTATCCCAATTTATTTGGGGTCGGCGCAACATGTCTTCTTCTTCCATACTTCTCTGTTTCTCGTCATGTCAGCAGTCACCTCCTTTCTAGCCATATCATCCTTCACACAGTCCATCCATCGTTTCTTTGGTCTTCCTCTACTCCTATAGCCATCTACATTCATACTCAACATTTTTCTTACAACATTTTCTTCATTCCTTCGCATCACATGTCCATACCACGACAATCGAAGCCGACCCCAACATAGTTGATAAAAGGCTAGGCAGATGATGATGAGGTACAGATGTTTAAGTTCATCTATCGAAAATGAAACCCACTGAAAATTATTGTTACTGAAACTTATTCATTGGCGGCTGCAACGTAATTGTAAAATAACAGTTTTAAAGAAAGTCAAGTCAAATTCTTTAACTTTAATTTTTAGAAGGTAGGTATTGGCATATAGTGACAAAATGTTCACTGCTTTTAGTTTTAGGTAGTCTTATTATTAATTAATAAAATTTTAGAATGTGTGCTATAGCCTGCCAACACGCAATGAGAATACTTGTTTTACCATAAATTTCAAGAAAGCGAGAAAAATTCTGTTGATCTCCGGCATTTTAGTCTAAATACGCTGCGTTAAGTTTAATTTTAAGATTTTCTGTTTCTACTTGTTTGTTTTTATAGGCACCTAAGATACAAGCTTAATAGTAAGTTGTATTAGGAGTCTTGAATTTTAACTTAATATTTTAAATCTGTTAGACAATCTATCTTTTAAAACTTCATGACTGGGACCGGTTGAAAATACTGCTAATTCAAATTCAAATTGGTTTATCGTTCTACTCAGTAATGTAGAGGTCAGTTAAGCAGTTGCTTCTTGCAAACCACACACAAGTTTACATTTGCATGCAGTTAGACTGGAAGTCAAAAGGCAGATGAACATCGTTCGAAAATATTTTCGCATTACAAGAAAATATGTTAGAAAAGGCACAGGAAAACGACTCTTAGGAGGAATTGGGAAAGGCCTTTGCCCAACATGAAGACAAAATTATTAGTTAGTGCTAATATTTTTTTTAATGCGTTGTTTCTTTGCGACAGTGGAGCCACAGTTCACACAACCAAGCGCAAAAAAATCCCCTACACTCATACCTTCAAATCCCGTAGAAAGGAACGCAACAGGACCCACATAAGTACTTGTCAATTTCAATTGAAGATTACAACAAAAAGTCGTATTGTAAGTGGAAACCCCGTAACCCTCAGTCGGCGTCAGGATTTTAATAAATGACGCCGCATCACTTCGCCCCGCGTAGCCGCCCGCGTCGCATTCCGCGCGATTCTTACTTAACTGCTTGATTGTACCGCGTTGTTTATTGTCACCAATATTGGAGGAAGGGCACGCTCTTTGTTTTGTGTTTTTATAGCCTTCTATATTTATTTGGTTTTTGTGTTATTTGATTAGAATGGTAACGAGAGGAATTAACCTTCTAAGTAGGTATAGGCAAGAAATGAAGGCCTTTGTCCTGAAAAAAGACATCATAAATTATGAAAAAATAACTAAGTTTATAAAATAAGAGCATCACGTATAGTTTTTCAAACTTTCGACTAGATGTGGACGCTCTATTATTTTTAGACACCGGGATTCTCTCACGCTCTTTTATAATGCTTGGATTAGTTAGATGTCTGCCAGTTTAATTTCAATATATGTTTCGTAGATTATTTCTAGAAGTATAACTTACAAACCAGAAGCTATTATCGAAGACGTCTTCACACGTCTTCATCCGCAAAAATTGTGATAAATTGGCTAACATGAATGAATATAACTTATAGCACTGAAGAATCTTTCTTTATGATATTTGTGCTTATCTGATTCTTTAAGCACAAATATTACAAAAAGAAAAAAAAATAAGAATATAGGAAACTACAGAAAAATAATTTGTCTTATGAGATGGCGAGTAAGAGAAAAGTATGGTAGAACAAGACATGCTGCGCCGACTCTAAATGAATTGGGATAAGGGCAACAGAATGATAAGGAAAGCGCAGAAAAATCACTCGACTTGCCCTAATTCAGTCAAACGTAAATCAGTTTCACATAAATTCCGGACACGTCACAAAACGCGCACCGACTTTAAAATCAGGAAGTCCGTCACCGTCTTCCAGCTTGGGCTTTCCGTTCATTTGAATATCTGCGCCTTGAGGGTTCGGACACCGTCGGATATTACATTTGCTAACCCATTTGTACCCGTCGCTGGTCGTTCCACGATCATTATCCATGTCCGACCGTCCGGGTGTCCTTCAGGGACCGCCCTCAGGAATTTGTGTCCCCGCTGTCCTATTGATTCCCTTCACATTCGCTCCTCTTTAAAATTGGGCCGATAATAGATGTTATTGGAGCTCGGGGGGCTTGACGCGTTTTATTGTACGCGCAGATGCTACACCATTATTGAGATTTCTGGAAATAACGCCACGGTTTTTAGACGCCTGTGATACTGTGTTGCTAATGAAGGTAATTTATCGTCTTATTGATTTATTTCTTTTATGCACAATGTATATAACGATAATTACATGCTAGGCTTAAAATTAGCTTGGCCAACAAACTTTTGTTCTAAAACATAAGAAAATTACACATTTTGAAATTAATTAAGTAGGCTAGCTCCCTTACAAACTTTTAAGCAAGTTTTAAAATTAGCAACAGAATTAAATTAAAGAAGCTCACTTATTTAGAACAAGATAACAAAGAAAATTCGAATAACCAAAAACAGAATTTAACAAATTCAAAAACCGAACCAAACTTAATCATGGTCCCAAAACAGTATTTTATAAAACAAAAACGTTTTGAAGTCTATCGGTGCGTAAGGTTTTATTAAAAATATTGTCCGAATGCTAACCCGCGCAGTGAAACCGAAACGGTTGGTGTAATGTATCTTTGCCCCATTCCGGTTCCTTTGTGAAGGGCACGGGTAACGAGCATTATCCACTTGTAGGGAGCCCTTACACGATCCTACATGCTTTATTATTTACGAGCTTTACCCTTTATGTATGTTTTTACGCTAAGATTTTATTGCGAAGCTATTCATGAGCTCGATCCGGTCGGAAGCTAAGCTGGGAGTGAATTTTGATTGTTTATCTTGGTTGTGGTGCGTTCATTACGTGAAAGCAGAAGTTGGACGCGAGATTTGATTGATAGAGTTCGTACGAATTCATGAAGATCAAGTAGGACCGAACCGGTCCGCCGGTCCTACCGGTCCGACCGCATAAAAATAGATATCGAGTTTTGCAACAGTTTCCTTAGTAACATGTCATTGTGTAGTAACTTATCCATAATACACACAGCGGCACATCAAACTGTACGTTTGCCTGGCCTCGCATTGTATAGACTTCCCGTACAATGAAAGATCCGCATAAACTGGTTTTGTATAATATCTTGATTAATCTATGTGCGTAGGTACGATAAAAGCGAGTGGGCTTCGTTCTTATAGTAATAATAATATCCTGTATCACAAGGCATTATTTTAGCCGTTCTACTTAATTAACTTCGAGTCCACAATATTTCCCTATAAACCACGATCCCAACAATTTGCAGGACCTATATTCCTATACCTACAAAATGTATAAATAATCTTCTCTTTCGCAACACGAAATTAATGAAAAAAGTTAACCCTACGTTGTTTATCTCTTCCATCAGATCAATCCACAATACTTTTACGAGTTGAAATCAAAGCGCGGATTGTAAAAGACAGTAAAAGGCGTGTTGTCGGCTCACCCCTAAACGGAATTAAGTTTAACATCCCAATCGACATATCGTGTTCCGCGAACGTATAACAGGCTATTTTGTACGCCTAGGGGATGTGAGGGCCCATCGTTCTAAGTATTATTGTCAGTTTGTTATCTGACATTGTCGAACTAGGAAAGGGTTAGGATCGGCATTTTGTAATTAGATTTTTGATGCGTAGAAAGCTCGAATGTCCTTTATTTTAGTTTTGGGTAATCTATGGTGTAATACCATAACATGTACCTACCTAATTATTTTAATAAAAGTTTCAACAGATGAAAAATACTACGTTTTTTAGTAGACCGAAACAAATATTAAACTTTTTGACACGCCCATAATTGTGAATCATAATGATTTGCGACATATTTCCAGTATCAAAGATCAAAGGGCCTGTGACATACGCACATACATTACTATTTGACAGGAGTAACAATCGCAGCGCGGGGTTAACCAACCGTGCATTGTGTAGGGGGTGATGCACCAGAATACTGATATTAGACGGGTGTGTCTATTAGAATTATGACTTTATGATTATGGTGACAGATTTGGACAACGCAAGGACATTGAGAAGATTTAATTTATATTTTAATATTTGTAACTTTTGGTTAATTAGGATTTCTGGATGTTTGATTTTATTTGATAAGTAATTATTTTTATTATTGTGATTAACTGCACTAAATACTATGTTGTTTTTTTTTGAGATTATGCATGGCATTAATAAAGCTATTTTGATTTGAACTTTTGTTATAATTGAACAAAACTACGATTTAAAAATATATTATGCTCTTGTTTCGAAACATAATCCCCGAAGGGTTAAGCAGAGGTGCATCCAATAGTACACTCACATTTCACCAGTTACGTATTTTTAGTCACATGTAACATAGGGCGAGCCTATTGTCATCAACCAGGCACGAATCCAGACTCCGTGGCTGAAGTTTTTGATGAAAAATCTCAATAATACTTCAGACCACACCCAGAACCGCACCCCGAACCGCACCCAGGAGCTCATGCTCAGCAGTCACTCTTGCAACTACTAGACCATAAAGGCAGTTCTGGAAAATAATGGATTGAATAGATCTTTCCAATTACATATTTTTTGTGATTGTCAGCAATGAAGCAAAATCAATGCTCAATTTCGCAGTTTTAGCCATTAGGCAGCAGTAAATTGTTCCCCTAATATCAAAATCGCTTCGAGTAAACTGATAGGCAAACAACATATTGCAATAAAACGCAACCCATTTTAAACCTCCGTCGTAATATAATACCGTGGAGTCAATATTAGCAAAGTACAAAGTCGTATGTTACAAAAATACTAATATTTTATTCTATACGCTTCATTGGTCCCCCCAACCTCTGTCACCCGCGTCTGATTGTGCGTGCTTGCGCCGAAGGAAGTTACTTTGAAGCCTCACACACCATTGTCAATAAGTAACCTGAACGAAGTTCAAAGGTTTTGACTCGAACTCTCGCTAGCAACTCGTGATTTTACGACAGTTTGAGTGTATTACATTTTGGCAATAACTAGGCTTTTTAGGAAAGTTTTTAAAGAGCTCTGCTGAGTTATAAGTAATATTCGCTTATCGTTTTATTTATAGGTGATGAACGAAAGTGCTAAGCCATTAGGTACAGATTAGGCAGTCAAGGGCAACACTAATTAATGGTGGATTTAATGGTAGACTTAAAATCAAAACATTTATTTCAAGTAGGCCAGTTACAGGCACTTTTGAATTGTCGAACAAATACTAAATAAACTAAGCTACAGTCCCAGTCACAAGGCATAATAACTGTGAGTGTACTGTAGTTGCCCATTCTAAAGCGTTGGTCTCATGAGAAGAACGGCAAGAAACTCCATGGACACTCTTTTAAATCATAATATTGTACTTTAGTAAAAACATATAAGCGCGTAGAATATCAGCTCAAAGGCAGGTATGATATAAATCACAAAAGTATTTGAGCGAAGATGCTTCTAATGCCACACCTCATCATTTCCAGATACCACCACTAAACATGTCATCACAACCCTCAAGACATTTCCCTCTCCAGTTGGTTGACAACCCAAGCTCGGACCAGCCCGTGACCGCCAGAGTCATGTGACAGTTGTGAACTATCCAAACTGGACTCTAATGACGTATGCCATATTGTATAAGTGAGTGTAAGTGGACTAAAACCAGGTCAGAAGGGTACAGTGTGTGGTCAGGACAAGTCAGGACGTGGTCAGGACGATGCATTTATCGAGTGAAGTGAGTTCGACGACTAGTGGTCTGGGCCATGAGGCGCCGTCGTCGAGCTATGGGGGCTCGCTGCCGAGTCAGCCCCTGACGGCAGAGCTGCTCGCTGAAAGGACCTTGGAAGGTCTTTTGGCGGATCATCCTGGAGAGTTGGTGAAGACAGGCTGTCCTCACGTGGTAAGGAGTTAAATTATTCTTCTAGAGTTGGGAGGTTTTCTTGAAATCTATCAGCACTGCCCAACTGCGCTAACTTTTAAAGCTTAGAGCCTTTGTCTCAAAATTTTAGAGGGCTACTTAAATGAAAACTGCATGTTACGCATTCAAAACTAGTGACAGTGCGTAAAGTACCTATATTAACAATGTGTAACCGCGTCTTAGAATATAGGCATCCATATGATGTGACAGCTAATGAAAGGTGCGAAATGAGATACTTATTTAATTTATACAATATTATGAGCAATCCACTATCTACGACTTACATTGAGTTTCCTCATTCTAGGTTTGCACAGTCCTACCCCCTCATTGGCGGTCAAACAAGACGCTTCCAGTGGCCTTCAAAGTGGTGGCGCTAGGGGAAGTGGGGGACGGGACCCTGGTCACCGTCAGAGCGGGCAACGACGAGAACTGCTCGGCGGAGCTGAGGAACTGCACTGCGGTCATGAAGAACCAGGTCGCCAAGTTTAATGACTTGAGATTTGTGGGGAGAAGTGGGAGAGGTGAGTTTAACTGCCGTACTCAGAGATATTTAATAATTACTTAAGCCGTCACTTAGTAAAGATTTGAAATACAAAACATTCACTAATGTGTCAATATATTGAGATTACATTTGTAAGGAAACTTATTGAAAGTTGACAGATTCAAGAGGAGCTAGGTGTGCTAAACTTGATATCTGTACATCATGGCAACTTTGAACTAAGAAGGTTCTATGTTTCCATAGAATATATTATCATGAAAATATGTTGTTGTGTATGGTCGAGTATAACTTAGGGTTCTCCGTACACAATCACAAATTACATTGACTTATTAATTTTTTCTCGCTGGTGTAGTGGCTGCAACCAAGACAGATAAGCATGAGGTCCAGGGTTCAATTTAGGATTTTCACAGTACTTAGCAGCCGTAGGTGCGTAGTACTCGCAATTTCTTGCGTGTATGACCAGATGTATGAATGTGGACGAGGCAAAAGGAGCATGTAAGGATCGTAGCAGGTGGCGTTCGGTGGTTTCTGCCTACCCCCATGGGAAAAGGGCGTGAGTTAATGTTTGTGTATGTTAGCAGCCGCGAGGTGTGAATTTGACCGGATAATATCAATAGGTGCGCCTCTTATAACTTGGTACTTAAACATAACTGGCGAAGTGTGGGTGTACTAACACACACAGCCTAACCCTTTGGAGATTATTAGCTTGGTGCTATGTTATCAACACTTATACAAGAAAATATGTATTATCTATAATTATCAATCTTCACATAAAATCACCAATATTCCAAATAACTTCCGCGCAATACGCTACCACGTTATTAATTTAAGAGGTAACCTCCCGACATACCCACCTAACCTATTTAAAGATTTATGCCATAGATTTTCGTAGCGAGGCCTTAACAGATCAATTACCCCCATTGACTTAATATTCCTACAAAGAGAAGACCTGTTGAAATATTCAGAAGGCGAGTCTCCCCGGGCTTTGTTTTTGAGTGCGTACTCAGGGGAGACGGGGGATTTTTTATGAGTAGATGTCTGCATTATCGTAAACATTCATATATGCTTACGGTCTTATAGATAGAAAAGATGAAAATTTTAAAGTACTTTTTTTTGTCTGATAGTTTATGCATACATTCTGAAAACTTATAATTTGGTACCTATTTGTTACGAGCTCTACTAAAACCATAGACTAAAACACTATTGGTTTTTCAAAGCCTCTGTTACTAAAAGTTATTAGAGATCTCTGGAGTGTCCACAACCTAACCGATAGAAATCTTTTAACAGAAATACCGGCTTGCATAATACACTAAACCGTTACTGTTTACTAAAAGCTATCATCATCATCATCAGAGACTTGAGTTCCTGCAGTGGGAACATCTATAATGTTCCCACTGCAGGCCTACGCTCTGAGGAATGGGCTATCCACCACGCGGGCCCAGTGCGGGTTGGTATTTCTCGACGATGACGACGAAGCAGCGTTTAGGGAGCATAAAATCTCTGACATGAGACCGATAAAGAAAGAACTCCCGGCTTAGCACTGACAGTTAAAAAACCCAACAACCGATAGGTATTCCTTAAGTTGTTGCTCAGTGTACTTATAAGACGGGCACAAGTGACATGACACAGGGTTCAGAGTACTATGATAGTAGCTAGGTGCTAAAGTAATTGCGCGGTCAACCGCCTCTGCGTCGCGACGTTTGCACTTGAGGTGATTCAGATGTAAGACTAGTGGCCGATTACTTGCGGGTAGGCTACCTCTTGGGTTATAATCATTGACTTATATATTACTGCGTAAGGACTGGGCGGACGGCATGTTAAAATGACGCCACAAACGTGGTCCCATTAAGGTCTTTCTTTCCTAAGCCGAAGTGAACTAGTCCACGATCGGCTCTCTTCGGGCGCGGTCGTCAATTTTATGAAAAGCTTTATTTATGTTCTTTATACCTCGAAAATGCCACGCCGCTTATACTAGGTTACGTTAACGAGCAGACTACACCAATTCTCTGTATGGCGAACGCGTCGAGCAAATGTTCGGACGACCGTATCTTTAGTTTTGATGGTTATAATCAGGAAATGGTTGAGGGTATACTATCAATGGGTTTATTTGACCTCCGAAAGTCAATTAGTACTTGAATCCACAACCACGGGTCACTTTAAATCTGACTAGGTTATACTGCTCTTTAGTTTTGGCTGGTATTCATATGCATCTGGTTAGTTTGAAAGCCAGCCACAACATAGTTGGGAAAAGGCTGGGCAGATGATGATGGTGCATGACTCCATGAATGTCGAGGTGTATGAGGTAATGATATATTTGTCTTGTCGTCTGGTTACCGCCTTTAAAAGACTCGATGAACATATTTGAAGGACAGCCTGCTCCTCACTTTGAGTTATTTGGGCTTAACACGTGTCTAAGGTCCTCTATCGAAATTACTGTGGGCAAGTCTGTGGTACAAGTATAATAGGAATGTTTCCTGACCAAAAAAAATATGATTCTAATTAATCCGTCTGTTAGATTCTCGAAAAATATTGGATACTTATGTTTGTTTTATCAAATCAATAAAAAATTACGAAAATAAAACGCGTCAAAAATTTGAGTGGGGGTTGTGACGTCACTCACCGGTAAAAAATGTCATAGTAATGTCTTAGTATATGACGTCACACGAGTTTCCAAAGCACTGTATGGTCTTCATTGTTTATTTACGTGAAAAAAGAAAAAAAATGTGTTATTTATGGTGATTATGATATTTTTTGGAAATCTATCTGACGGACTAATTAGATATTTTTTGTTTACTACCTTAGGGGAAACACACGATTGCAATGGCCTTTCATTTTGGCAACAATGTTCATTGCTTTATTGAGGTCGTTGAACTGACGACTTTTCTAAATCTGTAAAAAAGTAGTTTTGGATTTTTCTTTAAAATCTTTCAGATTTAATTTAATAGTACGATTGGAGTGCTCGATTTATATATTTGATGATCTCTAAGCGATGCCAAAGTATCAAGTTCTGCACAATTATAGTAATCGTTAATCGTTTGTGCACTTATAGCTCTTCTGTGCGGATCTCTTTACAGCTCAAACTGATACTTTGGTGTTTAACCCTTATTAGTGTGAGGACACGCAACTTAAGCGGTTACATGCCTACATATAGGAGTTGCATTTAAGTTAACCCATCGGCGGAGTTTCATTTTGCAAAGAAATTAAACTCAGGGGCCTTACTAGGTCTTACCAGGGGTTTGATACAGAAGAGTACTAAAATAAATGTAGTCCTGATGGACTACAACACATTTTTAATAGAAAAGTTTCTAAGGATAAGACGTTAGAAAGAAAATCTTATGTTCGGTTTCTGGGCAAAAGCTTCAAATAGACTACCCCGTTCTCATTTTCAAAATCTACATCCAAAAGTAAAACATAAATCAGTGCCCCATTTTCGCAAAATATCCCATTACATAAACAAAATCTCGTTACCATCAACGTAACGTAAACCAGAATTAACGTAAACAGTTCGGATCGATGTAAATGAACAACGGAGCGGAAACAAACTTAAACTTAGGGGTCGCAAACAGGAGCATACGAACTGTAAACTTGCTTCGCGTCTCATATTCAAATAGTGCAGGGGAGCTAACGAACGAAGATGGGGTCGAAAACCTTTGGCGTGATCTGATGTGACGTAAGGAAATGTCACTGAATATGTCATGCGTGTCTCTGTGTTCCGTGTCGATGACGGATAAACAAGCGAAGGCGGGATAAATTGTTTGTTTTATATAATCATGTTAATACGATGTGTTCTTGTTTACATTTTGATTTTGAGGGAAGTGTCATGTTGGTGTTAGATGGGTGTAGTTTGATTAGATGGCAATTGTTCTGGGTTCTACCCATTTTTGAAAATGATACCTAATCTTTTACTAGAGGTTCCCACTGCGGGGACTCAGGCCTCCTCTCTAGGTAGGTATTCACATGACTTAATTTTTTTGGTTCTAGGACATGCCGGCTCTATTACGATGTTTTGCGATTTTAAAGCGCCTGTCTGGGCTAGAACCTACCGTAAGTAAGTCGTAAGTCGCGGCCGTTACCACTTGGCCACCACTGCACTAAGAGATTTCACGCTAAAAGATATTTTTACCGGAGGTCTGAGTCTCTAAAAGTAATTCACAAGCTGTACTGTGCCCTACTGAACAAAGTCGAACCATAAGCTAATTGTTAAAGAGTGCTAATTTCCTCCGGTAAGAGTTGATAGACGCGTGAAACATTCAAGTAGATTTCACCCCCGTTGTACAAATATAACCCTCATTAAAAATTCCTTAAACAAACAAAAGCTTTCGGCTAGCGTGTACACGAAAAAAACCAATATAGCCCAGAGCGGCGGAAAAGTGGAAAAGAAGTTAAGAGGTGTCTATTTGTCACGTTCCTTCCTGAATAACGCTCTGCTTTCCAATTAAGGGTAAGCGCTCTCTTTGTTTATCTTAAATTGCGAGGAAATCTCACTCAAATTATCGGGTAAAAAAGACAAAGGGGGATCGCTGTGGAACATAACTTTTGCTTCGTTCCGGGATAAAAAGTTGCGTATCTAACATCGGGGGACGGGGCGCGGGGAATTTTTAATAAGCGAAAAATTTAATGAGGGCCCCCCAACCAGTTTTTTTGCCACGGTTTGCCGTGTCAGCTAGCCAAGGGAACGCCTTTATACTTCGTATTAGAAAAGAATTATTAATTACTTGTAAGATCTTTTTCTTTGTTTCCAAATTATTTTGGAGCTTGTGTAATATCCAATTACTTGTTACGGAACATGATGATGCTGGATAAAAACGTTTTTCTCGATAGAATACCAATTACATTTTTCTCTTTTTCTATACCAAAAAATATAATATTTTCCGGAACCATATTTTTTATTTATAGAGCTCAAAAAACCGAGAGATAACCCTGCATTTCCTAGACATACGTACAGTATTAAAAGTACTAACTAACTCACACTTTTCAAATTAAAAAGACATAGCCATTTCCATTCCTGGCTGATTTAAATGTAACTTTACCTTATTATACCTCCGAGTGGTGTAGTAAGAGGGCAATTTAACGCACCAGCAAGCAAGCAGCGACATCTGCTAATCGATTGATTGACCCCCACCTTACAGCTAGACTCGATAAAAAATACGCCCCTAGTCTCATTTGTCCCTTGTCCCTGATCTTCTACGCAGCCTCTGTAATTGCCTTTATATTGTGCGTTGAATGATTTTGACTGTAAAGATTTCTTTGAAAATGTTCGCGGTGCCTAAGTAACCATAATATTCTGGAATATGTGTTGATTTGTTTGATATTTAAACCGATTATTTACTGTCCATGGTCCAGAGTTTGGAGAGGTTCAGAGGTGAATCCAGAGTTTTTAGCTATAACTGCATAACTAATTGATATGAAGTTGCCAGAAATTCTTAAAAATCAAGAATACGCCCATGATCAACAGCAAACTTTAATTACGAAACGCTAATCAAATGTCGGAAGATGATCAAGTCAAATAATATTAGTCAAACGTATCAATCAGTAACATTCCTTTGTTTCTGCGTTCCAAGTCGAAAAGTTCTACTTTTTCTTTGTCAGACTGTTAGGTTACGATTGCAAAACAAACCAACGCAGGCATTCCTAATCTTTGAGCTCACACAAAGGTCTACAGTAAACCAAACAGTGTTGGTAGGACACAATGGGCTCTCAAGCTCCAGTCTTCACCCCATCTGCGCGTTGTTTCACCCCCAGGAAAATTATTTTTGTATAGAGAACGGCGAAAAAGATCTCGGCCTCACCTTTCGTTATTAACTCGACCCCCTTTGATGCACTGCCCCTTTGCGAACTAATGATTTCAATTTCACCCTGTTATTTTGAAAACCTCGCACTGTATGTTATGGGATGATTGAGGATGTAAATTAGCGTTTCAAGGGTATGTTATTTGAATAGAACGAGCTTTAATATTGTAAATGGGGATTTAGGATAACTGTGGTTTTGGAAGGAGTTACTTTATAAGGTGGGCTACCTTCCTATATGAATGTAGAGACATTAGGAAATATAGGTAATGTATGGGAAAACAAAACAAGTATTTAAATAACAAAAAAACTTGTATGCAGACCTCTTTCAGGCTTTTCTGAACTATTGGGAATTCAGATCTCTTCGTATGTTTTAAAAAGTTGATAGAACAGTCATCAGAATCTCAAAAACACTTGTAGTCATAACTCTTAACGTAATTGTTAAAAGCATTGCTAACTACCGCCACAGTTTAAGATGAGCATCCATTTAAATTTTATTAATTTAAAAGAGAACCATTGGGTGGGTGCAAAAAATTCATAAGCGAAATTGAGACCGTCGCCCGACAGGGATGGAGATATGCTTTTCTGTGGGTCAGAGAAGGATAGAGAAAGTTTCTTTTCATTTCATACCGTCTTTTTGGAGTTGTTCTCTTTCCGTTTTTAATTATTGAACCACTCATTCCTAATTATTGTTATTAGCGTTGGGGAGAGTGGTGAAAATTGAGGGTCTCGTCTCAGAATATTGACCGCTCGGCTGGTTGGTAGGAGCTTCCTAGGGGACTGGTTTTAATTGTGCACGCTTTTGACTTTTCCTCTTGTTCTTTTGAGACGCCTCAATAAACTCGGATTTTACGGTGTCTCGCTTGTATTAGTTATTTTATTGGTTGGGGAAGAAGTTTTATATTGCTGCGGAAGTATAATGCAATAAACGTACGTATCGTATATTCTTGTTCCGCATCGACAACAACATAAAAATATACATGTTTATGATGCGAGTATGTTTGATATATTCCGCATGAATGAAGAGTCAATTTCGCTAATGTCCCTAATACGTATCGGTTGGCTTTAGGTATTTTATATCCAAAGTGCTCTAAGCCGAAAATCCGTAGTAAGCCGTGTAACCGAGATCAAAGGAGCTCTACACCATTGCCATTGTGGCTCATTTTTTATTTAGCGTTACGAGAGAGAACTCTTATCTTAACGTGCCTCCCGCCTACTTTATGACGTTATAAAGCTGATTTTTAATCCGACGTGAACGGGAAATTGCCGAATTTGAATTTGGAACTGAATTTGAATTTGGAATAATATTTTAACTGTTATCAGTTTTGTGAGCGTACTTTTGGGTACCTAGTTATTTATGCGTTAGTGAGTTGGAATGGAATTTGGTATCTTATTCAAAGTAGGTGCAATGTCATTCTGTAAAACACTAGGTATTATACGAGCATATTCCATTACAATATAATTATACAGGTAGCGTGATAATTAAACACATTGCTCGTCTTTTAATTCAACTTTCACATTGTCAACGTAAAACAATGAAGCTCTGCTTCGATAGATGGCGCTGCGTGTTTCATAAAACCAAGCTAACTTATTTACATTCAAGAAGGACAAATTAGTCTTTACTATCAAAATACTCACAAAACTTTCTTATCCAACAATTCAGTTGAATTTTAAATAAAAAATATCAATATCACCCCTTCAAAAAAATGTTTCAATAACTGGAGCTAAACACAATATTTTTATGAACAATCAGTGGCTCCCCCTGGCGGGAACACACAGTTTATGAAGTGAGTAGCACGTGCAAGTGCAATATGTTAGCGCGCGGCGAGGGTGGGCAGAAAGGCTTTTTATGAATAACTAAATGATTTATGGAGTTAGAAAATGGCTTTATGTTTCGCTTTTCTGAAGGTTTTTTCTTGTAGGTTGTTGCTTAGGTTTTATGTACTTAGATGTACTTATGTAGGTATATATATTACGGTTTATATCAAAGGTGTTTTTTTTGGAATGTAAGGGACTGTGAAATGGATTCATGAATCAGGACAATTAGCCTTTTTTTTTTGCGTGTGGAAAATCATCGAATAACCCCTCCCGCTCTTGGGCAGAGCGAAAGGGAGTGTCAGACTTCTACTGACTAAAAACCACCCATGTTCCTTCTTAGCCCTTCATGTTGAGGCCGCGGTATCTCTTGCGAACAACCCGCAGCCCCGACGATTATTAGCCTCGAATAATAATATGTTTGGTGTCATCGGTGGATATTTTCTTCTTCTTCCATACTAATTTATTACTAGTCATCTCAGCTGTCTTTTCCTTTCTAGTTATACTTTATACTTGATACAGTTCATCCATCGTTTATGTGGTTTTCTCCTAGTAAAAGTACTAGTAATTTTTCGATTCTAGAAATGATGAAGCTTGCTTACCCCAAAGTAAAATACATACAAAGTAAAACAGAAATCATATATTTATATGAATAAACAATAAAGTATTGTCTTACACGAGGCGATTCATAGTTTATGACGACCCTCACAGAAAAAAACAAAGTTCAATTACAGTAAGTACGTAATTATTTACCCTTTGACATACAGTTGCCAATAACTGTATACTCTATGCATACTAACCAGCGTACAGCAAACATTCCGTAGCGATGTCTCATGTAGATTCCTCGCCATTCCATCCATATTACATAAGTAGTCGGAATGGGTAATTCGGATCTCCGTCCGGGAGACAATAAAACTTTTCTTTTCTGCGTATATTTGCGCAAAAACAATTTCTTGGTCTCTCTCTTAAGTTCTCGCCGAGTTTATGCGGGTTTTATGAAAATAAGCGGGTGGCCGCTCATTTCGGGTCGAGGGGGTGCGGTGGGGTCGCGGCCCGCGGAGGGGGGGTGTTTATGTCGTTTTCATGGCTCGGAGGACCACCGCCGCGGCTTTTGGCTTCAAGCCAGACGCTCAGAATACTAGTCTCTCTTTTGTTTTGCACGGAATGTTATCTCGGTACGTTTCTTTTATTCAGAATATAATTTGGAATCTAAATATGAAATCTTTCGCTGTGCGGGATGTTGGACGAAAATAGTGTTTGTTAGCGTTGTTTGTTTAGCTTCTGCTCTTGTTTACGGGGGATAAACTATACATAACAGGTTTTTCCCGAACAATATGTATGAAATGTATTTTCAAGAAAGTAGATAATTTAATGCTAAAAATTAATACACATTTATTCCAACAAACCTTTCAGCGTAATCATTCAACAATTCATCACGAAAAAGCCCACATCCATTTTGTGGTACATACAATTATTCAATTAGCACCTATATGATCATTCATTAGTGCGGGGTGTAGAATGTCAACCGATGAACTTTACCAGAATTACCATTTGGTATGTGTGTCGATACGTCCGTGATTGTTCAAACGCTTGGTGCCGTGTTTGTGGTCGCACTGCGGTCGATGTGTTACGATGGCATTTCGACTACACCACTCCTCGCTATATACACGCTAATACCCGATTGTTAAGCATGCATTGCTTTCATTATCCAGCGCTGTACATCGCTGAATGGTACGGTTACGGCAATGGTTGCTGTTTAGGATATTGTGTCGTTATACCTACGTGACGTCATTGTCGCGAGTTCCAACACTTATTAAGTGATAGGATGGCTCACGGCCACATTTACACACATACCTTATCATTTGATGCGTTGAGCGGTTAGACAGTCGTAATAAGTTGCTTACTAGGCAGAAAAGCTTAAAAAGAAACAAGGCAAGCAGGGGAAGTAAGGCAGGTATAAAAACTGGATACTCAAGTTATGTTTTATTCCAAAAACGACTTTTAGATGTTTTAGTGACAGATTCATTGATATAAAAACTAAAGATACGGTCGTCCGAACATTTGCTCGACACGTTCGCCATACAGAAAATCGGTGTAGTCTGCTCGTTAACGTAACCTTGTATAAGCGGCGTGGTATTTTCGAGGTATAAAGAACATAAATAAAGCTTTTAAGAAAATTTACGACCACACCCGAAGAGAGCCGATCGTGGACTAGTTCACTTCAGCTTAGGAAAGACCGTTTTAGGACTAAGTTCGAGGCGTCATTGTAACATGCTGTCCGCCCAGTCCTTACGCAGTAATATATAAGTCAATGAACAGATTACTAATCAAAATGTAGGTCATTATTTTTCTTATACGAGCAGTTCTGCACAAATACTTAGATTCATGCGCTGCCATTTTTTGCTCTACTATTTCAGTCCCCCCTTTTCATCGCCCCTCCCAAAACAAAAGCCAACAGAATACCAACATTTCTCTTCAAAACATTCAACATCTAAGTAAATCGTCGTGCTAGTAATCCATGTGTTCGTGTCGGCATCCAAGCTACGATTACTCGGCCGGCGGAGCCCCACAAATCAACCGAGTGCCGCCGCCGACGGCAACCGAATGGGTTGACGATGCCGCCGCGAATTCTTTATACATTCCAAGGTTGGAACTTGCTAGATGGTTTCTGTACGTGCTTCGGTGGGCTGTGTTTTGGTTGCTGAATGGAATTTAGGAGTTTAATATCACTTTCAATGACGAGGAGAATACTACACTTTGGTCATAGGATTTTGAAAGAGGAGTTTTGATAATTTCGTTTGATGAGTTTTAAAGGCTAATTACCATAATTGAAGAAAAAGGTTAATAAGAGGTAGGTACTTTATACGATTGGCACTGTTCATTGAGATTAGAATCTGAGCGTCCTTAAAAATACAGAAACTGCTTTGTGATATTGGGTGTGTTTCTGAAAAAAAAAGAATTCATAGGATTTGGTACATAGACACAAAGCTATTAGGTTCAGCTGGGTACCTAATTAATACATTAAATATTACATAAACTCATTGAAGGTATGTAAGTAGTATAAATTTTATGTAACTTATACATCAAAAGTTGCATAATAATAACATAACGTCTGTATTTTTTCTCTAAGGGTGAGGCAGGGGTGTGGATAGTACCCACATTGTGTCAGCTATGTTAAGGTAGTATGAGGGCAAGCCTATTGCCATCAATCGCACTTGAGCACCGATCAAAATCTAGGGCTACTTCTATGAAATTCCCAAGCTTATATGTATAATATTTTCTCTTCTACAGGTAAATCGTTTTCTCTGACGATAATGCTGGCGACCTCTCCCCCTCAAGTAGCGACGTACCAGAAAGCTATCAAGGTGACGGTGGACGGTCCTCGGGAGCCAAGGTCGAAGACCAGGCACCACGGCTTCCATCCCTTCCACTTCGGACCTCGGTTCCCGCCTGACCCTTTGATGGGGTCGCTACCTTTTAAGTTATCAGGTAAGGAAATTTTATCTTTGGAATCAGCAACCCAATCTTTAATTTCCGTACGTTTGAGCGTTTTTGTCATACATATTATTGAAATTAAATATAACAGCTTACAACTTAGGACCCATTAATGTTAATGGTTATTTTTATCCGTCGTGCTAGGCAACTGGGCTTTTTCCAGTTGTATACGTCCCTTTGAGAGTATTGGCCTTGTTTTGTTCTGTCTCCTGTTGATATGGAGGGATCCATAGAGCAACAGAACAAAACAAGGCCAGTGGAAATTATGTTTTTCCAACTCCCACGCTATTCTTTTCTTATTAATTGCGTTGCGGAATTCAAGACAGTTAAACATTGTTTCCCTGGGCTGCGTCGAGACTCGACTTCATAGCTTCGGCGCTTTTTGGTGGTCGCCACTGTTTATTCTAGCTTTCAGGAGTGACAGTGGTATGGGAAAACTCCGTAAGCTGATGCAGTCATAAGATCACCAAGTGCGCAGGTCAGGGCAGCGCAAGATAGAAGGTGGGCCATAGTCTGTGGAGACACGCAGCATACCCCATATGAACAACTGAAGAAATTGTCTCTGTACCGGCCGATTTGGATTCGGAGTCTATTCAGAGATTTCCAAGTCCGCATGCCCAAGTGGCTTTCAGAACCCTTCAAGCAACTCAATAGCTGTTTTATTTAAGTGGGAATTAAGATAACCGTGACTTTGACCAAACCTCTTGTTTCTATAGTCAGAGTTTTTAACTCTGACTATAGAAACAAGTGTGAAAGGCAATTCAATGAAATTTGTTAAGAGTCATGGTTTCCATAAAAGCCGCAGCCTATAGACAAACACGTAATTTTCCGCTGTACTTGTCTAAAAATAAGAGAATACCTATTCGTTGCAGACAGGTCCCACCTACAACTGTCTACGAAAGGTAGAAATAACTCGGTTCTATGAATGTATATTTTGATATAATATGTGGGCAAACTTTGTCAATGTTGCCGAGGTAAAATTAACTTTAATTTATTATGAAACTAGGATTTAATTTGCGATCTTTTACCCGCCCTTTGCCTTTTCAGGCTGAAGGCGAATCAAAGATATGAAATTGCAAAACAGTCTGATGATAAACATAGAAAAATCAAATATTTAAGATACTTATAAATATTAATTTGATGATAAAAGCTAAAATAGTTTTGCAATATTTTATATTTAACACAATTTAACATTCATAAAACATTTAAGCGTTTATGGCATACTTTTATTTGCGCTGAGATTCTAAAAAATACTATCACAGCTGACTGTAATAGTATAAACAAAGTAATTACTTGAGTAAAAGTAATCATAACATTTCTTATTCTGTAGTTAAGTAATAGCTTAAAGTTAGAACTACCAAAGTTAGAATTCTTACCTTTGCCTTTATTGACGGTTCTTATTTCGTTTAAATTCTTGTCTATTGCATAAAAATGGTTGCAAAAGTAATTACTTTAACTTGTCTCTACCTAGATATCAGTGTTAAACAAAAAGCGCCAGCTTATTGCACATCGCACACAAAGCCATCCATTATGACGTTCCTCAAACTCGAGTTCTGACCGATCCCCTGTCCTGAAGGCGCGATGTTTCTATCCGAAAGATATTAAATTGTCAGCCGGGACCGTTGTCACTCCTCGTCTGCGCCTCAAAAGGGGATTTAATTCGGTCCAAAAGTTTTGCGTGACAATTAATTATCAATTTGAGGGGCCTCAAGTTGACACCTGCGAGTACAAGAACTGTGTTTTAATATTCTAGAAACATTAACAATTATGAAGTTTCTTAAGTTTGTTAGTGACGTTGGGGTTAATGGTTATGTTACTTTCTTAACTCTTCTTTTTCGTCGATATTTGAATGAAAACAAAATCGACATTTGTTTAAAGTTCGGTTAAACCAGTATCGAACAATTGAGGACACGATTCTGGACACCGGACCGGACAGACTATGGTCTAGGTATTTGTCAGTATACCTGAGTCTGCGACTAAACCTATAATTAAAACAATCAGTATACGGTTTCAAACCATTCTACCAAAAATATCACTATTTGTCTAATTAAAAAACCGCAATACAAAATCTTGAGTCTCATATTCACGGCTACTATCTAAAAATGACTCACAACAAAATAAAAAATAGTCGAGCCGACTTTCCTCGTAAGAAATAAGGCAGGTGAATGAGATTTCCCCAATATGCGAGGCGCGCCGCGACGCCTGCCGACCCCGCTAAGCAGGGTCGCGTCGCTAGGAGCCCGCTCCCTTCACTTGCACCTAATAAACACCGCTGTAATTGTGAGACGCATTATTAAAAAGACCCGAAATAGAAAAAATTGTAATATATTTTCGGAGGTTTCTTTTTCAGACGTATTATATGCCTGCTATTAAGTATGTCATATCGTCGGAATGATAAGTCATACTGGCGCACCCAGAGAGTATTAATGATTACATAAGCCATCATTTAGTAAAGGTTTTGACAGTTTTATCATGCAAAAGTATGTCAAACCTTAAGTGGGGCTTAAGTAATCATTAAATATCTCTGAGTACCGCCCCGCAGTGTAGTGTTTTTTCGGATTCATTTTCGTATTGTTTAATTATCACTTGCTGTAGTGAAGGAAGGATACGACAGATATATGACGGCATGTAAAGCTAAGTCAGAGGCCTATCAATCCGTCGGGGCTGCGGGTTGTTTGCAAGAGATACCACGGTCTCGACATGAAGGGCTAAGAAGGAACATGGGTGGTTTTTAGTCAGTAGAAGTCTGACACTCCCTTTCGCTCTGCCCAAGAGCGAGAGGGGTTATATGATGATTTTCCACCCGCCAAAAAAAAAAAGAAAAAAAGAGGCCTATCAATGGGCGGCATAGAAACTTTGACACCAGGTTAGCCAATAATCACAATGTTAAAGAAGAAAGGAAGAAGATTGTAATAACTTTTAAATGAGACTAGTGACAACAGGTAATGTTACCATTACTTCAAGAAACGAATTTCCTTTCAACAACTTTGCTTTCCTCGAAACCACACCAAAAGATTAACGTACCACCTTACCTTCACTTCTAACTCTCAAGCTTCGTTTATCACCAGCGTACTACGCTTTCGTAGTACGCGCTTCTCGTTCTCTCGTAGTACGCAAGTGTCGTCGCAAACCTCGTTACGTCGGGTGTCAAAGGGCTGTAACTCAATTACACAACATGTAGGTACCGTCGGCGACACCAAGCGTGCCAAGACACCGGAATTAATGCATGCTAATTTACTTAGGATTTTATATCGGGTCTGTAATGAGATGGATTTGCTTGATTTAGGATCGTGGAACGTATTTTTTTCTATAGGGTGTAAAAGTACTCTTAACGCATACGAAAGGCGCTTGTTGTCCCCACCACTGCAATCATTTTTTTGTTCTAGACCATACCTGGGAACCTACTAGTTACGGAGATATTGGGGGTCAAAGTTCCATATTTTTCACAGCTGTTTTTGTAAATACTAGTTTTTCGGGTTATAACTTTACTTAAATTACCCCAATGACCCGTTTACTATTCAAAGCATCCACTAGCACAATGTTTTAACAGTGCTACATTGAATTTTACCGTTAAATGTGATTTTTGAACCAAAATAAAAAATCGTTTCCCAGCAAAAATTTTTGCGTAGGGGTACTTAGTTTGATGTACAGAATGCATGGTTGACGGCTGTGTGATGGGTAGATTTACACCCTGTATAGCCTATTTTACGTTCCACTATTGGGGAAAACCCTATCTTCCTCCGAACCTCTCGCTTTTGAGCAATTTCTGGCCACGGTTGACCATGATCAGATCGTCACACCGCCTTCGCCGCAGTTGACCTCATCGGCGATGTCCACCTTCAGGCGTCAGTGACGATCCCTGCCCACCTCTCTGAGTGAATCCAGGCGACGTGGCCCACCCACTTTAGCTTGGCTGTTTTATCTCCAACATTAGCTACTTGAGTTATGGAGCGCAGCGAAGCGTACATACGAAGTATTTATAAGTAATTCACGCCATTCACGGCCGGCTTCTCTGTTTCCCGATCATAATAATCTAGATCTCCTCAAAGTTCGAGGTACCTAATCGGTTTCTTCTAGGCAAGCGTGCTCTACCTTAGTCCACGTCAGCCTATTTAGTATTCAAATAAGCTAACATCACGCTGGTTGGCTAGAAGGGGTAAGCAGAGGTGTACCTGAAGTACCTATACTCACATTGGGCTAGTTATGTGTTATGGAAGTTTTCTATGTTATGTGATGTCAAGTGTGTTTATGAAATGCGATTTTACTCAGTTTTCATGACAACTTGCTTAAGTTCAAGTATCCAGAGGTCAACTGTTATAGATATAAGTATTGATCTATGAGAATGAGACAAATCTAATCTTAGTAATCTTTTGACCTTGTACGAGAAATAATGACTTGTATTTTTCTTTCCTTTACGGATAAGAATAGGATAAGAATGTTGCTGAGCCTCTTTGCTATTCCCGTTCATAGATTATTCTCATTAAGCTAGTTGATACTTTATTTATATCTTACTGCCGGTTTCTGATTTGAGAAAAGTAGCAAATCTCAACTGAGTATTCTCAAATAGATAAGTATATGCTTAAGTTTTTTACGTTTCACAAGTTAAAATCGATTGTTGTCATAAATCATAAATAAATAAATAAATCATTTAATCATTTGTTAACACAGGTACAATAAATAGTTGTTATAAAAAATTACAAGCTCGCCATGTTATACCCGGAGGTGTACAAATATTTATAGAGGTCATTGACATTCAAATTCATAATAATTAAATTAATGGAATTAAAAATAGAAATGATATTTATAAAAATGTCAAAAAGAAAATCTATAAAAAATGTCAAAAGTAAAAATAAAAATAATGTCCAAATAAAACAAAAAATAAAATATAATAAACGACAAAATAGTAAAATAATAATTAAAATAATACAAAAAAATGTCACGTGGAATGTCAAATGGAATAGAATTTTATAACATGCTAGGTCAAATGAATACCGAAGTCAAAAAACACAGTCATTGCAATTTGTCTGAGAAAAATTCCGAAATGTTGTAATACGCTTTATTCAAGAGCAAAGATTTAAGTCTTTTCTTAAATAAGGATACATTTAATTCTTTAATTGAATTTGGTATCTGGTTGTAAATGATTGGCGCCATACAAAAACACTTTTTTTCATTAATGCTGTGTTGGACCTTCTTACGCACAAGTTATTGTTTTGTGGTCGAGTTCGCGTGTTGTAAAATGTTAGTTTGGTAAACAGATCTGGATTGGTCTTAACAAATACAGCTACCTCGAAAATATAAAGGCACGGAAATGTCAATATTTTGTATTTGATAAAAAATGGCTTACATGAATCTAAATAGTGGAGTCTAAACATTGACCTAATGCACCTTTTTTGAGCTTTAAAAACTATTTCTCTGTTGGTTGAGTTACCCCAGAAAATGATACCATACCTTAATGCTGAACTCACCAAACCATGATATGCAGTGATTAAAGCATCGACGTTAATCACTGGGGTCAGTTTAAATAGGGCATATGCTGATTTGCTAATACGTTTAGTTAGCTCCTCCGTGTGTGCTTTCCAGTCTAATTTTTTGTCAATCGTTAAGCCTAAGAATTTTGTTGAGTCTACTTGTGTTATAGTTTTATTGTTATAGTATACTGTCATATTGGGATTCGCACGTTGGCTAAACATCATTAAATTCGTCTTATCAATATTTATTTTGAGATTATTATTATCTAACCATGTCACTATGGAGGTTATTGTCTGAGTAACAACGTCGTCGTGGTTGCGATCATCAGTACTCGAAATGGTCACAGTGCTGTCATCAGCAAACAGTGACATAGGGTGACTTGTTACTTTTGGAAGATCATTTATGTATAGTATAAATAATGGTGGCCCCAAGACGCTGCCTTGGGGTACACCATAAGTAACTGTGCTATGACTAGACTTATAACTTCGTTCGCATTTAGTCTTGGGATCTATGTCAGCTAATTCTACGTACTGTTTCCTGTTTTGCAAAAATGAACTTATCAAACTGAGGATATTCCCTCTAATACCATACGCATCCAGCTTATTGAGCAAGACATCGTGATCGACATAGTCGAACGCTTGAGTCATGTCACAATAAACAGAACAAACAGGTATTCTTTTGTCAACATTCGTGACGACATTGTTCAAAAAGTCATATATTGCCATATTAATGGATTTGTTTTTGCGGAAACCTTTCTGTTCATCGGCTAATATATTATTTTTATCTAGATATTTAAAAATTTGACTATAAATATATTTTTCAAATATCTTTGATATCACTGGCACAAGCGCTATTGGTCTATAAGACTCGATACATTGCTTGTCGTTTTTTTTAAATAACGGTTTAATTACAGCTGTTTTTAGGTTGGTTGGGTAAGTACCATGTAATATGCAGAGATTAAGAATATGGCTTAAATGTCGACTAATGCAATGTGCAACATGTTTAATTACTTTAGTACAGATACCATCATTACCTATACTGCCAGAATTTTTCAAACTTTTTATTATAGCATTAATGTCAGTTTCATTGCTTGGTGCCATAAACATCGAGCTGCTAGTCTTTTCTATATTAGAAGTCACTTGTATGCCGCAGTTAGCAATAGGTTTTATTTTGTCAACAAAGAAGTCATTAAATGCGGTCGCTATATCAGTTGGATGTGTCACTATTTTATTTCCTATTTTAATGCTACGGATTATATTATTATTGGGTTTATTTAATTTACTTTGATTAATTATTTCCCACGTAGTTTTAGATTTGTTCGATGATGATTTGATCTTGAAGTTATTCTGAGCACGTTGCGTTAATTTAATTATTTTATTATGAACTGCTGAGTACTTTTTAAAGGTTTTCTTGTCTTTTTCATTGTGAGACAATCTGTAACGCCACAGAAGAGTTCTTTTTTTCTTGCTGCATGTTTTGATACCTCGGGAAACCCATTGTGGTCTTTTGTGTAATCTTATCGTAACACGCTTAAAGGGAAAACATAGGTTATATAGAAGACTAAATGTCTCTAAAAAGTTATCATAGGCTATGTTCGGGTCATCAACCTGATATATTTCTGAAAAGGCAACACTTTGCAAACATTCCCTAAATTTATTCATGTTAACTAGATTATAGTCACGGCGTTCGATATACCAATGCTTTAATACACATATTCTTTTGGTGGGGACCTTGAGTATTTGACAGGTGTGGTCAGAAAGAGCAAAATCAATTACGTCACAATCACATTTCTTACTCAGATTATGTGCAAAAAGGTCTATGCATGTGTTGCTGGAAAGTCTAGTCGGCTGATTAATAGCTAATTTGAGATTAAAATTGAGTAAAACACATTCTAGTTCTAAGGTGACATTACTACGCTTCAAAAGATTAATGTTAAAATCACCACATAATACAACATTTCGCTTATTTTTCTTTGTTATAAGTTGACATAATTTGTACAGTTGCTCAAAAAAACAGGTCAAATTGGTTGCATTTGGAACTCTGTAGATACAGATTACAATGGTACCAGCCTGAGTCAATTCTATAGCACAACATTCGAATGTGCTACTTATTGCTATGTTCCGAACTTCAGGAATTTCTTTCCAGTGGTGCCCCTTTTTTATCAATATACATGAACCTCCTCTTTTAGTATCTTTCCTGCTAAAGCAAGCAGCTAAATTAAAGTTTGGGATTGAGAGATACTGCTCATAACCAGACATCATAAAATGTTCCGTTATGCAAACAACATCAACATCAATATTTTTGGCCAAGAGTTCCTCTAAACACACAGAGAATGCGTCAGCTTTACTTATAAGTCCTGCAATGTTTTGATGTAATATGTTTATACAGGTATCATAGAAAAAACTGCGTGTCTAATTGTTGACTATCGGGTATTATGTCATCGTCTATCATCAATAAGTCATATTTGTTAATACCGTCAATCAACTCATCAATATCTTTGAAAATTGTCTGCATTCCATGATTATTTACTAGTCCTAGTTTGGTAAACATTGTTGAATCAAATGCTAGATTTTTGTTCGAGTCCAAAAGATATGCATGCTCATATGTTAAAATGTCAAGATACAGTAAGTTATTTAAATGCTCTACTCTCCAATTATACATATTTCTTTGGTAACTACAGCTAAATGTCGGTGTGCATACAATTATGTTTGTAAAGTTCACTTTTTGTAAAGTAGCTCGTAAGTGAATAGTCAGTTGAAGGTAGTCACATGTAGTCTTAAAATGTCAAACCCTAATCAACTGATCATTTACTTAGGTATTCCTGATCAAATCTAACACGTTCCAATTCCCATTAAAAAACCGGTGCTTTTCCAAAACTCATAATATTAAATTATTTTATTCTTATAAATTTAAAACAGACTTATAAAGTAAACTAATTTTAAATAACAGCGTTAACATTAACAAATTTATGTTATTAAAACTGCATTATGGACATTTTAGCAATTTCATATTTGACGTCTTTGCATGAACCGAATCGTGAATCGGTGAATGTCATTGTCAATTTGTCAAGGAACTGCTAGAGTGGTAAATAGACACAAGTTTTATTGGAATTCTGATAATATTTTTATTTAAACTTCCCATTGTACCTACTCATTAAAATGGATAAAGATAAGAAAAAGAGATCGCCAAACTATACTTTAGAGGAGAAAGAAAATCTTCTTTCAATAATAGCAAAGATAAGATAAGCAAGCATCAAATACGTCCAGATGAGAACCCATATGATGAAGCAGCTGAATATTTTGGTGGGTATAGATAAATATTTTTCATACACCACAGCATGATGTATTGTAAATTTATAGTATTATCTATATGTACATATATAAAATTGTAACAGGCCAATGACTCCATTATACCTTTTGAAGATAAACTAATATGGGGGTCTATATTAGAGCAACAGAAGCCGAAACAAGAGCTTTAAAATTTTTGCCTGTTTGAATGTTTATACACGCATCAGGCAAAATTACTGCATGAAATCGAATGCAGTTTTCACCGATATGTTGCTAGAGGTCTAACTTAAAATAAATATAGGCTCAACAGAAAAAATGTCATAGGCAAAAGCTTAAATTTGAAGTTTATACTATCAAATTTAATTTTTCAGGAGAACAAATCGAAGTAATTTGCAAGGAGTCTAACCCAGTAGCAGAATCCAATCCACTACCAGAACCTCCTAATCCAGTACCTGTGTTAAGGAAACCAAGACTTGTGCCCAAACGAAAAAAGAAGACAATAGATAGCTTATCACCAAATATAAAACATTCAGCAGAAGCTCTGAAGCAAATTTATTTTAAGAAAAAAATACAGCTTACTTACTACCAAAAAAGAAATGAGATGCAAAAATTTAGATTTGAACAGAAGAAGCATGAACTGGAAATGCAAATTTAAAAAAAAAAGTTGTGTAAGGCTGATAGGGATTTGTTGTAGCAACTTTATATTATAATAAAAAAATATTACAATACATATTTAGACTTTTATTCGGTAAAATAATTTTACACTATCGAGTTTCTGACCGCAAAATTTTCAGTATTTGCCACTTGAGGTAATGGTTCATCATCAATTTGTTCTTGTAAAGGTTCATTGTATTCCACTATGTAGTCATCCAGATGTAAAGTCATATTATGGAGAACAACACACGCCACAATCACCTTCAACACTTTTGGAAGTTTCAGTTGCATTCCTGAATGTAGGCATGGAAATCTTCTTTTCAGAACACCAAAACACCGTTCAATTGTGTTTCGTGTTGATATCTGGGCTCTGTTGTACGCTTCTTGGGATGGAGAGGCAGGGTTCAAAAACGGTGTCAGTAGATATCTGAGGCATGGGTAACCACTATCTCCGAGAGTAAGGTATGACCCAAATCTGCCAGCTTCAAATTGAGCTGCAAGCGGCGAGTCATTCCAAATCGTAGTGTCGTGCACGGAACCTGGCCAACGTGCAATGACACTAGTTATTTGTAAGTTGGCATCACAGATGGCTTGAACATTAACAGAAAAATAACCTTTCCTGTTCCTATACAGTTCAGCTCTATTCCCTCCTGGTGAATTTATTTTCACATGTGTGCAGTCAACAGCACCTATGACCCTCGGGAATCCAGCAATGTCAAAAAATCGTGCCGCTACTGATGGTCTCTCCTATGCAGTGGGCATTCGAACATATTGCCGTCTCAATAACGCTATCGCACTTGTTACCCTCTCTACCACGCGGCACACCGTCGCCTTGCTCACATTTACAGTGTCCCCCACAACAGCTTGAAAACTACCAGTCGCGTAAAATCTGAGAGCTATTAACAACTGCAACATGGGAGAAATGCAGTCTCGCCGTTGAATACGACAGGTCAGTTTAGGTTTTATTTTGTTAAAAATAAACCTAACCGACCCCTTCGTGAAGCGGAACCGACTCTTAAATTGTTCATCGCTTAGCGTGATGAACAAGTTAGGCCGATGTCTTGCTATTCTTCGTAGGCGCGGTTGTCTGCGTTGAGGCATCTCCAGAGATGACAGGGAAGTATCGTCGTTACTCATTTCGATCAAAATCACTTACAAAATCACTGGATAATAATACTGAGCACAGTTTGAGTAGCCGAAATTGGTGTGTCAACGTTCAACTACTTATCTTGACGTTGATAATGCTTTGAGTATAGTCAAACACGTTTTTCTCAGTTCAGAAACGCAAGTGTTGGTCTTAAGCATGAGTTAAGCATGCTTTCTGTCAAATTTGAATAAACGATGATAGTTTACTCAAATCTTGATCAGAGTTTAAAAAAACTCAATTCAGAAACGGAAAAATGTTTAAGTAGTACTTAAGTACAGATTGAGACGTATTCAACTTCAAATACTCAATTCAGAAACCGGCAGTTAGTTTTATCTAATCCTCTAGTTAACTCTCATTAGTCAAAACACACATAAAATATAATAACACGACTGTAATCCCCGCAGGATTAGGCAGAGGTTTACCTCATAGTACACCCACATTTCGCCAGTTATGTTTAAGTCCCATGTAATAATGGGCGAGCCTATTGCCATGAACCGGGCCAAAATCCAGACTTAGAAAATCTGGATTTTAGCTACCACTGAGAAATTCTTAATGGGATAACCAAATAAAACTTTGCCCGGAACCGAACCAAGGACCATTAGTCAAAACCGACGCACATATAACAACTTTACTTCACTGCGAGGTTCTTTCATCTTCTGTTGTTTCTCTTTAGAAACAATTTGGCGCGCACTTCAATATGTAAATTCTTCGCTTCGTGGCTGTTTCGAAGGCAGGTCTCGGCTGCCCTCTTACACCAATAACCCTTGTGAAATCATGATAAATTATCTACACTCACGTTCGCGCGTTCCTCTTATAGACGCGAATTTGTAACACGAATGTTTAAACGTACGGATGCGACAACTAGATCGAAGTTTCTCTATTATGTCTTAGGCAAGGTTTTATTGGGTTTTTCATCGAGATTTAAAAGAAATCCGAAATTGGCCTGCTCTTGACCTCGATCAAGAAGCGATGGTTGAGGTCTGTGACCAACGAGTATGCCCAGAAGATGCCTGTTCACTCTTGCTTTGAAAGCAGACGGGTTAAAGGAGGGAGAGTATTCAATTATTTTTTCTGTAGCAGCCTTAGAGTCTGAATTTGAACCCCGTTGTGTAGATAATTTTAGGTACACCTTTCCCTAATCCTTCGGCGATTACAGGGCGTGATGTTATGTATTAGTGTGTAAATCTACTTACCAACAACAACCAAAGGATTTTGACTTTTATAAGTCAGAAAATGGTAAGGACAAGTCTAAAAAGCAAAACCAGCACACGAATTGACATGCCTAATTGGCTCAGACATCCAGTAGCGAACCATTTTCGTACATCCGCGTATCTCACGTCGTCGTGTGAGCGCCACTTAAAGTCGCAGCCTTCGCATTATTAATGAGGGAGTCTTAGAGAAAATTAAATATAGCATTAGGCCCGGAAGCCCGGGATTGTGGGGGACGGGGGGGAAGAAACGGGGGCAACATAACCCTTCAGTGCTCGCGACAATGCGGGTGCATAATTACGCATTTGTAAATTTTAAATGTCCCACCCACCTCATACAGCCTTTTGTATGACGTGATTCGCGCTTTCACTGTACATTTTAAACGGTTTCAAATGGATTCGTATGATGATGCCTCCCGCGCGATTAACTCCAAATGTGACGTCATTTTTATTGACGAGACGTATTATTCAACGTTTACGGTGGCGCGGTTATTTTTAATTCATTAGCAGTATTTCTGGGATGATTGGTGGGAATATATTTAATTACTTTTTTGCTAACAAAACGTTACCTGACCAAAACTAAACACACAAATCAGGGGTAAAACTTTCAGAAATCACAAACCTATAGTAAATTAATTGTATCTATCAGTTCGAAACCTTTACCCGTTAACTCCCTTGTCACAGCTACTTTCCTACACCGAAAGGTTAATTAAGCAAAACAAAAAGGGGTTAAACAAAATCAATAGACGCAAATTCATTAAACGCTAAGCAGATTGAAATCCAAGATGGCGGCGGCGGGTTAAGGCGCGTTGACAAAGCGTCGTCGTTAGTTCGCGAGCCCTCTTATTAACCTTATGATGTACGGAGGGCATCCGTCTTGCTAACTCCGGGTTGTGACGTCATCCCGTAGCACTAACTAGAAGCTTATGGTGTCATAAGTTACGATGTGGAGCAACCTGCTCCAAGACAGGGTTCTGGATAACTTAGGTTCGGGTCTAAGTTAAAATGGAGTAGTTTTTCTTTGAAGCAAGAGACCTAATGTAGGTTTTATGCTGTAATGCAACACACCCATGGTTCTCTGAATTTCTTAGATCCTAAAAATGGATACATAATTAAATTGTGTCTTAATCAAATTAATAATTTTAATTAATAAATATACGTAGGCAACTCGAAAAGGTACAAAAATATATTTTATGTCATAGGCAACAGCGACAGTATGAGAAGTCTTAACTAAGTATTTATGTTTTAGTTTTCCACTCCCAAACTCGAAACAAACACGTGTCACGAGAAACGTACGCGAAAATTAATTTAAGTTGTTAGTTTCAATGAAAAATAAGAAAATACTTATCAACATTCCAGCATCACATAGACACGCAAACACAAAGTTACCAATATAAGTGGGTCATAAAGATAAATAAAGAAGATAATCTACTTTATAACATAAGCTTACAAAGACAATATTGTCCTCAATGCAAAAAGTCATCTGAATACAAGTTGTCCCAGCACAAAAGAAAAAAGGAAGTCGCTCAACTAAGTGTTCTATAAATGATGTTCGAAGAAATGTAAAATAATTACTGGAAAGTGCTTCCAACCCTTTCTCTAATCACCGAGGGTCTCAAAGAGTCGTTAAAAAATTCCGCCCTAATCCTGGCACATTGGAATCACACTAAAAACGTAAATACTTTTATCCGTGTAATCCCGGTCGTCTTCGCGGATTAGCGCTGTAGTATCGGAGGCAGGAAAAATGCAAGACACAATCTAGCAAATGGCATTAAAATGTTTGGGTTCAACCCTCTCGCGGCGCGGTGCGATTTTTCAAAGTCGAAGAAAAAACCCCTTCGTCCGGGGCAATGTAGCGGACTGGCACGTCTTCGGATGCGGCCAATCCACTACTACCGCGCGCTGACTGTTTTGATACTTTACTTTTCGAATTAAAAAATTCTAGAGCAAATGTTTTTCACATAGTTATTGTAAATGTGTTTATTATATTGTATTTATTCATTAGAAGACCTAATTCAGACACTGTTGCAGTTGTATTGTATTTTAATACAGCAAATAAGTACCCATCATAAACTAACGCTTACCTTTAGATTCGTTTAGAAGTTTTACAGTGAAAACAAAACTTTTAGTTAAAAATAGGTGTAATTAGGAGGTACCTGTTTTCCTAAAACTTTTCTTGTAGTCACTAATAAGTTATTACAGATCTATTCAAGGCATGCCTCATCCAGACTATCGCTTTATAAAAAAAAAAGATGTTGAACATACCGCAATATAAGGGTATCGACAGAACTACAGTTTTTCAGTAATGTCATTTAATTTTTTTGTTTTCACAACCGTTTAAAATTTTCGTTTATTTTTAGTTCTTCAAGGGTCAATATTACTTAATCGTGGTATACCTACAGCGATTACGCGTCGTGCACACAACAAAGAATTCCGACATTTTTTAACGAATGCAAATCGTCTAGTGCTGCCCTTTCTCTTGAATCTTTCAACACTGAATAAATAATGAAACAATGTTTTGCTATTTTTCATGTCGTGAACCAAAAGAGATTTTTCAAAAGTAAGTTATAGATGGGTATATACCTACTTAGAGTGATAGTATAAGTTCTGAAAATATCAGTGTAATTTCAGAACTTCGCAAACAACATTTTTCAAAGTGTCATTCAAAATTCATAAGTTTTATGAAATTCTTCATTCTTTTTTACAAAAAAACCAACAGAGAACATAATGTTAAACGAATAATGAAGACTGACCTATGGCATCTATTTGTGAAGATTTAATATATAGAAATCAAACGAAAGCCATCATAGTAGTCTACCGACTAATATATATCTACCATAGTTTTTACTCAAATAGCCTATCTATTCCACAAACTTTCTTCTCGACTCCATGAAGAATAATCCGGGTTCGCAAGCCAGCGAGTAATCTTGAGCTTCAGTGTTATTTTTTGCGCTGGGAGCGATGCGGATATTGTCTGAGCTACGGATGCTCTTAGCTGCAAGAAAGCTTTGAATACCGAGCTCCGAGCTACTCAGACAACGGCCACTTATTGCACTTATTAAATACTCTTTAAATTGCTCATTGGAAATTACACTTAGGGCATTTAATGATGACTTATTAGGTAACTAATGATGCATTATTTCAATAAAAACCGTATTTCAATCAGTTCCAAATTTTACGATGAATAATTATTCAGTAGATAATAGTAAACTTAACCCGTCGCCGGCGATTCGATATCAAATCATTATCGTTAAAAGCCGTGAGGCGCTCGGAGGCAAGATTAAGCCCGGCTTAATCCTAAAAAGCAGCTCTTGTCTAATTGCAACGAACTCATAAAGCACTACACCTATAAAGGCTAAGCGGTCGGATTCAAAATAATGTGTTTTACATTTTCGTACCGTCGGTATCTGCGACATAAAACGGCCTGTAATTTATTCTATTGCTGAAAGGGTTGGGTTGGCTCGGGGTGGGAATTACCCAAGGTGGGTGCTAAAGGGTTAAGCCGAATATACGGGGTCGCGGCGCCGGCAAACTTTGTTAATTTATGCGCTTAAAAATGTCAACTGAAAATTATGACGCCAAAACACATTTCCTATTTGTATGATTGTGATTGTTGCGATAATAGCTTATTTGTTTTATTTACATGTTATTGTTTTTAACTGAGATAGGATTGGGTGTAAAAGATGAAGATCAAAGGGTAGAGGGACCTAGGAAAATGCTTGATTAATTATTGGGGCTAAATGCTTCCTTTTCCCTAATATTAAATTTGTTTGGCTGTTTTTGTCACAGAAAGACTTGGCCAATCGTGAGGTTTTAAACAAAAAAGGCCTCATACTTTTCAGAAACAAAAGATGACATAATTTTCGACGTGCCCCCAACATAAGTTTTCAAATAGCACTTCAACGAACTTTAAGCCTAAATTCCACTACGTGAACAATCAGTATTCCTTAACAATTGAGGAGTGTCTACAGAGATAAGGCGCGAAGTGTACAAGCCGCGAGGGGCGAAGGGGGAGTCTCTCTCATTATTTAAATATTCTGATGAGTGCGTTAAGTATCGCATTAGCGTTAGTGGAGCGTTCGACGATAACTCTTAACGCTATTGTTTTGTTGATTGAATTTTGAGCAGTTGTAGGGTGGAAACTAGGTGGTGAGACTCTGTTTGGTGTTCAGATTTCTTCATTGTGTTACTTTATATTTGTTCAGTGGCACACACTGTTATTTTGTATTGGATTTTCACAATTAATATACTTAGTGTGTAGTCGGCAAGGCTCCTCCAACAGACCGTTTGAACAAGAAAAGTCAACAGTGATCGTTATCCCTAATCCAGCATTCCTTGACTATGTTTATGTGTCTTATTATAACTGTACCAAAAGTTATTCACTATATTACATGTAGAAACGCAAAACATCCTGAAATTCCTCTTATTTTGTTCAGGTATAGCCCATCAGCTGGCGGGTCTACCGGGGGGTGAATGGGGTGCACTAGCGCGGCATTACCCTCCTCCCTTACTGCCTACCCCCGCGCACTTCACGCCACACATTTTGCCGCCGCACGCGCAACCTCAGCATGTACCTCCACCGCCGCATGAGACTGGTAAGTATACCTTATTGACATCATCTTACAGGCCTACAAAGGCTTCTGTTCCCTGCACCAAAGAGCTGTTTTTCTTTGCAGATATAACGTCAGACAATCCAATAACGATGCACGCGCACAGCACGACGAGTCCGGCAAACTCGCGTCCAAGCTCACCGCAAGATGACGACATCTCCGTCACAGCGTCCAGCTCCCCACCGCCAGACGACCGTCCAGGAGCCTTCACATCAGTGACCAGATCAAGGAAACCGATGCAGCCACTGCCAGCACCTTCGACACTTTTCCATAGTGCACTAGCAGCTCAATTATTCCTCAACTCTCCTCTACTTCCAACTCCACCAGCGTGGTTATACTCCCAACTTTATGGGGGCTACGACTGGTGGCTCAGACCGCCGCCCCCTCAAGAAGACTCCAACACTTCAAGTCCAGAAAGGGAAGAGGAAAGTTCAACAGCATCGGGGACTGGGAAGAAACGTGCAGCGTCCCCGGAGTGGTCAGAACAAGGGATGAGGACTCGGAGTAAGTCTCTGATCACGTCGGAAAGACGGCCGGTGGATGTGTGGCGTCCGTATTAGTGTCGTGTTAGTGACAATTACAGGAAAACCTTGCTGTCCACTGATATGTATGATTATGGATGGATGTAACGTTTTTTGTTGGTGCAGCAGTGCTTCAAAGAGTGTTTTCGAAACTTTTGATCGGCATTTGTCCACGGCTTTTGAAAGCCTCTTGAGTTAGTCTAGACTTTATGACTCTAGCAAGAATCACGGACAAGAAGAAAGGTTGTAATCCTCTGCGATCGCGAGGCAGTTTGCCGCATGCAAGATCACCTTCTGGTGTTTAAATTCAAGTGTTGTGTGGGAGCTCTCAAGAGTGAAGGTTAAATAACTAACTAACAAGGCAAGTTAAATAAAAGGTTATAATAATACGTGTAGTGGACAGTTTAACTTTATACAATAACGTTCGACACTCCCGTCCCGAGACATTAGACACTCCAGAAAATTGTGCTCGTCTTATGGATACGGTAACATAGTGTTTTGTTGTCTATCGATAGATGTTTTTACGTTAGATAACTGAATGTGAATTTCAAATCGTAACGTTTAATGAATTGTTGACTGTATTATAAGATAATGCAAAATCTGTAAATAAAGTTATCGAAATTTTTATGTCGTGGTGTTTCATTTATAGGCCGAGAGCTATTTGGTATACAATATATATATCTACAATGAATTTGGCCCAGAAGATTCTCACAAATATCTATATAAGACAATATCTTTGAAGGAATTTTAATTTAAATAGACGATTGCGTTGTTCTGAAATAGAGATTTTATTTTAATAATTTGTAACATACTACAATAATTATAATCTTAAATGTAACTCACTCTATCCTACCTGAAATAGAGAAACGACATTTAAAGTCTATTAACTTAAATTAACAATTCCTTAGGCTTTTTATTATTTAAACAATATTGAAAAATTCTGAATTCATTGACTTGTGTCAACTTCAAACATTTAAATCTGTTTTATTAACTTCGTTGGCTGCTAGCGCCATCTATTAAGAAATAACAGTACAAATTAAAGAAACATAGGTACTAGTTTCTTTACATCTCCCTCCTCAAAGAAGAAAATTTTTACCAAAATTTTCACTATACACACTTAAGTACTAATTAAAACTAAATTTAAATTTTCCAATAATATTCTATCTAATATATTTTTTTTTGTCTCATTTCTGTTTTTATGTAAGTATTGGTATAAGTTTTGTGACGTGAAAGAGGTTTGACTCTAACTTTTTATGACCTGTATTAATTCTATAAATTGAATTTGATATCTTTTCAATAATTTTGAAAGGACCAATCTTCAGTTCATCTAATTTATTTCTATTTAATTTGTTCCCGTTCTCTACATATACCATATCCCCGGTATTAAAGTTATATTGAGTTCTATTTTTATCAAATATTTGTTTATTGTATTTGTGTGATTTTAATGTATTTTCAAATGCTATTTCCCTATCTTTAATCCATTCCTCTTTTGTTTTATCTCTTTTTAGTTCGTTTGGCAAAAACGAAACATCTGTACCATCCAACAAGTATTTTGGTGCAAAACCAGTAACTGTATGTTCTGTATTATTATATTTATCTACACAAATATGAGCAATGGTCGTCCATGCTATTTTATTACTATTTTCATTTATTTTACATCGAATTTTGTTTACAAGCGTTTGATTAAGTCTTTCATTCAAACCGTTTGAAAACGGGGCATTTACTGCAGTAAAGATCATTGGTATTGATTTTTCATTTAAAAATGTTTTGAACTCTTTTGAGTTAATGCCCGGGTATTGATCAGTAAGAAGCATTCCAATTGTATCAGAATCTGTTACAGTATTGATTAGTTTAACAAAATCATTAGCACTTTGTGTTTTTGAGGTAACTATATAAGCATATCGTGTAAAGTGGTCCACTAAAAGGTGTAAATATCTTTTTGTTGATCGTGAGCCTCCAAAACCTCCAATCGTGTCAATTGAGACTATTTCAAACGGTTTTGTTGCAGGACCTAAATGTGACATTAGACCATACTTATCCTGCCCCCTTGTTTTATTTTTTATACATATCTCACAATTTTTACAATGTGTTTTAATATTTGTCGTTAAATTTTTTGCTGTATATAACGTACTAATTTTTTTTTGCATTTGTTTCACACCTAAATGACACATGTTTTCATGTACATCTTTAATAAGTTTTTTACTGAAATTTTCTGATAAAATAATTTTTTCACGTTTTTTAACTTTTTTATAGTAAACATTGTCTCTTGATATTAATTTTGATTTATTATTTTGTATATCTTCATTTTTTACCTGATCTGTAATAATATCATTCAATGTTACCATGTTTACAATTTTTAATTGTTCATCTGTATCCTCACTTGCATCCAATACTGGGTTCCTACTTAAACAATCTGCTTCTATATTTTCTTTTCCCGGAGCGTATCTAATTTTAAAATCGTACTGTGATAAGTAATATGTTAAATCTCCTAATTCGTCATCTGTCCTAGATTTAATATTTAAATTTTCTAATGGCTTATGGTCTGAATATACGGTAAACGACTTACCTATTAGCCAATATTGCCAGTATCTTATTGCTTCTTTAATAGCTAAACATTCTAAATAAATTGCCTTTTTTTTCTTTTGCATTTGATTTAATTTTTTCGAGAAGTATGCCACTGGCTTATTTTTTCCATTTGGTTGTGTTTGTTTTAACACTGCCCCAATACCTTCTAAAGATGCATCTGTGTGAATATTTATTGGTAACTTCTGATCAAATATTTCTAAGATTGGCTGTGAGCACAATAAGCTTTTTATGTTTTCAAAAGATTTTTGACAATCTGCAGACCAAATAAATTTCTGGTTTTTTCTGAGTAAATTATGTAAAGGTTCTAAAATAATTGCACTTTTTGGTATATACTCGTGATAGAAGTTAATTTTACCCAGAAATTGCCTAACATTCTTTTGAGTTTTTGGTATTGGAAAATCTTTTATTGATACTAAATTATCTCTTACTGGCCGTACTGTATTATTATGTATTATATGACCGAGATATTTTACTGTATCCGAAGCAAATGTACATTTTGTAAATTTTAGTCTAAAACCCTCCCTTTTTATAGCTTCTAACAATTTTGTCAGATGATTAATGTGCTCTGGAAAAGTTCTAGAAAATATTAGGATATCATCTATGTAGTTAACTGCAAAATCAGTAAGCTTATACTTTCTTAAAATGTTACTTAGTATCCTTTGAAAAATAGCTGGTGATGTCTTCAAACCAAAAGGTAAACATGTCCACTGATAATGCCCTTCTTGCGTTACAAAGGCAGTTTTTTTCCGATCTTCAATTCGTAACGGGATTGACCAGAAGGCCGAATTGATGTCCAATGTTGTGAAAAATGTTGAGTTTCTTGTCTTTATCATTAGGTCGTCTATCAATGGAAATGGTTGAGCTTGTGGTACCACCATTTTATTTAGATCTCTAAAATCTATGCATAATCTTGACTTTCTGTTGTCTTCTTTTTTGAAAGCCAAAGTTACCGGAGCCGCAAATGGGCTATAAGATTCCTCTATAAGGTTTTTGTCGAGTAACTTAGCAATTTGTTCTTCTATTTCCTTTTTGTCTTCAATTGAACATCTGTACGGCCTCTTACTACAATATTTTTCCATAAGTAGATCAATACGTGCTTCATATTCTCTAACCGTACCAATGTCATACTTATCCTTTGCAAAAATGGATTTGTTACTGTCAATCAGCTTGTATATTTCTGACTTTTGTTTAGTATTTAAATTACTCATATTTATTTTGAAATCTTCTTCGTTTATGTGTTCATTAAAATTTATTGAACATGGGTTTGTTGCATTTTTCACTTCCTTAGAAGTGTTGTTTCTGGTTTCATCCTCATTCATAAGGCTTTTTCTTTCTTCTATTAGTATTTCTTCTTTTTTTTGTGTTATTTTCAAATTTTCATCTTGAACCAGTCTAAATTTTTTTTCTGGATGGAACCGAATACCTTTATTTAAATTTTCACAAGTTTTACATGGTTTTATTTTTTCTGGCCTTCCTTTATAATCGTAGGTACTTTTTTTATTCCTGATAAAATTATTTTTGTTCGCTACATGTTCATGTTTTCCAATTTCATTGTAGAGGCTTGCAGTTGATTTTACAGTTTCTTTATCAATTTTATTCAAAACATAATCTGGTAACCCCATTACAATAAGATTTATCATTGTTTGGGTGTCAATGTGCTTGTTGACTTCCAATAACAGTCTTTCCTTTTTGGTGGCATATTCCAGTAACGATCCAGCTTGAAATCTAAATGTAAAAGCATATTTGATTTGGGACCAACCTTTATTTCCATACGTTTCACAAAAGTTATCCTTCCATATTGCCCATTGGGAATTCACTGTCAGTTTTATTAACATACTGCTATACCAATCTAGGCATTGTTTATCGAGCAGATGTTTTAAAAGCTCGATTTTTTCTTCATCCTGTAAAATCTCGAATCTTCCACATTCACTCTCAAATTCCTTAATCCATTGATCAGCATTAGATGTTTTATTCGTAAATTTTTCTATCAAAAATCTTTCAGCAATTTTTCCTATATTTTTTTGTTCTGGCGCATTGCTATTAGTATTATTGTGTGAGGGCATTGTCATTCCTGTAATCTCATCTAAATACTGGTCACCAAACTGTACATTTTCACCTTCATCTAGATATATTTTTTTCAAATCTGTATTTAGAGGTATCCAGACTGCGCGTGTTTGGTGTCTTTTTTTAAGCGAATTTTTTATTTTCGTATATACGTCAGAAGACAATATAGCAGTGTGCTTACCCACGGGCTTCAACTCATCTGGGACCTCAAATACACGTGCGTCTGGTGTCTCAATAGATGTTATGCATATCACATTTGTTTTTCCATCCGTTGACCCCAATACTATAAATTTAAATCGTAGTTTTTCCATTTTTCTTGATTTAACTAGAAATGTCGTTTTATAAGACAATATCTTTGAAGGAATTTTAATTTAAATAGACGATTGCGTTGTTCTGAAATAGAGATTTTATTTTAATAATTTGTAACATACTACAATAATTATAATCTTAAATGTAACTCACTCTATCCTACCTGAAATAGAGAAACGACATTTAAAGTCTATTAACTTAAATTAACAATTCCTTAGGCTTTTTATTATTTAAACAATATTGAAAAATTCTGAATTCATTGACTTGTGTCAACTTCAAACATTTAAATCTGTTTTATTAACTTCGTTGGCTGCTAGCGCCATCTATTAAGAAATAACAGTACAAATTAAAGAATCATAGGTACTAGTTTCTTTACATCTATATTATTATAGCTGGCCTATTTCGTCCCACTGCTGGGCAAAAACCAACCTCCTCCAATCCTTTCCTTCCAACGGTCACGGTTCTGTGCAACTTCTTTCCAACTCTCAAGGAAAGTATGATAAGTAGGTATGTAAAGTACATGGTACTTTTTTTTTTTTCTTGGTAGTGGGAAATCATCAAATAACGGGGCCCGCTCTTGGGCAGAGCGGAAGGAAGTGTCAGACTTCTACTGACTAAAAACCACCCATGTTCCTTCTTAGACCTTGTGGTGAGGCCGCAGTATCTCTTTCGAACAACCCGCAGCCCTGACGGGAAGTACATGATACCTAAATAATATTTTTTTAAGAAAACATCGTGAGGAAACCAGCCTGGCTGATAGATATTTCTCGCTGACATGTAAAGTCAAGTTAGATGCCCATGGGCGATATGAAAACAACTCGCCAGGTTAGACACTAACACACGAGAAAAAAAATGTTAACAATGTTCTAAATTGCATCCAAACCGCGTATACATCAAAACTCTTGTAACATCAAAAACTGTTATTATAAATTCATTTGAAACATAGCCACAAAAATAAATATTTTATAAAGCTCCACGAGTAAAAAGTTTTGGATTGTGTCCATTATAGTCGTAACCACAGCGCGAGCTATTTGGCACAGGCCATTGCGTTCAGGCATTATCAATGTATGGAAATGAAATGTTTTATCGCCGTGTATTTACCTACTGAGCTTTTCATTAATTCCTGAATATCAAATATTTATTTTTAATGCACTATAAGCTTTGTAAATTACGCTACTTACGTCAGATGTTTTGTTTCGAAAAGAGTGGTTCGAGAGTTAGAAGTTTGCGGCTTATTGTAGCCGTGCAGATTATTCAAACGTGGTTTGAACTAGTGTTTGAATCCTTAAATAATCTAACTGGCTTAATTATGTTTGTAAAGTTGCCAGACTTGATAAACAAATATCATTTGCCTAGCCTTTTCCAACCATGTTCGGCTCCGTGAGGAAACCGGCTTGTCTTAGAACCAACAAATTCGATGACATGTGACATCTACCAACCCGCACAGGGCCCGCGTGGTGGATGATAGATCCCTCTCCTAGAGAGGAGGCCTGAGTCCCTGCAGTGGGAACATTATAGGCTGATGATGATGATGATGATGACTGTTTATCTGACCTTCACAACCCAGTTAGTAGTAAGACTACTAATTGTCACATTATCAGATCCTTGCCTACAACGACTATGGAAGATCTACAAATAATGGCCGCGACCAACGGTTTAACGTGCTTTCCGAGGCATGTCTGAAGCTCGGTATGTAATGGTTGGTCACCCATCCACGGACCAACCTAGGCAAGCACGGCTCAACCTAAACACCGACACGAGCTCCAGTAATTATTAAGCACTAGCTGTGCCCGCGACTTCGTTCGCGTGGTTGTCGGAAACTAAAATGCGTCGCTTAGATAAAAGAACATTAAATCATTGCCCTACGTTAACTTACTGCCGCTGTAGAAAATAAGAAGAGGGTAATGCAAAGTACTGACTATGTCTAATACTAAAGTTTAGATGGATGGGAGTTTGTTTCAACCACGTCAGAACGGCCGAACGGATCTTGAAGAAATTTGAAACAGGTACATTATAGTCGACAGGTACTGTCGTTGGCGCGTTCGTGTTCCACGCGCGCCTCAAAGATATGTCAGCAACAATTAAGGGGTCCTTTCGGGCCCCTTAATTGTTGCTGCCGTCGTCTGCCGGAGCTGACGGTTGTCCGCAAGAGATACCACGGCCTCGAAACATAAAGAGCTAAGAATAAATGTGGGTGATTTTTAGTCAGTAGTAGTCTGACACTTTCTTCTGCTCCGCCCAGAGCGGGATGAGCCATTTGATAATTTACGAACCACAAAAAAGGGGGGATTAGAGGCTGTTTCGAGAGGTACCTGTACCGAATCTGGGACATCCAATCTGAAATGGAACGCCTTCACCTCCTTCTGCGAAACAGTAATGCTAGCGAAAGAGGTGAACGTAAGAGGGACACAACCCCTCTTCCCAGCCGCCGCGGGAGACGCTCCGGGCCTCGGGGGCCACGTGATGGCTTCCGGCCACCGTAGGCGCGGGCCTGTGAACGGTGAGTAACGGGCTAGTTAATCGTTCGTCCGTCCTATGACGATGGAGGCGCGTTCGTGTTCCACGCGCGTCTCAAAGCGATGTCAGCAACATTGAAGGGGCCCCCAAGGACCGACGCCCGTCGGGGCTGCGGGTTGTTCGAAAGAAATACCGCGGCCTCGACACATAGGGCTAACAACACACCACATCTATATAAAGACATGTTTGGTGCAGTGGCTGGACGATTAACAGTAGCACTGCGTATCGCAGGTTCGATTCCCACACGGTACAAAAAAAATATGTCGTGGGTTTTATCTAATTTTAATTTAGTTTAAAAAAAATAGTATTTTTATACTGTGTAATTGGTAAATCTTTATTTGTTGACTATTCACGAAACATATGTTTATTTAATAGCACCGCGGTTCAGAAAATGACATCAAATGAATAACGCCATCTGTCGAAGACGAAGATAAACTGCTAAAAAAGAGCGATCAAACACACTATAGGGTTTTAGGCTATGTAGATTTTGAAAGCAGCGTCATTTAGACTAATATCTATGTACCTTTTGCTATCATAACTTATTTAAAGTTATCTTGTGAAGGCATTTATTAATAAGTACCATATTCGTTCAATAGATGTCGTTGCTTGTCTCATTGTTGACCATAGTGATAAGTTCTTCTTGAAAACTATAAATGCATATATCTTTTGATAGAGAGCACCGATTACGATGAAACAAAGCCTAAGTAATAGCCCAAGTTACGCACAATATTTATGTATAAAAGTTACCTACATTCGTTTCGTAAATTTGACGTGATGCTTAGTCATCGAAACAGACAAACAGACAAACAGACAAACAGACAAAAATTCCAAAAATGCTGGAAATGTGTTCTGTTGGTTATACTTTAATACCCTGACAATTTTTTTTTTAAATATTTTCGATGTACAAAAAAGATTTTTCTACAGATTTATTATATGTATAGATATAGATAGATGATAAACAAACAGTACCTGCTTTTTGTTGCTGGGCAAATCTGAAAGATGACCGAAACAACACGCGTTAAAATAGCCCGAGTCAATTTATTCTGCCCGCGGCTTCGCCCGCTTGGGTGTCGATCATATCCAAAGGGAACTTACCTTCAAGCGGTCTACGGCTGTGTTCCAACTGTTATCGTATACGCATTCAAATATGTATCCCTTAAATTAGAGAGCTAGGGGTCACTTAGTGTTGGTGAAAAGTGGGGTAAGGCATTCCCATACCTACCTCTAAGGATACCTAACTAGGTATCCTTAGAGTTAGTGAAAACAGGCTATAAGGGTTAGGTAAGGTTAGAGTTGTGACCTGCCAATAAAAGTGCAGGCAAAATCAGTACAGCCGTTTCGGACATTAGCCGGAACAAACAGACAGATCGACCACCAGACAGACAGACAAAAATTTGAAAATGCATTTAGTTAAAATCTGATACTTTGACATTACAAACAGACACTTTAATTTTATTTGTTTGTATAGATTTAGACGGATGATGAACTTTTGCGATGGTAGGTGTTACAAGAAACTTTATATTAAAAAAACGTGTTTGGCTATAGTGTATATTGAATCAATAACTTAGAAATACGTTGCAAGAACTTTTTGGTGTAAATATCACTGTTAGGTCTTAACATAATTTAAATTTTCTGATTCATGATTCAAATCCCACTAAAAACTGATTTGACTTGGGCCTTACGTCAGACCTAATTTTTTTTTCTCTTGTCATGATTTATTTGGGACACGAACAAGTTTGGGTTCCAGTACATCTTTGGTCTATGAAAGCCATAAGTCTGAACACTCCATTTTGAATTTCTGTGGCCGTGGTAACGATTTCCTCTTTGGGCAGAAGGAACCTGTGAGCTTTACTTCGGAGTTCTATCATGTAGGAGTATGGTATATTGGGGACTGCGTAGCTCCAGTCTATACTGGTACCAGCGGCGTAGTACATAAGGTCCTTTGTGCTGCCCACTTTGTATATGTGACCGCTCGTTCCGTGGATTGCCTGGAGCAAAGAGATTTATGAAATACTGTATTGTTTATGATACCACGTTTATGGGGCGGTTGAAAACCAGCGTCGGTGAGAGTGAGACCTGAGATAGTGATGTGATGGACGTAACACAGTTTTATAGTTTGTGTTCGATGTGCAAAGTCTTCTTTCAGTAAAACTTCTTATCCTAAATATTTTATTAATGCGATGATGAATGGATGGATAATTGTTACTCACTCACGTCAAACTACGGTCTAGATTTGGATAAAATTTAGCACACAGATAGTTTATAAAATTATAACCTGAATTAACATATAGAAAACTTTTTATTCGGGTAGTAAGATTCCACGTAAACTCCACGCGGGTGAAGCTGCGGGCATTTAAGCTAGTATACTATATTTAAAGCACTTTTCTTCCGTGTGGCATCTCTGTGGGACACCCTGTATAAATAAAGTTTACTTCATTGTAGACTCAAATCAAGTCACAGTTCTTTTGGCAATTAAGATTATAATACAGATCTCTTTAATTCTAGATTCCACAATACACAAGATTCCACTGTATCTTTTACCTTAGCCATAGCAGTTCCACCTTCCAGTAGATCGACGTAGTCGGGGCAGGAGTCACTGGTGTAGCCCCACGGGAAGATGATGACCTCACCGTAGCTGTGGAATGACAGAAACGCCTTGAACTGCGTCGGCGCATCGATTATAGCACGCTGAAAATAATGAAATTCATTAAGGTAAGTCCACTGCGAGGATTAATTTCGAAAGGATTAGTGAAATCAACAACGGATACCAAAAAGTTTTAACAACAGTTGCAGGAATCACAGAAGGATGCTCAATTCAACAAAATCCACTCAAAAAACTTCCTGGTAAATTTCAACGTTCAAACTTTGTATATCAATATCAACAGTATTCTGAGTCAAATTCCTGAATAAGCCATTTAATGGGATAGATGAACTTAGACGGCTTTTATAGTGTTTATAAAATACACAAACACATCACTACATATCTATACTAATATTATAAAGCTGAAGAGTTTGTTTGTTTGTTTGTTTGTTTGTTTGTTTGTTTGTTTGTTTGTTTGTTTGAACAGGGTAAACTCTGGAACTACTGGTTGGAATTTAAAAATTCTTTTAGTGTTGGATAGTCCATCTATCGAGGAAGGCTATAGGCTATATAACATCACGCTACGATCAATAGGAGCGGAGCATAAATGAAAAATGTTGCAAAAACGGGAAAAGATATTCCTTTTTGAGAGCTTCCGTTGCGTGCGCTGCGAAAACGGTTTAAGTTACGTAAATACTATGTATGACGAAATTGTTCCCCTTTAAAAGTTCTAAAAAAAAGTCCGCGATAGCATAATTATGTTTATCTTTTAAGATTGACTCACTGTAACCATTTTTTAATAATTAAATGCTTGATTAAAAATAATGATATATTGCGAAGCTTATTTAACCCATATGGTATTAATCTATATCTATATAAATGTGTTTGTTAGCACGGAAATTTAATATAGAATAATTGTGCCTTTTACTCTATACAGTTTAAACAAATATCTTAGAAGATATCGCAATGTAAAAATATACGGGCGACAAAATAATTAAGCGCGTGGCAGTCATTCGATCCGGTGCGGTAGGTATGTACGTGGGGATTCTGGCCTCTGGGAGCTCCGGAGAAATTCAAATTCAAAATATTTACTGCACCATAATGTTTACAAGTACAAGGTGTTACTGTTTATTAAATAGTAAGAGATACCTATAGTAATTGTTACTTTAATAATATAATCGAAGCCAATCTAAACTAAAAGGTATTATAAAGAGGAAAGGTAAGATTTTTTGTTTGTTAAGAGTACGATTTAACTCAATTTAATATGTTGGATAGTCGATTTATCGAACCTTTATAAGCTATATTATGTGACGCGGACGAAGTTGCGTGGGTCAGCTAGTTTATAAATAAAACAAAGCCCTCCACGGCGTCTGTCTGTCTGTTCGCGATAAATTCAAAAACTCCTGCACCGATTTCCATGCTGTTTTCACCAATAGATAGAGTGGTGCTCGAGGAAGGTTTTAGTATATAATTTGTGAAGCTCCGACATCCACGCGGGCGAAGCCGCGGGCATCGGCTAGTTGTTGTGGTAATAAAAATTCGAGAACCACTCTAGTGGTTCTCGAGGAAGGTTTTCGTATTAAATAACCCCACCACCGTTAATACCTTTGAACGAACTACATAACTGCTTACCTTGACTGCAGTGGTCTCTGGTTCAGAAAATGCTGTCGGGCCCCTATAGAACACGCTTCCAGGATCATGCGATGAGCCTTCTTCTCCTTTTTCAGCATAACCGTAACTGAAATAGTGTTTGTTTTTATGTAAGTTGTATACATTTATATTAAAAAAAAAACGTTGCCCCACACTAGTTGTATGGCCTACAGATAGTTGTTTCGGGTCTGGGTATTTGTGTATGTGAATTTAAATGTTTGTGAACGCACCCACAGTACAAGAAACATACCTAGTGTAGGGCAAAGTTTAAAAAAAAAAGAAAAACAAATTATACTTTATACGTTTACCTGAAGTTTCTATTAAGGTCTACGCCAACGCATTCTCCGTAGCGCGCTCGGTTCTTGCGCCACATCCTGTCATGCGTGTGGGTGTACTCGTAGCCGTCTGGATTCAATACTGGCAGAATGTACCTAGAACGGAAATCCTTTTATTTTGTAAAAGTCAAGTAAGTTTCATTTCTAAAATTAAAAAAAAAAACTATCGGGCCGTCCCGGTTTTGTACGGTTGGACTTTTTAACTGACCTCCAAAAAGAAGGAGGTTCTTTAAACTTGTAATAATTGTAACCTATGTTCCTCAGGGATGTTCAGAGATTTTTTGAAGTTTTTGAGTTTATTCGTTACTAACATACTAAAATATAAATCTTTCCTCTTTAGTAGACCAGTGTAGATACCTACTTCGTATAATGAATGATGGGGATACATTTGCCGAGAATTTCTTACACCCGCAGTTTAAGAAGCTACATAGAAGAAGCCTGTTTATTATAATAATGATGTGCTAGAGCCACAGACATAACGCACTTAACACTTTTTTTTTTCAGTGTAGTGATACTAATATAGTTTTAAGGTTATATTTACTAACACAAGCTGTACCTACTATATCATATGTATGTTAGTCTGTAAGGTATATATCTATGGGCCAAAGTAGCCTGAAAATAAATAAATGTTACGTTATGTTATGTTGTTGTTATGTTAACAGCAGGTGGAAAAAAGCAACATAGGAAAGAAGAAGAAGTTCAGCTCAACTAAAGGTTCCCCTTAATTAGAGCAAAGTATTACGAAAGTACACACATACGTACGTACAGTGACAGATACTAAAAAATAATTTCACAGGCCACCCTGGTGCCAGACCTTAAGGTGAATGCGACAAGGTAGTCGGCAAATTTCGTTTTTTTTTTACGTTTCTTGCAATTTACCTATCAGTGTCAGGTTGTATGTTAAATAAAATAGGATCGACCGTAATAAACGTGACTTTACTGAGTAATAATGATTAAAATCACCAATACAACCACCTCAGTTCATTTAAGTCTCTTGAGTGACTATTGATGAAAAAGGCATTCAAGAGACTATAGATAATGAACCTACCTTGTCGCATTCACCTTAACAGTGACTTGCTTCGTTTGTGTGAAAACGTTAAGACTTTAAAAAGTATTGCCACTTGTGGCAGCGGCTTCCGTGGCATCCCCGCTGTGCGGAGGAGAGTGTACGGTGATTTTCTTACCAGTCTTTATTTGTGACGCTCTCCGGCATTTCGTTGAATGTCCTGACGATCTTATCTGCTAAGTAAGTGACAACAGCCGGGCTGATCCATTCTCGCGGATGGATTGCCCCATCCATCCAGACTCCGTGGTTTGTCTTCCGGCCGTTTGAAATTTTTAGCATCTGAATAACGCACAACAGATAAAGGTAATTGAGAATAGGGGATCGGACAGGGTCAAAAAAATATGATTCTAATTAGTCCGTCAGTTAGATTATTGAAAAATATTGAATACGTGTTTTTTGTTTTATCAAATTAATAAAAATTGACGAAGATATAACGCGGGGGGGGGGGAGTTGTGACGTCATTTGTAGGTAAAAAAATGTACTAACATGTGACGTTTTCGAGGAGTTCACGAGTTTTCGAAGCACTGTATCGTCTTCATTTTTTGTTTATGTGAAAAAAGAAAAAATATGTGTTCAATATTTTTTGGAAATCTATCTGACGGACTAATTAGTTTTTCCCTATTGTATCATCTTTATTTTTGATGCGTATTTTGTAACTGTTGATTTTGTAAACATTTTTGTATGGATGGACCGTGTGAAGGATGGTATGGTAAGAAAAAAGGTGACTGACGAGATGACGAATAATAACCATTCACTTAATATCCCGCGTTTACTCTCCTTTCCACATCTGCTTCAATCTTTCCATCTCTTGTAAACATACAGCCCAAATATACAAAGTCATTCGCTTGTTCCACACTCTTATCATTTATTTCCACATCACACACCGACACATAATACTGATGATAATTAATATGAAAATAACAAATACCTTGAGATCCCTTCCTTCCACTGATTTCCCAATAACATGTACTGAACACAAATACGGATATTGAGCCTGCAAGCTGTCCAAGAAAGCATAGATAGTATCCAACGTGTGGTAGTTCGTCCAATCCATAGTCACCGCTGTAATACGGACAGAATTATTTAAAACTTATTCTTCTGTAATTTTTCCACACTGGAACCAATTTTAATAAGGTTTTGATGCTAATTGTACTTGAAATGATGAAAGAATGTGAATTTATTGAACAAATGATTCGTTTTTAAAGGCAGGCGATATTAACGTGCCTATTGCGCTAATCGGTCTATTGTAGCCATCACTTAATTTGTGACCACACAAATTTCGTACCACTATGATAAAATTGAGCTCATTACGATTTAATTTGGTAATAACACTAATGAACGTAATATAGTGGCAGGTAATTCTATTAGTTAATAAGTGCGCTGTAATGTAATGAGTTAGGAATTTGTATTGTTTAGAAATACAGGCTGTTTCGTGAATCATGTGCTAAATTGGGATGGTCGACTGGAGGAGTCATCTGCTATCCTTTCGGACCCCTACACTTCTCATGTCCTGTGGTTTTTTTTCAAACTATATGGCTAGTGTCACTAATTTTGAGTTTGAAAGAACTCAATACACATTTAAATAAAATTAAAATTCAGCGTCTACGCCATGTATGCCATACAATATGTATATTTTTTAAAAGTTGTACTTAAATATAAAGTCTGGTCCTTTTTTTAATAATACAAGTGAAGAATAATAGAAGTGTTTTGGGATCTGAAAGGATAGCTGAGGAACCCTCCAGTCGATCATTTCAATTGGGCACAAGTTGCACCAAACACCCTGTATAACTGTTTACATGTCTTATCATCATCTGCATAGCCTTTTCATCGTAATCACAAAATAATTATTATTTGCTTCGGTGAAGGAAAACATCGTGAGGAAGCCATTGAGCCTGAGATACATTTTTCGACGGCATGTAAAGCAGCATAATACTAATCACACGATAAAGAAGAAGATCACCAAATGAATGCTAATGCAGTAAATCATGCTAAAATGACTTCCATAGCTTCAGATAGTATCTTAAGAATTTGAACAATGTGGCTTGGTTATCTGTGATACTTCTTCGTTCTGAACGAGGCATTTTTCTGTGAAATCCTCATAAGATTACTTACTATACGAGGCAAGGACCAAATATTAAAGCCATTAATACTAATTGAGTAGAGCAGCCTGCATGACATAACATGAGCGATGAACTTGATTGTGGGTGTAGCTTATCACCCGCTAAACAAATGACGATCGGAAAATAACTGACGATATTCCCACGTCTGTCTACCTGAGGAAATATGGCAAAAGTTTCTGTATATAAACTGTTTACGATAGTTTAATTTTTTGTTTGTTTTGTCGTGTCATTAAATATTGTCGTGTTATTAGTATAACCCAAATCTATCGACAGAAACAACTAATGTAGTTTTGGCTGTTTCCTCATGGTCTTACTATAATTTTTTACCCGGGAATATTTCGTGACTAAAAAAATATGATTCTAATCATATTTTTTTTAGTCAGGAAATATCCCTATTACTTGTCTTCGGATTAAGTTTAGTCACTGTCCGTCATTGGTGAACAACGAGAATGTATGACTCGATTCCCACGGTCGAGCGAATTGACGACTAAAAAAAAATGTTTTTAATCGGAAGGTATCAATCGGTTGCACGCACGAGTTTCATACTCATTAGTTGATAAACAAGCCGTTTACTATTTACCAGGCACCCTTAATATTTAAGTTTTCTACAAAAGGTGCAAAAATGATAGCATGACCACCAGGATAACATGTATGTCCTCGTGGTCATACTGGTATGACAAAATAGTATGCCCACGAGAAAACAGCCCAATTGAGAGCAAAAACCGAGTTTGATGATATAAACGCCATCAGATTAAGGAAATAAAAGACTTGAAAAAAAAAGTAATGAGTAGAGTTTGGAGAGAAGGATATATTTTTAGATTATTTCTACACTATAGATTTTGCGATTTTGCCTTAGTTGCCTCGCAAAGATTGCTGAAAGTGGACTCGGACTCGCTTTGGGCGAGAGACCTCTTTTCAACGCCTGACTTATGCAACAATTAAGAGCGAGTTTAATCTGTGAGTTTAATAAACTTAAAAAAATACGTAGTTATTAAGCATGTTGCACTAAAAATAATTGCAATTTATTAACAATTTTAGTCAAAAAACCATTGTAAACCCATTGTAACCGGTGTGAATTTTTCGACGTAATGTCAATGTCACAAGAAAGTCCCTAGTTCAAAACTTCTACAAAAACTTGTGTATACGAAAAAACTAGTATGAGAATTCTATCTACATAAATTCAATTAATATTCTTACGTTTGCTTTGGGTTTTCAAAATAGTTGTATTATTCTGTTCTTTTTGCAGTATTGCGGTAATGTCTGCGACTTCTATGGTGTATGGAATATCTTTCTGGATAAATAATGCAGCCACTAGGGTCGTCTTATCGCCGTTCACCATGATGTCCATGGCACTACGTTCCTCTTTCCAAATATTGAGAGCTGCATAAACACGATATTCGGCTTAGTTTCAAAAGGTTCGCAAAGTTATTTAATGGTGAAAAGAATAAAATTGATACTGACGACTGTTTGCCGCTTGCACAAAGTGTAATATGAAGAAGATCATCCCGGTAAAAATATCGTCATTCGAAACCACCCTCATCCGATTTTCCTCAGAAGTTGTACATTTTATTTTCCAACAAAACATTATCATCGAAATAATTATATAACTTTTCTAAACTCCTTTTAGATAGTAGGGACCTCGGCGGTCAGGTCTAGAACGCACCTCCTAAAGTGTCCAAGGTCTTCACGAACTGTCTTTGACCTTCTTCAGGAAATGTCACTACCCATATCTGGGACCTGCTCTCTATCGGAGCCACTTTGAATGATTTACGTTATTTTCGGTGGAAAAAATGTTGATCAATAGATGAAGGTTTATGGCTCACAAAAGAATTTAGCGAGGTGTAAATAATAGAGCAGCTACATTATTAGAATTTTTGGTTTGCAATGACAATCTGCGTCAAGTGTTATTTTATGTGACCGTAAGTGTGAAAGCTGTTTGACAGTAATTATATCTCCGATTCTTTGTGAAGGCCTCTTTTCTCTTTTCTTTTTTTTATGTTTACCTAAAATGGCAAAGACAAAACAAGCGTGACTGTAGCGCTACTGACTACTGAGACGATTTTCGTGAATGAGGTTTCAATCGATTCATCTTTTATTTTCAATCTTTTTCATTTCAATTGATTTATCTATTGACGTGGGCTACATGTTATTGGAATATGTTATGATATATTCCGACCGAACGTTATTATAACGAGATCCCAACTCGTGGCCAAAACTAAAACCTAAATAAGACAGACGCTCGTTAAAAGTGTATAAACACGACACCGTTGTCATATTTTTACAGAAATATATTGACACGATGTCGACCTTTTACAATATTTTTAGCTTTTATCCGCGGCTTCGCTCGCGTTAACTTATTCTTTTATTTGAGGTTATGGTTTACAATACTCAATACTTTATTGCATTCCATAATGTGTACATGTAACAGTTGGTATGTTAAGACACAGTTACTAGCTACTGAAGGTGAGGTTCTGAGCAGACTACAAAAAGAACACGATTTGTAAAAATAACTCTGTGATGATGAAAACTACCGAAAGTCAAACAATTTATAAGGGGTGTAGAAGTACCCTTAACGAAGGCGAAAGTTATTTTTTTGCAATGTGTCTACGGCATTTGATTGCGTTCTTCATGAAACGTTATAAAAAAACTCGGCCACTATGGACTACGAAACAGCGCACTGGATCTTCTTAACTCATACCTGAGTAATAGGATCCAAAGAGTTGACGTCAACGGAAAAAGATCACCCGGATCTATTGTAACAATGGGAGTCCCAGAGGGCTCAATTCTTGGTCCTTTCTTGTTTCTTATTTATATTAATGATTTACCTCATAAAAGATAACTACGACATAGTGTTGTTTGCGGATGACACTTCGCTTTTGTTTAAACTTAAACATTAACTTATTCTATTAATATTTTATAATAAGCTGTCTATCTGCTATCGGAAAAAAGCGGTGTTTCCGTAGAATGAGCAAATAACACAAAAATGGGCTTAACCCAATTACGCTCAAACAAACGGCGTAACAGATTTATGTACCAGGATGTCATGAAAAAAAAGGACTTGAAAATTTGATGTCATTCAAACAAATAATTTTTTGCACCTCATATCATCACCTCAACAACGTGCAACGTGGGCGCAGCTAGTTAGCAATATACAATACCCCCTTCATGATTCTGGGCTCCTGGTAGTCTGTGAGGCTTTACTATCTATCCTTCTTGCTCATCTCCTATTTTTGTCCTTGCCAATTTTGATATAGGGATTTATTGGACTGTCCTGACGTCCCTTTATATTTATTAAACAATAAATAAAATGCAAAATAATTAATCAAGTATTATTTTTCTATAACGATATATAACACACAAAAAAAAAATTAAATAAAAAAATAAGTTCCATAAACTAAAGTATAGTATAATATAAACTATCAGTTCGGGTCACTTCTGCGACGATTTTCAGTAATAGATTTGTTATGGGTCTCCGTGTAGTTTCAAATCATCATAACATATCAAAGCTGAGGCGAAAGTATTGGTAGTCTAAAATAATAAATCGCTTCTCAAAGTATCAAAATTGCACTTCTGCTCGTAAAAATTGTTCCACGCCTCGTAAGAATCTTCTTTGACTGGACAAGAGTTCTGATTTACAAAATTTCCGTTTGGATCGGAACGAAAGAGTAAAGAATCATCTGATGTATTCGTTTCTTTTACCGAGGCATTCGTTTTATTCAGATTTGATTTTTTTTTACCGTGGAAAGAATGTGATATATGAATAGCTTTCTTGATTGATTGCGGATTTTTCCTTTTTCCCATTTTCTTCAGGTCAGATTCTTTTTCACCTTCGACAGAATCTGATTTATGAATATCTTTCTTGAATGATTGCGGGTTTTTACTTTCTCTCATTTTCTCCAAGTCGGATTCTTTTTCACCGTCGAAAGAATCTGATATATGAACAGCTTTCTTGAATGATTGCGGGTTTTTACTTTTACTCATTTTCTCCAGGTCGGATTCTTTTTCACCGTCGAAATAAACTGATATATGAGCTTTCCTGAATGATTCCGGTTTTTCCTGGGATATATGGGTTTTCTTTGGATCAAATTCTTTTTCTCTTTTGAAAAAATCAGACGGATTCATTTTGTTGTTTAGATTTGTTCCTTTTTCCGTAGTACAGTTTTTCTTCTGATCAAATATTTCAATCAATTTTAAATCAGGTAAACATTTGTTATCTTTACTTATTCCATCTTTTTCTTTTTCCGATAGATAGTCTGTTTTCGGAACAGATTCCATTCTAATGTCGGAAGCATCGGGCACATGTTGGATAACTTTCTTGAATGGCTCTGTTTCCTGTTTTGGACCATACATTATGTCGTCCCGCAGTAGAACAGATTGATTTCCAGTGCCAATAGAACCGAAATTATATTGATTATTTTCTTCTTCTTTGTATGGATCTGTCTCCTTTTCCGAAGTATTGGTTTTGTTCCGATAATATTCATTGTCGTCATCGAAAATATTAAACATACGTTGGTTAAATTTCTTATATGGATTCGTTTCCTTATCACAAGTACACTTTTTCTTTATGACAGGTGCATTTCCGTTTATGAAAGAATCTGGCGTCCATCCATTACCTTCATTGTATGGATCCGTGTTCGTTCTCGAAGTATGGTTGTTCTCTACAACAGAATCACTATCGCTATCGATGTCAGATTGGGATTTTGTAGATTTATTTTTTTTGGCCGGTTTAGTTTGTTTTCTTGAAGTATGTCTTTGCTTATTGTTTAAAGAAGATGCTTTCACATTCTCGGAAGAATCAGAGCACTCAGTATCACTTGTTTCTTCGTCAGCATCATCACTTTCCCGAGGAAAGTGGGTCAAACCAATGAAAGAACTTTGATTATCATTGGAAAAATCAATCTTTTTCGGGTTGGAATACTTAGTTTTTTCGTATTCCAAGAGCTTTTCCCTGTCAGAACCGTGTACGAAGTTGGTCTTTAGAAAAGAGTCATTCTCTAATAGTGAATCAATATTCTGTTCTACTCTCTTCTGGTTCGGTAAGGTATCAATGTATTCCACTAACGCTAGAACACTACTTAGTATTTCCTGTCCGGTTTCTTCTATTTGATTTTTTGGCAATCTAAATTTATATTGTTTGCTTCTTAGTTCAATGAGGTAACAGAAAGGAATACCAGCCTGCCCATGGGCGAAGTCATTGCTAGTGCCGGAGGCACTGTGCATGACGTCTTTCGAAATGCCCACCTTATATGTGGTGCCGTTGGTGTTATAGATAGCCTGGCAAACATAGGAATTTTGTTAAAAATCTTATTAATTTAGACAAAATATAATATGAAACGAGTTTAAATACGGAATGTCTTTACGATGTCTAACTGCCGTACTCAGAGATGTTTAATGATTACTTAAGCCGCCACTTAGTAAAGATTTGACATACAAAACCTTCACTAAAGTGTCAAAATCTAAGTAATGGTTAAGTAATCATTAAATGTCTCTGAGTGCGGCAGTTAGCCTACTAGTACCTTTGACATTGCAGTAGCTCCTCCAAGTAGACGAACATAATCTGGGGCCATTTCAGAAGTAAAGGAGTATGGGAATATTATGATTTGTCCATAGCAGTGCAGTGTTATATATACTTGAAAATTTATTCCCGAGTTTTTCAATATGTCCTGAAATTAGAACGAACGGTGATTTAAGGAAGGTTTAAGACGAATAATTACAGTAGGTACCTACCTAGTCATTAACATGATTGAGGATTTAGGCCTACAACAGTAGGTAACCAAAGTCACATAAACGAATGAAATTATGAATAGATGTTGAATACCTACTATTTCTAAGTATTTGGACAAGGCGTTATTACTATAATGTGTAAAGTAATATTAATTAGGTACTTAAATTCGGCGTACATATTCGAAAATTAACAAAATTAATATCATAACAAAACAGTCTTAGGTAAGTAGGTAATGGATTAAAGCGCAAACAGTGAATTAAAATTTAATGTAACATAATGATATAAAATCGGTGAGGAATTGATTTATGGCTAAACTCTGTTTGTAGTTTAATCTCTGCATGGAATGGCGATGACACGAATTCAGCATCAACGGAACACAGTCAAATAATCGCGGGAACCCACTCCAATGATCATTTGAACCATCTAAATGTTTCGAATAGTCGGAGTTGTTGTTGTAGTCATTTTGGTTAAATTTTGGTGGATGACGGCGGTAAATATGACTATGATGAATAGCATTTTATAACGAAGTCTGTGGTTTGAATATGCTTTCTGCTGTATGAAAGTTACTGTAGCTTAATAATTTATCATTATTGAATGCATTTGCTTTAAATAATGGTATCTTCCCTGATTTATTTAAAAAAACTTCATAACCAGTACCTTTGTGCTCTTCTATTTTTTTTTAATGTTTTTCTCCTTTTTTTGGATTTTGTGATGTGCATCTGGATTGAGGGCCCATTTTTTTAAACCTTGCCAAACGAAATAAGACTCATAGGGAAATTAGTTAAAAATAGTTAAAACTTAAAGCATAGGGCCACGAATTTCTTAAACGTGAATTAAAAATGTTATGATTAAATAACTTGGGCCCTCAATCCAGACGCGTGCATAAAGTGGCATAGCCTAAATCTCAGTAAGTCCTATCTCTGGGTTCATAATTTTTATTCAGGAATTTAGTTAAGAATTTCTTGAAGATTTTAAGAAATTCCCAAATCTGTAGAATGTGACATTATAGATTTATGGCGGTATTTCTAGGGCCCTCACTTCAAATGTGTCTGTACTGAGGAATCTGCAAAACATGGATTTATCTGAAGAAATACATAAATGCGACTTTTAACATGTTTTACTTAGATACTTAGGTGAATTAGTTAAAAAGAAATAATGACAGAAAAGTTAATTGTTACGTAGTAAATGAAAGTCAAATTTTACTAAAACGTCTGAACTGAGGGCCCAACATTTTCGGCTTTATTGACTAGGCTCAACCTCATAGATTAACGCAAATTAGAATAAGATTTTTAACTATTTCTTAATTAAATTTTAACATATCGTCCGTTCTTCTAGATATCATACTTTAAGAGAAAATTTATTATCTTCTTTTATGTAAGAGAAAAATTTGTAGGGTGACCATAATGATCATAGTTAGTACCAGTACATTTTCAAGATTGATCTAAAAAGATCTGACAGTTTAAAATAAGACAATTGAATTTACCTAAGCATTATTTAATGATTTTTGTGATTTCGGAAATTGTATCTTAGTTATTAAAAAACTTTTTTGCAAAAAAAAACCGACTTCAAAAACATAAAAAAATGAGAAACACAAAATCGAAAAACACAAATAAGTGAAAAATTAACTTCTTTAAGAAAAATCAGATTTTGAAGTTGGTGACATATTTTGTTTGTTTGATTTAATTTTTTTGCTACCGACTCCAAACGCTGATTTTTCTTCTGAAGTTTATTTTTTCTTTTTTGTTTTTCACTTTTTGTGTTCTTCAATTTTGTGTTTTTTACTTTTTTATGTTATTGAAGTCGGTTTTTTTGTCCTTTTTTAGTTGTAATATCCTATACAAACATTTACTATTCATTTAACATTCAAACTAGAAACCTAACCCTTAACCTTCAAGATTTCCTTATTATTGCTTTCAACTCCTAATCGTTGAGGAGAGTACCGTCCATAATTAGCTCACCTAGATAACCTAAAAGAATACAACCATTTATACGTTCCCATTATATTTTGTTAAAAATTTGGAGGATTCCAACTCCTAACCGTTGAGGAGTTATACCTTCATCAACATGAAGTAATGACTGCTATGTGCGAATACTTGAAAAACTTTAGAAAAAGCACTAAACACGTAATAAGTGCCTATACAATTTGAGGGTTGCCCTTGATTTCTCTGGGGTGCAATCATCAGATCCTGATTTTCTTATCATGGTCAAATTCTTTTTTTGTTGAAAAGGAGATATCCCAAGGGTGGTTCTTGGGATATCTCCTTTTCAACCAAAAAAGAATTTTCTATATCGGTTCAGGGGTATTCGAGTAATCGGTGAATATACATTTAAAAGATTTTTTTTCTTCTTTCATTTTATGCAAACACTGGTAAAGCTGAATAAATGTTAGTTTTTTATTTGCTTTAGGCAACTAGGCCCATAATAGTACCTCAAGGACAATAAGGACTAACATCACATTAAAAAAAATAGTAATACAAATAAAGAAAACAAAATTGTAAACTGTAGGTACATATAATATAATACGTTTAGCTGCAAATATTACGACTTTTCGACTGCGCTTTACAAAATGTACTGGTACTATGATCATGATGGTCACCCTGCAAATTTTTCTCTTATAAAAAGTAGAAAATCAATTATCTCTTAAAGTATGATATTTAGAAGAACGAACGATTTGTTAAAATTTAATTAAGAAATAGTTAAAAATCTTATTCTAATTTGCGTTAATCTATGAGGTTGAGCCTAGTCAATAAAGCCGAAAATGTTGGGCCCTCAGTTCAGACGTTTTAGTAAAATTTTACTTTCATTTACTACGTAACAATTAACTTTTCTGTCATTATTTCTTTACATTTATGTATTTCTTCAGATAAATTCATGTTTTGCTGATTCCTCAGTACAGACACATTTGAAGTGAGGGCCCTAGAAATACCGCCATAATTCTGTAATGTCACATTCTGCAGATTTGGGAATTTCTTAAAATCTTTAAGAAATTCTTAACTAAATTCCTGAATAAAAATTATGAACCCAGAGATAGGACTTACTGAGATTTAGGCTATGCCACTTTATGCACGCGTCTGGATTGAGAGCCCAAGTTATTTAATCATAACATTTTTAATTCACGTTTAAGAAATTCGTGGCCCTATGCTTTAAGTTTTAACTATTTTTAACTAATTTCCCTATGAGTCTTATTTCGTTTGGCAAGGTTTAAAAAAATGGGCCCTCAATCCAGATGCACATGATTTTGTGTACATAAATAAATAAATAATAATAAATAAATAAAAACTCACATATTCGATATTACGAATTAAAAATACTTTACCCTCATAGCACTTGATTCAGGCTCAGAAAATGGATGAGGTCCTCTGTAGAACGCATTATTTGGTATATCAGATGAACCTCTGCGACCCCAGCCAAGGCTAAAAAATATTATGAGTTAACAAAGTATGGTTAACTTAATAATGGTTCATTTCATTATCGTTATAACCATTTCAGCCCACAATCACCCAGTCTGCTGTATTTCCCGATGTCGTGCGTCTCGCATTTAGGTATTTGTTTACCTGGCCTCCTCCACTCTCGAGGGTTTCCACCTTCAGATCGCTCAGAAAGGATTCGGTCAGTAAGCCAGCCGCCTCAAAGACTTAGTACAGTCGAACAAGCTATTTGGTATACACGCAGAAATCTTTATAATTCTAGTACACTTACAATTTTGATTTCAATTTTGTTTTATAAATCTAAAAAGTAAATGCCAGCTAGCTGCACGCGTAGCATGACTACCGTAGTAACGGGTTTGGCGACGGAAGAATCGACAAAATGACAGATTGTAGCAAAATTTCATGTCAAATTGTTTGCAAAAAGCTTTGTCTATTCTTGGTAGAATAGAGATAGAATCGCCATACTAAGCGTGCTGGTAATACAGCCGGCTATAACTATACACTTACACTAGTCAATCTAATAGGTCACATTTGACACGTCATCAAAATTTATCAATGAGGAATAACTGAATGCAATTCACATCTGTTTAAAGTCTGAGGGTCAAAATTCGTAAAATGGACCATTCATAATGGTAACTGCGTCTGTGACCATTTTACGAATTTTAACGCAATTCTTATTATGATCCTATTTAATTATGATCTGCTAAAGTGGCCATTTTAGACCCCGTATCGATTCATTCAGTCACCTCACTATGAATTGAAAACTGACAGAATGTGTCAAATGTGGCCTATTAAAGTGGCCCTACTTTTAATGCTTTGTTCGACCGTACTACTAGACCACCGAAATAACAAGCTCTTGGATGATAAACTAGATCGATTACAAGTTATTGTCATGCTAAAAAATACTCGGTAAAATACCAGAAGTTCCTGTTCAGGTCGACTCCAGTGCGTATACCGTCGTGTAATGCACGATTCTTGCGCCACATTCGATCTATGTTATGCGAGTGATGGTACCCATCCGGATTTACTATCGGTAGAAAGTACCTGGAAATTGAGAAAAATATTTAGGGTCATATTAAAATAGCTAGTGACACGCAAACTATCCATGACATCTAACCTTGTTCCTATTTCTAAGATTATAATAATAATTCCCCTACGCTAATTTTCTACGCTGGGGCACCTAATCATCTGCTGATTTTTCAGTAACAGTTTTTTAAAATTAATTTATACCGTGAATACAAATACATATTTCAATGTTACCAGTCCTTATTTGTGACGCTCTCAGGAAGATTATCAAAGTTCCTGGCGATGTGGTTCGCGATGTACGTGTTGACGGCGGGCGCGATCCACTCACGCGCATGTATTCCTGAGTCGATCCAAACTGCTACGTTGCTCGCGTTGCTGTTTGAAACCTTAAGTATCTAGCGCAGGAACAAAGAGATTAAAAGGAGGAGTTTCGGGAATCGAACCCAGGACTTCAAGCTCAGCAGTGGTGCTTGCAACCACGAGACCATCGAGGCAGTAACAGAACCACCCTAGGTATAAATGTAGGACATAGATTCAGTTTACAGGCATATCTATATGGACTCAACGTTACATATTAATGTTTTAACAGGCTCTAGGGACTTTGTTCCCAGGTAACTCACTCATAATTATATTATCAAAGATATACAGACAGAAGTCCGATCGACAAAGAACTGGGATAACTTGAAAATATCGATTTACCTAATCAAGTAGAAGACAGATAGCAGTCGTTTCATGTACAATCTGGCAAATTGAAGACTGTTTCCTCGTGGTCATACTATTTTGTCACACCAGTTCAGTTGAACAAGCCATTCACTATAATTACCAAGTACCCTATATTTTTTTGTACAGGAGGTGCAAAATTGATAGTATGACCAAATAGTATGACCAGAAATGACCACGACGAAACAGCCAAACTAAATCAGATCCTAACATATTTAGTAGTAAATAACATTTTGGGGGTATGAGGAACAGGGTGTAAAGTTCCTCATCCCCCATAGAAAAGGGAGGATCCTCCGACCAGACGGGTGTTGTGTCTGGTGGGCTAACTGCCCGACATATGTAAGTCGGGATTTTCTATTTAAGCTAATGTCGCGGATAATGTTGATAGCGCGATGTAGGAATTGCCAATTTAGTTCGCATGTGTTGCGATAGATGTCGCTGTCGCCACACATGATTAATGATGAAATATGCCTATCGTTGCATAAACAGCCCATAATGTTCCCACTGCTGGGACCCAGGCCTTCTCTCTATGAGGGGGAAGGGGGGGGGAGGTATAATCCACCTCGTGGGCCTAGTGTGGGTTGGTACCTACATGTCACATGTCAAGTTTTTGTTGCAAGGACATGGTGGTTTCCTTCACCGTTTTGAGAGTAGTGGTCGATAAAATAAATTACAAAAAGTTATACGTCTGCTGGGTTCCAACGTTCCAACCCATTACTTAGTGTTCGTAAGTTGTGGCCGCCACCACTGGGTCACCGCTGCTCTCTGCCTATCGTTGTGTATGGTTGATAAAATACTAAAGCGTTCTTACAACAAATAAGTTGATTATTCCACTGCTAAACTTTGTCTTTAGTTTAAAATAAATAATCATACACTAACAAAAGGGCAATCTAGACTTGGTCACCTACTTTTAGATCTCGTCCCTCTACAGACTTGCCAATGGTAGTGGTGGTGCATATAGAGGGGAAGGTTGCTTCAAGATCATCCATGAATTGATATATTACGTTGAGTTTATGGAAATCTTTCCAGTTCATACGTTCAGTTTTAAGTGGCTTTTTACAACCTAAAAGAAAGAGATAACAAACTAACAGGTACCATCACTAAAAAATGAATATGATACTTTTTAAAACCATAAAATCTCGTGCCAAAATGACCACACTGGTTTAACGTGCGGACCAAACAGTTCCAGGCACTGCTATAGGCACTGCAAGCAAGAATAGTCCTTACCCTAGTCATAATCATTTTTGGCGATAATACTTAATATTATGAGAGTTGTTTGGTTCCGTGTTCATTTTACAGTTCATTTGGTTGTAGAAAGAAGTATATAAATAGAACTGATTACTGTTTTAGTTTCAATCTCAATATTTTTGGAAGACAAAACACTTACCTGGTAAAACAAAGCTTATCTTTTTAATAGGAACTGATTTCTTGGTATTAAGTGGGGTGCTCCTATACGGGTTGCTCCTATGCGGGTTGCATATGGCCTTGCATTTGCTCTCTGCATTATAACAATGTAAAATGGGTTTTCTCGGGGCCATGGTTGGGCCTTGACTAGTCTTATCATCTATATATTCTAGTTCATATGTGTCTGTGCTTTTAGGTAGTTTTCCTTGTTTTTGGTCCTTTTTGAAGCTGAATCTATCATTATCACTATCATCAGTGACGCTGAAAAGATTGATATAATCGTCGTACATTTGAATTCGGGGACCATATGAATTTAACTCCCTTATCGAATGAGGCACGTAATGAGTGGCAGGCGGAGTCTGAGGTTTGGACGGGGGGCGACGCACTGACTGGCTACAAAGTGCTGGCGGGCTACGAAGTCCTGGCGGGCTACGAAGTCCTGGCGGGCTACGAAGTCCTGGCGGGCTACGAAGTCCTGGTGGGCTACGAAGTCCTGGCGGGTTACGAAGTCCTGACGGCACAGACGGGCTGCCACGCATTGAAGGGCTGCGAGACATTGCTGGGTTGCGAGACATTGTTGGGCTGCGAGACATTGCTGGGCTGCGAGACATTGCTTGGCTGCGATGCATTGACGGGCTGCGAAACATTGCTGGGCTGCGAGACATTTCTTGGCTGCGATGCATTGACGGGCTGCGAGACATTGCTGGGCTGCGAGACATTACTGGGCTGTGAGACCTTGCTGGGCGGTGAGACATTGCTGGGCTGCGAGGCATTGCTGGGCTGCGAGGAACTAACAGGTTACGACATGGGGACAGGGAATAAGTTGGGGACGAGATGCGGACGTGCTGCGATGCGCGTGAGAGACGCGAGGTACAGTCAGTAGCCAACATTATCTGACCCCCTTTAGTACTAGCGAATTTGAACTTTATCGTGGAATACAAAGAGTATTCTGAAAATAATGTTGATAAGCGATTTTAATCATTATCTCGTTGTCGTTAAGGTTGAAAGACTAATAAGTATTAATAAGCAAGACGTCGAACTAAAAATAACCAAGGTTCATCATATCATCATTTCAGCCAAAAGACGTCCACTGCTGGACATAGGCCTCCCCCAGGTGTCGCCACATTAACCGGACGTTTTCTTAAATACTAGTTTTTCAGGTTATAACTTTACTTAAATTACGTCCATGAGCATGTTTGAAGACATTGAGTTTTACCGTAAAATGTGATTTAAAAAAAAAAAAAAAAAGTCGTTTCCCAGTAAAAAAAAATGCGTAGGGGTACTTAGTTTGATGTCCATAATGCTTGGTTGACAGCTTCGTGACGGGTTCGTTTACACCCTGTATTAAGTCCACGACATCTTTTTGATTGACCGTCTATAATTCCAACATTCTGCTTATGTACAAATATTATTTTATGTTTTGAGTAATCACTTGCGACTTTCAAGTTTGCGACATGACGGTTCAAGAAAAAGATTTGGTTAATGTTGCTTAATTCTTAATTAGTACTCAGATTTAGAAATGTTTGTGTAATCACTGCTATTAGGCGTATACTGCCTTTTGTCACATAAAACTATTTAGTATCCATCTACCGTGGGATAAAGTAAATATAACTCATTGAGAATACGCAAAATTAACGAGTTGTAATTCAATTGTAATTCACTTAACACTACATACTCGTAATCGCCTTTCAACCTTAATAACAACACTTTAATGATTAAAATGGCTTAAAATACCGGGGGGTTAGTCGATGCTGGGCACTGACTGTAATACGACGCGATAGTCTTGGTGAACATTACTTCCTGTCAACGAGGCGCGAGGTTTTTTCGTTGAGCGCATGCTGATTGTCCAAATCAATTTAAAACTGTTTGTTTCAATAACACACGAACACTTAAAACTTCAGAAAACAGCTGCTCGTTTCAAATCGGTCATATTATGTTCGAGTTGGTATTAACAGCCGAAACAACAGATAAGTTTTTCGAATATATTTTCGGCTACGTGAGTTTCGTAGGACTTGGGCTTGATTTTGAGTGAAGACTTTTCCAATCTGCTGATCGGTCCATCATACAAAGTGCGATGTTATTGCAATGATAAATAAAAATATTTGTATTTGAATTTGAATGATTTCACTAAGATTTTTTTTTAAATTATATTTTACAGTAAAAAAATTGCAAGTTAAAGTAAGTTTGTCAAGTGCCGGTTGGTATTTGACGATAACAGAAAACATAAAGTGACATTTGACAGACCTTTTTACTTTATAAAAATCTGAATGGAAAATAGTTTTCATTCCTTTTTGCAGACCATTCTGTTTGGTTTACAAACTTGTAAGACGCTTCCCCACTAGGAACATTCGCCTGTAATGTAACAATCCAAGATTCGATTTTGTACAAAAACAAGTGAAACTGAATTGTGCACGGTTGGTGCAGTGGCTCGAGCAGTTGACTGCTGCGCTGCGTGTCGAAGGTTCAATCCCCACACGTAACAAATATTTGTATGGCCTACAGATAGTTGTTTCGGGTCTGAGTATTTGTATAAGTGAGTTTAAATGATTGTGAACGCACCCACGATTAACTAATTAACGACACTAGGATTATTTCTTCTGTAGAAATAATCCTAGTGTGGGGCAACGTTTTAAAATAAAATCAAAAAATGATTGAGGTGAAAGTTCCGAATAAGGCAGCACCTATAACTTGCTCTATACGTATGCCTTTGAGCCTAACTTGCATTACTGTGTTCGTCAGCACATGTACAGGGAAAAACTTATTATGAAAAAAGTTTTGAATTTTCGGCATTTGGGCACTCACACCATGATCACGCATTGCGGGTGCAGTTTATGAGCTCAAAATCTACCACTAATACTCAATAACTTCTCCTGTGTATGCATGAGCGCCGAAATATCAGAAACTCTAAACAAAAAATAAACATGGTACCTAAATATCTCGTTTTCAGTGCTAATAATATTTACTGCTTATTATTTCTCACGAAAATACCGACTTCAGAAACACAAACAAAATGAAAATCTATCTATCTATCTTCTATACATATCTATACATCTATCTATATATCTATATCTTCTATATCTTCTATATCTATCTTCTATCTATACATATAGGGTAAGTCCGGGGGAGATGGCCGTACGGGAGTGATGACCAATCGATAAAAATACGACTGTTTACTAACAGATGGCGTTCATTTCAATGTAGTTCGGTTTGCCTCGCGGCCGGCAACAAGACTGTGCGTAATTTGTTTGAGAAAAAAAATCAAAAAGTAAGTAAAATCCACTTTTTTTTTTAATACAATGTCTGAAGTAAGTTAAGGGGTTGACATATAATGTGGTCCCAAAAAGGTTTTAGACAATTTTCCTTCTTTTGTTATTTTATTGTGAAATAATTAACTTTTCTCGTATTCTAACCTAAAAACGTGCAACGGTAGATGACGCAATCTTTTTTAAATTAATATGGCAATCTCACCCGTACAATCGGGATAGATAGCCGTATTTTTTTCGTGAGAGATGGCCATAAAATCGTAAGTGTTATTTCAAGAATATCTTATAACTAATATGTTTTCTACAGATGCCTAATTACTACGTGCGGAAGGCGGTGGGTTCTCGAGGTAACTGGGATGAAGACGACCTGAAAAATGCCATGGATGAAGTGAAAAAACAAACAATGTCAGTATACAGAGCGTCTTTAATTTATGGCATACCCAGAAAAACGTTAGAAAGAAGAGTCAAGCTGAATTATGACATAAAGGGACCTATGGGTCCTGCTTCTACGTTTGGTGCTGACAATGAAAAGAGACTTTGTAAACATATAAAAGAAATGCAATCTAAAGGGTTTCCTTTAACTATTGATGATACGAGAAAAATAGCATTCAGTTTTGCGGAGCAATTACATATAAAACACAGATTCAATCAAAATTCTGAAAAAGCTGGCTATGATTGGCTGCAACTGTTTTTGAAAAGAAACCCTGATATTTCTTTGAGAAAGTCAGAAGGGGTATCTTACGCTAGAAGTCATTCATGAACAGAACAGAGGTAAATGTTTATTTTGAGATGCTCGAAAAAACCCTCTGTGAAAATGATTTGCTCGACAAACCTGGGAACCTGTTTAATATGGATGAGACTGGATTGCAACTGAACAACCGTCCAGGACATGTTTTAGCTGAAAAAGGATCGAAAGCTGTAGCTATGTCGACGTCGACAGAGAAGGGAGAAACGATAACAGTCATTGCTTGTTGCAATGCTGAGGGAAATTTTTTGCCACCAGCTTGTATTATGAAAGGTCAAAGAAAAAAGCCGGAGTTTGAAGATGGATTACCTCCAGGCTCGCGGGTTTTTATGTCGCAGAAATCGGCCTACATAACCTCCGAAATATTTCTGGAATGGATGGAATATCATTTTTTGCCTCGAAAACCAGCTGGCACAGTGCTTCTTTTGCTCGACGGTCACTCTACACACTGCAATTCGGTAAAGATGCTGGAGTTTGCGAGTGAAAATAATATCATCTTGCTGTCGATGCCAAGCCACACATCTCATTACCTGCAGCCCCTAGATGTTGCTGTTTTTAAGTCGCTCAAGACTTACTTCTACGAATCCTGCAGGTTATGGATGAAGCAAAATCCGGGACGCCGAATGACAAGATATCAATTTGGTGCCTTGTTAAATCAAGGTTGGGGTAAATCTGCTACCAGTGCTAATGCCACATCAGGGTTTAGAGCCACAGGAGTGTTCCCACTGAACCCAGGAGCCATACCAGAGTACGTGTTTAGTGAGGCATCTATTGAAAGGCACACGAATCAACAAATAGAGACCGGAACCACTCAATCAACAACAGTTTCGGAAATTTTAGATCCAGAGCCAAGTACTTCCGGTACTCAGGAGCCATTAGTTGACAAACCTACGCCAACAAGAATACTGAACCAAATATCGCCACTGCCTAGAAAACTTTATGAAGTTCGAAAACGTGCAAAACAAGTAAGCATTCTCTTAACGTCTGAAGATCATATCCAAAAACGAAAAATAAAAGAAAAAGAAAAGGCAGACAAGGAAAATAAACCAAAAAGACCAATGATAAAAAAACAAGAAAAAAAGACTGAAAATTCCAAAGAAAAGACTGTTACGAAACGTAAAGCCATTCGCAGGATCTCAGACAGTAGTTGCGAAGAAATTCCAATGGTTTTCTGCGATTCTTCAGAAAGTGGAAATGAAGACAAGGAAGAAGATAACTGCAGAGGCTGCGGTGAAAATTATTACAAGACACAACTCATAGAAGACTGGGTGCAATGTAAAATATGTATGCTGTGGGTTCATGAAAATTGCACTGAGTACGAAGACATGTGTTCGAACTGCGGCAAAAAGAAAAATAAGGAGCTGAAAGACTGTAAAGGCAAGGGAAAGGGCAAAAAAACAAAGGGCCATCTCCCCCGGAGCCCTATGGCCATCACTCCCGGATACACGGGGAGAGATGGCCAATCGTGATTTTTTTTTAATTCGTAATAAGTTTATTTTTGTTGATTATGAGACTGATTATGATAAGATTATAACAAGAAATATAACCAAAGTTTTGTTTACAATCAAAATAGTTGTTTAAATCACCTTAATTTCCCGACAATACTTCATCAAAGTTAGTAAGGCCATCTCCCCCGGACTTACCCTAATAAATCTGTAGAGAAATCGTTTTTGTACATCGAAAATATTTAAAAAAAAATTGTCAGGGTATTAAAGTATAACCAACAGAACACATTTCCAGCATTTTTGGAATTTTTGTCTGTTTGTCTGTTTATCTGTTTGTCTGTTTCGATGACTAAGCATCACGTCAAATTTACGAAACGAATGTAGGTAACTTTTATATATAAATATTGTGCGTAACTTGGGCTATTACTTAGTCTTTGTTTCATCGTAATCGGTGCTCTCTATCAAAAGATATATGAATTTATAGTTTTCAAGAAGAACTTATCGTTATGGTCAAGAATGAGACAAGCAACGACATCTATTGAACGAATATGGTACTTATTACTAAATGCCTTCACAAGATAACTTTAAAAAAGTTATGATAGCAAAAGGTACGTAGATATAAGTCTAAATGACGCTGCTTTCAAAATCTACATAGCCTAAACCTTATAGTGTTTGATCGCTCTTTTTTAGCAGTTTATCTTCGTCTTCGACAGATGGCGTTATTCATTTGATGTCATTTTCTGAACCGCGATGATAGTAAACATGCACACATTATGTTTCGTGAATAGTCAACAAATAAAAATTTACCAATTACACAGTATTAATTTACAATTATTTTTTAAACTAAATTAAAATTAGATAAAACCCACGACATATTTTTTTATGTACCGTGTGGGAATCGAACCTGCGACACGCAGTGCTACTGTTAATCGTCCAGCCATTGCGCCAACCATGTCGTCATATAGATGTGGTGTGTTGTTAGCCCTATGTGTCGAGGCCGCGGTATCTCTTTCGAACAGCCCGCAGCCCCAACGGGCGTCGGTCCTTGGGGGCCCCTTCAATGTTGCTGACATCTCTTTGAGACGCGCGTGGAACACGAACGCGCCTCCATCGTCATAGGACGGACGAACGATTAACTAGCCCGTTACTCACCGTTCACAGGCCTGCGCCTACGGTGGCCGGAAGCCATCACGTGGCCCCCGATGCCCGGAGCGTCTCCCGCGGCGGCTGGGACGAGAGGTTGTCTCCCTCTCACGTTCCGCCACCTCTTTCGCTAGCATTACTGCTTCGCAGAAGGAAGTGGCGGCCATTTCAGATTCGATATCCCAGATTCGGTACAGGTACCCTCTTGAAACACCCTCTAATCCCCCCTTTTTTTTGTGGTTCGTAAATTATCTAATGACTCATCCCGCTCTGGGCGGAGCGGAAGAAAGTGTCAGACTTCTACTGACTAAAAACCACCCACGTTCCTTATTAGCCCTTTGTGTTTCGGGGCCGTGGTATCTCTTGCGGACAACCCTCAGCCCCGGCAGACGTCCCTTTGGGGCCCCTTAATTGTTGCTGACATATCTTTGAGGCGCGCGTGGAACACGAACGCGCCAACGACAATCTGTCTGCCTGTCGACTATAATGTACCTGTTTCAAATTTCTTCAAGATCCGTTCGGTCGTTCTGACGTGGTTGATTAACAAACACCCATCCATCTAAACTTTAGTATGAGACATAGTCAGTACTTTACATAACTCTCTTCTTATTTTCTACAGCGTCAGTAAGTTAACGCAGGGCAATGATTAAATGTACTTTTATCTAAGCGACGCATTTTAGTTTCCGACAAGCACGCGAACGAAGTCGCGGGCACAGCTAGTATAAATATAAAAATACCTGAAATTATTCAACTATCGGCCCATAAGTACGTATTATTTTGAAAGAAGAGGAGTTGTACCTTCCATCATCAGCGCATCCACAAGAGATTATGATTATCAGACGCAAATAAGTATATGAAAAACGTAATAATTTAAGTGCCTATAAAATTCGAGGGTTGCCCTCGATTTCTCTGGGATCCCATCATTAGCTCTTGACTTGGTGATAATGGGACCACCTCGGGAGTATACTGTTTCGAACACAAACTGTAACGGACATATCGGTGGACATGAAGCTTCCCAGAGCGGTGTGAGCGAATGTAGAACTTGTTTGAATAGAAGACGATAATGTTGAAATGTAAGTGGTTCTGTGAGAAGACCGAGTAAAAGGATTACTTAATTGAGGCTTAACGACTTATGCTGTACCTACTAAATAAATAAATCGATTTTATATACGAAACCTTATTCAATATTTCATTTCAGATAACATACATTAGAGCAACTTTCTAGTCACGATAGACCTAAGAACAAAAGGTTCATCTGATTTCAAAGAGACAGTTAAAACGTTTTTCTCATTGAATACTAAGTCAGGGAAGGCAGTTAAGTGCTTAGCGACGCGAGGACGGTCCCCATAACCAGCGTCTAATGAAAAACAAAGCAGAGTCAGGACACAAGTCTGAGCAGAAGAACAACTTTGTAACGATCGTGAAATATGAAGATGTTTTGCTGCAATTCGCTCATGTCAATAATAATTATGTGACAGTGTTGTATGAATCTTTTGGCTCTTGAACCACTTGATCGACATTGATAGATGTAATTTAATTTTTTATGTATCTATTGAAAATGGCGGCGTTAGTGGGTTGCGTTAGTTTCAAATTACACCCCAAAAGATGTAATAAGTTGTAATACCAGATATCACCATGCCGGTTGTTTATTGGCGCACCTACTTGGATGTATAAAAATAAGGCACATAAAACGATAAGAAACGAATTTCGTATTTTTTTTTATAAACAGTCAAAGACAATAAACTTTTATCCAAAAGAGGAAAGTCTGTAGACATGACGATCAATCAAGCTAGGCAAAACGTACAGGTACGCTGAACTCTTATTGTACGGGAAGTTAATACAAAGTGAGGTCAGGTTATACTGGATATCTATAACTTGGTGGCAATATAGTCACCTGCATCCATTAGACTATTAGAGTCTACCCGTCATATAAAACAACTTTCTTAAAATAAACTTTCTCCAAGGACCTCATGATTATTCGATTCGTTTTCCATAGATGCAAAGAAACAGTCTCTCTACTGTAATGTTGTATAGAATCCTTTTTTCCAGAGAAAAAAAAACACACGAGTCTTCGGATCTGTCTTGCATTATGACAGGGTCTACCGATTTACCACCCCTGAACACCCACTAACCGTTGGTGCGTACATTTTGCAACTAATTGTTAATCCCTGTTTATTTCGTCTAAATCAAAGTAAAGTAGACCTTAAATGGAAGAAATAATGAGCTTGGTAACTGCAATAGTGAATTGTTTAGTTTTAGCAGTAGTGCTAGGCTTAGGAATTAACTTAGAAAGATGATTATATGTAGCAAAGAGTTTGAAAGTAACTCTGAAAGCGTTATTTTATATCAGGCATAGTTGAATAGATCAGTGCTAAACTGCTGAGTATTAAATAGTTGCAAATTCATCAGCTCGGTTGTTAAGCTATATTTTACTAAACGGACCATACAGGAAAAAGTCTTTTAAAATCTACGTTGAATTATTTTAGAGTAAACGAAAGTATACGGACGGTTTTTGCACTTATGTCTGACAAGAACTATAATGGCACAACCAAAACACGTTTCTAAAAAATAAGCTTCTTAAACCCTCACGTAAATCTCCGGAAAAAAAGCAAAAACTAAAATATCTTCCTAGGAATAAACGAACCTAAATCTTCCTCAAGATATAAATAAGAGGACGTATGAGTGATTCGCTAAATCTAACGAGGTAGTAACAAGCGATGGTGTGAGGTAGTCTGCAAGGGAGGGAGGGAGGGAGGGGGATGAGGGTGTACAATTAAAAAGATAAACGCGCGTAAGACCGAGCCGAAGTGACAGCCGGGCGGGTCGCAGTTTGGGGTCCACCGGCTGGTTAGCGGGATACCGACAGTCTTGGTCCCTACTTATTGTTTGTATCTCAGATATTGTCACTGTTTCAATAGTGTTTTCTTGTTCATTATTATTTTAAGCTATTGCATAGCTTCTATCGCGGGCCTTGAGCGTGGGGACCGAATCCAGAAATTCCGTAACGAAAATAAAAACCTAACAAATTGACACTTGACAATGACTTTTTGAAATATCACGCTTGTCTCTTTAGTTCAGCAACCCGCCTTTAGGTGGCATTGGTTGTATTGGAAAACTACCGTAATCAGCTGTTTGTGAGAAAGTATATAGGTGTATAGGTATTTATCATCTATGTACAACAGTGAATATCTGAACTCGAATAATTTGTGTACAAAGTGTTTTAAATATGAATAAACAAAGTGCATTTATTAATGAAGAAAGTCACGAAAAAATAGAAAAAGAAAATGAGTTAGTAGGTACTCTATATACATTCATTTTATTATTATTATAACAAATGCAGTATTATTTTTTGTTTTGTTAATTTATATATAATACTGCTATAAAGATAACTAAAATGTTGGGGAAATATAGTATTTATACTTACACTTTTACTAATTATCCTCATCTTTTATAAAATATTAAATCTTATAATTTTTCAATGTTTAATTTTCATCTGACATTACGTCAGTTGTCAAGATGTAATTTACTTTTTCTTTTAATTTGTGTCATAGTTTTTCTTAGTGGTTAGAACTACGAAGGTTACATTTGATTTATATAATTTAATTCATTTTTATTAATATGTTAGCTCAAATAATGTAATTTATTGATAATTTCTCAATTTCTCTTTTTTTTTTTTTAATTTAGTATCTTATCTTATGCTTATAAAATTAACTAACAAAAAAATGCTATGCAATAGCTTTACCGCGGCAGTCTCCAGTGCCACACGTCTTTTTTTTCTTTTGTCGTTACTCATGTTCTCTCCAGTTTTTTTTCCGTCTCTCTCTTACTTGTGCTATATCTGGCCATATCTCATAGATTGATAAAAACTGGCCAAGTGCAAGTCGGACATGAAGGTTTCCGTACCATGACTTCTTATAGGTTTTCCTGTAATCTATAAGTGTTGAACTAATTTCTGTATTTTTTTCAGATAGGCTCAGTAGTAGACAGACAGGCACACGAGTGATCCTATAAGGGTTCTGTTTTTTCCTTTTGAGATACGGAACCCTAAAAAATAAGATAAAATACTTATCCACTTACTTCTTGCTTCTTTTTACTTACTTAATTCGTGATATTTGAAAGAAAGGTGTTGAATCTGGTGTACTTTTAGAGTTCCAATTCATTACAAGAATCGACAATTCGATAGCTTTGGTCTCTATTTCAAGCCATTTTAGTAAGTGACTTGGGACAAGCTAGTCATTTCTATGCCAAGTGGCCTTCGTCAAACATTCACATAATTATACCGTAAATCTATGGCTGCTGAACCGCGTGCCCCAAACTGTCAATTATTACGAATTTTGATCCAATTGTTACACCCGGTACAGGACCTCCGGCGATGTGATTTAAGAAGCGACGTGCTTCACGCGTCTTGTTTGTTTCTTTTTAACCGACTTCCAAAAACGAGGAGGTTCACAATTCGTCTGAAGTAAAAATATTTTTAATACGGAACCCTCGGTGCGCGAGTCCAACTCGCACTTGGCCGGTTTTTTTATTTTTCTTTTGAAGATTATTTTTATTTTTTTTAAGGTTTTTGTTTCTTCTGTTACGATATAAGGCGGTGCTTTTACCGCCGGCTACGTGACAGACACACACACATATACACACGCTACCGCACACACACACACACTCTTACCTTCCTTTTTTTTCTATGTACACTCCTACATTATTTTTGTTTCTAGTTTTAGAACAGCGGGGTACCCTAGCACAGGTATTTATCATACGTGTTTCGATTGTCGCAAAACGCATGTAGCTTGTGGCTAAGCAGTGATATCCACCACGAATATCGGCCCACAGCACTGGGTTATTTACTTAGCGGGTAACTGGGATTGGATAGGAAATACTCAGGTGGCACTAAACAGAATTGATTGACTAGCTGGCTGCACACAAGTAACCCAGTTCACTAGTGCAACTTGCTTTGAGCGGGCAGAGGTTACTAATGTTTCTGGTATTAGTTTAGACTCATTTTAGTTATAGGTACCTTTTATTATTTTCTGGTTTTGTTGCATAAGTGGGAAGTAATATGACTGATAATTGAATCTTCATAATGGTTATGATTAACTCGTAAAACGGGATATTTACCTTGTTTATTATTTATTTTGAGTTCCCGATAATTCGGTACTGTACTCAAATCTCGGGACTAAAAGCAAATAATGAAACATTGCGGTCCCATGATTTAAAGGTGTGAGTTTTTTATTTATCTTTACGACATTGCTAACTTACGACGAACACGTTTCAATAGTTTTAATTCAATGAATGCTTCCTTTTCTTCCACGGCTATAACGAATGATTCGTAAAAAAAATCTCACGAAGCGAAAACAAAGTGAGAATTTCATCACCAGAAACCGATGGTAGGGGATTCTGTTTCATTAGTGGCGAGTGCATAGGCGAGACGGGGGCGAACAGCGCTTACAGAAAATATCTGATTACATGTAATTATCGAGCCAGCTCGCCCGCCGTAGTTTGCGAGCAATGAGCCACAATTCTGTGTTGCCATAACATTCTACAAAGTGGGAAGTGGAACCGACACTTTGAAATGAGATTGGTTATTAACCCTTAAAAAAAAAAAAGTGGGGAAGCATAAGGTACCTCTCTCAGAGACAAACCAAAATAAAGTGTCACGTTTTCGAGAAATGAGTTATCAAAGTTACAATTTCCGCAATCAGCACAACTTTGATGGTTTATATTCCGGCACGGTTGGCGCAGTGGCTGAGCGATTAGACTGCTGCGCTGAGTGTCGCGGGTTCGATCCCCGCAAGGAACAAATATTCGTATGACATATAGGTATAGTTGTTTCGGGTCTGGGTGTGTTTGTGTATGTGGGTTTAAATGTTTGTAAACGCACCCACGATACAGGAGAAATTCCTAGTGTGTGTGCTTGTGCAACGTTTAAAAAAAAAAGAAAATATGAATGTGATGTTCGATGTGTCGTTTCGAGAGTAAAGGTGATGTAATCAGAATTAAAATCAACATCATCATCTTCCCGCCCGTGTCCCGTTCTACTTGAGGTCGGCCACGGTTATCGGTTATCACGCCTCCGAGTAACTTATTTCCCGTCGGGGCTGCGGGTTGTTCGCAAAAGCTACTGCGGCCTTGACATAAAAGGCTAAGATGGAACATGGGTGGTTGTTAGTCAGTAGAAGTCTGACACTCCCTTTCGCTCTGCCCAAAAGCGGGAGGGGTTATTCGATGATTTTCCACCCGCCAAAAAAAAGGGTAACTTATTTCCTAAGTGGTTCCATTAGGTTGGTCATGGCTGTGACAAACGGGGGACTTTAAATAGGTTTATTAATATACATCTGCCTCTATTAAAACCACTGACAATAAACGATTTTAACCTCATTGTATCAATATTGTGTCAGACATGTGACAGTCGATTTTATGAAATGTCCGGTGTTTGTAAAAAATTATAGTTAAAGCTCAAAAATAAATTTGATCAAAATAAAAGTTTATGCTCATAAACCAGTCATTCAATAACATTCAAGGTGTCTCGCAAGGACGCTATATATCAAATATGGGAGGTATTCTGTACGAAAGAGGGGCAAAAGATTTTTATGAAAACTTTGCACACCAGAGGTGGTAAGTCCACAGCTATTTTCCGTTCTAAGTGGCAATGGAAGAGAACAAGTAAAATTATCCCAATTTCTTACAACTAGTGGATGCTGTTCTACAAATAGATGAAAGTAGATGTAAAAATCGAATCGTAAGACGTTGCGTTGGAAGGCCTCCCACAAGGTGGACCGATGACCGGGCGAAAGTTGCGAGGATCCGCTGGATGCGAGATGCACGGGACCGGTTGATGTGGCGACACTTAGGGAAGGCCTATGTCCAGCAGTGGACGTGTTTCAGCTGAAATGATCATGATGATATGATGGAGAAATTACTTGCCTACGTTAGTGGCAGAAATCAAGCGTTCTCTTATAAACATTTTTTTTCTTGTCCCTAGCTATAATCATTCACAAGGAGACTCAAAGCTGTATGAAGATACTGGTAGAGGGACTGCGGGCCGTACAAGTGGAGAAACTCCTCCGAGAGAGGGATATCAGTTACAACGTTATAGTGAACGATTCCAACTCGTTTTCTGGCCACCACCGCCAATTTGGACTGGTCCCGGTTAGCCGAATACGCTCACCTTTGAGTAAGACCATTGTTTATTTATTTTTTTTTGTTTTTTTTTTTTATATAGCAGGGTTAATGGATCTTCTTTTCTGATTCAATTCTAAAATATTTTTTTTTTCACTGATAGAAAGATACATTATTTGTGGGTGCTTTTGGCTGTATATTTGTATCATATTTACTAGCCGAGCTAACAGAATTTTTGAGGACGAAGTCGCAATGAAACACGGAGTGTGTGTCACAGAGTGGAAAACGAAGTGATAGTGTGTGCCGACAGTACACCCTCCCTTTCGAACAACCCGCAGCCGATACCGCGGCCTCGACACAAAGGGTTAAGAAGGAACACGGGTGGTTTTTATTTAGCAGAAGTCTAACACTCCTTGCCTGGAGTGATAGGAGTCATTTGATGATTTCCCACCCTCCAAAAATAAGGGTGTACTATAGGTTATGTTTAAGTCTCATGCAATTACTTATCATCAACCGAGCACGGACTCCGGCCTGCTATTGCTACTGAGGAATTCCTGATGGAATAACCCAATAACACATTTACAGACCCGGAAAACGAACTCAGATCCGCTTGTTAAGCGGTCCCGCTTGCGACTTTTAATCTATTTAGGAGAAAAAAGGTGGCATACACATAGGCAGAATTGCGTTAATAATTTATTTATACTGAAGAAATTATGATTAATACAGAGTGTATTTTTATTTTCAGGAAATGGTATGGGTTGGAAAGACTTTTATCCACTTGGCTCCATATACCAGTTTTTAGGAGATTTAGAAACTACGTTTCCATCAACATGTACAGTATCCGTTATTGGGAGAACTTCAGAAGGTCGAGATATAAGGGTTTGTATAGATCATGTTGTTTTCACCGTAGAACATGACGTCAATCTTGTGTTTTTTTTTTTTGTTAGCCTACGTTGTGTCCCACTGCTGAGCAAAGGCCTCCCCTTTCTCCTTCCATACCTTTCTGTCATGTGCGATCTCTGGCCATGTTAGCCCCGCAAACATCATCAGATCGTCACGCCACCTTCGCCGCGGTCGACCTCGACGGCGCTGTCCTGCCTCAGGCGTCCAGTGTGTGACGACCTTTGCCCATCTCTCCGGGTGCATCCGTGCTACGTGGCCTGCCCACTCCCACTTCAGCCTGGCTGTTTTTTCTCCAACATCAGCTATTTGAGTTATGGAGCGCAGGGTGGTGTTTCTAACGCGATCTGTTCGCCTAACACCTATTATGCTGCGCTCCATTGCTCGCTGGCAAATCTTGAGTTTGGACTTCTGTTGTTTAGTAAGTGACCAACTTTGTGCACCGTAGGTTAGGACGGGCAGGATGCACATGTCAACGAGTTTTCTTTTCAGTGATACTGGAAGGTTTCCCTTCATATGTTCTTTCAGGGCCCAGAAGGTCTTCCAGGCATTTTGTACTCGTCTTCCGAGTTCTTTGTCTTGCCTGTTTTGGAACGACACTATCTGGCCCAGATAGGTATACTCGTCGACATAATGCAAACAATGCCCGTCTACCGCGACCCTACGTTTCGTGCTGTTAGTCATGATCTGGGTCTTGGATCTATTCATTGAAAGTCGAACCTCAAGACTTGCTATGCTCAGATCTTGGAGCATTGCTTGGAGTTCTGGAGCTGATGTGGACAATAACACAATGTCATCGGCAAAGCGGAGGTTTGTTAGTTGTTGACCGCTAACATTTATGCCTCGTGACTGCCACGAATCGGGCAGTTTGTTAAAAACCTCCTGCAGTGCGCTGGTGAATAGCTTGGGTGAGAGTGGATCGCCCTGTTTGACACCTTTTTCTATGTTAAAATTTGGACCAGAAATGTGCAACTTAATGTTTGCAGAACTATTTTGATAGATGGTGTCAATTAAATCTATATAGGTGTGTGGTACATTTTGAGATTCCAAGGCATCAATGACTGACTGATGGTATACACTGTCAAATGCCTTGGCATAATCTACAAAAGCGAGATAAAGCGGCTTGTTAAATTCATTGTATTTTTCAATTACTTGGTTTATAGTATGAAGATGATCTGTTGTGGAGAAATGGGGACGAAATCCTGCTTGTTCGGGGGGTTGATGAAGGTCAAGTGTCGAAGCGATACGGTTTTCTATGACTTTGATGAAAAGTTTATACAAATGTGAAATGAGGCTAATGGGTCGATAATTTGAGATGTCTGCTTTGTCTCCTTTCTTATGAAGAAGAATTATATTTGAGTGGCAAAATTCAGAGGGAATTTGGCCAGTGTATAGTATGGTGTTAAAGAAAGATGTGATGTGTGGGACTAGAATGTTTCGTCCTAATTTTAAAACTTCTGATGTTATTCCGTCTGCCCCAGGGCTTTTGTTGAATTTCATCTCACGAAGCGCAAGATTAACCTCGTAGGGCCTGATGGGATCAACAGACTCAGGGCAATAATAAATGAAGTGTCGGGGCTGTTTCTGTTGATCCTGATAAAGATTTTTATAGAATTTTGTTGATATTTCAATTATTTTGCTTGAGCTAGCTTGTTTTATACCATTTTCATCTTTCAGATTGGAAATCCATGTTTTTCCCTTCGTAATTCCCTGTTTGGCAGATCTTAAAGAGGTACTGCTCAGTAAAGCTGATTTAATCATCTGGGTATTGCAATCTCTAACGTCTTTTCTTATACTTCGTTTAACTAGTTTATCAATTTTATTATATTCTACTCTATTATTCTTTAACTTTTCTCTGTTCTCTATTAATGATATTGTCTGATTGCTTAATTTGTTATTATTACGTCTTGCACATTTGATTTTCTTGGTTGCTGTTGAAATGTTTTCTATGATGCTGTTGTATTGGCTCTGAGGATTTTGTAGTAAAATCTATAATGTATTATATGAAGAATTCAGTAATAAAAAAAGTAGTTGAAAAAACTAAAAAATAAAGGTCCAAAAACAAAAACAAGAGGCCCATTCCGTTTTCATAATTTTCTATTCAAATGCTTCCAAGATTTGTTTAGTTTATCATGCGCTTGTTGTTTTTTTTATGTTCGTCCAGATTTTAGATATTTCCGTTTGTTTTTTTAAATTATATATGATATTTTTCTCTTTTTTATTTATATGAATTTTCACTTCATATTAGTTTCCAACCTTTACATTTTTGTTTTCACATCTCCCGCTCACACGCTCGACGAGCTGATTCCACCATCTCCCTTCTTCCATCGAGAAACTAGACGTACTTCAGGTTACCACCCATACCTTGTCGATGTTACACACATTCGTACGAAGCGCTTTGCTAAATCTTTTATTATGCGCACAGCCAGTGAACACTTCCTGCCTGCGTCGGGTTTCCCGAGTACTTCGCGAACCGAGCCCTTTGATGCTCGAAGGACCATGTAGAAAGTAGTGCCTGCTTGGTTTAGCACTAATTTCTTGGGTTGGTTGATTTGGTTGACTTTATATCGGAATGGTAATAGTTTGGTTGTTGGTTTTCAAACACTGGTTTAATGATACGCAATAATACGGTTCAAAGTTATATTGTACACTAATTAACTATTAAGGGGATCACAGCAGTGGATGACTTTGACGATTTGACCTCTGTACTGGCTTTTGTTTATTTTTCGGCCCCTACCGGCAAACGACTGTACTACAGAAAAACGTACCAAAGAACAGAAATGTGTCGCAGAGTGGTCATCGTATTTGCCTAACATATTTTGTTTCTCTTGGAGTACCTACATCATAATGTATGAATAAAATATTTAATAATAAATTATACACTTTGACTAATGAAGTAATAACCTAGCTTTCATTAGTTATTTCACTGAGCACAGGTACTCCTACGATACATTCCTAAGGTCTAATAAAGACCAGGTAACTGCTTATCGCTTCTCAGTCACGGAAATAGTCAGAATGCTCCAGCTTTCAGCTAACTGAGCACGAATGCTACTACATGATACATTTTAAAGGTCTGACGATGACCACCTAAGTGCTTATCGGTTCTCAGTGACTGATGTAGTTAGAATGACCTAGCTTTCAAATTTTATCTGTCTGAGCACGGATGCTACTACTTAATACATTTCGAAGGTCTGATGATGACCAGCTAAGTGCTTATCGGTTCTAAGTGACGGATGTAGTTAGAATGACCTAGCTTTCAAATGTTATCTATCTGAGCACGTATTCCACTACATGATACATTATGAAGGTCTGATGATGACCAGCTAAGTGATTATCGGTTCTCAGTGATGGATATAGTTGGAATGCTCCAGCTGTCAGCTTTTATCTTATTGAGCACGGATGCTACTACATGATACATTTTGAAGGTCTGATGATGACCAGCTAAGTGCTTATCGGTTCTCAGTGACGGATGTAGTTAGAATAACCTAGCTTTCAAATTTTATCTGTCTGAGCACGGATGCTACTACATGATACATTTTGAAGGTCTGATGATGACCAGCTAAGTGCTAATTGGTTCTCAGTGACGGATATAGCTAGAATGACCTAGCTTTCAGATTTTATCTTATTGAGCACGGATGCTACTACATGATACATTTTGAAGGTCTGATGATGACCAGCTAAGTGCTTATCGGTTCACAGTGACGGATATAGCTAGAATGACCACCATCAGGTAAATGGCACCATTAGTCTCCAAGGCCTCTTCGAGCTCTTTCAAATGAGTCGGTTCTACGTGGTGCCATCAATGAGATCCTATACCCACCTTCGGAGTCCACCATTAGGTACGAGACATCATCAGTAATCCAGATCTCCATCTTCCATCAAACGAAATTCTCAAGACAAAATAATTAAAACGATAAAACAATTAACACCATTAAAACAATAACATACATTACATAACATCGCGCCTGTAATCCCCAAAGGGTTAGGCAGAGGTGTACCTAATAGTAGGCGTGATGTTAAGTTATGTATGTTATTATTTTAATGATTTTAATTGTTTTATCGCTTTTAGCGATAAAACAATTGTTGCAAAAAACAATTGTAGTCGTTCTTGTAGCACGGATGTTAGTACATGATACATTTTGAAGGTCTGATGATAACCAGCTAAGTGCTTATCGGTTCTCAGTGACGAACGTAGTTAGCATGACCTAGCTTTAAAATTTTATCGATTTGAGCACGGATGCTACTACATAATACATTCTAAAGGTCTGATGATGACCAGCTAAGTGCTAATTGGTTCTCAGTGACGGATATAGCTAGAATGACCTAGCTTTCAAGTTTTATCGATCTGAGCACGGATACTACTACATGATACATTTTGAAGGTCTGATGATGATCAGCTAAGTGCTTATCGGTTCTCAGTGACGGATGTAGGTAGAATGACCTAGCTTTCAGATTTTATCTTATTGAGCACGGATGCTACTACATGAAACATTTTAAAGGTCTGATGATGATCAGCTAAGTGCTTATCGGTTCTCAGTGACGGATGTAGTTAGAATGACTTAGCTTTCAGATTTTATCTTATTGAGCACGGATGCTACTACATGATACATTTTGAAGGTCTGATGATGATCAGCTAAGTGCTTATCGGTTCTCAGTGACGGATGTAGATAGAATGACTTAGCTTTCAGATTTTATCTTATTGTAGTAGCATCCGTGCTCAATAAGATAAAATCTGAAAGCTAAGTCATTCTAACTACATCCGTCACTGTGAACCGATAAGCACTTAGCTGATCATCATCAGACAATCAAAATGTATCATGTAGTAGCATCCGTGCTCAGATCGATAAAATTTTAAAGCTAGGTCATGCTAACTACGTTCGTCACTGAGAACCGATAAGCACTTAGCTGGTTATCATCAGACCTTCAAAATGTAGTAGCATCCGTGCTACAAGAACGACTACAATTGTTTTTTGCTACAATTGTTTTATCGCTAAAAGCGATAAAACAATTAAAATCATAACATAACATCACGCCTACTATTAGGTACACCTCTGCCCTAACCCTTTGGGGATTACAGGCGCGATGTTATGTAACGTATGTTATTGTTTTAATGGTGTTAATTGTTTTATCGTTTTAATTATTTTGTCTTGAGAATTTCGTTTGATGGAAGATGAAGATCTGGATGACTGATGATGTCTCGTACCTGATGGTGGACTCCGAAGGTGGGTATAGGATCTCATTGACGGCACTGAGTAGAACCATCGTGTTTGGACTCATTTGAAAGAGCTCGAGGGGGCCTTGGAGACTGATGATACCAGCTACCTGATGGTAGACTCCGAAGGTAAGTATAGGGTCTCATTGATGGCACCACGTAGAACCGTCGTGTGTGGACTCATTCGAAAGAGCTCGAAGAGGCCTTAGAGACTGATGGTGCCATTTACCTGATGGTGGTCATTCTAGCTATATCCGTCACTGTGAACCGATAATCACTTAGCTGGTCATCATCAGACCTTCAAAATGTATCATGTAGTAGTATCCGTGCTCAGATCGATAAAATTTTAAAGCTAGGTCATTCTAGCTATATCCGTCACTGAGAACCAATTAGCACTTAGCTGGTCATCATCAGACCTTCAAAATGTATCATGTAGTAGCATCCGTGCTCAATAAGATAAAATCTGAAAGCTAGGTCATTCTAACTACATCCGTCACTGAGAACCGATAAGCAGTTACCTGGTCTTCATCAGACCTTCGAAATGTATCACGTAGTATGAGAGACCATCATTAGGTACGAGACATCATCAGTCATCTAGATCTCCATCTTCCATCAAACGAAAATCTCAAGACAAAATAGTTAGATAACATAACATCACGCCTGTAATCCCCGAAGGGTTAGGCAGAGGTGTACCTAATAGTACACCCACATTTTGCCAGTTATGTTTAAGTCCCATATAATAGGGGCGAGCCTATTGCCATCAACCGGGCACAAATCCAGACTCCGTGGCTGTTACTTATAATTTCCTGATGTAAAAACCCAATAACACTTTGCCCGACCCGGGAATCGAACCCATGACCTCATGCTCAGCATCGTGCTTACGACCACTAGACCAACGAGGCAGTCCAAAATTAAAATAATATCATAGATATATCTATATACCAAAATATCTACTAAGAAACGTAGATAATTTACCAATAGTTTTGGAGAGCTCGGCCACGCGTCACTTTATGTTTATTAGGCATAGTCAGCTTAGTCTATGATAGGTGCAAACAACAAATCGAAATTACAAACTACTTTAAATATATTTACAAACTTATTTTCTGTTCTTATTTTACGAAATATTGATAACTATACAATTTACAATATGTTTTAATTCAGAAAACATTAGAAACGTGAACTTTTGAATTTTATTTGTGAAGTAATGACATGCGTGCAGTCCACCCGTGACAACAGTCATCGAGACACTGGCGCAGCGCGTTCCAAGTATGCGCGACGGGTCTCGCGCCGCATTTGCCTCAAAATGTCGGGAATTAATTTATTATTTTAAATTTTTATTACAAATCAGAGAAAATAAACAATACGGATTGATAAATACATCACTACGTATTTTTGGGTATAAAATTCATACCGAACTATTCAGCCGTTTCAGAGACAAAATTCGATTTAGGTTAAGACATACTACGATTTTTTATTAAATAATGTGAAGGTTTATTAAAATTTTAAACAATACGAATTATTTGTGATGACTTTAAGTATAACATATATTTTTTATATGGAAATCGTACGGAAGGATTCATCAACAAATTTCTTTAAACATACGTCGTTTTTGGGATTTGACCATTGCAACGGCCTTAAAGGGTAAAATGGTAATAAATGTTAGCTAAATTAGCACTAAGATGGTTTGATTGAGTTATGCAATTGGTATCTGAACACGCACTAACGGGCGATACTTTGTGAAACATGCATTTATGTAATGGATGCAAGCAAAAGTGCTGAGCTGTTCGGTTGTAAATATTGTACCGAACACATATAACCCCAATCTATTTAAGTCTCGAGTAAATAGGCTTCTTCTGGAGAAGCTTGTTCCATCGCCGACCTCATCTCTGCTCATAGGGCAAGATTGAGGCCTAGAGTAAAAAATCATTCATTCATCATCGATTGGAAAAGGGACTCAGTAAATAACATTTAAAAAGAACATTTTTATCTTTTCAGATGCTTAAAATTTCAAATAGCGATGCAGATAATACAGGAATCTGGATAGATGGCGCGACTCATGCGCGTGAGTGGATCACCACGTCAGTTGTTACATACATAGCTGACTTCATAGCTAGGAACTTTCATTTAATGAGCCCTAACTTCACCAAAAAGGACTGGTAAGTAACATTCTAGATTAATTGTGTGAAAGATATACGGCTAGAGAGGGCACTACTGAGACGATGATGATTTATCTATGGGCCAGAGTACCTGAAAATAAATAAATGTTATGTAATGTTAATAGAATAATAAGGAAGAAAAAGAAATACTGTGTCGATCCCAAATAAATTTGCGTAAGCCCAGGACAATAATGAAGCAATGACATTCTGGATTACATATATGAGCGTAAAAATAATAATGACTACGCTACTATTTTTATATTTTTTGAAGTTATTTTTTTAAATGTTATATTTGATTTTAGTCAGAATCAAATTTAAAAGTTATTGAGTTAACGTTTCTTTAGCATAATATTAAGTTAGTCTTTCAAACCAACATGTCAACATCGTACACTACCTACATTAAGATAATAAAACTGTTAGCTACTGGACTACATGTTACCCTAGATAAGTGTTTATTCGTTAAGTGAACAATGTATGTTCTTTTAGAATAAATAAAGAATCTTTAAACCCAAGTCATTTATTCAAATTAGGCTGATAATCAGCACTTTTAGAAACGTCAAAAGTAGTATATAATTATGTATTAATATTATATAGGCAGTCGCTCCATGTAAAATAATGATTTTCAGCTGCATCTGGTTAAACTGGAAGCCGACCCCAACATAGTTGGGAAAAGGTTAAGCAGATTAATGAATAAAGGAACAATTATAGTTTTGTTACAACAAAAAATGGGAAAAAAATAAACGAAAATTTTACTTTTCAGGTATTTTTTACCAGTAGTAAACCCAGATGGATATCATCACTCCTTTACAGGAGATAGGATGTGGCGAAAGAACAGAGCAGTTGTTGGAAAGACAATTACTGGAGTTGACATTAACAGAAATTTTGGGTAAAATACAATTCACTTTATAAACATTGTGTTGCATGATTACACTTTTCGAACGTGAAAATTTACTTTACATTACTTATTTACAAGTGACATACTTGATTGGTTTTTCTTTCTCGGCTATCACAAGGTTGTCGTCGTATGCGGGACCCGTTATGTCAACAATCATTGCGCGCCGCTTTGATCTATCCACCACCACTATATCAGGCTTATTGGCTACAATCTACTACCATTATTTTAATAAGCCTCTATTGTCCCCATGCGAGGCAAAAGCCTCCCTTCACTCCTTCTTCTACTTTATGATTCCACTGCTTGATTAACAAGTACTTTTGTATATTATTATTCCAGGTATAATTGGGGTTTAGGTGACAACGACGGTTCATCTAGTGATCCATATCATATTAATTATCGTGGTACAGAAGCGTTTTCAGAGCCTGAAACTGTTGCAATAAAGGTGATTTCCGCTAAAACATTGGTGTAAAATTTTATAGTATTTATGAAACACACTTAAAATGCTTTTATAGGATATAATTCTGTACTCAGGAACGCCATTCAAGATATTCCTGTCATTTCACGCGTACAGTGAAGTTATTGCTTTTCCGTGGTGTCACACAGCGGACCCTTGCGCTGACTATGTCACTTTACTAGAAGGAGGAACTGCTATGGCTAAAGTAAGATCTTAAGAGATAGTATTTATTATACAATAGGGTATTTCACCAAAAAAATCTAATCAGTCCGTCAGATAGATTTTCAAGAAATAATGGAGACATATTTTTTATCGTTTTTTTTTCACGTAAACAAAAGATGAAGACGATACAGTGCTTCGAAAAGTCGTGTCAAGTCGTGACGTCACAAGGTTACTGCTTTTTTACCCACAAAGTGACGTCACATACACCCACTCATCATCTTTGAAGCGTTTTATTTTCGTAAATTTTTATTATTTTGATAAAACAAAAAACACGTATCCAATATTTTTCGATAATCTAACAGACGGACTAATTAGATTTTTTGTTGCTGTTGTCATCATAATCGACATCCTGCTCTTATCACAATTTAATTGGAGCCAGTGTAGCAAAATTATCTTCTTCTCTTCCACACTTCTTTATTAATCGTCATCTCATGACTTTATCCCTTTGCAGCAATATCATCTCTCGCTCCATCGGTTCATTTCCCTGGTCTACTTCGAGTTTAAAATTAACCATTTTGTTTTATCTTTCAGGCGATTTACGAGACAAGCCGTCGCATGTATAAAGTTGGTAACTTCAAGGATATCATGTATTATGCTACTGGTACGAGTATTGACTGGAGCTACGGAACAGCTCGCATTCCCTACTCCTATCTTGTCGAACTGAGAAATAAAAAGTATAAATTCCAACCACCGAAAGAGGAAATACTCATCTGTTGTCAAGAAATACTAAACGGTGTTAAAGCTCTCATAGAATTCGTTGATAAAACACGATGCCTGAACTGTGTTGTTAATGCTAAAAAGCTCAGACAGTAATTTTTTTGTGCTATTCTTTCTCCAGAATAAAATTTTTGGTATTTTATACTAAACATTCAAACATTTTTATTTTAATCAGACACTTACATTAGTGGCCGTTCAATATTGGTACTAAAGACTACACCATAATTTTTGACGGCACATTAAATCAGTTCATTAAAGTAGACACGGCGGGGTCAACCCGAGTAGCTATGTTTTAGGACGCCAAAAAGGTTTTGTTGTGCAGCCCGCCTAATGCACATCGACATAATCCATTAACTTCTCAACAGCGTTCCAAGCTTCTACGCAAGTCTCCAGAATTTGCTCTTTTGGAAGTCTGAACCTGTGCTTTTTGCTTCTTAACTCCACCATAAACGAAAACGGTATCTTCGCAATTGAGTAACTCCAGTCTGTACTGGTCCCGCAAGCGCTATAAGTGAGGTCTTTTGTGCTTCCAACTTTATAAGTTTTCCCAGATGTTTCAAATATTGCCTGAAAATTACCAAATATTGCATTTACAGTTATTATGCTATACAGTTACAGTTAAACTAGAAAACGTATACGCTTCGGTAATTTCGTGTTTCCGAATAAGCTCGAACGTCAATCCACAGATTAAACACCCACAGAGACAGGTTTGGTACTGCCGCGCTTTATTGTTGCGGACTTATCTATCGCGTTCATTTTAAAATGATTGTACGGTTACTATTCCAGACGTACCGCGTATAGTACGCGGTCTCTCAAAAGTTCAAACTTTCTAACCGTGCTAATATCAAATAGGGTAGTTTTAACAAGTGTACTGTTAAAACCACCCGCCAGTTCCATTTTTCCGTAGAAAAACGATGATTGCTGAAGTGCATACTCTTCTAGGGAGATCTGTAGTTACCCTAGCCATGATAGTGCCAGCTTCCAGTAGACGCACGTAGTCTGGACACGGCTCCGTTCGGTTGCCCCACGGGAAAATTATTAACTCATAGTAGCTGTGGAAGGAGAGGAACACCTTGAAAGGCGTTAGCGATCCCAGTATTGCATCCTGAAGCAAAATAAATATACCTTGTCAATCTGTCAGTAATAAATATGTCGAATCGTCAGGATTTATTACGTTAGACTCGAGCATTATGTGGGCGGAACATAGGTTTCGTGCAATGAAAACTCACAGGGTGCGATACACTGTTTTTATTAAACTAACGAAGTATGAAATTACAACTTAACACAGTAACCACAATAATAGTTTATAGCCAAACGAAACGTAGGTCAGTTCCTAGACTGGAAGTTCCGTTCTCTAGGACGGTCGGAAGGCAAGTGTCTCGCCATCGCACGCCTCCACTAGCTAGGCTCCGTCGTAGCACGAAGTTGGCACACGAGTGTTAGTGCTGCCAACACTCGGGTCACGTGCCGCGCTTCGTTTAGCGACCATACTATTGACTGTCTCCGACAAACAATAAAAATCAAAGATAAAAGTAGTACAGTCGTCAACTCAGCAAGTTCCTACAAACAGTCAAAGTTTCTCAATCGATTTTGAACTTAACCATCAACATTTTATGGTTCAAAATTCATTTGAAGAAAATTGACAGCTTGTGGTAACTTGGTACCCTGGTGACTGTACAATACAACATAAATGTTAGTAATAATATAGGATATAATATTTAAGTTGGTTGCAATATACATGTAATACAACTACAAAAGGATCAATGTGGAAATTTACCCTTACTGCGACAGTCTCTGGTTCTGAAAATGGTATTGGACCTCTATAGAAGACATGTGATGGTTCGTCTGAGGAACCTTCGTTGCCGGGGTATTGTCCCCATGCATAACTGGAAAAATAAAAACATTACAACTTCAAATGAATATCGCAGAAGTGGTGTTCATCAAGTAGATCGGCATCTTGATTGCCACCCTTTTGTCAAAAAGTCTACACTTACTGCCGCACTCAGAGAGCTTTAATGATTACTTAGGCCATCACTTAGTAAAGGTTTTGACAGTTTTGTCATACAAAAATATGTCAAATCTTTACTAAGTGACGGCCTAAGTAATCATTAAATATCTCTGAGTACCGCAGTTAGCATAGCAAGTTTAAGTATAGCATAATCCCCAAAAAACGAGACAAAGCACACAGGCCTAGTGGAGTTGATAGATTCGAGAGCATGCCGGTTTCCTTACGGTGTTTTCCCTCACTGTTTTGTTTGACTGTAGTGGCGATGAAATATGAGCATTATACGTTTATTATATGCGCACAGCCAAAGTATGGAAATCTATGGCCGATCTATGTTCCCTCCCACATTTAACCCGTCTACCTTCAAAGCAAGAGTGAACAGGTATCTTTTGGGCATGGTCGTTCGATCATACTCCTCGTCCATCGCTTTCCATCAGACGTGGTCGAGGACCTCATGTCCTCGACCACGTCTGGCTGTCCAGGCTCTTTTTTCAAAAATACTCAAAGTATTGCGCTTGTTTGGTTTCCACAAGCTACAATTCTTAAATTAGGGCCGTTACACCTAGCACTAGTATGAATTTAAATAGCGGTTCATAAAAAGGGGTCCATGTTCTATGATAATATGTACCTAAAGTTTCTGTTCAGATCAACGCCAACACATTGTCCGCCGTACGTTGCCCGATTTTTCCTCCACATGCGGTCAGTTGTGTGCGTGTATTCATAACCATCTGGATTTAAAACTGGTACGATATGCCTGGAAATAAAACTGATGATCACTTACTTGAGTGCAAAAGTGTCTATGTCATGCATTGTGACTGGATTAAATACACATTGCACTTTGCTACATCTTTTATTATGCGCACAGCCAATAAGTGGAATACCCTGCCTACGTCGCGTCGGTGTCCCCAAGTTTATACGGCCTCAATCTATTTAAGTCGCAGGTTAATAGAATAGACATCATCTGGGTTAGCTTGTTCCATTGTCGACCTCATTGCTGTCTTCAGGTTAAGATTGAAGTCTCATTGCTGTCTTCAGGTTAAGATTGAAGTCAAGAGGAGGCCCATATAATATAAAAAAAACATTAGATAGAGGTATCAAACTACGTCCCGTCGGGGCTGCGGGTTGTTCGCAAGAGATACCGCGGCCTCGACATGAAGGGCTAAGAAGGAACATGGGTGGTTTTTAGTCAGTAGAAGTCTGACACTCCCTTTCGCTCTGCCCAAGAGCGGGAGCGGTTATTTGATGATTTTCCACCCACCATAAAAAAAAATAAAAATAAAAAAAAGTTATCAAACTACGTATGATTGGTTTATCACTGTAGAAATTGATATTACTTTGCAGAGATCCCACAAAATCCCTTTCCAAGATAAGTGCTGAATTATCTTCGTAAAGAACGCTCAGCCCTCTGTGTGTGTTATTCTTATCAGAAATTCGTTATTGATAATAAAAAAACATCACGCACGTTAGGCATAGGTGTACTTAATAGTACACCATATTTCCTCAATTATATTTTAGTCCCATGTAATAGGGAGCAAGCCTATTGCCATCGACCGAGCATAAATCCTGACTCCGTGGCTGCTACTAGGAAATTCCTGATGGAAAAAGACAATAACACTTTGTTCGACACGGGAATCGTACCCAGGACCTCATGAGCAAGGGTCGCGCTTACATTCACTAGACCAAAGAGATAGTCAAACAGTCGAGTCAGTCAGGCAGTTGAGTCAGTCTGATAATCAAAGTAACTTTTAATAGTTTTCTACTACAAATAATTACCAATCCTTATTTGTAACAGCAGTTGATAAATTGTGGAAGTTTCTGACGAGCAAGTTAGCCATATACGTGACGACTGCAGTTGTGATCCATTCCCGAGAATGTATGCAAGCGTCCAGCCAAACGCCCGAGTTGTTCGCGTTGCTGTTTGATACCTTCAACATCTGAAAGAGGGTGATCATCTCGTTTTTAGGGTTCCGTACCTCAAAAGGAAAAGACGGATCCCTTATATAATCACTTCGTGGTCCGTCTGTCTGTCAGTCCGTCTGTCTATCAAGATCCTTAATCGGGAAAGCTTGGAGGTATCGAATTAAGCTTATTTGTAAGTACAGAATGCTTGGTTGAAAGATAGGCTCCTTATATAAAAGTTCCGTTTACACTCTGTATGTTATGCAATGCTAATATGTCGACATTTTTGTATAGTTAACCATCTATTCGTATAGATTAATCTATAAGCAGTCCCGATAGGGAGATTGTTTACCTTAATATCTCTTCCTTGAACCGACTTTCCTATTACTGTCACGGTGCAAATTGATGGAAAGTCTTTTTCTAGATCATCAATAAATGAATATATTACATTCAATCTATGATATTTTTTCCAGTCCATTATTTTAACTGAAAATTAATAAGTATGTACATTCATTTAACACCTTAACTCTAAGTTTTTCAGTTTGTCAGAAGCGGTTTCTACTTTGTTAAAATACCTATTACGTAATAGTGTGGTTTCACACTGTCCCTAAATATAGTGTGAAGGCACACTGTTATTACTATGTTTGTGAAAATCTAAAACGTTGATCAATACGGTATGAGAAAGTCGCTTTTGAACTGTGTTTATACACTTAGACCTGATGTACAATTAAGTGGTACATTTGCGGATTTAATACCACCAGTAGTTTGCAGAGAAGTGGCAAGCTCTACGGTGCAGTGAAAAAGACAATGGTTTCCAACGCAAGACACCCTTTACACAATAACATCTTCGTGCCACAAGGGCTGAAAGGCTACGGGTTGTTCGAAAGAGATATCGCGGCCTCGGACACAAACGGCTAAGAAGGAACATGGTTGGTTTTTAGTCAGTAGAAGTCTGACACTCCCAACCGCTCCGCCCAGAGCGGGAGCAGTCATTTGATGGTATCCCACACTCCAAAAAAAAACGCTCAAAAGTGTAACAGATTTTGAAGTGTGTGTCTCACTTGCGATCACTGTAAGGGGACTAAAACTGTTGTGATAAATGTTTATCTTCCCAATCCATTTGTGTCACTTGCTGAGAATATCCCACCTGGACACGAGTTGCCATTGCTGTCCAGACAGTCTTTCTATAGATTACGGACACAGGTTGGTCGCAGTAAGGAAAACCTGTTCATTCATCTTTCGTATGACCGTTCTGCACTAAAACTATTGCCAACAAGATTTATGGCCTTCGGATCGCCCGTGATGACTGGATTATAATAAGAGAAGTCCCTGTTTTGAGTATTGAGACGTAAAAGAAACTAATAAAACATCCTTTTACCTTTTTTTTTCTTTAGTTTCTTCCTTGGTATAATTATAGAATTTCGTACAGTGTGTGGCGAGCGTGACCCTTGAACACAACACAGATGAGTTATTTTAAATTAAACTATAGCATTTTGGAAATAAGACCCTAAAATTCATTCTCGAGAACGGCTGGACCGATTTGACTAATTTTAGTCTTGAAATATTCGTGGAAGTCCAGGGAAGGTTTGGACGGTGAGAAAGTGGTAGGTAGGTAGGCAGGGTAGTTGGTAGAGTAGTAGGTAGGGTAGTAAGTAGGATAGTAGAGTAGGTATGGTTGGTAGGTAGGGTAGTCGGTAGAGTAGTAGGTAGGGCTGGTAGGTAGGTAGGGTGGTAGGTAGGTAGAGTGGTAGATAGGTAGGGTAGTAGGTAGGTAGGGTAGGAGGTAGGTAGGGTAGGAGGTAGGTAGGGTAGGAGGTAGGAGGTAGGAAAAAGAGCATTGCAACGCATGCCGGGTACAGCTAGTTATACATAAAAAAAAACTATTTACGAGCATGCTTGGTTTGTGTGCTGTTACTAGCACATTCAATCCTCTTAGACTTGTTTGAATCTGTACTGCTTGCGTCTTCACCGTAAACATAGAACATGTCAGGTCTCGCCACCTTCGGTTTGATTCGTCGAGCGTGAACAGCTTTCACGGATACGCTCATTTTTTACGATGGTTTGGTCATTTATCTGGAAAAATAAATTAAATATTAACTAATTTTAAATATTTCAAGAGCTAAGAACCAAAGTGGCATAGTCATCTCATCCCCTCTTTTCCTTCTAAGTTGAAGCACAGGATAAATCTGGGTATAATATGGGTAGAGATAACGATATAAAAAGTACACCAAATAACCAAAAACATGAAAAGGGCGAACAATGGCAGCCTCGGTAAGAAAAAGCACAAACCCCGTTTGCTAAACGGAACTCCGGATAATGATGAAGTTACTGTTATCAAAAGAAGAGATGATATAAATTAAAAAACCCTCACACAGATATTGTAACCCCGTTGTTTATTTAAAATGGTAGACAATATATTGCGTGAATTACATTCATATTCCCCTGCGGGAGATCCAAATCGAATGCCAGTCATTGTGATCAATGTATGGCAATCGATGTCCGATATATCGGTATTTGTTACTACATTGTGGCCTGCCCGGATGCGTAGCAAGCGTAGCGGGAAAGGTATCACTACACGTGAATGTATTTCTTTAAAACCTTTTCCTTGCTGAAGAATATCAAGTACATGGTAATCAACAGAATAAATGAACATAGTAGTAATGTACTAATGTAAGAGCGAACTGGTTGTGGATAAAGTTGTTACTTATGAATTATTTAATTTTTCGATAGATCACTGAAACATGCATTGCAGATAAAAGCTGACATTTCTTCAAATAGCCTCTGTATCTTAGATTTATTTGAAAAGACTCTATTTTTTCCAGAGCATGGATGAGGGACGACCCTCATCATGGCATATACCCTAAGTATGGCATACAAGTGATGGCGAAGGCCAAAATATGAGGCTGTCAATCATGATGATAAGCTTAAGTGTGTCTAGTGATCCAACGAGTTCTTAATGAAAAGGGAATCCGAAACAGTCTTATAATTAGTACTGCGGTAGTTCTTACTGCGTACGTGTTTCGTCTTATGAGAAATATTAACATGGAAGTATCCAAAAATGTTCTGTTCTAGATTTCATTTGCTCTTTTTTCTCACATAGTGTTTTAACGGTACTTTCACGAAAATTTACGAACTGAACATATACAATGATGATTTAAATTTTGCATTACCTAAATGACTATGAAATATTTACCAACATTTTTGACTTATGACATAAACTATAGAAAAAAATATAGTTGTCATTAAAAAAGTGCAACTTTTTCAGAACCTAGAACTTCGTTCATTGAGGGACCGAAAAGGTTGATTTTATGCCTAACAATTTCTACCTTAAATAGATTCACTTACATTCAATATCCAAAATAAAACAGCACACTTCAACCATAAATCCAGATAAAACATTTCAATGCAACTGTCGAAATCGCGAACGAATTTCGTGCTCAGATTAGAAAACCGCGAGCAGAAAACTCGGCGAGCGAAGCCGCGCTGTGGTCGACAGCCAATCACACGGGCACAATGTCACGCTGCGATGGAGTATCATGGTCCTGACAAGCTATCGAGATTCTATATCGAAAAGAAAACGAGACGATATCGTTTTAAAACTTAATAGATCTAAGTATAAAGTCATCTTTGGTGAAACTGTTTTCGATTCAACAGGCCAGGGCTGGCTCAGGGATGAACAATAAAATTGTTTGTTTTGTAATCTTCTCTTTAGCTAGTTCGAGAACAACCGGAACTCAAGTTGTGCGTGAGTTTTCCTTTAAATTATCATGAATTTTCTATAGGGTGTACCAGAAAGGTGTACTCTTATGTCAAGGTGTAATTTAGACCATGAAACTAAACAACTTTCTCTATGGGACCACGATAAAAATCGTGAAAATAAATTACCTGGTCGATCTATAGGTTAAGCCGTGCCTGCCTAGGTTGGTCCGAGGATGGGTGAGCATCTTCTACATACCGTCCCGGCCCGGTTCCGGCTTTTATTTGTAAATCTTTGACAGTCGTTACAGGTAGTCAGAGACCTGCAGGGCTGTTGCGTATCTTTTTAAATGTCAGTGGCTATCATAGTGTCCATCGATTAACTGACAAATGGTTATGGTTTGGTACAAAATGGAACCATTTGACAGTTAATCGATGGACACTGTAATACAGGTTTTTAAGAAACCTACGTCAGGCACCAGCTCTCACAATGTGAATCTTATTTAGTTCAAAACTGTTATGCGCTGCAAAACCATTGTGAGAGAAAATAAATAAAAAATATATTATATATTATACTATGATAACCACTGACATCTAAAAAGATACGCAATAGCCTTGCAGATTGTCACAAAACCAGTCTTACCAAGAGGTATCATATTACCCAGTCAGCTGCATCCTGTTAGACTGGAAGCTGACAGGATGCAGCATAGGTTTAGCAGAAAAGGCTAGGCAGATGATAAAGTCACGATTTCGTGGTTGGTTTTCACTTTGAAGTAGACAGTCTGAATCACACCCTGAAATATGACCATACCTTTCTGGTACATGCTGTAGACTTATGGCAGTTATACCTAGCTAGTAATCTGCGTTTGTGGTCTATATAAAATGTAATAAGAAAGACGCTCCTCCAGGTATGCCAAGTTCTTCCTGGTGACACTTAACGATTTCGAAAACATGGCAAGATTTTGGGAAACAGAGGAAATTCCAGACAAACCATCATCAACTACTGAGGAACAACACTGTGAGGAACATTATAACGCAACTACCACAAGACTGGCGAACGGACAATATGTGGTACAAATGCCAATGAAACCAAACTTCGAAGACAACTTAAAAAACGCCAAGTCGCAAGCATTAGCACAATTCCTTCAACTGGAAAGGAAAATGTCAAAAAACAAAGAACTCAGTTACGAATATAAGCGTTTTATTAACGAATACATCGCTATGGGACACATGAAACCTGTCTCAGGAGAAAGTAGGAGCCAAGTCTACCTACCTCACCATGGCGTGTTAAGAGCTGAGTCCACTACAACAAAACTAAGAGTAGTGTTCAACGCGTCGTACAAGACAAAAGGAGACAGCAGTCTCAACGATCACATGTACTGCGGTCCGAACTTACAAAAGGATATACTGACACTACTTATTAACTGGAGAACATACAGATACGTCTTCACGGCAGATGTCGAAAAACTATATCGGTTCATCTGGCTAAACGATAAACAACAACATCTGCAAACTATAGTCTGGAGATCTTCCCCTAACGAACCTCTACAAGATTGGCAGTTAGGCACAGTAACTTACGGAACAAAAAGTGCACCTTATCTGGCAATGCGCACTCTGCATAAACTCGCAGAAGATGAAAAAGATACTTACCCGGAAGCTGGAAACGTCCTAAAAAACTACTTCTACATGGATGATTTGGTTTACGGGCAAGATACTATTGCTGCATCGAAAACACTGGTAACACAACTAATTGAGTTGCTGAAAAAAGGAGGATTTAACTTGAGAAAATGGAAGACGAACGAACCAACTATCTTGGAGGACTTGCGAGATGATCAAAAGAGCCAGAATACGAACATCGACTTTAGCCCAGAAGAAACAACAAACTCAAAAATGTTGGGCATGAGGTGGAATCAAGACAACGATAGCTTCACATACCAATGGGATCTACCGCTCAAGAAAAAGCTGACAAAACGCGTACTACTGAGCGAAATTAGCAAACTGTACGACCCACTTGGACTACTATCGCCACTTACAATAAAAACCAAACTCCTGTTCCAAAAAATCTGGATAAGCAAAATCAACTGGGATGAACGTTTATCCGAAGATCTCGCAACGGAATGGGAGACTATGAGAAAAGATATCCCATTGCTTAACAAACTTTCCATACCACGATGGCTGCAATGTCAAGAAAACAACCTAGAGATATATGGGTTTTGCGACGCAAGCGAAAAAGCTTATGCATGTGTCATTTATAGCCGAGTTAAAAATCAAACCGGCGAATACAAGACTACGCTAATTACGGCAAAAACAAAGGTTGCACCAATCAGCAATAAGATAACAGTACCTAGAATGGAACTTTGCGGGGCCGTTTTACTAGCTAAACTGCTAGAAAAGGTGCGAAACACTCTCTACACTAAAAACCTACACATAAGATGCTGGACCGACTCCAAGGTCGTTTTAGCCTGGCTGCAGGGCGATATAAACAGATGGGACAAATATGTAGCTAACAGAGTGAAACAAATAAACAGCATTATCTCGGCAAACTGCTGGGACTATGTGAAATCAGAAGAAAATCCTGCCGACTGTGCAACTCGAGGTTTAACACCATTACAACTTCTCGATTTTAAACTTTGGTGGAATGGGCCAGAATGGTTACAAACAAATACGTTACAAAACCATCAAGACAATCGCTTGACCTACACAACAAACACTGAGTTGCGAGAAATAAACTGCTGCGCTGTCACATACAAGAAATGTGAAATAATTGACACATTACTGAATAAAAACAGTAATTATAAACGCGTAATACGAGTGCTTGGATGGATTCTACGACTCAGCAATATTCGTAAGCAAAAACGCGCACTAAACGCAACCAATAACTTAACCGACTGCGGTAATAAAAAGGAGGTTTTGTGCTTAACAACACAAGACATAATGGGAGCAACAGAATTGGTTATTAAGAACGTTCAAAAGGAAAACTATGCCGACGATATAGAATGTTTAAAGAAAAACCGACCAATATCAACAAAAAGCAACTTGCTGAAGTTAACCCCATTTCTGGACAACAGTGGAATACTGCGCGTGAAGGGGCGACTAGGCTACTCAACTTTATCTCCCGAAGCTAAACATCCTATTATTCTTCCGGCAACAGGAAGATTAACGGAGCTTATTATTCAAGAGGCTCATCGTGACACTCTCCATGGTGGCGCCCGGCTCACTTTGGCTCATTTACGTCAGAAATTTTGGGTCATTGGAGGTAGCAGGACAGTCAAGAAGGGGCTTCGACAATGCATCCGATGTCATCGGTTCAAACCAAACCGAAACGTCCAACTGATGGCAGACTTACCAAAGGAGCGTGTCACTCCATCAAGACCGTTCACGAACACGGGTGTAGACTATACCGGACATGTTGATGTGAAAATCAACAAAGGAAGAGGAGTTACAACTTGCAAGGCTTACATAGCAATATTCATATGCATGGTGACCAAAGCCGTGCATTTGGAATTGGTGTCAGACCTGACTACGCAAACGTTCCTCGCCGCATTCAAAAGGATGTGTGCCCGCAGGGGTACACCCCGACACGTATTCTCCGACAACGGCACGAATTTTGTGGGCGCAGCAAAACTACTTCAACAGGGATTTGAAAAACACAATACCTTTAAGACTTCTGAATTCACCGATGAGATGAGCCACTTACAAATTGAGTGGCATTTCAACGCGCCACTATGGCCAACAGCTGGAGGCCTGTGGGAGGCTGCCGTCAAATCAATGAAATATCACCTACATCGAGTACTGGGGGAACAGAAGCTTACTTTCGAACAATTTACTACTTTACTTAATCAAATTGAAGCCTGTCTAAACTCTCGTCCGCTGTGCCCATTAACAGAGGATGTCGAAGACCTGGAATATCTAACGCCAGGCCACTTCCTCATTGGCGGCCCCCTCCTGTCACTACCACAAGAAGAGCAAGACTTTGCTGAGCACGATCTACGAAACAGATGGAAGCTTGTTGAACAAATGAACGTGCACATCTGGAAGCGCTGGTCGAACGAATATTTACATCAACTCCAAACCCGTAGCAAATGGCAGCACCCAAAAGAAAACCTGAAACAAGGAAGCCTAGTACTAGTAAAAGATGAACACTTACCTCCTGGGCGCTGGGCTTTAGGAAGAGTCCAGGAACTACATCCAGGCGCCGATGGTCGAGTACGAGTTGTTACCTTGAAAACTGGAAAAGGTTCACTTAAACGACCAATAACGAAGCTTTCACCATTACCGCTGAAACTAGAAGAAACAAGAGTAAACGAAGAGGAAGAGAAAAGGACACCTACTCCGGAAACCAAAAAACTAGGAGGCACAACTAAAAACAAAAACAATTGGCTGTCACTTGTTCTCCTATCCATAGTAGCGATGACGGGAATTGCACAATCTGCGCCAACGACGAATAACTGGAAGGTTACACCTATACCGAGCAATCATCCGATTTACTTCGATGAAGCAGGGACAATACAACTAATACATGACGAATGGAATCTATTGGTTTACTATAACTTAACGTCATACTGGCAAGCAACTGATCGAATCAATGATTACGTGAACCAAATAGATAAACTATGCCAAAGAATATCACATGACTACACGCCTTGTGAAACAATTGTCGGCCACCTACGTCATGAACTGAGTCACCTAACCGACTACAACTCTATGCTGCTCACTCAACACTCAAGACCAAAACGAGGTTACTTTGATGGAGTTGGGAAATTATCAAGAACTCTTTTTGGAGTTCTCGACGCAGACTTTGCCGAAAAGTACGAAAAAGACATACAGAACCTACAATCAAACGATGACTACCTACTCCAACTTATGAAAAACCAAACACTGATTGTAGAGGCTGAAAATAACATTATAAAAAGAAACACTGCCTTTATGGATGAACAATTCAAAACATTGTGCGCCTATATGAACCAAACTAGCAGCGACATCACAAAAATAGTGAACAGGGCGCAAATGCTATTCACGATGAATGACATAAATACCGCAGCCATGACGGCAACTCTGATTTTTAGTGATTTAAATCGAATAGGGGAAATGTTGATAAATGCTCTCGCCAACATTTATAGAGGACATTTAGATACACATTTATTTCCTGCTAACCAACTGATCGAACAGCTCAACATAATATCAGGCAGGTTGCCACAGGGATTGTCGTTACCGGTAAAGGACATTCAAAGGGATTTAAAAAATATTTATGACCTCATTCACGTGAAGGCTCGCATTACAAACAACTTTATGCTATTTGAAATACACATCCCCTTGCTGAGCGATGAGGACTACAAAATATACCGAGTTATACCAACACCGATCCTTACACAAGGACGTTTAAAACTCGTGCAAGCAAGTTCAAGCTTCATCGCAATCAACTTTTTAAAGAACTCTTACATAACAATGGAAGACCAAGACATGCGGCAATGTACATCATACGGAGAAGACGAATTCCTATGTGTCTCACGTAATCCTGTCTACAACATGCACGACAAGTACGCTCCATGTGAGGCCCAAGTCTTCAACCAACAAGAGTCTTTATCATGCGTCCTCAAAGACGTAACATGCAAGGAAACCTGGATAAAGCTGCACAAACCGAACATGTGGCTATTTACACTGTGCGGAAAACAGCTGATGCGCGTCATATGTAACGGTCAAGTTACGCCTGCGGTCATTGACGGGACTGGAGTGATTTCCTTGAAATCAAAATGCTTACTGCAGAAAAACGACGCCACAATATTTACACACAATCAGCTGGGAAGTAGTTACAACATGGAACCAGAGATCGAAATACCTACTTTAAACTCAACAATCAACAACATATTTGACCACGGCTGGAATAATGCCAAATTGAATATAACAGAACAAGGATCACCAACTGCTGTAGAAATAAGAAAAATAGACCAGCAGTTGACATTCCAGAAAAACAGGGAAATATTACCGAAGGCATCCGACATGTCAAATCACGACATCTATCTCTATTCGGTTACTTCTTTGTTGTTGGGAGGAATCGCTGTGCTTGCCCTCTATCATATCATCAAACGAAGGTGCAAAACAAAGAAAGGCATCAAAACACTCACTTCCAAAACTGGAGTGACACCTAGAGGAAGGGAGAACTTTGGAGGAGACATCGAGCTACAAGAAATACATTCGACAGCAGCGGAGCCCGTTTACAGTGAAGCAAGACAGCCGAAGAAAGTATTTCACTTTGACGATTTAAATTGAGTGTTATACCTATACTTTTACATTTATAACTTTACACATTAACTTTTGTTTACTATTTAACTTTTATTATTTACTTTGCACTTTTCTTAGATAATTATTTGCTTTGTAATGGATGCTCAGCCCACTTTTCCCTCGGGAGCATGTACGGTTCACGTACAGGCAAATTGCTAACGCCGCAACCTACTTTACGCTACTCGTTTAGTTTACTTTTATAATTACTTATACTTATTAAATTAGTTGACCAATAGCTGCCGTAGCGCTATAACCGCGGATTAGCATCCAAACATAACTTACGTGTAACTTTACAAATATACTGAACTAAGGTGAAATCTGTGGTTTTCGTCAACTCACAACTTAACTACCTCTGAGCCATACAGGCACAGTCAGCTCAGTGTAACGGCGACTAATTCAATTAACTTCGTACCTTAACTGCGACACTCATCATCATCATCTTCCTCTGCCCTTGTCCCATGTTACTTGGCTCTGTACAACACGTTTATTATTTTACTCACATGCGATTCGACCCCCCTTATCACAGATCCATACCAAGACGACACACATAATAATCAAGATTGAACAAGCATCTTCTGAGCACGCTTATTCCATCATAAACCTCATCCATCGCTTTCCATCAAGTGTGATGGAGGTCTAGACCTGGCCCATTTTGCAATAAAAAAGCTAAAATACAGTATACAAGTCCTGGTGCATCGTGTTTATTGCCTCCTATAAAACCGAGAACTCACTATCGCAAAACAACATCGCAACGATATCGCAATTGGCCGCACTCGCTCCAAACTTCCACGGTTCAACTTTGACGTGGATACCCACACTCGACTGCACACGCAGTTCGCTAATTGCAACAAATGAGATTGATTGTAATGGACATGCGACTCCGACCTTAGCCGATGTCAATTTGTTACTGTTACTTGCTTTGCACTGCTCTAAATTTATTCTATGTAATTTGACAAGAAAAGTGTGGTAGGAAAGGGTTTTTTAACGGAATGAAGGACAGAGCCAGTGAGTATTTTATTTGTTGATGATAATATTTCTATTTGTATTGAGCAGAAAGTGCCATCAAAGCAAAATCGTGCATAAATTAAGTGCCACGACCTCGATGCTTCGCCTTCACTACCTCGTTCCTAAACACGAGGTCCTGGTCCTGTATTCGATTCCCGGGTAGTGGTGTTATTGGGCTTTTCTATCAGGAAGTTCTCAGTAGCAGACACGGAGCCTGGATTTGTGCCCGGTTGATGGCAATAGGCTCGCCCTCTATACATGGAACTTAAACATAGCTGGCGAAATGTGGGTGTATTATTATCTATACCTCGATCTAACTCTTCAGGGATTACAGGCGTGATGTTATGTATGTTATGTTGGCATTTGAATGTAGTTGCATTGCTGCGATACTACATTCTACCTGAACTCTAGTTAAAGAACTACTTACTGTAGTACATACTCGTATAATACGTTTGAATTATTAAGATGTCAGTCATTTACTCAGGAAGTAAATTTTTTTTTTGGGGTTAGGAAATTATCAAAAGACTCCTCCCGCTCTGGTAAAGAGTAGAGTGGTAGGGAGTGTCCGACTTCTACTGACTAAAAACCACCCATGTTCCTTCTTGGCCCTTGTGCCGAGGCCGCGGTTTCTCTTTCGAACAACCCGCAGCCCCGACGGGAGAAAATTAAAGCTCGTGTTCCTATAAACTAAATTAAATCATTGATAGACTAAAAACAATAATTTTATCGCTAGCTTAAGGCAACATAAATTTCATATTCCATTATCTCAACACAAAGTTCAACAACTCCATTACAAAACAACAATAGGAGTCAGAAATAAAGCTATGAGCACAAGAGATCGTAAAGAGCACAATTCGACAGCTAATCTAGTTAAGATGCAAGTATCCGGGGCGCAATAACTTGGGTTACCGTTTGGCGATAATTAACGCGATGGCTGTGAAGATAGTGGCGCGAACGTCTGCACCCCGCCTAATTGATACGTACGACGGAGACGGCGACTGGAGCGACGGTGCTACTGAAAAATGGTGATAAGTAAAGAGTTCTGGGAGATTTTGGCGTGTTTTTTTAAAGGTTTTAGGTGATGTTGTTCCTTATTGAGATGATGTGTGTGTGTCATTGTTCTAATCAATTATTACAACAATGTGTAAAAGTCGTTGTTTTAACCTGTTTATGCTCTACTCATAGTTTTTGCGTGATCTTGAATTTTTTTTTACTTTATACGCTGCGTACAAACGTCTTAATCTACTATTAGAGAATTCCTCAGCCGAAAGGGCAAAAATATCGCATGTTCGTGGTGACGCAGCGAGTGGAGGGGGCGATGTGTTTAACCCAGTGCACGTTCAGAGCGCACTCACTTTTGCTCGGGCGCTCGGATGCGATAGACGTCTATTGGGACCTGTAGTTATAGTTATGTCGGTTTCTTAATGTTTTTATAACTGTGTTGGTTTTTTGATGTGCTATTTAAAAATAAATAGTTTGAGGTTACATTGTCGTTTCTTTAAAAAAAATTAAATAAGCTTCTGATCCATAAGACGACAACCAATTTAGTTAAATATTGGTTGTAGAAGATTTAGATATCTATTTTAAAAAAAAAAAAAACGTTGCACCACACTAGGAATATCTCCTGTATCGTGGGTGTCTACAAACATTTAAACTCACATACACAAATACCCAGACCCGGAACCACTACCGGGCCATACAAATATTTGTTCCGTGCGGGAATCGAACCCGCAACACGCAGCAGTCCAATCGCTCAGCCACTGCGCCAACCGTGTCGTCAACTGTGTCGTATTACTTTTAGTTATTCAGGTTATTCCTTAGAAAGATGAGGTTTGCTATACAACGGTCTTACTTCAGTGTGAAGTTAACTTCAAGAGCTGGCGCTGCCGTGAGCAATTAGAAAGAGTGTCCATGGAGTTTCTTACCCATTCTTCTCCATGAAATCTAGGCTTTGAAATGAGCAAGTATTATGCCTGGGGCTGGACTGTACGTAACTTATTTTTGACTACGCAAAAGTACCGGTCACTGGTCTTTTTGAAATAAATGCTTTAAGTTTGGTCGTGGCAGCAAAAACGAGTTCGTTACTCGAAAAAAATATATAAAAGAATGTTTTTTTGTCCTAAATAGAAATAAAACGTTACTCACAATTCAAATCGCAACCTTTAATCAGTAGACAGCAGAAGATTACCAACACTACTAATGAACGGTATTTTGACACACGCTCATTGGCTAATCCCAGCTCAATGCGACACTGAATTCCTAGTGCCTTCAATTAATTGGCTCGCCTCTGCGGGAGCTGATGCGATCAGTCGACTACAGTCCTTTCATACTTAGTTCACGTCTAACAGCCGCAACTAAAAACAACCTTATTTTTACGAGTATAAAGATCACTGTTATTTGACAGGCTTGTCAGTGGTTGTAGCGGAACGGCAACCTTATTACATGGTTACAAAGATCATTTCATTTTGACAATTATCCCCAATCAGAAGTAGGTGAACTGTGACAGTACTGCGTAAAGTCCATTTCACGAAAGAAGTCTCGCAGACGCAGCGCTGTATGTCGCGCGACATAATGTTGTTTCACAACTTTTGGCATCGTAAATAAACCTTATAACGCACTAATCCAATAATAAACTCACAAAATATCTACCACAACAAACGCACCTTGATAACATCGACAAACGACAACATGGCCGATCTGTTAAATTTAGTTCCACAATTGTCCGCGGGACTTCTTTCGTGAAATGGACAATACGCGCTGTATCGTTTGTCTGTCGTATTTGTTCAAAGAGTTCGCCAGCTTTATCATTAGATATCGTGGTTTGTGTGTGATACTGTGGAACATTAATGCGATGAAGTTGATAATATATGTCTCGGATCTGGTTATTGGTACGGACATATATTGAATCGCAAGCGCGCCAATGGTGACGTCACGTGACCTACTTACTAGTTTACCCACACCACAGCGAGCTTCAACAGTCGTGATGTTTTGAGCTCTCAACGAGGACGATATTCAATGTCTGATCGCAGCGGAGTTGAGGCTTCCTGAAACTACACCCGATTTATTGTTCCCCGTGTTATGCCTGGGATACACGAGGCCAGTTTTTCAAGCCAGGACAGCAAGCTAGTTCTCTACTAAACTGTCCTGTCTTACTGCCCTGGGTTGGAACATGCTAGAAATGAAACTAGTTTTGTCCACACGAGACCAAAAGTACTAGCTTACTGACATTAGCTTTGTTTTGTGTTAAATTTTTATCGATTTGTCCTGTTTGAGACCAATAAATAGTTTTAAGCTATTGCATAGCTTCTATCGCGGGCCTTGAGCGTGGGGACCGAATCCAGAAATTCCGTAACGAAAATAAAAACCTAACGAACTGACACTTGACAAATTGACACTTGACAATTTCTTGAAATCAAAAATTGTGAGTTGCCTGTATTTAAAACGGCCTGTATTATTCAGTCAAAAACTTCCTCAAAGAATTTCTGTGAGCGTGTTAATTAATTTTATAAGTCTAAGATAAGATACTATTAATAGAAATTATCAATAAATTACATTATTTGAGCTAACATATTAATAAAAATAAATTAAATTATATAAATCAAATGTAACCTTCATAGCTCTAACCACTAAGAAAAACTATGACACAAAATAAAAGAAAAAGTAAATGACATCTTGACAACTGACGTAATGTCAGATGAAAAGTAAACATTGAAAAATTATTAGATTTAATATTTTAAAACAGCAAAATCAAAGTTAATAAATCGAATAAGATCGATTATAAGGCTGCCAACAAAAATAGTTGTCGCCAAGGCGCGACATGAGAGATAAAAGGACATTTTATAAAAGATGAGGATGATTAGTAAAAGTGTAAGTATAAATACTATATTTAAATACTGCATTAATAAAATAAATAAATAATTATAATTGCATAAGTTGATAAAAAATGCTATGCAATAGCTTTACCGCGGCAGTCTCCAGTGCCACACGTCTTTTTTCTTTCTTTTCTTTCTGTCCTTGTTTGAAAAGCTGGCCTCGTGTATCCCGGGCATTAGTGTTAAATTGTGATTTCAAATAATTTTATAGTTTAATAAATACACTGTGTCGAGTACATTTTCATTGCACGAAACCCATCTTCTGCCTACATAATACTCGAGTCTCACAAAATAAATCCTGACAATCCGACATCTAGTTCCTGACATCATTGAAACAGATTTAATACGATACTGGGATCCTGTTTTTCATAGTTCTGAAATACATAGTTTATAGTTCTCTCGACCAAATTAGCTAAAACGTGAAATGGGCGACAAAAGGATACAAAGAAGGTCCTATACTTAGCACATCGCAGATATGTGATGACATACCTATTTATAAACAACCTGATTCTTTGTGTAAAGGTGTGTTCTATTGGTTAATTTCCTGTAGAGTGTAGACTACAACGTAATAGAAAAATGGGTGAATAAAAGAGACATTATGTTAACAAATCGAAATGGTAACATCCCTTTTTGACAATATAATACAGTAATCCCTGACAGATTCGAATAATGCCTTAAAGCGACTGGGGTATGCTTTTAATGTGGGCCCAGATCGTGTAAACAAGGATTTTGTTGGCTTCCTACGCCTCCGGCGATTGTTCTCAGTAAAATGCCTACTACAACCGCCTCTCCCGAAGTTTTATCCAAATCCAAATAACATTGCGCGTTTTGTCAAAGACAGAACTTGCAACGTACAAACAAAATGAGTAATGTATATTAAAATAAAAGAATAGTGGTAAAATCTCGTTGTTTAGGTGCGGGATGGAATCAAAAAATGGTGGCTCCAATAAAGGACATCATTAATTCCCGCCGGTCGCGATGTCGGCTCCGAGCTCGTCGGGAGATTGGTTGCATTACCGTAATAGCGTCTGAGAAAAATATCCGATCAATAGCCGAGAGACCGTTTGTTGTGGTTGATTGTTGTTTATGAAATTGTGATGCGTAACATAGAATGAAGAATACCGAATACCTAATTAGTGTAGGTACCTATTTGTTTGATGTTATTCTCTTAGTAGTAGGTGACAAACCTTTTAAACTAGCATGAAATCTTTCTGTTTATGGGTGTGAAAACTAAACGAACGATCTCCTTTACCTAATCTTAATAATACTTGAAGGCTCACTCACTGTCTGCATAAAGATAGTGCGCACTTCAGTTCTGAACTAATTGAAAAGTTCTACTAAGTATATTAGCTTGCAACAAACTTAATATCGAAGTTTTTCCAATTTAATCTCAAACGTCTACCAAAATCAATCGCAAACACACTCTTAAGTATTCACTGCTACATGTAATACGAGTGTACCCACACATGTAAAACTAAGACATTTTTCTCCGCTGCGTCGAAAACAATTTCCCCAGTGGACGGGCCTCGGTGCTCCAAAGTATTTCTTTCAAATAATTATCCGACAAAAACATCCCAAGATTCTTGTGGAGTTCGTTAGGACCCGGAGCCCTCCCTAAGCAGAATTAATGATTCCCTTTATTGAAAGTTCAATTTTTTGATTAGGAGCCGTGGGGCGACGCCCTATACTGTTTAAACACCGGATAACACGGCATTTATTTACATTCGGCCAGTATTGATTTGATTTATTCTTTAAGTTGCTCTTTTTGGAGATGTTTCTAATTTGTTACATGATGGGGTGTCTTTGTGAACAAGTTTACGGTTTCTAGATTGAATACAGCATCGTTTATTTCTTCTGAACGCTAAATATACCGACTAGTTGGTTGAAAAGAGTTATTATGGTGTCCTGTGAAAGGCATAAAGCTAACCTGAACCTCGGGTTCGAGGCTCGAGTCCTCGTGGAAGTCAACGACCCACCAAACATTTCTCCGTGTACCTCGTCTGCGCACGACCAGGCTGTCAGAAGTGTATCGACAGAGAGAGAGAGAACCTGAACTGCTGAACCGTGAGTTCAAATTCCCCTGGTAAGCTTGCGGATCTGCTACCACGGCCCAAGCAATCATAACACAATGGACATGTTGTTCTCTCGTTTCGTACCAGTCAGCAAGTCACTATATCATAAGTAATTATAACAATTTCGCGCCTGAAGGAATAGCCAAAGGCGTATCTAATAATATTTATTTATATAGGATAGGTACACCCACATTTCACCAGTTATTTTTAAGTACTAGCCGAGTCTATAGTCCGGTCAAATTGGACCAGAAAATAGAGGTAAGGTTACACTAATTCCCACCCGGCTGAAAATTGGTAGGTTTGTTCAGAACATAAATGAAATGTCAAAAGTCCTTATCGATCCGACACCTGGAAAAAAATATATTCAAGGTCAAAGGTCACAAAAACGGGTTTTTTGCGAAAGAATTGTAATCTAAGCACGTATTTTATATACGTGGTGTACTTATACATATTAAGGCGATTACAACTCTTTCATCTTTTTGAATCGATATATTTCAAAAATGGTGGCTTTTAGAAATGAAAGTGTTGGGACATTTTTATAGATTATTAACTGATCTATAATTTTGTCTTTGCAAATTTTATGGTGAAACTTACCGTTTTGAAATCTGAAAATCGCGAAAAACCCGTTTTTGTGACCTTTGACCGTGATTTTTTTTCAGATGTCGGATCGATGAGGACTTTTTACATTTCATTTATAATGGTGTTTTGAACAAGCCTACCAATTTTCAGCCGGGTGGGAATTAGTGTAACCTTGGATGTCTAAATTGACCGGACTACTATTGCTGTCGACCGGATATAAACCAGACTTCGTGTGCTACTGAAAAAAATCTGATGGACAACAATACTTTACCCGTCTTGGAAATCGAACCCAGGTCCTTATGCTTAGTCGCCGATGCAACCAATAGACCAATGAGACTCTCAACCAAAACCACGATAATAATAAAAAACTCCAATTTAATACCATTTACAACCGATGCAATTCCGATACCACCCCATTGTCTCCCTAAACCGATTCTAAAAAGGCATAAGATCTATTTATCGAGACGATACAAATTGCGTCGGCACCGGCCCCAAGTGCCGTAATCTGTGGAGGCGATCCGGCAGCCGTCCGGTACCGTCGCGCCGGACGGCGGTCGACCGGCGAGAATCTAATTTGGTTCGGTAGCCGTCGCTCATTTGTTCAAATTACACCCCATGCAGCCCGGCGAGACGTGTCCGAGAAAACGGGAGAAGCTGCCAAGTTTATAAGTATGTGTTGTGTTCATGGCAACGTTGCGTGGAGGGTAGGTAGAGGTTCAAGTGAGTTGTTCGTTTTGTGGAGTATTAGATGTTCTTTACGAATAATGTTTTGCTGAGGTTAAGTCACATGTAGACGTTTGTTAGGTAGGGAAAAACAATACTCTAGTTTTTTTTACTGCTACTGTTGACGGCTAAAGGATATTGTTATATGAAAATGGTTAACTTTGTGTACTTTTTGCTTCCATATCTTGTAAATACCAACCAACTGGATTTGACAGTTAAAATATAGTTGGAAAATAAAAAAAAACAATATTTTTGAATGAAAGACTGATGGGCAATAATTGTCGTATTTAAGATAATATGATATTAACTGCCGTACTCAGAGAGCTTTAATGATTACTTAGGCCATCACTAAGTAAAGGTTTTTTTTATTAAGTCTGCCGATGTACCTCTCTTACACATTTTTTTTTCTTAGCCTATATTGTCCCACTGCTGGGCAAAAGCCTCCCCCATAGCCTTCCATTCTTACCTCGGTGTGGCTTTCCCTTTTCCTTTCTTTCTCTAATACATACTTATGTTTTATTAAATAAATATGAATAAAGCCTGACAACGATTTGTCTCTTCTAGAATTGTAATTTAACTTATGAAATCATTTCATTTTTCATTACGCAAGAATACGTTATAACATCTATAAATAAATTCAACTGATCTTAGTTGACCTATTTATATATTTGGAAATAAAGTAACGTGTAAGCCCTCCCCTTCCCTCTGACCTCGGAGGTCGGAGTACTCAAACTATTCAACCCTCAGGCACTTCCGGGTCCTCTCTTTGTAGCGAGTGATCTTTCCTTCCTTTATCAATTGAAATATTCTCCGGAGCGACACATTCTGCATTTGATGGTGCTAATTTTTTGTTTGATGAATAGCTTGGGTGTGGCTGACGTCAATGTGTAGGCAGATTAATTGATTTAACGAGATCATCAATTGAAATAGATAATTGGCAATGAATTATACAAGTAAATGTAGGTTTGACGTTTGACGTAGGCTCATGTATTCGTAGCACTCACGTAGCAATTTGACGCAATCTTCGAAATGCTAGTATTTTTTAGTTTTGTCAAACCACTTAAGGTACAACAATAACACAAGTAAAGATTTTAATGCTTAAGAATAGAATAGATTCCTTTTATTTTCAGGTAACAAAAACCCGTAGATAAATACCTTAACCTAAATATTAATATATAAGTAACTTATAACTATGTTAGTAGTACCTACTGCCAGTCAACTAAGGTTATAAAACCAGCTATATAAAACCTGTTTCAGTCATCTCTCAACTACATAAATCTAAGATACACGCAAATCCCAGCAAATATCATAATTCAGAATCTCACTATCAACAATAATCTCACCATAAAGTAAGTCATAGTACACACGGTAAGAGGTAGTGGTCGATGAGGCTCAGGTAGCAAGCCAGGTGTCGTTCACGCTTCGCGCCTCGGCACACAGCAGCGGCGTTACTATGCGACGCAAGCTCCAACAATTACGATGCGGAGCCGACGGGGCGCTCTTATGTAACTCCCCTTATAACGTTTGCGAAGTTCGAGTTTCAAGTTTATGATGTGTATTTTGTGGCTGTTTTTTGAATGAACTAATTTTGAGTTCAGGTGTAACTGTTCTGTTTACGTATATATACAAAATCTTGTTAAAAATCACGATAGAGTCAAGATTCATGATGTAGAAGGAAAAATAAAATAGTAATATGGTTTCTTTGTAGCTAAGCTATTGACTTCTGGAATTATTTAATCTCGTACATGGTTGATAAGCATTTTAATATGTCGAATGAACTGTCCTAGGAATAGTCACGACTCCGTAGTCATGTCTGATTTATATCCGTACCAGTCAGTCATATTCCGGTGTCTAGGGTCCGCAACCAGTCAGAACAATTACTCAGTTACTCAGTCATTACAGGTAGTTGCCTGATAGTTTGACAATCAGTCTTACCAAGGGGTATCATAATTGTCTACCCAATAATAATTGGGTTGTGGTGGTCAGAGTCAGAATACTGGTATTCAGCTGCATCCGTTAGACTAGAGGCCGACCCCAATATAGTCGGGAACAGGCTAGGCAAATGATGACGGCAAATGTGGCTAAGCTGAATATGATGATGATTAAATAAAGAAAATGCCATTTAGGTATGGTATTTCCGAAACTAAGCCATTAGTTGTTCGAAAGAGATACCTCGGCCTCGGCACATGGGCTAAGAAGGAACATGGGTGGTTTTTAGTCAGTAGAAGTCTGACACTCCCTTTCGCTCTGCCCAGAGCAGGAGGGGTTATTTGATGATTTCCCAACCCCCCCAAAAAAAAAGGCATTGCATTATTTTGTTCACGGTATATCATTTTAGGTTATGTTTATAACTTTAAGCTTAAAACAGATAGTCTGTTTTCATAGTTTGACTGGACATTTAATTGTAGAGATCACTTTGTAGAGCAGAAGCTTAATTTTGTAACTTGTTAGTGGCAGAATGAACTCCCTGTATGTAGGTCAGTCGTATTTAGTTGTGAAATTTCGCTGATTTTCTCATTAGCTTTGTTATAGAATAGATATTTAAATTTGTAACTAAGATCTGTTAATATAGGTGAGACTGAATAATTAGTGTTTTTATCAAACGAGCATAAAGTTATATAAAGCGTGTCAACACACAGAACACAGCTGTTAAATGTTCGCTTTGGAACATGATCACCGTCGCTAACTGCAGCGGCAAGTCGCCCAATCGCAACAACACACCACAATACTAGTACTGGGTGCTAAGTGATTCTATGCAAACATTTCTGATAGTCCCAGTTTTCTTCATTTTCAAAGTTGTCTCTGCGCGGCCACCAACGACGCTGTGACCGGTGAAGTTTTGGGCTAACAATAGGTGACATAGATTTGTTGATACAAGGAAGGAGGTTTCAATTAACTTAACTCCATGAGTAATACCTATATATGTATATAAATTCAGACCTTTTCCTATTGGGGCAGGCAGGAACATATACGGTGCATCCTCGCAGCCAAACCCTTCTAACTTGGTGACCAGCTCATATTCATCACGTATATAGCTTAAATATATGAAGAACCATAAGATCGGAATAGCCCATCATCTTATCTAGCTGCCAGTTTAGTGCTGGCTGCTTTCTGCCTTGTACATACTTGTCTTGTTCTGTCAATCGAAATCGGCTTTCAAAATGTTTTATTTCAGTTTCCTAGTGTGGGGCAAAGTTTAAAAAAAAAAAAAAAACAAACAAAACAAACAAAGAAACACTTATATCTAGGAAGGTGTGTGCGTGTGTTTCATTGTGTGTGTGTGTGTATTATCATCAAACTATCGCATGATACTTTCAATTTTGGGTCACAATTTCGATTCCTTGCTTGAATGCACTTTTTCAAGTACTACACGCACTTTTACATAAATTAATACTCTCAGAAAATTCCAAAAATGTGGTACAACATTCTAGATTGTGTGTGTACAGGGGGTTGAGATATGTAAGCGAAGGCTTTCTAAGATAATTATCACATAGCCTTCGCTTAGATACATATCTCAGCTAGTGACTAACTGTGAGTTTGTCGTCTAGTGCAATATCTAAGCGAGTTCCAATAGTAGTGGCATGTAGCTGGAGCGAGGGAGTGCGTGCTAGTGCGAACGTTCACGCTGATTGCGTTACACTAATGAAGACGGACAGTACTGTGGCACACAGAGAAGGAACTAGGTATGTAGGCCCTGTTTACTCGACTGCGAGAAAAGGAGGGTACTGTCTTGTAGGGGTAAGATCTTAGTTGGATGTAAACGTACATTTACTTTTAGTTTTGCAAAAATACCTCGAAATACAAAAAACTACCTGATAATTTTTTCAACAATCATTCATGCACAATAAAAAAAAGCAATTGCACGATATATTTATTTATGAAATATAGGTACATATAACGATAATGAATAAATATCTAACAATAAATTAAAGTTATATCAGAAACTTCTCCTTTTGTTAATATCAGATGGTTTCGCTTTAACATCACACCAGCTGTTCCCGAAGGGTTAGACAAAGTTAGCAAGGTACATCCACATTTCACCAATACCTACTCATTTCTATTAATACTCAACATTATCCCAACTTCACATAATGATAGATAAGGGCAGCGGCAGGGCGCGGCTCGCTAATCAATAAGAAGAAGCTCAGCATCAATATTTGACTGATACAACTCCGTCTTATTACAGACTAACGAGCGCAAACGTTAAAATTCTACAAGATTAACTTATGCCACCGAGTTTTCTTGATACTTTATTTTTTTAGGTTTTTTTTCTAATTGAAGACCACTAAGCTTGTTTATTTAATATTCGATCGGTTTATTTTAAAAATCATGTAAAGATAGCATTGTATAAATATGGTGTACGTATTATTTATTTCTGGCTAAGAAAAAAAACAGTATTGTCCAGTTCTCATTTGATAGAACTAGGAATTATTTTCATTCAAAACCCAGGAATTATTTTCGCCAAACATTAGTTTGGCGAAAATATTCCTGGGTTTTGATAAATAATTCATCTACATCAGAAATGTATAATCAGATAATTATGTGAACGTGGAAGAAGCGAAAGGAGTATGTAAGGATTTTACATATTTGTATTTTATCATATTTATGTTAGTAAGTAAAATCAAAAGGAGCAAGGTATCTATGGGCCAAAGTGGGCTAAAAATGAAATGTTACGTGTTGTTGTGTGTTGTATAGTTTCTGTCAACCCCCATGCGAATAGACGTGAGCTAATGCACGTATTTAAATCAAAGAAATGAAATCAAACTTATAAGTGTATTGGGTCTTTCATACATTCATTTTCTAATAAAAGTATCAAGAACTCTTCGTCGACTTTATCTAACAAGTCGGTGTACCTTTGGAGGCGAATATTGATTGACTTATTTTTACCAACTTTTAACACTTGAGTAGGTACCTACATTTATTTTATTCATTAATAACTCAGGGTTCGTTGTCTGTTTTATTTTCGTATTTATTTTATTTTTGTACAGCATAACTTTGTGGTTCGTCATTTTTATTTTATTAACCAGCAGACTTGTTTATCAGACTCGACTACAATGATCTTGAAGTTTCTAGGCTACATAAATTTATTGGATGCTATAAATTACATACAAAAAATATTATTGGGATAATAAACGTAAACCTTTAAAGACCACAAGGCGTTTTTCAGAAGATATTAGAGACCTTTTTATTGGCGGTAGGAGCTTAGAGTGGCCAAATGATGATTTCTGATTTCTATCAAAACTGTGATCAAAGGTATATTGTGCTTCAGCTGTGCTAAGGTCCACAAAACGGATCTTTCCAAATCACGCATCAACCCAGACAAACATGATGTTCATTAAACCGAACGTGAACTGTTATAGTTCTACTTTTCATAGTTGTTATCTCAACATCCGACTAAAGTTCCTCGATTTCCGCACTACCATAACAAGACGTATTTTATCTGCCACACAAGTTGACCTCCCTCTCCCTTCTCACGTCGAAGATGAAGTATTTTCTAGGGGGTCTTGTAGAAGTATTGGCAGGTCATGAGACTGTGGTCGTTAGATATAACAGTGGTAATGCTTGGGGTGTGTTTTTGCTTTATGTCGCGTGAAATTTTATTGTCGCGGCTCGGCGTCGCGCCAACATTGCTATACGACACAATATACACGCAAAATATGTAAAAAAAATACTATAAAAACCGACTACTAATGCTTTCTAAAGAGGGAGCAATAAAATCCCTAATTTTTTAGTCAAACAAATTATATACACGAAGACTTTGAAGGTAGCAAAAAGGGTGTCTGGTGACTCAACTCCATGCATTTTTAACTTTGTCAAAAACTGGTAGGGCACATAATGCTTGCAAATCTACATATTTGCTTAGCATTATCCAAATAAGACAGACGAGGCTTCGCCGGACGTCTAACTTCGTAAATGAGAGCCGTACTAAGTACACAGAGGACGACCGGTGGGTAAATAAACGGATTCCCGCGGATCCGGACCGGACAGGGGCGGTTGTTAGATGACAATGCTCCAAGATTTTATACACGGGATTTGTTTGTCTAGGCACTTAATTGTAGGAACATGATTGTTAGTAGACCTCTGTATCTTTGCGTAGTATTTTATTTTACATCATTAAGCTAAGCTGAGGAAGGGTGGTTCGAAGTCCCGCAGGAGAAAGGTTTTAACCAGCAGTGGGACAAACAAGCCAAAAAAGAACCGAATTTTTTTTACAGAATTTCATTTTACAGCTACAGTAATGCTAACAAGTAACTTGAGGCTTAATTTAAAAAATCTATGAACGACAAATTGGTTTTTAAAATATTTAAATGCTGTGTGACTTCCATACTTTTTTCATGAGTGACCACTGAAAACTAGCGCTGTGCATCATATTGATTGGTAACCAAGCTACTAACTTTTGTTTGTTCCGGCTTTTTTTTATTTATAAATATTTGTTAGGTCTGCGTTGTATGTTTATTGTCTTTTTTTCTCATTTTGTATGCACGTCATGAATCTGCGGCAAAATAAATACAGGGTGTAAATCAACCCATCACACAGCCGTTAACCAAGTATTCTGTACATCAAACTAAGCAAATTTTCGGTGCAAAATGATTAATTTCTTTTTCATAATATACAAAACATAACACCAAAATATAGTAAAATACACCAACAAAATACCCCATTACTGTTTGACGTGGCATTTTTTCCCGTTCAGCTCGAACGTAACGCTTTACCCAAGGGACGCTCGATCACCGTCATCTTGTCGGTAAACACATGACACACCGTCCGCGTTGTCGGCTAAATTAAATCTTATTGTCGCTTAACTCGATGCGAATGACGCGGAAAATTCTTTTGGGATTACAGCTTTCTGGTGATCGCTTTGGTTCGATTAAAGAATATGTTTTATCGTGATTTAGCTAGGATGTGGAAAAAGGTATGGTGAGAATGAATTGCGAAAATCTTCGAGCCCTGTGTGAATCGTTGTTGGACACTGCGTGGCGCGTGATTAATTCATTTTGATCTGTTAAATTCTACTATAGGAGTAACGACAAGAACTAACTTTGATATCTATTTGTAGGTTTGGCAGTTGTGTATTTGAATACAAGTTGTTAGGTACTTGTATTCAATTGTGTGGGCGTCGGCCCAGGGGCCCGCAAGGGCCGACGCCCGTCGGGGCTGCGGGTTGTTCGCAAGAGATACCGCGGCCTCGACATGAAGGGCTAAGAAGGAACATTGGTGGTTTTTAGTCAGTAGAAGTCTGACACTCCCTTTTGCTCTGCCCAAGAGCGGGAGGGGTTATTTGATGATTTCCCACCCCAAAAAAAAAAGGGGGGGTGCTGTGTCCAGCAATGGACGTCTGTCGGCTGAAATAATAATGATGATGATGATCTTATGTACCTACAGTTTTTTTGACTTACACATAACTGGATAAATGTAGGGACTATTTAGTAGGTACACCTATACCTCTGTTTTTAAATCCCCATAGGGTTATGGGGATTTAAAAACACTGGCGTGATATTATATTGTGTTAGTAGTCTTTCAAGAACAACAATCAACATAAACACAATCATATCACAGCTGTAATCTCATGTCACAAATCATAGTAAATAGGTAATTCAAACAAATGACGCTGTCTAACTAATTACAGGGTGACAGGGAGGTATTTACTCAGCATTAGGGAAGATTACTAGCTGTCATTGGTAATTACACAGTCGAACCTGCATTAGCCGTATTATAACATGTCAAGTTGGAATGAAGTGTGGTGAGCAGGTTTGTTATACAGTATTTATTTGATTGTGGGAATATTAAATGGCAATATCTCTTAAGGGCCTAAGGCCAGCTATAAAAGATAATAAGTTGTGTGAAAATAGTACTTAAGGTGGAAGCGCCAGTATAGAGGCATTTTGTATGTTGATTAAAATACAATTTGCGACTGTTAAATATAATAATTACACCCCTCTAGGTTTATTTAATCTCATTAAATACACTGAGAAAACTGGTCTCCTATCAAGTTGAAATTTTGCTTGATTGAGTAAAAAACGATTAAATGAATCATTAATCATTTTGAAATAACAAACCACAATTGATTGTGAAAATCAAATTTAAATGACTGTACGCTTATAAAGTGAAATATATTTAAAACAACAAAATTTCTTATTTAATTTTGGTGACGTCATAAACCATTATTTATTATAATAAGATAAAATGATTGGGGTATTTTAATCACTTGCATTTATTTCAGATAAAGAGCTACGTCATTGATGTAAATGTAGTTCATGATAAATCCTACTAAGTACTTGATTAGCGACATTAATAAAATATCTTTATTAGATTTATAAATGTCTTCATATAAATAATGTTCGGAAAATAATATGAGAAATCAATTAACTTTTTTAAATTAATAATTAATTTAAAATGGTAACTTCGTCTTTATTTTTTCAATCAGTCGATGTTTTCTGTGTGGCGCGACTCGAGCGCGCGCGTCTGTTTAACCGTTTGTCGTTCGTGTCGAAACTTCTTATTTTCTTTCTTGATATTTTGCAATTGTCCCGTGTTAATTTAAATAAAATTTCTGATAATTTGCCATTAGTATATTATTATTTAAAGTGGTCCGGGTATCAAATCGTGGCGGCAAGTGAATAGTGTTTGATGGAGGAAGCTAGCGACTTACTAGAGGCGTGGGGCCTCTCGGATTTAAAACCCATTTTCACCAGTAAGTATTTTGCATCTACTTTCCACATTACTTGCCATTAGGTACTGCCTAGTTTCTCTTCAGACCAATCACAATTTCGTAAGAATAATAAAATACCTACTGGCGGGAACTGGTAAGGGCGCAGTGCGAGATTTTTCTGGAAATTCTAGAATGGTAGGTAGGTACTGTGGATTGTAACCCCGTGGTTTACGCTCCACTGACTGGAATTATTAACTAGTCTATAAATCTTCTTAGTTTAAATTTCAAAATTGATCGATCGTCGTAAAGTCAGTGTTTCAGTTCAGTCAACCTTTCATGCAATCAATACTTAACTAATAAAAGTATTAAAAGTGTTTTTATTGCTAGTGTTCGCACAATCAATCCAATTGTTCCTACTTAACTACATACTTATGGTTCTAAGATGCTCAAATTCTTGTGTAGGACCTACTTTGCTTGCCACAGGCACTGCATCACTCGTTCAGTAAGCGGTTTCTCTCTGTTTGGCAAGTTAAGAAGTCGAACAATATAAAAAAACTTCGCAATGGAATCCGTCTTCACTTCTGTGGTGTCCGAAGTAGGTAATTGGTACAACAGCCATATTGTTTGTTACAGAAAATGCAATTAATTTGCACGCCCTAACCGCCCCTCTCGCAAGAAGATATTAAAGAATTAATCCCTCAATTGGGGCCCAGGACTTTATTTCTAAGGTGCTGGAAAAATTGGCATTCAGAATACACTACAAGCACTACTCTAAATATATCAGCATCAGATCTAAACAGTATTTCCATAAGTGTAAGTTCACCTACCTACTTATCTTTGTTTACATTCCCTATGCTAAGTGGCGCCTCCGTCAGTTAAAAAAATTCGGTAGATTTTTCATATTAATTTTTCTATTTTTCTCTGTACATATTTTTTTTTTAAATTTATATTTCATGTCACTTGGAAGGAGAGGGATAAGTTGCTGTGAAACATTTGGATATTAAAATTTCAAATATTTTATTGTTTCAGCTCGTGGAGGATTTTGACCAGTCTTATCTTATAATCACGCCAACAATTTGTACTTAAATTTTCCTTCTATAAAAATAAGATTGATTGAACTATTGAAGAAGAAGAACTCGAAAGACAGCTACTGTGATGATATCAAGAAGCTGGCAGATGGTAAGTGTCAACTTTTATATATAAGCTTAACACCCTTAGGTAATAATTATAATTGCGAAAGTCTGTCTGTCTGATAAGCTTTCACGATTAAACCGCTGCACCGATTTTGATAAAATGAATTGAGATAGCTGAAGAAAGACCCGTGGTCAAACATAGACTGTCTTTACCATGGGAAAATGTAAAATTAATTCCTATGAGTATATCTAATTTACAACAGGCGAAACCGCGGGGCGGAAAGCTAGTTATAGAGCCAACGTTTCTGATTCGCCCGCATGTAGTGGGTTCGATTCCCACCACGGACACAAATCTAAAATTTAATTTTGTAAAAAAAAGGGGAATTATAAGTGCAGCCTCTAAAGTTTGTCTTAGCATCTGCAACCCAGCGTCTTTTTTTAGAGTCCGTAGTCAACCATGTTTGTCTGTCTGTCTGTTCGTCCGCGGTCTAGCTCAAAAACTATTGGTACTAGAAAGTTGTAATTTGGCATGAGTATACAAATTAATTACGCCGACAAATTGGTAGAATAAAATCGTAAAAAAAAATTTTTTTGAGGTTCCTCCCCTACGTGTAAGGTGGAGATGATAATTTGTTTTGCGTTCCCTATCGTGTGGGGTATTGTTGGATAGGTCTTTCAATAATACTGGGGGTCACAGTAGACCGTTTTTTTATTTAGTAAACCGTTTGTGAGTTATTATGCTTAAAAGTGCTAATTTTCGTTACGAGTCAAGTGAACTGAGTTATAGCATCGGTCTGGGTCACTGTTTCTGACATTGGTCGTTACACAAACCTCTGACAGCAGGGCTTGCAAGCTCACATGAGTGTGTCTGTGTGTGTGTGTGAGTGAGTGTGTGTATGTGTAATATCATCATCATTTCAGCCGAAAGACGTCCACTGCTGGACATGGGTCTCCCCCAAAGGAGGGTTTTTGCTATAATCGCCACGCTTGGCAGGCGGGTTGGCGATCGCAGTGCGGTTGTTACAAAAGCTCAGAGAACGCTGCAGTTGCCCATTCTCTGGGAAGTCCCTTAGTCGCCTCTTACGACACCCACGGGAAGATATGGGATGGTTATTCTTTACGTCCGACACCATACAGACATGTGTGTGTAATATATATTAATATAAAATGTTTTTTTTTTCAGGTGACACTGAAGAAAATAGAAACCTTGCAGCTATATTATCCCTAACGGAACTTATAACGCCAAGTATTGTGGCGCTGCCTACTAGTTCTGGAACAGAATCTTCTCCACCAGCAGCTAAGAAAAAAAAGGAAGGAAAAGAAAGAGGAAGAAAATAATCTGTCATTATTTAAAATAACGTGTTAATTTAGAATAGCAAATGTTATTTTTTTCAAATTTTTATTAATTTCCGAGGAATCTGGGAAAGAGTACAAACAGGGCCTTTTTCTGTTTTTTTTTTTGTTAGCACTGTCTTTAAAAAACTCCGAATGTATGATCAACAGCATCAGTTCATGAAACTAAACATTTTTCACAAAAACTCAGTTAAAGACTAAAAATTTGTACCTTCCAGAGAATCAATCAGCATTTCCTATACAGGAACTAAATTAGAAATCAAAATATTTTTGACGTTTCCTGATAAAAAAAATTGTGAAAATTTGTTTAGTTTCATGGACTGATTACTCTGCGAAGTTTTCGGAAGGCCGTCCCTGACACCCGTTTATTCTTATGTTATAACAATTTCGTTCATTTTATGTTGATTATTTAACTTGCTGTTTTGAATAAAAATAAATGAGTCAAATTACTTGATTATTTTATTTCAGTAACACTTATGAATATTTTAAATTATCTTTATTACATTTAAGTTGTACGTTTGTTGCTATTGTTTGTTTTTTTGCGTTTAAGTTGTATGTCTTCTGTTACTATTAAGTTGTTTGTTTGTTGCTTTTGAGTTGTTTGTTAAGGCTCAATTTATACCGAAATCGAATCGAATTTTTGCAACGAATTTGTTTATAGCATAATGAACCTTGTGTAACGTACGTAATTTGTACGTTAACCAATTGACATAAAGTTCATTATGTTATGTAGAATTTCGTTGTAAAAAGTCGCTTCGCTTCCATTCCGCGGCGGTGTAAATTGAGCCTAAACAAACAACTCAATAGCTAAAAACATACAACTTAATAGCAACAAACATACAACTTATAGCAACAAACATACAACTTAATAGCAACAACCATACAACTTAATAGCAACAAACATACAACTTGATAGCAACAAACATACAACTTAATAGCAACAAACATACAACTTAATAGCAACAAACATACAACTTAATAGCAACAAACATACAACTTATAGCAACAAACATACAACTTAATAGCAACAACCATACAACTTAATAGCAACAAACATACAACTTGATAGCAACAAACATACAACTTAATAGCAACAAACATACAACTTAATAGCAACAAACATACAACTTAATAGCAACAAACATACAACTTAAGCACAACAAAGAAGTACTTAATTCAGATGAACACTTTTAATTACTTAACTTTAATGAGCTACATGATCTATACAAAGACGTACTTACATCAATCAATTAATTGTCATTATAAAATTTATCATCTGACATGATACTATCAAATAAATCGCCTATCGTCATAAGTATATTTCATTTTAAAACTTACAATTTTAATGATTTAATCTATCAGCGAAGATGTTGAAATCAATCAAGTGACTTTTAAACATTGGTCAAGTGCTCTAAACGCAACAACTGCCATAGTTAGCATAAACAAGAAACCTAAACGCTTTGTTTAAAGGGCAAGTTAATATCAGTCAAGTTATTTATTCAAATTAATCAAGAAAATTTATAAAGCGACTATTTTTCTACTTGTTTACGGTTTGCGACTGGCCAAAAAAGTAAACAAGTTCTTAATAAAATCTACAAAAATCATAGCGACATCCATAAAGTAATCTTACTACGGACAACTCAATGTACTTTATTACTGTAATCGTACACCTTTGTGCGTTCCTATATAAATAAGTTACATGATTGACGGAGACACATTCTTGATACATAATATCATTTATTTTTCTCAGTGTATATATATTTTTTAAATCACTGACCTGCTAATTGAATAAACCTAAGGAAATTTTAATTTCGCATTTTGTCTGTGGATGGGTGACCACCCATTGCATACCGAGTTTCCTCCGCGGCTCAGAAAGCACGTTAAGCTATTGGACCCGGCTGCCATTGGCAGTCGTTACAGATAGTCAGTGGCCTGAAAATCTGACAACCTGTGTCTTTACAAAGGGAATCGTATTACCTGGGTAATATCGTAATAACGGGTAATCGTATTACAGTATTAACTGGGTTGCGGAGGTCAGACAGGCAGTCGCTTCAAGTAAAATACTGGTATTCAGCAGTATCTGGTTAGATTGGAAGCCGACCCCAACATAGTTGGGAACAGGCTAGGCAGATGATGAATATTGTACCATTTTTCGTGCAAATAAAGAATCTTGAATCTCTGCAACAATGAAGAAAAACATAGTTATTGTTTTACCTAGTATTTTTCATCATCGCTAATTACAATCACAAGTTATGAGCAACGAAAGAAACAAAATATGGCAGCCAATCAGCATCGTCGGCTAATTTCACACGAGACTGAGCTTCGCCCGGTTCTTATGGCACAAACTTGTTCAATCAGTGTAAGTACTTAGTGATTTTCCGACCGGACCCCACTTGGTTTGTCTCAGATTATAGAGTATTGGATGTGGTATTTGGACAGGTGACGAGATAGTACTAATTTTGTCCATTTGTCATTAAATAAAATGTTCGACAAATAAATAAGTCGATGTGCCTCAGTTTATTAGTAGAGTAAATGGGAAAAAAATCACTCCTTGTACTAAAGTGTAGAAACTAACTGCCGCACTCAGAGAGCTTTAATGATTACTTAGCCCATCACTTAGTAAAGGTTTTGACAGTTTTGTCATACAAAAGTATGTCAAACCTTTACTAAGTGACGGCCTAAGTAATTATTAAATATCTCTGAGTGCCGCAGTAAGTGTCATCTGTCACAAGTGGGCACAAAGGTAGGACCAATTTATACGACTGAATCAGACACAACTGTTCTACCAGCTGTAGTTGTAAATGCGGCAAAAAGAAGCAACTACGAGCAGTGGGGACAGACCGGTGCCTGCAGAAAGGAATAAACCAATTCAAGGATCCATGATTAATTGTTTTTTTTTGTCTAGTAAGAGCTAAAAATCTTCTTAGGTTATAATTTTGTAGAGTTTTATCCTTTACATAACGTTATGATGGGACGAAGTGTTTTTCAAGAACGTGACTAAATCTACCTTCAACTGTAAAAACAAATAAGACGCAATTTTTCTTACTGACGTTTTAATAACTACGAGTAGAATAATTATGAATGTGGTTCTGATATTCATAGCTCTACGAAACTCATTGAATTAAATGCCTGTCTGGTCTGTGGACATAAACAGGGAACAGTAAGAAATATCCCCCACTTCACGACTCGATGGCGCGAAATATAACCTGACAATTGATTGCGTGGCGTGGGTGTAGAGCAAATTATTGTATTTCTTTCAATAATGTTTAATTATTATTATTTTCGGATAGTAACATGTTTTATCTCTCCATCGTGTGTGTTCCAATGTTTGCATATTATTTTAATGCCGGTAAACAGGATACTAACATAAAATAAAATGTTCGATTTTTAAAACAGAAAAGATTTAGATATTCAGTAGTTTTACCATCAATAAGAAAACGTATTCCGACAGGTTTATGTTTATAATACTAAACTTACATTTTTACACACATTATTTCGCGTTTTGATGGGTCGCTTGTTTGTCTATTAAAAGAACACACATTGTGATGCGGGCGAATTTTTTTCACCCTATAATTCTTTTTCTGCATTTATACATTAAGTTTGATAATTATATAAATCATCATCATTCTCTTGCCCTAATTCCCTAATCATTTGGGGTCAGCACAGCATGTCTTCTACTTCCATACTTCTCTGTTCATTATTATAAATATTATTGTTAAATTCCAAGGTACTCAGATACTATTACAAAGTGTTTTGTTGGGCCTGTGAGTGTTATTTAAAAAATGTATGGTTATGACTTTATACCTATTAACGCCCCAATTAATGTAATTATGGCCGTGTAATTAATTATGTTAAAGCGCGGATTATTTTTCATACGAAAGAACAGTTTCATACCTTATTGCTTTATGGCCCATATTTCCGGATTATCACAACGAGGTCAAAATATTAAAGCATTTTATGTAGGTACCTACATTATATTACGCTAGTACAAGGTATTTACAAAATAACATAGCATCACGTCTGTAACTCTCAAAGGAAGAGGCAAAAGCGTACCTAATTGTACACACGCATTACACCAGTTTATATGTTTTAAGTTCCATGTAGTAGTTACAGTAGTGTAGTGTGTAAGGGGTTAGCCTATTGCCAACAACCGGGCAGAAATTCAGACCCCCATGGCTCATACTGAAAGATTCCTGATGAAAAATTCAAAAACACTTTCCCAGACCCGAGTATCGAACCCAGGACGCCATGCTCAGGAGTTATGCTTGCAACCACTAGACCAATGGCAACGAGGCATTCTTACTAATTTGTTTTTATTAAAAAGTAAAACTTTATTTAAAACGCATTTAAGAAACAGGCACCCCGCATATACCCATTTTCAGCCAACTATCAAATTCAAATAACTCCAAACATCAAATCCAAACCCAACCGGACAGCAAAAAGGTCATTTCTTTAAAAGGTATTGACAACCCATCAATAAAGTTTGCAAACCCTGCACTAGTTCCCATGGGTAAGTAGTAAAATATCCCATACAACTGGGGTCACAGGACGGATGTGTTGAGTGCCCCGAAAGGGCTCCGGGCGGGCATTTGTATGCCCGGAACATCCGAGAGGCTAAGTTACGGATAAGTTCGCTGAAGGGTGCTTGACGGTTATGAGTGATGTTCTAAGTTAGCGATGTTCAGTTTGGTAATCGATTTGAATACATAACATCATGCCTGTAATACCCGAAGGATTAGGCAAAGGTGTACCACGTCGGGGCTGCGGGTTGTTCGAAAGAGATACCGCGGCCTCGGCGCAGGGGCTAAGAAGGAACATGGGTGGTTTTTAGTCAGTAGAAGTCTGACACTCATTTTCGCTCTGCCCAAGAGCGGGAGGGGTTATTTGATGATTTTCCACCCCTCCCCCAAAAAAAAAGGCAAAGGTGTACGTAATATTACACCCACATTTCGCCAGTTATATTTTAAAGTTCCATGGAATAGGGGGCGAATATATTGTCCTCCATGGGCATAAGTGTATATCATCATCTGCCTAGTCTTTTCCCAACTATGTTAGGGTCGGCTTCCAGTCTAACCGGATGCAGCTGAATACCAGTATTTTACATGGAGCAACTGCCTATCTGACCTCCACAACCCAGTTAATACTAGGTAATACTATGCTCTTTGGTAAGACTGGATGTCAGAATTTCAGCTCACTGACTACCTGTAACGATTGCCAAAGATCTATTATGGCAGCCGGGACCAACAGCTTAACGTGCTTTCCGAGGCACGGAGGAAACTCGATATGTCGGGCGGTCACCCATCCACAGACCGACCTAGGTAAGCACAGCTTTACCTAAAGATCGACCCGAGTGGCAGTTATTATTAAGCCACGACCTCCTCATAAGTCATAAGGCATATGTCTATATGCTACTGAGAAATTGCTGATGGAAAATAACACTTTGCCCGACCCGGGAATCGAACCTCAGGAGCCCATCCTCAGCAGTCGTGGTAGCAGTCGAGTGGTTGCCAACGAGGCTCTAAGTTTGTTATAGATTTATTTGAAGAATTTAACAAGTACGTCCTATTCGTACTATGGTCTGTTTAGCCGATTTACATTTGCAACAGTTATAGAACGAGTTTAGTTCATTAGGTGAAAAAGCACATTGTTATTTGGAACTTTGTAAACATAAACTGGTTCTTAGAAACTGCAACAGGACAATTTGTAATGATGAACCGAATAACACTTTGCCCGACCTGCAGGGCTATGCGTTTGTTTTTAAATGTCAGTGGCTATCATAGTGTCCATCGATTAACTTTCAAATGGTTCCATTTTGTACCGAACCATAACCATTTGACAGTAAATCGAAGGACACTATGATAGCCACTAACTTTTAAAAAGATACGTATCAAACTGCTGGGTATCAAACCTAGTATTTAGTCAGTACCAGTCTGAAAGATTCCCACGCCTTGTTATGTGAAGGATATCCATTCCTCATGTAAAAAGGCTTTCAGAAGTTGTACCAGTGGAAGAAATTACCCCCACAGCCTAAAAGTCTCTATGTCTATCTGTGGGTCCAATTTCAAGTTAGCCGCAACGATTGATTGACCAAATAACAGCAACCATTCATCCGACCCGACACAACATTTAACAAATATATAAGTAATTGCTCTTTCAGTTCATTTAATCCTAGTAAAGTATCATCAATTTTTGCTACCCGTCATGCAAATGAACTGTGCATTCTCCAGAATATCAATGATACACGCGCCACACGTACTTCACATTGTGTAGTGTCACATAAAGATGCCAATGGACCAAAAGGCCGTTTAAGATTAGTGTATTTTAGATGTATACAAGCTTGGTTATTGAAGCGCGTGTAGCGCGTATACGCGTACCTTTTACCACACGCTTAACTCGTAAGAGCGTAAAGAGATACTTACTGACGTATTGCTACTGACTGCGCCCACTGTACAACAGCGTGTATGCGCGTTCGGTTCGTTACACGCGCGACACGTCTAGCGCAGACAAATTATACCGCGCCATAAAACTATGCCAATACAAAACAATAAATTGATTGCTAAATTCGTTGTTTGGCATAGTATCCGCAATAAACCAGTATAAGAACAAACACATTACTGCTCTACTTCCGAATACATATAATTTGGCCTTATTACCAGGGCAATAAAACTTACAATGAACGATACAGATGGCTATAAACGTGAGGTCGAATGTATCGGGATCTTGAGTATTCAGTGATGCGGATTATATGTGGCCAGAGGATATTGAAGATTGTTGGGGAGAGTACAATTTGTTGTTGTCTACTCAAATCTAGGTTTTCGAGTAAGCAAGAAAGTAAGTAAGTTAGTATCCTTATCTTTGTATCCGCTCGCTTCCTTTGGGTAACTAGAGCTACCAAAATCAAAACTCGAACTTTGCTCTTGGAAACCACAGTTACCAAAATTGTGTTCCAGTGAATTCGAGAATGGTTTAGATTTGCAATTGAACCCGGTAGGTGGCGCTGCTATCCGGGCAGGACGACGTCTGCCAGGTCCGCTAGTATTTGTATAAAATATACCTAGTATTTAACTAGCTAAGTATATTATTTTTCGTAATTATATTTGGTTTCCAAAATACAATGTTCAAGAAAGCGTTAAACGTTAAACAAATAAGTAGGATTTCACAAAAAAAAAAAATTGGTTTGCGTAAATATATAAGTGCTTGTGACATATATGTTTAGAATGACTTTATCGACAAGCAGAGGTACCTCACAACGTTCGATAGTGAGTGATGTAAGCAAGAGGGTGAGAGGAAGATATGCCGAACATGTTTATAGGGAAATATTTGCACGTCACGTGTCAACATTCTGATAATATTGTTAAGTACCTACCTACCTGTCTGCGACACTGTATTTTGATCAGGTAGGGGTTAGGAATTTATTTATTTCCTTGCAGTTGATCGCGAGCTTCGTACGCGTGGAATAGGGTAGTTGAAAAAAAAACTAATTAGTCCGTCAGATAGATTTCTAAAAAATATTGCACGCCTATTTTTTCTTTTTTCACATAAGCAATAAATGAAGACGAAACAGTGCTTCGAAAAGTTGCGCGACGTCATAGTTCGGTACATTTACATTTTTACACTCACGATGTTTGACACGTTTTATTTTTGCAAATTTTTATTAATTTGATAAAACAAAAAACATGTATCCAATATTTCCCGATAATCTAACATACGGACTAAACAGAAAAAAAAAAAAAAAAAAAAAAAAACATATTTTTTTAGTCAGTCAATTACTCTATTGGTATATACATTTTACTTCATCCTTTTTTTTTGTTTTTGGTTGTGGGAAATCATCAAATAACCCCTCTCGCTCTTGGGCAGAGCGGAAGGGAGTGTCAGACTTCTACTGACGAAAAACCACCCATGTTCCTTCTTAGCCCTTGTGCCGAGACCGCGGTATCTCTTTCGAACAACCCGCAGACCCTACGGGAACCACCCGCAGCCCCGACGAATCAGATGTTGTAACCAATTTCAAGGGTTTTAATTTTTTTTAACGGAACACTAATTGTTTTTCTAAAATAAAACTAGCCTATGTTCGACCTTATAACATCAGCTATCTACCAGTAAAGGTCTCGTCAAAATAGGCTAATAAATAAACTAAACTGGATTGTAGTCTGAAAATGACGTTTAATTTATTTTATTTCAAAATACCCCGTTAATGTAACCCCTGTTCGAACCTACCTCATACATATAACACCTACCCATAATCAACAACATGCGTAACATATTTATTGACAGCTACCCCTTAATTCGACGTGTGATAGTAAATTTATGGTAGTGCGTGTGCCTACCTTCGTACCGTGCCAGCGTGAGGGTACGTGCCAGAATGTGCGACGTGCGTACTGTGGCGTATTTACGGAATATTTGGATTCCACCTGTCGATTGGACAACAATGTTCTGTTTAAATAATAATATGGATTACTTTTTGTAAAAATGTGCGCTTTATTTTGATCTGTGAACGATTCTGTTTTTTGGAGATTGGGAAATTATCAAAAGAATCCTCCCGCTCTAGGCGGAGCGGAAGGGAGTGTCAGACTTCTACTGACTAACATCCACCCTGTGTAGCTTGAATAGGGTGTTGGGTAGCTGGTGAGGTGCTGGTACGTTGGTGCCGAGGAAGATTCAATAAAATACAGCAAATAATAAAATGTACGTCTGTATTGGACCAGTGTCGCAGATGGAGGGGAATAGTGTTGCCACTATTTACAAGAGGATTTACATTTAAAGTTGGTGTTGCAAAATAATAATTAAAATCTCCAACACACCCATGTTCCTTCTTAGCAATTTGTGTCCGGGGCCGTGGTATATCTCTTTCAAAAAACCCGCTGCTCCGACAGTTTCTGATAATCTTGTAAACGATCAGGGTTATAAACGGAATAAAGTACTCCTTTTTCTTTCGAGTAAACTGACCGAGAAGTCCTCATCCTGTGTTGTCAATCCGGTGTCCTTCATTGCGATGCCGACAGCACATAGTTGGGAACACCAACTATGTTCGTGACGGCATCTAGACTAACCGGATGCATCTAAATAGGTACAAGAATGAAAATAGAAACACAAAATGTATTATCATTGTTACAATTTTTTTTAAATATTAAATTATAATTAGATATACATATTATGTTACTTTATAAGATATCCATGGGCTATTGTAACCTGGAATAAATGATGGTGTGTTTATGTTATATTATTTAAATAATGTTATTATTTACATTTTTAATTTGGTATGTTCAGCTTAGCACTCAAATGCCATCTCGTTATGTGCTATGTTATTACAGAAAATTACTTTATTTATTACAATAGCTTAATTACACAAACAATAATGATACTGCAGCAAGTTCGGATAACTCAGCAAACTCAACAAAACCATGTATCGACATTTCACACGAATACAATTTACAAATAACCGGACCGATACGTGAAACTTAGGATATCTTGGAGCAGGGCAGACGGGCAGACGTCGGCGAACTTTGTGGAAGCCTCCGTGTCAACTTACTGATCACGCCAATATCACGACACTTACCTACAAACACTTCATTCACCCAAAAACCAACCTTAACTCCTCACAATACGGTGAAAGACGACCGCAAAATGTGAGCGTTCCTGAAGAATACACGGCTGAGATTTAACTTACCAAACTAGGATGTGATCAGAGGAAATTAGCTCTTAAGTCGTGTTGCATAAAGTTCACGAAGACTGCAATATTTAAGTTGAAGAATAAGCTGAGTTTTACGTGAATGGACAGCGGATCGTAATAGTCGGATGCATTTGTGAGTTGTTAATGCTTTTTGTGATACTTGTGGTCGATATAATGAGGATGTGAGATGTTATGCCCCTTCATTCCTGCCTTTATAGATATTAATATCATTGGTTCCCCCAAAAGAGGGGACTTCTTTTCAAAATCTCTACATTATAGAGCAATTAAGCACGTAATTATGAGTTAGGCATTGACTTATATATTACTGCGTAAGGACTGGGCGGACGGCATGTTAAAATGACGCCGCAAACGTGGTCCCAAAACGGTCTTTCCTAAGCCGAAGTGAACTAGTCCACGATCGGCTCTCTTCGGGTGCGGTCGTAAATTTTATTAAAAGCTTTATTTATGTTCTTCATATCTCGAAAATACCACGCTGCTTATAAAAAGTTACGTTAACGAGCAGACTACACCGATTCTCTGTATGGCGAACGCGTCGAGCAAATGTTCGGACGACCGTATCTTTAGTTTTTATATCAATGGAGTTAGGTAAGGCTTAACAGTACAGAGAACGAAGTAGTAGTCTATACAATTTTCCAATGTTAATGCACTCATAGAAACTAGAATATATTGACTGCATTATTACATTTACTACAAAGCTTGTCTCTGATTGGCTCTGACATTGCCAATCATAGCACTTCAGTCAATATTTTCCACAGCTTTTATTCACTTAATAAAATAAGAACAACCACAGCTTTTGTTCTTCCAATCCATTCACACGGACTGACAGATACAGAAGCCAAAATGGTGTAACAAAAAAAAAAGAATATTCCATTTTATTTGTATCTCGCAGTTTCAAAATATCGTATCTAATGAAAATTTACATAATTATCTCATTTTTCTACTATTACATTTAATCACACACCATTATTATTAATGCAAAAGTTTGAATGTTCGTTATACTACTCGTATTTCACGCAGAATGGACTTGACGAATTTGGATGGGTACTTTAAACTATAATCTGTAATAGCGGGTAACTAAATATTAATAATGATAATTGTCCTACGGGATTGTACTACTGGAAAAAAATAATCCTATGTATTAATTCAGGCTAAAAACTGTCTGTGTCCCAAATTCATCCATCTTGTAAGTAGTTTTTGCGTGAAAGAGTAATAAACACCCAGACATCCTGACAAACTTTCGCATTTATAATATTACTAGCTGATGCCCGCGGCTTCACCCGCGTGGATGTCGGTCAAATTATATACTTAAACCTTCCTCTTGAATCACTCTATCTATTAAAAAAAACCGCTTCAAAATCCGTTGCGTAGTTTTAAAGATTTAAGCATACATAGGGACAGAGAAAGCTACTTTGTTTTATACTATGTAGTGATGTAGTGAAGTAGGATTAGAGCAGCCACGAGCTAAGGAATGCAATGGAATAAAGAGGGTAAATTATTTACTCTCTCAAAACCTATATTAGTTGATTTACCACTCTTTCCACAGTCGCAAAGCAAGGCTGATATTAATAATAATTTTAAATTCCCTTTACATTTGTGCCGTGATCGGAATGTGCCAATAATATTGCTGGTCGGCGCGTCAGAATTCAGCGTGCCGCGCGTGCCGGGCCAATGTGACGCTATGTAAGATATGCACCTGCTGAGCTGCCGGAATGCAACGCTGTTTGCTCCTGGCACTTCATTGTGCGAAGGTGAAAGGGTTATTGAAGCTTGTTTTTGGGTATTATAATACCCTGTTGTAGTGAACCTGTCTTCTATTAAGTTAATAAATATACAGCTAGAAATATACAGCTAGATAAATATACAGTTCTCTGTATGAACTTCTACTAACTTTAATAAATATGTTTTTACTCTAAATGATCTAAGTAGGTACCGAAGACAAAAAATGTTCATGCAATTATATTTTAAATTAAAAAAGTCTCTTGCAGTTGGAAGATGAGATGTGTGATTAACATAACATCACCCCTGTAATCTCCAAAGGGTTAGACAGAGGTGTACCTAATGGTACACCCACATTTCGCCAGTTTTATTTTAGTCCCACCTAATAAAGCGAACCTATTGCCATCAACCGGGCACGAATCAAGAGTCTGTGTCTGCTACTTAACTGAGAGATTCCTGAGACGATTGCCTAATCAATATCATTATAACAAACGGCCTCAAACAATACCTAGGATTTGTTGAATCTTCCATACTGTTAACAAACTCTCCATAATTATGTACATACATTAGGTTCTCTTATTTGACGGATAATATTTTAAACTAAAAATATTTTCTAGTTTCAATAAAACAAAATTAGTTCTCTTTTACCTCCACGTTTGAAGCCAACCATGTTGTCTGCATATTTTCGTATCAAACTTTCCTCAAAGCTCTAACATTTCGTAAAACGACGTGAATATTTTACGGGTACTGTATTTGGCTGAATATTATAGACATGTTCGTCCTCTACATGAATATGCAGATGGCCAGTGTGTTCAGCAGGTCTGAATTAATAATTAAAAGCGAAAGCAGGCTTAAGAGCTCACCCGAGCACGACGTGGAGTACTACTTACCTACAGACAAATGTACGGGCTTTTTAATTAGCAATCAGGTGATAGGATTTGGACAGTGTTTTAGAGACTGTTATTCTAATTCTGTGAATGCTTCAATCTACTTAGAATGTATGTAATGCTTGACGGAATGGTTGGCGTAGTGGCTGAGCGATTGGACTGCTGCGCATCGTGTCGCGGGTTCAATTCAAGCACGGAACAAATATTTGTATGGCCTACATAGTTGTTTCGGGTCTGGGCGTGTTTGTGCATGTGAATTTAAATGTATGTAAACGCACCCACGATACAGGAGAAATTCCTAGTGCAAAAAAAATGTTTTTTTTTGTTGGAAAAACTTTGCATAAACCAACGCGTTTTATCTGCGTAGTCAATATGCTTAAGAGATGCAGCTGCGTGTCTACAACAACAGCGTGCCGTAGCTGTGTAGCCGCTACACCAACGCGACTTACCCACGTAACCGCTACGCCCAATGTGATGTTGCTTCGTAGCCGCTATGTAGTAGCGTAGATCTATACGAATTTATTCACAGTATTTTGACAGCTGATTTATTTTTGAAGCCTGTCGGTGTCTTACAGACTCGGTGCTTTTTGTAATATTATAATTACAATTATATTACCTTATGACGACAAAATGCTGGTTGTGAATGTGATATGTATTTGGTTTTTTGTCAATTTCTATTATTATAAAATAGAGCTCGAAAAGCCAAAGGCAATATAAAACCAACATGCGCCTTAAGTTTCCTCAGCCAACACACGGTCCGTTAAGAAAAAAATCGAGTGAAAATCTTTCGCTTCCTTCTTTTATCCTTTAAGAACTTAGAGAAAGCAAAAAACCTAAGCTCTAAAGCTATGCAAATGTGCGAAGGTCTTGAGGGTCTTAGCAGAAGGGCAGGGGGTGAGAGGGGCAAAGGGGTGAACGTAGGGGGTGACCGGACAAGGGGCAAGGAGAACAAAATGCCATCGCTTTGTAGTACGTTAATCCTTTAATAGCAATCGAGCCAGCGATGCAGCCATAGTTATGTTGTTGAGATTCTTAGTGTTAGAGATTTTTCTTAGATATGTACTTTGTATTGATTTTATTCTATACTAGTTGTGTCCTGCGATCTTCATCTGCGTAAAATTATTTTTAAATTATGACTGCCTCTTTGAGTCGGATTTTGTTATCAATTTCAAGGGTTTTGATATTCCTGCACGGGATTATAATTCAATAGGCCAAGTTACTTCTCATAACATCAGCCAGTAAAAGTTCCGTCAAAGTCGATCCTTTACAGAGATTTGCCGGAACAAGCAGACAGACAGAAAACAATGTTATTTTTGTTATAAGCACCGTAGATATACTTCTACTAGCTTGTGCTAGCGGCTTCGCCCGCTTGAGTTCGATAATTGTCCCACGGGATAATACTACCGGGATAAGAAGTATTCTATGTGTTAATCCAGGTTATAAACTATCTGTGTTCTAAATTCCATCCACATCCGTTTAGTAGTTTTTGCGTGAAAGAGTAACAAACATCCATCCAAACAAATTCTCACAAACTTTCGCATTTATAATATTAGTAGGAAGTAGGATAGGATAAGCATTCTGTGAAAAGCTGTTGTTTTGAAATTACAAACAGACACTTACATTTTTATTTGAGTATAGAATAGTATAGATAGTAACAAATTAGATAAGGACTTGTTGAATTTATAACTACTTGACTTTCAGCTCAAAATTCGGTTCTTATTTTTTTAACATATATATTATGTTGCGTTGCGTTTCATAGACGGGTTTAGTCATATACATTTTTTTACATTCGCATTTATTTTTCAAATTCACTTGATAGTAGGTAAATATTAAATGTTTTTGCCTTTTGCTCACAAATTAGAATGCCATTCCAACTTGTCAACCCATCAAAGTTATCTCATCAGATATGTAGCAAATAAATAACATTTTAGTTGAGTTATCGTCGCAAAGACTGGCTCTAAGGTCCAAGGGCTCGGGGTCGACATACATAGCCCCGATAAATCTTCGGGGTGGACAAAGAAATGATAAACACTCTTGTGCGTATGAGTTATGGGGACTGTGTGATATATTGCGTGGTGGCCACCCCTACTGGGCTCTGTATGGTCGCTCTGTTTCTGAGCTGTCGTGCACTGATTGCTTTCTAGAGGTACTAAGGTTTTAAATATGGATTTAGTGATTTAGATACCTACTGGATCTTTACTTGGCATTTGTTTTTTGTGATGAGGAATTCGGCAACCGTACCCAAACATAGAAATGTATTATTTTTGTCCAGGTAAATACATACATAATATAACATCACGCCTTGTCATTCCCGAAAGGTTAGGCAGAAGCGTTCCTAACAAGCACACCCACCAGTTATGCCAAGTCCCATATAATATGGCAACCGTATTGCTGTCAACCGGGCATAGATCCAGGCTCGGTGGCTGCTACTGCGAAATTCCTGATGGAAAAACCCAAAAAAGTTTTCTTAGCTACCTATTTAGGTTATAGCCATGAAAGAAACAAACAAAAAAAATGATTAAATTAACAATAAAACTAAGTATAAAAAGACATAAATTGAAAGTATACCAAACGACATTAGTCTTGTACAAGGGTATTTTACACAAAAAGTGCATGTTGTTCAAAGTGTGAGTTTTGAAACAGATTTTTAAATAGCTTTTTGTAACCACGGATAAATGAGACTTACTACAAAAGTAGGTAAGTATCTAACGTCAACAATGAGACCCAAAATCAATCGCCAAAACTCGTTGAGGTCCCAAAAGTTTTCTATTAATTAACGTTATTAGAACATTTCCGAGTTGTAATTTAATACTTTGTTGTTGTATTCCGGATAGCTGATTAATTAGTAAGGCTGATATGAAAAGTAGGCGAGTTTCTGAGTTTGTTTGACTTAATAAGCGAAGTTCTACAAAACGTCTTTTTGAGTGAAACTTGTAGGCTTTGATGAGACGAGGGGTTGACGGGGATGTGATTAGGACATCTTCGTGTTCTCTTCATAAATAACTTCTCGTTTGTGTCAGGTTTTTAAAAAGTTTCTTTTTCCTGTTATGTTTCTGGGTATAATGTTTGATGGTAATGTAAGAATTTTTAAGTGAATAACATAAAAAAATTGTTGATTCTGTTTGAAAAAATAAGTTGATGAAAGCTTCTTGCATAAACTCTTCCTAATCTTAGGTTTGATAAATTTGGACAAATCTAACAAGATATGTCTGAAGATTAGTTGTTTATTGAAGGAAAATATCTAGAGGACACGTCAGGGGCCCGTAGGATAAAAGCTTTGACACCAGGTTATACACTAACTACACAATGAAGAAGAAGTTGTTTATTTAGACTTGAGACCAAATCTGGGCATAAGGTACCTTATGAAATACCGGCCCATTGTGCTGCTCGACGAGGTGGGCAAGCTCTTTGAAAGAGTAATTGCAAACCGCCTCGCCGAGCACCTTGAGGGGATGGGTCCGGATCTTGCGGAACACCAGTTTGGTTTTCGCAAGAGGCGCTCGACGGTGGACGCCATCGCGCGCGTGAGAGCCCTCACGACGGGGGTTGCGGTCTCTCGGGGCGGTGTGGTCTTGGCGGTGTCTCTCGACATCGCCACCACGCCTTCAACACCATGCCCTGGAGCTGCATTAGGCCTACCTTCGTCGTGTAGTCGGGGACTACTTGACAGACAGGGCTGTCATCTACCCCGGTCAAGACGGAGAATGGAACCGGCGAGAGATGTCGTGCGGTGTTCCGCAGGGATCGGTTCTGGGGCTGCCCCTGTGGAACATCGGTTACGACTGGGTGCTGCGTGCCGACCTCCCTAGCGGCGTCAGCGTCGTCTGCTACGCTGACGACACGCTGGTGCTGGCACAGGGGGGGTCGCACGAGGCGGCGGCCGACAATATGACACGCGGGGTTGCGATAGTCGTTGAGAGGATCCGGCAGCTGGGTCTCGAAGTGGCACTTCACAAGTCCGAAGCAATGTGCTTCTATGGGCGTGGGAATGTGCCACCGTCGGGATCGCAGCTAACGGTGGGAGGGGTTCCCATCGGCGTCGAGTGTACTTTGAAGTACCTAGGACTCGTCCTCGACAGCCGGTGGAACTTCGTGGAGCATTTCCGACGTTTGGCTCCCAGACTGGAGCGGGCGGCGGCTGCCTTCAGGTGGCTCCTGCCCAATCTGGGGGGGCCAAACGCCTCCTGCCGGAGGCTCTATGAGGGGATCGTGCGGTCCATGGCCCTTTACGGGGCCCCGGTGTGGGCGAGTGCTTTGAGGAAGCGGGCCGCCCATTACCTGAACGCGCCCCAAAAGGTGATGGCCGTAAGGCTAGTCCGTGGGTACCGCACGATCTCCCGCGAGGCGGCGAACCTCCTTGCCGGATTGCCGCCGTGGGATCTAGAGGCGATAGTCCTCGCGCGCCTGCATGAATGGCGCGCTGAGGCGCTGCACCGGGGGGTCACTCCGTTGCCGCGGCAAGTTGCTGCGCAGCGGACAGACCTCCGGTGCGATCTCATGGCGGCATGGAGACAGCGACTGTCGCAACCCCGTGCAGGGCACGCCACGATAGTGGCGGTAAGTCCCCTCTTTGAGGAGTGGCTGGAGAGGCGCCACGGCGCCCTCTCCTTCCGTCTGACGCAGGTACTCACCGGACACGGTTGTTTCGGGAGGTACCTGCACCGAATCAGGCGGGAGGAAACGCCCGGTTGTCACCATTGTGAGGATCGGCCGGAGGACACGGTGGAGCACACCGTGGAGGTGTGTCCCGCTTGGGCGGAGCCCCGCCGTGATCTCGTAGCGGCGATCGGCGGCGGCGACCTCTCGCGTCCGGCTCTGGTGCAAGCCATGGTCCGGGGCGAGGAGGAATGGGACGCCGTCGCCTCCTTCTGCGAAGCAGTGATGCTAGCGAAGGAGGTGGCGGAACGTGAGAGGGAGAGAACCTCTCGTCCCAGCCGCCGCGGGAGGCGCTCCGGGCGTCGGGGGCCACGTGATGGCTTCCGGCCACCGTAGACGCGGGCCTGTGGACGGTGAGTGATGGGTAAGCTCGCCGTCCGTCCGTCTTATGACGACAACAGGCCGTGTCGTCAGCAACATGGAAGGGCCCCTTCCCTCCTTCCACATGCAAGGGCCGACGCCTGTCGAGGCTGCGGGTTGTCCGCAAGGGATACCGAGGCCTCGACATGAAGGGCGAAGAAGGAACATGGGTGGTTTTTAGTCAGTAGAAGTCTGACACTCCCTTTCGCTCTGCCCAAGAGCGGGAGGGGTTATTTGATGATACCTTATGAATCAAGACGTAATATGTAAGGGCAAGTGTAGTGTCGGATAAATTGCGAAGATAAGGCGTGTTCACATTGATGCGTATCGCGTTATCGCGTGAACTGTCAGCCGGTGTCCAAGTGACGTATCGCTCGTGATACCGCCGCTGCCCCGTGCTTTAGGGCTGCTGTTTACTTCTTGGTAAACTGAGTTATTTTCTTTCGCACCGTAAGTTTTTAGTGCTGTGTGATAGAAAATATTTTAAAGATTTTTGTATCGGGTAACTGCTTCATTTTATAAGTACATATTAGTTGATTTGTAGTCATTACGATATACTATTTGCCTCTAAAATCTATGACACTGTTGGTTAGTTTTGTTTTTGATTAATATCTTTACCGACTAAAGATTTATGTTGAATCTTATAATTAATAATTTAGTTGCAGCGCTAACAAATACAAATAAATCACACAAGATTGCCATAGCAGACGGAACCACAGTATCCTTAATCACCCCAATTAATAAGTACCAGCTACATTCCCCACACGGCATCTTGGCAAACGTCTCGTACGGTAAATATAACAAATGGCAACCCTGGGACTCCGCGTCACCGAGCGGCATAAATCATACGCGCCCCGGTCTGATCCCGCCTTAATATACTGCAAGAAAAAGTAACCCGACCCTGTCGGACATAGGAATACACTTAACACGATGTACTTGTATCAAGTTTTTGGACTTCTTTATTGAAAAGGTGGGATGCCTTGCGCCTTTTGGGAGGGAAAGGATTTTTGGTGATGTATAGGCGTGGGATGGGTTAAAATGGGTTGTGTGCATTTTGTTGTGTAGGTATTTGATATAAGTAATAGGGTATAGTCTATGAGAAAAAGGAGAAAAGTAACAAGAGCAAGTGCTGCAAGTACTCTGTTCTACTGTTTTGTTTTTCTTGTGTGGCATTTTAACAGTGAAATTCAATCACAAATATGTATTCTGGTCCATCCAATCGCCTGTGCTAAGAGACAGGACGGGATAGACCTCGTCTAGTCCTAAGATTCGTAAGATCTCCCGAAGGTGCAGTTTCGAAAGCAGTACGAAACTCGCATGGCAACCAGCCCCGAATGACAAATCGTATATCACTAAGCTAATCTATATGTTTACAGAACAGATTCAAGCAACATAGATGTATCGCCCAATCCTTTACCGTAGGCCTGCGAGGCGGCACCTCGCGGCCAGAGGCGACAATAAATCAACCCCCGAGGAAATTGCCGACGACGCGGCCGGGGGAGAGTCGCGCGGGAGGGGGCGAGTTCCCGGGAGGGGGCGATTTAATTAAATCTTGCATCGAACTCTTGAGGCCAGCCTAACGAACGACCATTGTGTTTAAATAATGTGTATGCTGACTTTTTGCGTGATCGAATCACGGCTGAATAGTCTCTGAAGAGCCTGAATTAGGTGGGGTCCGGGGAATCAAAAATTTTGAGAGTAACTAATTGTTTTCTTGGAATTTCAGGAGGCTGTGTTTGTTTGATCTTATTTTTGAGCGGCCGCTACTTGACTTGGATACTATTGCTTCTAGCGTGTTGAGAGTAACACGAATAAATGGAACACTTTGAGACAAAAAAAAAAACATACAGACGAATTGAGAACCTCCTCCTTTTTGGAAGTCGGTTAACAAAACAGAAATATGTTTTCTAGATACAATTACGAGTAATGTGAAGTGACCGACTTCATAATCTTATGAATGTTTCGGATACTCTATATTTGGGTCATGTACTAAATAAAGAATAAGAGAGAATATTATGTTGTTGTTATGGTGAATGCTACCCATAATAGGCATACATACCAGCACTTCTATATTTTGTTATATTTCTTATTCATTCTTGGCTCTTTATGTAGTAGACACTGCATAAAGAGTTGGTATGTTAATTGTAATAATATCATTGTGCTTATTTGTTAACAATTTGAAAATATTTATGCTTGGTTGCTGTTTGAAGCTGTTAATCTGCATTGACAACAACACACAATAATTAAATTATATATGATGGAAAATTACTTTCCTTTCATTAGAGAGAATTCCCTCACGATTGTTTGAAAATTTCTGCCAAGATACAACCTCATACAGTACAAATAACCAATTAAAATTATAATTCTACCAAATACCACTTTTCCCCGTTCTAACTCTCAATGAGGTGAGTATAAACGGCCGTGCTAAGTACTTATTCTCCTCAATGGCTCATATTTTACCTAGGGGGCCTTAAATTAGGCTTTATTACGTAAATAATATCCCCCAAAATATTCCTGCTAATTAATATGAGGGCCCGCCTGTTGAGTTTATCTTGAATTATCTTTAATTTAGAGGCTTGCAGTAAAGCCTTTGGTGTTTTATTTGTGTTATTGTAAATGATGGATTGTTATGTGGTTCCCTGTAGGAAGCTGCCTTAGAGCCTCTAGAAGTGGCTTTTGCTTATGTAAGCTATAGAAAACCGAAATTTCGAAGGATTAATATGTCGGTTTTTCATAGCTTACACAAATCCGATTGAGAGGGACAGGAAGACCAAGTAAATGATGGATGAATTGTGTGAGGAATGATATGAAAGGAAAAGGAGTAAATGATAGCGTGGCGGCTGGCAGAGGAGAAAAGAAGAAGTAAACGTGTTGCGCCGTCGCCAAGTAACATAAAACAAGAGCAGAAATAATCATATAATCAAATATTTGGCTGTCTTTCAGATTTAGCATTTTAGATTTTGAATTTGATGCTTGAGTGTGTTATTATCAAGAGATTTGTTTATTTAGCATTTATGTGAAATGTTTAAAAAATCATCCATTTCATAGCTTTCACGGTTTTTAACTGAAGTAACACGGTAGTGTTACTTCTGGGTGTTTTTCATTAATGCATAATCAATTTAATTATTTTGGCGATCATAGCGCTTGCAACAGCGCGCAGGGTTGAAATATCGGGGCCGGTTCGCAATAATTGATAATCACGGAAGATATTATTATGTTCCAAAAAGTGGCAGCGTAAGTTTTAAATCCATTACAGTTAAGTACACCATATTTAATTAAATTTAATAGATACCTTTTCAGTTCAAGAAACGTATAAGGTATTGTGGCTGAGACTGTTGTATCACAGTTCCTTAGCTTAGCAAAACTAGCCACAATCTAGACCTATATCCCCGTACAGCCAAGTCTATCGGCTGCCTATGAGCGTAACCGTCCATAATCCATTTATCTTAGTTACCGCCTACACCTCACGGCGACAACGACACACTTCATTAATCTTTCGATTTCAGATCACTATGGAAATTAATTAGTTTTAGTTATGGCGCTATTTGTTTGGCCTATAAGAGGAATTGGGAAGAGTTACCATGAGGATGGGATGATATTACCCAGTATTAACTGGGTTGTGGAGGTCAGATAGGCAGTCGCTTCATGTAAAATACTGGTATTCAACTGCATTCAGTTAGACTTGAAGCCGACCCCAACATAGTTGGGAAAAGGCTAGGCAGTTGATGACGTGAGCAATTTGCACTTACAAACACGATTCTGACATTTTACAGAAGGATGCGGTGGAAATTACGTATTTGGGTTTAAGTTAAATAGCAAAGTAGTTTGCGTATTGTTAGTATTCCGGTTAACTTTACGAACTGGTTTGAAAAGTTTTTTAATAAGAGTGAAAATAGAACTCAAGAATTCTCCCTTGCTTTTCCAGCACCGAGTTAATTTCAGAAAACAGTTATTTTCAGGCTTTGCCTCTGTCTACTACATTCCTTAAGTGTAAACTCCTTGACCATGAACCTCTAATGACAACATATAATATTTTAGAATTGATTTAATCAAGTTCGTTTCAGATAAGACAAGCCAAGTTTTAACGAACCTAAGAAAAGGGAGGAGGTTGTCAATTCGTTTATTTTTTATGTTTGTTCCGCGAAGTTCATGCTACTCTAATGGGCCTAAAACCAGATAGTGCCCCTGGTTGGGACAACATTTCAGTTAAATTCCTCAAAGCTGCACGCGAGCACATTGTCCCGATCTTGAGTCATTTGACAAATCTGTGTTTTGAGCAAGGAGTATTCCCGGATGCATTGAAAGTGGCCCTTATAACACCGGTGTACAAGAGTGGAGATAGTTCAGACCCGTCAAACTATAGGCCAATTTCAGTGCTGCCATCAATTTCAAAAATCTTAGAAAGACTCCTTAACTCACGCTTGATAAACTACCTTTCTAAGCAAAACATTCTGTCACCTTCTCAGTTTGGATTTCGGCAGGGAAAGTCTACAGAGGACGCGGTTTTGTCACTTACCTCTACGATAGTTGACAAAGTGGACAGGGGTAGCAAATGTCTGGCAGTTTTCCTTGACCTTAAAAAAGCCTTTGACACAGTATCTGTCCCCATACTTTTGCACAGGCTCGAAAACATCGGCATTAGGGGACCCCCTCTCGAGCTCTTCAAATCCTACCTAATTAATCGTAAACAAACAGTGAAAATAGGGGAGTATACTAGCATAGAAGAAACGATTACATACGGCGTCGGGCAGGGGAGTGTCCTTGGCCCGACATTGTTTCTGATTTATATTAATAGCCTATGCAACATGAATATTGACGGAGGTAGGATTTTCTCATATGCGGATGATACTGCCATAGTGTTTGCTGAAAAGACATGGGCAAAAGTTAAAAACTCAGCCGAAACTGGCCTGTCAAGGATTGCAGATTGGCTCAATGGTAATCTCCTCACATTGAATGCATCAAAGTCCAACTATATATGCTTCACTAAGTATGCGCACACTCAACCACCACTAGAATTCCGGATTAAAATCCACCGCTGTGGAAACCCCTCAATGTCTGACTGCTCGTGTACAAAAATTGACAGGTTGCAGTGCACCAAATATCTTGGCATCATGATAGACCAGCGCCTGTCCTGGCACATGCATATTGAACTTATCATGAAAAGGGTTAGGAGATTAATATGGACTTTTAAAACATTGCGACACGTTGCCTCAAAGAATCTTTTGCAGAAAGTCTACATATCACTGGCCCAATCAATTCTCACGTACTGTTTACCATGCTGGGGTGGAGCGACAAAAATAAAATTCTTGGAACTTGAGAGGGCGCAGAGATCTCTTCTTAAGGTTATGCTCTTTAAACCCTATAGGTTCCCAACACAAAGCCTTTACCTAACCTCTGGCCTTCTGTCTGTGAGGAAACTCTATTTACTCCATATAATCTTGAGGAAGCACAAATCCCTTCCGTTTGACCCCGCAAGGTCAGGTACGAGTGGCAGAAGAAGGTACCTGGTCGCGCATAGTGTCCCTGTAAGGTCTGTGTTTGCTAAGAGGCAGTATGAAAGACAATCCTCCCACTTATACAACCTCCTGAATAAGGAGCTAAACATATATCCCATGAAACTCCGTGACTGTAAACTGGCTGTAACTGACTGGCTTACGAATAAAACCTACGACGACATTGAGACTTTGGTTTCGTCCCTTCTATAATCTGTGTAGCAAAACATGAAACAATGACCACGGAAACAAAATCGATAGTGGAGGAAGCTGCTTCTGGCTTCTTCCGATCCCAAGACAAGGTCGCAGGGCTAACCTAAAACCTAAAACTAAACCAAATTAACTGATACACAATGCACATCCACACTTTTGCACACACACCCACACACACACACACACACGCTAACACACCCACACTGTAAAACCCACTCACATACATCACACGAGTGCGCTACTTTCAACCTTTTACTTTTTGTATTTTTATATAAATTCTTTCATTTTGAATTTTTTTCTTTTTTTTTTGTATTCCTTTTTATTTTTATTTTTGAATTGCAAACACTGTTTAATGTTAAGAGGAAGTGCGGAGTCACCTAACACAAGCATCTCCTTGCTTAAAAGGTGACCTCCGTAACGTGTTTGCTATAACTAATTTGTAACTGAAATAAACATTTTTATTTTTTTTATTTTTTACCTCATAATTCCGCAATTCCGCAAATCCTCATAAATACGACGGCACGGTTGGCGCAGTGGCTAAGCGATTGGACTGCTGCGCTGCGTGTCGCGGGTTCGATCCCCGCACGGAACAAATATTTGTATGGCCTGCAGATAGTTGTTTCGGGTCTGGGTATTTGTGTATGTGAATTTATATGTTTGTGAACGCACCCACGATACAGGAGAAATTCCTAGTGTGGGGCAACGTTTAAAAAAAAAAAAAAAAAAAATAATAATTCATGAACCGATTCGATGAAAGGATATGTATATTTAGAAAAGTTCTTCAAACCCGGTTTAGAAATTTGTGTTTTACTTCTTTTAAGCCTATGTTGACATGAGTGCGTAATAACTTCTAGTTATAATGTAGGTACAGTCAGCATCAGAAGAAGATTAACACCACAGACAGTTTCAAAGCAGGTGTTTTAATAAAATGTTTTTAGATATTACTCGTTACTAACAAGTTATTAAAGAGTAAGGAATATTTTAAAGAATAATTTTCTGAAACATTAAAAATAATAACTGGAGTCCTGTACATCAAATAATTAAAATTCCGAAATGTGAAGCTACTTCTACTGCTGAACGTACCTATGAATGTGTGTGGTATACTACAAATAGAACCTTTTTAGTTGAAGTAAAAGCTGTTGACTCGTGGATTCACTACCTACACAAGTAGGTCTACCTACCTACACAAGTAGGTCGACCTACCTACACATACACATATTTTGTAGATGGGCACAATGTGAGGTACCTTCCCTAACTCGAAGCATGTCCTCTGATGAATAGTTAATGTTCCACTCAAATCACAATAAGAATCCATTTTCAAAGGAAATACTACTGAATACAATATGGGAATGTGTTAAAATAAATCCATATTATAGTAACCTGTTGTAAAAGTCCTGTTTGATGCCAAAGGCTCGTCCCATATTATGACATGGGACTTAAACAGTACTGGCGAAATGCGGGTGTACTGTAAGGTAAGTCCTACCTTACGTCTCTGCCTAACCGTTGGGGTATTACATGCGTGATATTATGTTATGTTGTTGTAAAAATGTGAAAATCTTGCTAAAAGCACACAATGTAATATATAAGATGAAAATTCACAACGTTACGAAACTCACCAGATGTAGGAACGTGGCGGAGCAAGATTGTACAGGTGGCGTTATGTTGTTCCTGCTTACCCTCAAGAGAAAATAAATGTGAATTTATATATCTATGTATATTATGAGACTGCCTCATTGGTCTAGTGGTCGCAAGCACGATTGCTGAGCATAAGGTCCTTGGTTCGATTCCCGGGTCGGGCAAAGTGTTATTGGCTTTTTCCATCAGGAATTTATCAGTAACAGTCACGGAGGCTGGATTTGTGCCCGATTGATGGCAATAGGCTCGCCCCCTATTACACGGGACTTAAAAAACATAACTGGCGAAATGTGGGTGTACTATTAGGTACACCTCTGCCTAACCCTTCGGGGATTACAGGCGTGATGTTCTGTTATGTTATGTATATTATTTGTATAGTGGTGGAATGCGTAGTTATTGCAAACAAACTCCTGAGAAGTAGGTAAATGTTTGGAATAGAAATAATGTATTTTTAAGCTTTCTGATTTATTAATCTTATCTATTCACTCGAAATAGAACGAAAAAGCCTTGTAACGTTAATGAGAAACATCTAGTTGTCTAGTCCGGAAACTTTATGAACTTGGTACTACAGAAAGTCTCTATGTGCGGTATTGAGTTTTTGGCTAAAGTAATACCGTGACAGGTAGACTTGGTTCGGCTGTAAAACGTGACTTCATTAGTTAAGAGTCAAGCACAACTTCGCAAGACGGTTATCTAGAAGGTTAAAATCCTTCAATACCTTTATCTTGAAAAAAAATTAAGGAGTCTTTATCTTGGAAGAAATTAAGGAGGAGGATTAAGGAGCACCTGCTCTGTATTTATGCCCAGTTGATGGCAATAGGCTTGCCCTCTATTTTATGGAACTTAGACATTACTGGCGAAATGACGGTGTACTAATAGGCACGCTGCCTTGGTGGTGTGATGTTATGTTATGTTTTATGTTATAAAGTCCTACTTCCTGTAACCAGGATATGGCCGAACACACATTTTTCAGGTGGCCAAGTCCCATCGATCCGCTGCGGTTTCAGACGCGCCACTTAATGAAATAGAAATTGGCGACCTCTCGAAGACAAACTCCTAACCCTCACCCGTCCCTCTCCCGCGAGGGGGAAACGCTCGCTCAAGTGCTGAGGGAAAGAGACAAAATATATTTATACAAAGTCAAAGACGACTGGCGAGTGGGATAGCTGTATTCATTATGAATATAATGCGGTCGCGCCTGTGTCTGTGCGTCAGTACGTGGGTTACACGTGTGTGGGTGTGCGCCTTTCTACCACGCGGTGGAATCAATATTTCATCTTTGTGGAGCACGGCCGCCGATTTAATGTTATCCTGTAACATACCGCATCACACGCTCCTACTAATTAACAAAAGTATTATAACTATTTTAAACAACAGTTTATGTCTACCAAGTCTCCTTCTCTTTCATAAATCTAACCCGCCAACGTTTTACGAATAAATCACGAACCATCTCACCGTAAATAACCAACCGCTGATCGTAATTCGAAAAAAGAATGTTCCCGTTACCACGATCAATGACGCGAAGTGAACGTCTCGCGTTGTGGTTGGTTTGCGGTTAAATGGGCGTGGTTTGCGGTTATATTTACAACCTCTGATTGGTCGATTACCTGACCTTTGCGGTTAGTCGTGTGGTTTCTAAGATTTTCACCCCAGGAAAAATAGATGGAGGAAAATATATGTCATTGAGAGCTGTGATTGGTGGATTGTGGTAATTTTGCGGTTAACCGCGAAACGCTATTCGTTAAGATTATAATGGGCTGTGATTGTGGCACAGTTGGTAGGATTTGTCGCGGGGCTGTTCGCGCGGCTGACTCGCCACTGGTCGCTGCGGTTACGAGTGTTGATTATCTATTTTATATTCCCCCAAGTGCTGAATTTTCGACGAATCAGCATTAGGAATTTGTTGAAGGGTTTGTTTTATGGGATAAATTGATTTAATTTGGTTTTGTGGGGCCTATACCAGCTTTTATTACTTTAGGTAGGTACTAAAAACTTGCAGAAATATGTTATTTAGCCACAAACACTGTTTAAAATTAATGTTAACTCGTTATACAATGAAATATCAAACTCACTGTAGCTACGAGAGTAAGCTCAAACAAAGAACTACAATCCCCCAGAACTGTCCTATACTTAGCTATATTTACGAAAAAGTCTAAAACGCGCCCTCTAACGGAATAGCCGCGAACTCTCTGCTCCCTATTTTTAACAAAACGCCTTCAAGTGCGAACATTTTCACTTTCTTCGCGTTCATAAGAAAGCAAACTCCTTGGAAGAAAGTTCACGTACACTGCCCCCACTCACACATTCAAACAGTGTACTCTCCCCTCAGAAACGGAGTACGCCGTCGTTTCTTAAAACGTCACAAGTGACACTTTCCAGCGCAACTGTACGACCTTCTGATTCTACGCTACTGACTTTCACAGCTATCGGTGGAAGAACGGCGTAAGTTGATATAGAAAAACGCTACACTGTGTCGTTTTGGAAATATTAGGGTGAACCCTCTACAAGCAAAAATGGCTATTATTTTTTGGTAGACACATTCAAAACCCAACTTTGTTACAACTGCTAAAAGTTCACAATCGCTTGTTTCATCGCAGAGAGTTTACAACAAAAGTCGCGTAGACAATTTTTGCCAACTTTTCCGCGGTCTTGTGTGAGTGAGTGTTCATACAAGGGGATAAAAATGTGTGTTGACAATGGCGCTAGTGTGCTGGCAGTACGGAAAATATCCGTAAGATGGCGTTACACGGTCTTGTGGTTTCAGCTGAAATAAATGAGTGTCTGGAACTCGATAGTCGTTTGAAAGATGAGTTGGAAACGCTTTTAGAAGATTAGAATGTAAGCATGTGTGAGTTTACTTGGTAGTTAGATTAGTTTCATTATGTTTTGTTTATGTTTGGAGGATTTGAGAATACCTGTTTGTACTGAAGTGTTAGTTGTGTTAGGCTGTAATACTTTGTTGTAAAGTTTCCGCGTGTTTGAGTCCTACTTTGGCTTTTTTTTTTGGCGAATGGAAAATCATTAAATAACTCGTCCCGCTCTTGGGCAGAGCGAAAGGGAGTGTCAGACTTCTACTGACTAAAAACCACCCATGTTCCTTCTTAGCCCTTTATGTGGAGGCCGCGGTATCTCTTGCGAACAACCCGCAGCCCCGACGGGCGTCCTACTTTAGCCTTGAAAGGTTTTGAAAGTCTGGTATGTCATGTACCTCCATCATCATCGTTCTCCTGCCCTTGTCCCGATTTATATATTTACATTTTTTTCTTGTTTATTTTTTTTATTTTCCCCTTTTTCTATTTTTTTCCACTTTCCTTTCTTTTTTTATTTGGGCCAGCGAAGTACGTCTTCTTCTTCTATACTTTTCTCTTACTTTTCATCTCACTAGACACTTACCTACTTTCCAGCCATATTATCACTCATCGTTTCTTTGGTCTTGCTCTAGTATTACTCTTATTTGATTTGAGCCTGCATTATGCCCTTATAAAACTATACAGGGTGTAAATCAACCCATCACACAGCCGTCAACCAAGCATTCTGTACATCAAACTAACTACCACGCAAATTTTTTTGCTGGGAAACGACTTTTTTTTTGGGGTCAAAAATCACATTTTACGGTAAAACTCAATGTAGCACTCTTAAAACATTGTGTCTCTGATTTTTCGGATATTGCACAACTTGCTTCGGTGAAGGAATTCATCGTGAGGAAACTAGCAGGCCTGACTGATATTTTTCGACATCATGTCACCATGTGTGTTTTTTGACGGCACGGTTGGCGCAGTGGCTGAGCGATTGGACTGCTGCGCTCCGTGTCGCGGGTTCGATCCCCGCACGGGTCAAATATTTGTATGGCCTACAGATAGTTGTTTCGGGTCTGGGTGTTTGGTTTGTGCATGTGAGTTTAAATGTTTGTAAACGCACCCACGATACAGGAGAAATTCCTAGTGTGGGGCAACGTTTTTTTTATAAAAAAATAGTAGGTAAAAATCCTATTGGCGGCATAAAAACTCTGAAACCAAATTAGACAGTTAGGCACTAACCACACGATAGGAAAAGACTTACTAAAGCACAACATTTCTTGTTCTACATGGAATAATGTCCCAAACATAATAAGCAATAGACGAAAACTGACAAGAAAATTGTCCCTCCTGAAGTACATTATTTGAACACTAATTATGATGGAGCTACCGGCTGATTAGCGGTTAATAGTCCTTGAAGTAGAGGAACAGGGGTCCCTTCCGGTGATAGTACTTCTTAATGATAGTTGGGAAAACTTTAGCTATATTACTGCCAGTATGGAGAAATTAACATGAGGGGTGATGTTCATAGTTTAAACGACGAAACGTGCTTATTAAAGAGTTTGTAGAAAATACAAATCAAGGAGTCAGGATCAAGGGCCGTCCCCGTCGGGGCTGCGGGTTGTTCGCAAGAGATACCGCGGCCTCGACATAAAGGGCTAAGAAGGAACATGGGTGGTTTTTAGTCAGTAGAAGTCTGACACTCCCTTTCGCTCTGCCCAGAGCGGGAGGGGTTACTTGATGATTTCCCACCCCCCAAAACAAAAAAAAAGGATCAAGGGCCGTTGGGGCTGCGGGTTGTTCGTAAAAAGATACCGCGGGCTCGACACAAAGGGCTATAATGGGTGGTGTTTAGTCAGTAGAAGTCTGACACTCCCTACCGGTCTGCCCAGAGCGGGGGGAGTCATTTGATGATTTCCCGATCACCAAAATAAAAAAAAAGTAGTAAAAAAAAAAAAATAAAGAATTTAGTTTGAAACAGCTCGTAGCTAGATAATAACAGCCGCTCAAATCAATCTTCTGGAAAAGCCGCGCGTGTCTAGGTTGGTCTTTGGATGGGTGACCAGCCATTATGTATCGAGTTTCCTCCGTGCCTCGGAAATCAAGTTAAGCCGGCTGTCACAGGTAGCCAGAGGTCCGATAGTCAGACAACCAGTCTTACCAATGGGTATCATAATTATTATTATGAACAATCCAACGAACAGTTGCTTTATTAAATATTTTAAGCTATTGCATAGCTTCTATCGCGGGCCTTGAGCGTGGGGACCGAATCCAGAAATTCCGTAACGAAAAAACCTAACACTCATTAATTTAATAAAAGAAAAAAAATTATTTTTTTATCGGTCACCACGCTCAAAGAGTAACTTGAATTAATATCAAAGAAAAAAAACAAAGGAAAAAAAATACTGCATTAATAAAATAAATAAATAATTATATTTGCATAAGTTGATAAAAAATGCTATGCCATAGCTTTACCGCGGCAGTCTCCACACATCTTTTTTTTAATATAAACAAATCTTAACTTCGCGTAGTTGCAACATAGCAACCGGTTGCGCGAATATACAATCGGCGCACCTATATTATAAAAATGGAATGCGAAAATGGTCCAAATAGTGGTCTAACATATCCTGAGGTGATTGATTAGTAGGACAACATGGGGAAGTCCGAATTCATACATTCCGGTAAACATATGAAAAAGAAAAAAAAAATGCAATACTAAGTATTTTGGTCATCTACATAATATAATATACAATCACGCCTTTAACCCACGAAGGGTTAGGCAGAGATGCACCTAATAATGTAGTAGTATACTTACATTTCGCCAGTTATGTTTAATTACCATCATCCGGGCACAAATCCAAACTCCGTGGCTGCTATTGAGAAATTTCTGATCGAAAAACCCAGTATCACTTTGCCCAACCCGGGTTTTGCGACCACTAGAACAACAAGGCAGTTCACAGTTTTTTGTTCAACTGCCCATAAAAAGTTGTAAAAGTAACAAAGTTAAAAAAAAGATTGTCTGTCAGTCTGTCAGTCTGTCAGTCTGTCAGTCTGTCAGTCTGTCAGTCTGTCAGTCTGTCAGTCTGTCAGTCTGTCAGTCTGTCAGTCTGTCAGTCTGTCAGTCTGTCAGTCTGTCAGTCTGTCAGTCTGTCAGTCTGTCAGTCTGTCAGTCTGTCAGTCTGTCAGTCTGTCAGTCTGTCAGTCTGTCAGTCTGTCAGTCTGTCAGTCTGTCAGTCTGTCAGTCTGTCAGTCTGTCAGTCTGTCGGGTGTAAACAAACCCTTAAAACTGTTTTAGTTACACTTCACTTGTGCACTATGTCACTGTGCGTTCATGTGGCACTTGCCCGCGGAAGCGACGGAACACAACTCCCGGCGCGGCCAAAAGTCCTCTTCCAAGAAGAGGTGCAAATAACACACTGTATTTTACTAATGTACTATGATTCATTCAGAAAACAAATATTTAACCAGATCAAATTAAATATACAGGAAAATACTTTTAACAGAAATCGAAGCTCAGTATCAAACTTCATTACCATTTTTACGTAACATCGCTCCCAATAAGTAGATATGTTACAGCTCCACTATATGTACTTATGTATACGAGCATATTATCTACAAACATTAACTACTATAGGTGGTGGTGGGGGGGAGAGAAGGGGATGGGAGGGGGGGGTCGCTGGTAATTTTCTGGACTATTTATTTCTCGCTGGTCACATTACGCCCCCCTATGCTTTAATGTACCTATCCACCTTCATTAAAGCTGTTGTTGGGTATCGCTCTGTTTGGATACTTTTTGGTGGTGACCTGATTATTAAGGGAAATTAATTGTGAATTAAATTGACTACCAACTTAAATCGTTGTCTGTATACTGTAACTGTAATTTTAAAGCTTAATTTCAATTTGATGCAACATATTTCTTTGAGTGTTTTTCTGGAATCTCAGTTGGAATCTAGAACCAGTCAGACAAGAACTTCTCTTATTTCCTGGCGAGAGGTACCTAATTTGGTATCCTTGAAGAGGGTGCCTACTAAATGTCTGTAAAACCAGTTTTGTCTTGGAATATCAGAAGGCCTGAAAATGTTTCAAAGTGTGTGCTAAAAGTCACCCTTCCAACCAAACTTTAAACTTTGCAAGCCCTGAAAGTAACGAGTAGTATCAATATATTTGAATAAGGATGTAAATGGTCGTAGAAATAATAAAAAACATTTGTTTCGGGGTGGAGGTTGAAAGAAGGGTTGGATTGGAGACGAGCGGCAATCAAGCGGTCTCCGCGAAATGGTCACCACGGGATCGTCCGAGACACCATCCTATTGCTGATAAGGTGGTGTCGAGTTTATGTCTACTTGCGTACGATTTGTACCAACTTAAAATAATGAGCATTTGACTGACTATCCTCAGTTTGTAATACTGTGTTTTATTGTTGAATATGGTATAAAAATTGTATCAGCAAAGTATAGCAAAATAAAAATGGCACAACGGGTTTCTCAAAGTCATTCAGGCCATTTCTGACCCCCGTAACTTTGTTATAGATAAGAAACCACAATTCACATTAGATCTCAACACTTTTCACGGTAAAATATCATACTATTTACCTTATGCATTCATTTTATTTTGCCACCGACTTCTGAAACTGATTTTTCTTCTGAAGTTTATTTTTCAGTTTTGGTGTATTTGTTTTTAGCATAACAATAAAGTAACGAAAAAGAGATTAAAAAAATACAGCAACAATTTTGTTTTAAACATTGCCCCACACTAGGAATTTCTCCTGTCTGTGTAAATTCTTTCTTCATCCCCTGAAGAAAAAGGAAGATTTTTCGAGCAGATGAGTGTTGTGTCTGATATGCTACTGCCCGACTCGTTTGGTGTTAGTGCTTCATTTGTGGCATAGATGGCGATGTACTTCTTTTTATAGGTACTATGTTGCTGTACACAAAAAACCAAGAAATCAGGCTACAATTAGGACCTGACCAAATAGCCCCAGAGAGATTTCCCGTTCAATACAACACGAATACTGCAAATAACCCAAAGAAACCAATATTTCTCCTTACCCACACTTACTTAGGGTCGTGAATCTTGCTTGCTTGGTAGAACGTAGTTAGATAAAGAAGGGGTTGAAATCAAGACGGGGCGGTAATCAGGCGGTGACCGCGTAATGGCCCCGCCGGGAGCGGCCGCTTCATGACTTGAGCCATTGCCGACTAGGGCTGCTGCTTACACTGTTCGATTGAAAAAGTGAATAGTAGTAATTTCATTTAATTTCTTGTTTCTTACAAGGAATTAAATGAAATTATATTTATATTTGCAAATTGGTTGTAATAAACATGGTATATTTAATAATATAAGTGGCAAACTCGTTGCCAATTGTTGTAGTCGTTATAGGCCTGATACATATAGTCTGAAAACCAGCCTTAACAAAGTGTATCCTATTTCCTAGTAGTAACTGGTTTGGGGGTCAGATCAGTCAGTCAGTTTTGGAGGCAGTTGCTCCATGTAAAGCTCATCCAGTTGCAACCAGCTACTCTGCGAAGATCGTCGCTCCATCTAGTCTGAGTCTACCTTAGACGTGCCGATTCGCGGTGTTCACTCAAGAACACGTGAAGACGCTCGCTTTGCATTGGGGAAGCCCAACGGTCATCGGTTCTGCGGTTAATAGCTTATTTATTCTTTGAGCTATGGTCGACAACTCTGGTTCTCTAATTTACATATAGGTAAAGCCGCATTCCGACAACATACTGCTTCAATGATATTCACAAATACAATTTAACTAATCGACCCGCACCAGCTTCGCCCGGTGACGATATACTACATTAATCTTCCTCTTGAACCACTCTATCTATTGCTGAAAACTGCATCAAAATCCGTTGCGTAGTTTAAAAGATCTAAGCGTACAAACATCGGGAGAGACTTTGTTTTATACTATGTAAAGATTACTTACTTCCACCTACCAACCCTTGCTTGCAGTAATTCTTGGCGGGGCTTTAAGACAATGCTGATGTTTATTCTTTATCGCAGTCGTGGGAAATTTACGTGCAAGCGCGGTGCTGGTAATTAAAATATTCCCATCCACCGTGCTCGCTACAATGAGCTTTGTTTCATTAAAACCGACCGCTCTAATCAGTATTCATTGATATTTTTGGGTACTTCATTTTTCTGGGGGTGAGTGAGTGAGTTATGATTTTGGATTGCAGTGTACTTACTTAAGGCTTGATATTGCGTTTATGTTTAATTTATTTATTTATATTGAATAAATGTTTTTACGACATGAAGGGCTAAGAAGGAACATGGGTGGTTTTTAGTCAGTACAAGTCTGACACTCCCTTTCGCTCTGCCCAAGAGCAGGACTTATTTGATGATTTTCCACCCGCCAAAAAAAAAAAATTAAAGATATTCCTAAACGTTCACATTTTTTATCATCGTCCTAGCCTTTTCCCAAATAATATGTTTGGTTAAGTTTCAAGTTTAATCGGATGCCGCTGAATACCAGTATTTTGCATAGAGCTGGGGGTCCAAAATGGGCACTAGCAGGTCATAATATTAATTGCGTTAAAAAGCGTAAAATGGACCTATCATAATAGTAACTGCGTCTGTGAGCATTTAGGAAGAGAGATCATAATAAGAAATTAATAAATAAAGCAAATGTTAATTGTGGACTGTAATTAATTAGGATGAATAAGCTGGTCGGGGAAGGTGGGCTAATAAAACGATTTAATAAATATGACTGTTTACTTACCAAGAAATAATAACAACACGTCTACTCTTTTTCACTACTGTGACACAATTAACATTTGGTCCTTCGAGCCGGATGTTAATTGTGTCACAGTAGTGAGAAATTCGTAAATTGTTCACAGACGCAGTTACTATGATAAAAGGTCCATTTTACGATTTTTAACGCAATTCATATTATTATCTGCTAAAATGGTTATTTTAGACCGCGCAGGGCTATTGCGTATCTTTTTAAATTTCAGCGGCTATCATAGTGTCCATCGATTAACTGTCAAATAGTTATGGTTTGGTACAAAATGGAACCATTTGACAGTTAATCGATGGACACTATGATAGCCACTGACATTTAAAAAGATACGCAATAGCCCTGCTGAAGCCAATCTGATCTCTATTACTAGCTAGTATTACGTAATACGATATCCATTGGTAAGACTGGTTGTCACACTTTCGAGCCACTAAGTACCTGTAACAACAGTCAAAGATCTTGTTATTTCTTCTACATACACAGTCAGAAAAATCTCCACCCTCGAGTTGCAACAAAACGACCACCCCAGCAAAATTAGCAGCAATACAACCTACCTATCTAATAACAAAGAGCCATCCAAGACACACGCTTCTTATTATTTACTTAGCACAATAATTGTAGCTGAACAAAGCCACTCGTAATTAGAAGGGTCCACATGAAAGCAGTAATTACATACATTCGAACGTCTGCGAACAATAGGAGCCGTCTTTACATGGTGTTTCGTTAGACAAAGGTAAGAATCGATGGGTGTACGTAGGTGTTTGTTTTAGTCGCTTTGACTTCTTGTCGTTGCTAATCTTTGTACAAATGCAAATTAATTGGGAAAAGGGGAAGGGATTCATCTCTTCATTTATTCGAATGCCGTTTTGCTGTTTTGTTTTAAACCTGGCAAGGTTTGATTGTAAATATTGAAAGGAATTATTGAATATGTTTTGTGTGGAATTGTTGATATGTCAAATCAAATCAACGCATTTAATGACATCCCCGAATAGACTTGCCATACGTCCGGAATTTTCCGGTCCATTTGTGAATTGGTCTTACTTCCCACCTGCGCTTAATAAATAATAATAATAATCTTTATTGAAAAAAAAAATATATATGAAATCCATACGAATTAGACTTAAATAATTATTAAAAGTTCTAAATACACGACTGGACAGATTAGACCGAGGTGTACATAGACTCCGTCCAACTTCCACCAGTTACGTCCCATGTAATAAAGGGCGATAATATGCTCATCACAAACTCCAACTAGGCGCAAATCCAGACCCCGGACTACTACTAAGAACCTATCTGACAATAACAGTTTGCTCGACCTAGGAATCAAACCCAATTCTTCACGCTCATTAGTAGCGCTTTAGACTTTCTTCTTCAAACAAACATCATCGGCCTTGACTTTTGCCAACTATGTCAGGATCAGCTTCCAGGCTAACTGGATGCAGCTGAATACCAGTGTTATACGTGGAGCGACACAACCCAGTTAGTACTAAGTAATACGATATCCCTTGATAAAACAGGTTGTTAAACTTTCGAGCTACTGACTACGATTGTCAAAGATCTACAACAGACATCTGGGACCAAAAAATAGATAAATTCATCTGGGACTGGGGCTTAAGGTGTTTTCTGAGGTATGGAGGAAACTCGGTATGTAATGTATGGTCGCCCATCCACGGGCCAACTCATGCAAGCGATTCGGGCAGCTGTTTTTATTTAGCCAAGAGCTCCTCAGTTCTCCAAACATACAATGGTTAATTAGCGTAGTTTTGGCAACACATCATAAAATCAGCGGCCGCGGTGAGCGGGCGTCGCGCGTCGGGCGGATGTTTGATTGATTTGACAAACCTACACAAGTTTACAAATGCTCTAACACCCGTTCCTATAGTCGAGTTAAAGTGATTACTTGAGGTTAAGTAATTACTTATGCAAACATTTTAATGCAATAGGCAAGTATTTAAACAAAGCTAAAGAAACCAAAGCTAAGCTTTTGACAGTACTCAATTCAAGCAATTAGGTACTAAAATACAGAAAAAAACATGTCAAGTCAAACTTTTAACTTGGAACGAATTTAACAATAATACTAAACATAATCAGCACTTCTGAACCACGATCAAGCGCAGTCGGTGTCTTAACGCCTATTATCCCGGAAGGTTTAGGTAGAGGTACCTAAGGCGAAATGTGAACCCGTCGGGTCTGCGGGTCCCGTCGGGGCTGCGGGTTGTTCGAAAAAGAAACCGCGGCCTCGGCGCAAGGGCTAAAAAAGAACATGGGTGGTTTTTAGTCAGTAGAAGTCTGACAATCCCTTTCGCTCTGCCCAGAGCGGGAGGGGTTATATGATGCTTTCCCACCATAATATATTATGGCCAACAAATTTCAGATGGAAAAACTTAATTGCACTTTGCCTGAAAATCAAACCCAGAACCTCATGCTTTGTAGTTGGGGCCACTAGACCAACGAGGCACAATATCGATACTGATATCTCTTGAATGCAGTCTAAAGTATTTCATTGTGGTTATATTTACCAAGTCACACTTAGCCCGCGTGGTGGATCCCCCCCATCCCTCTCCTAGTGAGGAGGCCTGAACCCCTGCAGTGGGAACATTATAGGCTGATGATGATATGGGTTCAGTTTTTTTTTTATAAAATCCTCCCTTAGTTCTTCAAAAACGTACAATAGTTAGTATTAGTGTAGTTTACCCAACACATCATAAAGTCTGCGGCCGCGGCGAGCGCGCGTCGGGCGTCGGTCGGATGTATGATTGATGTGTCAAACCTCGCAGTGGTTTGTGTCCGCAGAGTATGTGCCCGATCAGGACTTGTATAATCACTTGATGTACTAATGGTCTAGCATTTCTATGAGTTTGGAAGACTTATTTTTATTAGTTAACCTGTACTGTCCCACTGCTGGGCAAAGGCCTCCTCCAAATCCTTCTCAGAGCTTCCTGTGCCGCCTCAAACCAGCCCACGTGTTACTCGTCCAGATCGTCACGGCACCTCTTTCTAAAGACTTTTACAATGGGAAAAATCAAAATATTTTATTTCACATAGGCCTACTTATTATCCTTCGGAAACCAAATCATGACCTACTTTCAGTGTACAATCAAGTTCAGTATAATAATAAAACCACGATCGTTTTCTCTTGCACCAATCGCCTATGTTTAGGGGCCTAATTCTCCTTCTCTTATCTCAATTTATTCAATCTCCTTTCTAACCATTCATCCTTCTCACAGACGATCCATCGTTTCTTTGGTTTTCCTCTACTCTTATATAATGCATTCACACTTCAGGCCTTTACGACGGTAAAAAATCATGGTGGAAAACTCGTGACTTGAAATTTATTTTCTTTCCCGTTTAGCTCAAAACTTTAAAGAAGTACCTCTCTTCTAATAGTTTAAGGTACGTCCACAAAGTTTTTTTTTTTTGGAGAGTGAGAAATCATCAAATGACTCCTCACGCTCTGGGCAGAGCGGTAGGGAGTGTCAGACTTCTACTGACTAAAAACCACCCATGATCCTTCTTTGCTCTTTGTGTCGAGGCTGCGGTATTTCTTTTGAATAACCCGTAGCCCCGACGGCTACCTCCACAACCTTACCTCATTAACCAGGAATGTACCGATGGCATAGATACAAAGACAACACATGGCTGTGACACAAAACAAATGAACATAACATAAAATCCCTAAAGGGTTAGGTAGAGGTTTTTTTAATAGTACACCGTCCCACGTTTCGCCAGTTATGTCTAAGACTCATGTAATAGAGGGCGAGCCTATTGCCATCAACTGGGCAAAAATCTAGACTCCACAGCTGCTACTGATAAACTTTTCATTGAAAAATCCAATAACACTTTGCCCGATCTGGAAATCAAACCCAGGACATATGTATCTTTTTGATCTGTAGTTATTTTTTTATTTTTTTTAAAAAACGTTGCACCACACCAGGAATTTCTCCTGGATCGTGGGTGCGTTTACAAACTCACATACACAGACACCCAGGCCCGAAACAACTATTTGTAGGCCAAGTATTTGTTCCGTGCGGGGAACGAACCCGCGACACACAACGCAGCAGTCCAATCGCTCAGCTACTGCGCCAACCGTGTCGTCTAAATATCTACCTCTCTTCTAATAGTTTGAGGTACATCCACATGCTTACCCCATTAACCAAGAATGTACCGATGGCACCGATACAAAGGCAACACACAACTGTGACACAAAACAAATGAAGTTTCACAATTAAGGCGGGTACACACGGATAGGCGCGTCGCATTTGCCGGTGTCACGTACCCGCTGCCTCGCACTTAATTTCGCTAGGGGGGTGAAGGGTGCAGTGCGGTTTTAAATTACTCCCCCCTCCGAACGATTGCAGTTCGACAGGCCGTCTAGCGGTTAGTTGATCATTTCGTGTATCTGTACCTGGCTTTGTGTGGTTGAAGTTTGTCTTTTAGGAATTTTGACAGGTTTTTGATGTCACTGTGTCAGGGCTGTGCATGAGATTTATTGAAATTCAGAGTCCTCAAAGAAAATCATATCGACCTAAAACTTGTCATTAATTCGAATACTGGCTCGGTTTAATTCATCATCATCATCATCATTTCGGCCGCAAAACGTCCACTGCTGGACATAGGCCTCCCCCAAGTGTCGCTACATTGACCGGTCCCTTGCGTCTCGCTTCCATCGGATCGCCGCAACCTTCACCAGGTCATCGGTCTACCTAGTGGGAGGCCTTCCAACGCAGCGTCTTCTGGATTCCAGTCCAATTATAATCTTCTAATACTCTAGTGAAAATGCATACTTATCAAGCTTGCTAACGCGACCACCAGCTTCAGTGCTGGTAGTCACATTTGTTACGGTCGCGAATCCGATTTTATTTAAATATAACCTAACACTGATCGATAAATTACAAAAAACGTAAGAAACATCGAATTTCGCGGGCTACCTTTTTCGCATTCTCCAGAAATATATAATTGTGTATAATTTCTTACTCGTGCTTAAAACCGGATGGGCCGATTAGTTATAGAGCCAAAGAGTTTATTTCTTCAGGAAATAACATTAAGATTAACAGATCTTTATGATTTACGACTATTTAATGAGAATTTAAAACTGGGCTGAATAAATAATTATGTTTAATAGTTCCGGTATAACAAACGATAAATGATTGATATGTAGATTTTATTGCGTGGTTGATGGTTCTAAGTGGAGAAAACATCATTCATTGGATTCAGGAGAAGCTTAAATAGGTATAGACCTGATTTAATTCAAAGTTGGTGTTTTACTTTGGAATTCAAGATTACAAATCTACTGGTATGAGTGTTAGTGTCATGTACACTTACTGAATAATCATTTTAGCGTTTTAGTTTCAGCGTGTTTTTAAAGATTCATTTTTTTTGATGATTTGAACATGTGTCTAATATGGGTTATGAAACCTGAAATAAATGAATTTTATTTTTTTTATAACAATTTACTGCGGTCTATAAATACATACTTAAAACTGCTACAAACTTGGAATTTAAGAAATTGAGGCTTAATCTTATTGAGTGAATGGCGACTAACAAGTCAGATGTGAGTAGCAACACCGCGTGCCGGTAGAGGACACCCTAGAAAAACATATACTGACCTTATTGGTTAGGTTCTTCAGATACACAGGTGTCAGTACTCGCAACCGGTGTACGTGTATAACCAGAAATGTGAACGTGGAGGACACCAAAGCAGTACGTATAGATCGTAACAGGTTTTCAATAGTTTTGTTCCTGCCCCCATGGTAAAAGGCGTGGGTACTTTGTTTGTGTGATACTCTTACTACGAGTTAACCTAGTTTCTTTCTCCAGACATTGCTTAATTCTGACTTGCAACTTTTCTTGTGTAAATAATTAAAAATTACAATACACTATTACAACAGATACTAACTTAACACAAGCACTATATCCGAAACTCTTTACCACATAAGTTCTCAAGACACCTAGCTACACCATAACATACCGTAAACAAATATTATTCCATCCATAAAACTACCGCCAGTTATCGCATATAAAACAAACCTTTCGAAATGACGGCAGGCTTATCATCGTGCCATTTTCATAATACATGACGCGTGCATTTTAGCCGTCGTGTATAATGCAAGCGAGTTGCCACACCGACGCACTATTAATTACATACATACACGGCTTAATTATTGATTTTTAGTATTAAACACGAACGCTGAACACTTTGGTTGGACGCTGTTGGGACGTTGTCTGTGGAACGAATTTGTCGTTGGCTATGGTTGGTTTTTTTGGAGTAATTAAAATTGTGTTATTTGCCGAGCTGTCATTGATATTGTACCTAGGTCTTACAGAGTTAACCCAGGTGCCTTAAGGTTGGCGCCACACAGTTTGTTCTTAGACTCTCCATTGATAACAATGTAACATTCCACCAGCAACAATGATGGCGATAAAGTCAAAAATTACAATGTATAAGATTTTGATCAGCAAGAGGGGACACTCTAGAATGACATACGCTGACTTTATTGATGAGGTTCTTCAGGAAGGACCAGTACAGAGGTGCGTAGTAATCGCAACCGGCGTGCGTGTGTGACCAGATAAATGAATGTGGCCGAGGTAAAGAAATGTCTCAGGATCGTAGAAGGTGGCGTTTTGTAGTTTCTGCCCATCCCCATGGGAAAAGGGCGTGAGTTTATGTATGTTTAATAAGCAACTGAAACAGTTAAATTCTGTTGAAATTCAATTTATAGTAATACAACATTTTTGTAGACGTTTATTTTACGAGTATATCTATCCTTTTATTTTCTTTGAAAACGTTAATAATCATAGATAAGTGGACGTCAAACAAAAACCAAACCAACTCTCAATGTAGAACCGAACTTTTTATACAGAACCTCGATGACATTAATTTATGCCTTTCCTGTCACGATCCGTGTCCGCCACCCTTGCTTGGAGGGTGAACCCTTGAGTAAGTTTATTGACTGTAAAAACGACCCCTCTGGGTCAAGGTCAGAGGGCACGATTACGGAAACCTTTTTGAAGATAATGATGCCTAATTACTGAGGAAAGGTGGGAGTTTTCTATTTATTTATTTTATTTGAGAAACTTACAGCTAAATAGTAATATTGACAGTGTTCCATTTTCAAGATCCAAAGAGATAGAGAGAGAGAGATTAATGTTGATGATGATCTTCTTCTTCTTAACGTGTGGGCAATAAGGTCTAACGACCCCACACACCCTAGTGTCAGTTTCTAAACCGCCTCAAGGGCCGCGGGAGGCGCTCCGGGCGTCGGGGGCCACGTGATGGCTTCCGGCCACCGTAGACGCGCGCCTCAAAGAGATGACAGCAACATGGAAGAGGCCCGCAAGGGCCGACGCCCGTCGGGGCTGCGGGCTGTTCGCAAGAGATACCGCGGCCTCAACATGAAGGGCTAAGAAGGGACATGAGTGGTTTTTAGTCAGTAGAAGTCTGACACTCCCTTTCGCTCTGCCCAAGAGCGGGAGGGGATTATTCGATGATTTTCCACCCGGCAAAAAAAAAAAAATGGGGCTCTGACATGGTTTGACGACCGCCATTTGACGGCCGGGACCACCGGCTTATATGTGCTTTCCGAAGCACGGAATCATCTTTTTATCAGACAATCAAGTGATTAAAGCCAGCAATGTCCTAACCAAAGTGGAAACAACTTTACAAAGTATACCCATGGGAATCAAACCCACGACCACCGGGTCACAAGGAGAATGCCTAAACCACTCGACCACGGAGGCAGTTATGATGATGATATTTTGAGATGTATTCATATTTTTTCTGTTGATCGAGTAGACCGTACGATTTTGAATCCTCACAAACTTCAAGTGGAAATAAACAATTCTAATTCAAATCAACAAAATCAAAATCAAAAGTCATTTATTCAAACTAGGCTGATAATCAGCACTTTTCGAACGTCAAAATTTACTTTACTTTACTTTACTCATTTACAAGTGACAGTCCCCCAAAACGCCCACCCTTCGACACTTCCTAGTGTTTTTTGCTGGAAAGAAGAAGTGGCGGAACAAACTCCCCAGCAACACATCTGTCTGTTTGGTTAGAAGAACCAGACTCGATACAATAGAAAGGTGTAACTTAATATTACGATTGATTACAGACACAAGTCAAAAATAAAAATGTATATATGTAATAATAAAAACATAAAAAAAGACATAACATGTCAGTAAACTAATTTTGGAGAAAGAACATAAATAACAACATTACCTTAAACTTTTTAACTTATCCGTTTCTTACAATACCAATCGAAAGCTTTACATGCTTTATCTGGGAACTGAACCCAAGACCGCACAGCAGTTGCTCTTGCGTCCACTAGCCCACCGAGGCAGTCGACTTACTAATAACTATACACATTTAACTTTCCTAAACACATCAACACATAATTATTCAATATTCATGTCATAAAAAGCACAATATATTCATAAGTAGAACATAGTAAACATCACAATACCGCTCCTGTTTGTTCAGTCACGTTTTATCTCCTCCAAACAGTTTGTGTTGTAGTTTTCGCTCGGCCAAGCGCGAAATTATTGATTGTTGTAATTAATTGCAAACATCCAACCGATAAAATTAAATATCAATTTATACAATGAGCCAGACAATTTAGAATATACTGCTAATATAGATTCTGGGTTGTTTTTAATGGAATTAGCATCAGTGGACAATAACTGATGGAACAATATCGATCGAATCGTATTGAATGTTTAGGGCGATAAATAATTAGTTGGTAGATAAGCTCATGCATAAATTGACTAATTTAAATGTTGTATGACAAACATGAATAAAAATACACATAAAAAGAAATACGTACACACGAACAGAGAACCTCCTCCTTTTTGGAAGTCGGTTAAAGAATAGGTAAAACAGACCTTAAGGAGTATGGCGAAGCCGTTTGTCGTAGCTCTACGAAAAAAAAAGTCGTAGCCCGTAGCAATCTCGTAGCACTTTCGTAGCAAGCTAAAGATACTTGTAAACAACTTAAATAGTTAAATATAAGCTTGTAAAAAAACACTTATTCTTTTTGTCATATTTATACGTACCGATTATATACGTACCAGATTCTCTAATGCTACGGCTAAAGCATTACAGTTAACGAATTGACGAACTTTTTGTGTATACTTTGCCATCAAGAACAACATTAAAAAACGTAACGACACACACAAAGACTTCTCATATAATTACAAATAATTTATGCTCTGAAACATCGATAGGGTGTGTCCACGTTAAATTCATCATGGAAATTGCTGTACTAATCCTCATTAATTACTTGGCAATTTTAAATCTCATTATAGTCGTTCAAATCGGTCTGGCATCGATTTTTCCCTGTGTGTCCAAGCTGTGGGTGGAATGGCATATATTATCGTCAATGCTCAGGTGACAATCATTTCATTATGGAATTAGTGTGGCTTTGGAACGGTAATACCATTAATACTCTTTTGCTGGCCTAATCGGCGATTCATTTATTTTAGTTTTCGTGTTGGATTTATTTTTGGTAAATAAATAATTAATGTTAGTGTGGTTTTAGGATTAAGTTATGTGAGCCTTGTTACGTGTCATAAACTAATATTGACGTTTATCATTACTACTATTCTAAACACTGTTGATTTAACATCTAAAAAAGTAAGATTCACATTTTGATTTTCAAATTTATCTCTTTTTGAAATACTGCTTGAGCTTTATAACAGTAGATGAACCAGTTAACCTTAGAATGCTCCCGTCAAACTTGTGGTGGCTGTTAATGATATGTCAAATCATCTTTTCTGCCCGGAATCACCCACTGTTGGGTATAGGCCTCCCCTTTCTTCTGCTAATCTTGTCAATTCTGTGCGTCTCTAATTCATCCGTTTCCCGCGGCCGACATTTATGTCCGATGCATGTTTGAATTTCTTAGCTACACCACATAAAAACTATAAACAAACTTATCCAACAACTACGAAACACATGGCCGCCCTACTGTGGGCCTACGTCCGTCTGTCCATCGTATCGCATTGGCGCAAATTAATGAGGGTGGGATATTTATTTCAGAGTTTCGTTTGCAGTTGCCAAAATATCAGCTCACCTATATGACAGGTACATAGCTGTATAAACAGCCGGCTATAGTAATGTGCTCATTAAAGTCGATACTATCAAGCTACGGCGTCAGATATAAATTTGTGAATTTGTAAATGCGAGTGGTTTCGTCGAGAGCCCATGGGTTTTGATTTGAATGTAAGGTTGTGCCGTCAATTACTTACACTCCACAATCTACAATTATAACAGTGTGGTATATTTTTTTAGCAATATTTTCTACAAAATTACACCAATAAGTAATTTGAGTTGTTTTTACTTTCTCATCATTAGAACTGCTTACCAATTCAATTTTATAGTTTTAACACTACATAAACTACTTTCACAGATGAGAAAATTGTTTGGGTGAAAGTCGAGAAAATATATTTTATGGAACAGGTAGCCCAAGCCCAAATAAAGGGAGAAAAACACGAGCAATGAATTTGTAGATTTTATTTATTGTAAACTGAATTCTGCTACTTGTAGTCAACAGAAATAAACATAGGTAACGGGAAGCGGAAACGACACATAAATTGCTAAGCAAGTTAAAATCAATGACAAAAATTGCACCAAATATTTAGTAAGTGTATTGCACAAAGTAACTCATAATACAAATATCATTTTTAATATCGGAAACACTGACGGACAAATTTATAACTATTATTAATTAAAAAACACAATTATAACGTAACATGTTTTTTTGGTAGTTTAATTGCAACAAAATATATATTAATTTAGTTTATCTACTGTGCTGTCATCACCAAAAAAGAATAATGACAAAAAATAGCCAATAATTGGGTCACATTAATTTTGAAATATGTATAACGATACTTACAAAAAAATTGCAAACTAGACATAGTTTTTTTTAACAGAAAGAAAAACATAATCTACAACTGGACAGAGTTCACAAACTCAACAGATGCTTAAACCTAAGTATACATCTACTCAACTTCATAATTGCACATCTATTGCACTTTACAAGATGCATTTACAACAAATTAGTATTCACAGTTCTTATTTACAAGTTTGTCGATAAAGACAGATATTTATAAGTTTATTTTATTTTTTACATCTTGCAACTTGTCCAAACGTTGGCCAACAACATGAGCCACTCTCCATAGTTATTTTATTTCCATCGCTATTGGCGTATACAATAAGTTCACAGTCACGGAGCAATAAAATTCACACGTTCGTGTTGGCTGACCAACATTTGGAACAAAGGTTTGGTTTATACACACAATGTTCATGTTTTAATTTCGCATTTCATTCCATCTGCCAATTTGTCCATACTTACACCAACATCGTATCCAATTATTTTCTAGTCTAATCCAGACTATGACCAAAATGTTCTAAATTGTTATTTTTTATTATATAAATCAACAAAATCGTATAAATTTAGGACGGGAGCGAACTTTGGAACTAGGTACATACAAATTTCAACTAATCGAATCACCTGTATCTCGTATTTTACATAAAAATTGTTTTTTTATGAAATCGTCATCGAATTTCTATTTCGTTGCTTACAGCTGCACTCCTTGTCAAACTACGACGACTTTCACCAGAACTCGAAACGTCGAAACAGTGTAAAACCACTTTTCGTCTCATGAAAAATACAAAATGGACACACTATTGGTTTATCCGAGGTATCGACACAGACGTTATACACAAACACGTATTGTTCATATAGGTACAATAAAAGGAGCATCACTTTGTTTAGTAGGGTCGCCACACTGTGTTGCTGTCTGGCTGCGGATTACCTCTTTGTCCGAGATTATTCACCCGGCCGTCCTCACCGCGGGCCGCGGCCGCCGCACAGGAGTTCCCTCCGCCGAGGAGCAACTCTTGCCCATGGTTAACGTGCTGTCTATGATTGTTAGTCGTCGACGATATCTGGTCCATCATTGTCTGTAGCTCGTTATGGTGATTTTGCGTCGAGTGTATCGAGTTAGAATGCAGCGGGTGGAAGTTGTGCGTTTGGTTGGCAGCGGTGTACAGTTGACTGTATAGCAAGCTAGCCGGTAGGACGGGGTACAGCGAGTTGTTACAGTTACTGCCGCCGTACGAAGCGTTCTGTGATCCCATTAACGAAGGGAAGTTCGAGCTGTTTGTGTGATTGTGACCGATGTTTGTGGACGTGTTTGAAGTGAGCAGATCGTCCTGTACGGGCGACTCGGGCTGTGAACTGTTGTCGCTCAGTGATCGGGGGCCCGTCGAGAGGCTGTAGTCTGTATTGTTGTTGTAGCGAGGGAGGAGGCTGCCGTGGTGCGATGGGGAGGACCCTACTAGGCCGGATAGCTGCTGGTCTAGGTCGACACCCGTCGTGTCCGGAAGAACTGTACAGACAAAATAAATTTGATTAGAGAGTGGCAGAAATAAGTTGCATGGATTTTAAACCATACAACAAAAATTATAGTTGAAAAAACAATGCCAAGCTCCATAAATTGCCCATAACGGCTCCATTCTTGTGGAATCCAAAAATAGTAATTGTTGATATACGACAGTATTTTAGTATGGTGTTTAATATGGCTATATTTTTCGTTCATCGGGCACGCATCGACAATAAATTCATCGGCCGGATCGGACGTGTGCGAGCCGCTGTAAATTATAATGAGAGCCGGTTAATGTCCGACTAGTAGGCCTCAGAGTATTTAAACGAGAGGTGTAGCACACATTTGTTTTATCCAGTCTGCCCGAATCGAAATTCCTAAGCAAGGTAAGTTAATAAGAGAGCGCGACTTTGACGGATTCTCAATTAATGAAACTCAAACTCAAAGCATTTGTTTCAATTAGGTCATTAATAAGAGCATTGTGAGCAGATAAGAGCCGTGGTGACCCAGTGGTGACGGCCCCGTCTTACGAACAGTGAGTCGTGGGTTCAAACCCAGTCAGGCGCATTTCTTTGTATAATTTATTTCATCACCACTGCTCTCAAAACGGTGAAGGAAAACATCGTGAGGAAACCGGCATGTCTTAGAACCAAAAAAAGTCGAAGACATGTGACATTTACCAATCCGCACGGTTTTCACTTATGGGAGAATTACTCGTCATAAATTGACTGAATTAAACAAGAAAAAGCACGTAATGAGTCTAACCTATCTGCTCCATTTCATACTCTTTGCGTCATCCGCAACTGCACGTATCATTTGAAGGAGGATGCGAGTCGTAAAAGGATTGCTCGTGGATTTAATTTCACCCTACTGTACACTGATTAATGAGTGTTAAGAGATGTAAACTGGACCCCGTTATTATTAATGGGTGATTTTGTTGTGACGGGTTGTTTACAGGAAATGTTTATTGTAAAGTATAACAATAACTAGTCAACTATATGTTGTTTCTGTTTAACACATGTTAATACAATCGAAAACTAGGCAAATGTAAATAAAAATACTTCAACTAGATAAGAAGTAACTAGGAGTGCACACGATTAACGATATTATAACAAAACGTATTCGTTTTTTTCATGTGTTGATCCTATCATTCAGTTTCTATTTTTTGGTCATAGAATCAGCATTGCCATTTAATGCGGCAATGCTACCAGGCTTCTGGGCACTATTTTTGTTGCCAGCGATGTGGATGAATTTTAAATGCCCTGTAATGTTTTTTTTCTTTTCTATAACTACAAGTACATGTTTTTGTTTTTATTTTGAGTTTGGTGATAGATAATTACGTAAATTCTATTCTTTCTAAGCATGAAATTAATGATGTATTCTTACCTGTATTATTAGCCGTGAAGTCCTGCGTGGGGGTCTGATCCGGCACGGTCCCTGCGAAGCCGAGGGCCGGGGGGTTGAACTGTGAGGCGGCAGGCGCAGCACAGGACGGTAGGTAAGCTGGGTATGCGCCCGCGCCGCCGTAGCCCCAGTGAGAGTTGCTCGAACTTAGGCCGAATTGACTCATGTCTAGGGGAGAATGCAAAAAGACAATATTTTAATTAAAAAAATCAACTAATAAAGTCTAAAATAACTTAGAAAAGTTGATGACTTTACATTAAGTTTTTCCAAGTAGTCAGTGTCATTGTTTCGGAACTTTCTGATGATCGCCACTGTTGATTCTGGCCTAGCTAGCTAGGAAACTCGGTATGTAGTGGTTGGTCACCCATCTAATAACCAACCTAGGATAGCGCGTGAAGATTGATGCAAGCCCATTAGGCAATAAAAAAACTGTAGTGTATTCAAAACTTATCAATACAAACACGAATGTTTGCGCAGAAAAGCACACTCGGTCACTTATAAAGATGTCGGGCGCGCCCGGCGGCCGTGCTGCGTACACTTTATTTTTTCCCGGTATCAGTGGCGTTTATTTTTCGGTATCACGGTTCCGTTTTTGGCCAGCGATCGGCGGACTCGGTACGGGTTCCCGCCGTCGATTTGCGAATGCTTTTTTTCCCGTTTTGAGCCGCATCAGTTGTTTTGGGGTAGCCGTGGATTTTAGCGGGCTCGAGCACGCTTGTTCGATTGCGCCCGCAGTCAGCTTTCAGCTCGATCCTCTTTTTGGCGACGGCTGATTGAATCCGCGCTTTAGTGAACGTAGTTTAGCGTATCGCTTGGTTTGGCGACTCATTCACTTTTGAGCCGCATGCCTGTAAGGTTTGTGCGGCATCATTCCGATTTAGATTTCTGGTTTGGGATTGGTTTTTTATCTTTTTGCCACATGTTGTGAAGTTGTCGTGGTATCTTTTTCAGCTACATGTTGACTTATTCTATTTGTTTTACTAGGTACTGCATGTTTGAATAACAGTCAAAAGAATAAATAATGGAAACGTACTACGTGCCCCATTTTTTGTTACTCTTGACACAGCAAACCAAACAAAAAAAAATACATGAACCTATCATGAAACACGTCATGATTTCAACTGTTCGAAAGCAAAAAAAAAATGTAAATAATGTAAGAATAATAAGTTAGTGTTCGGTACTCACTCTGGCAGGTAGTGATGGGTGGCATTCGGAACCCTCCGAGTGGGTCCGGCGGGAACGGGAACGGCCTCTGACCGAACGCGAAGTGGAACTGTTGCTGCTGCCCTAGGAGAGAGAGCACTACATCAGTACGATACAAGCTGCCCTTTACAATTAACAATACTTTTGATATATCACATAAATATACATTAGGTTATGAGAAAGAGAGAAAGTGCATTATACATCAGTATGATACATTCTGTCTTTTGAAGACACGTAAATTGTCTTCTCGTTTGTAGTGACGGTAATTTAAACAAGCCTATAAGTTACCCTTATAAGTTTATAACCTACTACTCTTCATTATGTATATCTTAGGGTTTCTGAACAACCTACTTGCTTTCGACACGTCACAACTCGTTTGCTTATTTTGTGTTACCGATTTCATTTATTTTATTTACAATATTTTAAAAATTATACAATATCAAAATTCGGATATCAAATTATCAACATCCTCATTCTATTCCATTCACTACTCCAAACCTCTCAACTTAATCGGTCATGTAAATAGTAACACATGCAAGTGTTAGAGCCCTGTCCCACGGTCTCACACACCCTTCGATTAGTCCCGAGTTCCCGAGACACTCGATAATTCATCGACACTCGTGTGACATCGCCGTGTCGCCCCTCTATGCCACGTGTACCTACGAATTAGTTACAACTTGCCGCCTTGAAATATCGAAGCCTTATTGGAATTTCAATTTAGTTTCAACGCCACTTTTAAGTGTATGTGCATTAAGAAGGCTATGTTGGAAAGTCGCAATTAAATGGGATTCATTAAAAAGCTTTTGTTCTATCATCAGATTATACTTGTTTCTAAGATAGTTTATGTTTAATGGATTTTATTATTACTATATATTGTTAAAGATTTGATTGTTATCAAAATTGCTTACATATTATTATAAAACAAAGTCGCTGTCGCTGTCTGTCCGTCCCTATGTATGCTTAAATCTTTAAAACTACGCAATCGATTTTGAAGTGGTTTTTTTTAATAGATAGAGTGATTCAATAGGAAGGTTTTAGTATTTAATTTGACCGACATCCACGCGGGTGAAGCCGCGGGCATCAGCTAGTAATTAATAAATCTGTTAAAATAGGCAATTAAACATAAACCTGTAAATCTTCCCAATCTTTATTATTCGCTTTACGAAGTAAATCTTAGTACCAGTTGAGGTTAAAGAAAAATTTACTATTCGTAGTTACGTCCCAACAATAAACACAGTTATCAATGCGTGACGTTACATTTGCACACATAACCACAATTAATGAACACCATCTAATACGCTACCCAGATTCACGATCCAACACTTCCGAATAGCGTTACGAACCGATTGAGTCTAATCAAAGTCGGCCACGTCTACGTGGTCTACGCACCGATACATTATAAACATGTTGGCACGTGGGAATGGGCACTATTGACATGTCAATGTTATTAACGAATGTTAGTTGAGATTTTACAATGAAGAAGATCGACTGGAGTTTGATGTTGGTTGATTATATTGTTAACCTCAATGGTTTGTGACCTATCCTTAATAATCGGTGCCTACATAAACACTGCAAACAATCGTTGTAGAACTTCAAAAGTAACTGTGACGACGTAGGTAGACAGTCAGAAACAACCTATGCCAGTATCTCTAATACTTGTACAGCTACTCTAGCGTTTGGCGCAGCGGCTGCTACGCTGCGTGTCGCGGGTTCGATTGCCCCACGGAAGAATATTTAGTCAACAGGTAGTTGTTTCGAGGTCCGGATGTTTGTGTATGTGGGTACAAAATATTTGTACTCTCGCTAAAAAATATACAAAAAAATGTCCTTCAAAGTAATTTCGAAATTATCTAAGTACATATTATACATATTATTTTACATATTATCATACCTAAACAGCCTATTCACAATCAAAATAGACGCAAATTCGTGCCACTCCATCTTCTAATTACCTGGCAAAGAGAAACTACGTATCAGCTGCACGTCACAGCGCGTTGTGATTGAATTATGTCGCCTTTGTCGCCTCTGTTGTTCCCTACATTATTCCGAGAAAATGCAGCTCGCATGCTAACTAAACAGAGGTTTCCTCATACACCCGTCGGGGCTGCGGGTTGTTTGAAAGAGATACCGCAGCCTCGGCACAAGGGCTAAGAAGGAACATGGGAAGTTTTTAGTCAGTAGAAGTATGACAATCCCTACCGCTCTGCCCAGAGCGGGAGAAGTCATTTGATGATTTCCCAACACACAATAGAAAAAAAGAGTTTTCCTCATACAGGGAAAAGTACTAGATCGTCAGTAACACCAAGGCGTTGCTGGCTTTTCTAAGGGAGCTGGAGAAGGTTGAACAATCAATTCTATCCCCGAACGCAAAATCCGTGCTTTGTACGTGGAGTTACGGACACCAGCCCGTTATACAATACAATACGAGTACATGTACAATCCGTAGGTCTTATATGAAATATCTGTGAGGTGGAGGAGGGTTAGGTTTTAGGAGAAATCCAGGTAAAGGGTTCTAGAATGTGTATATCATCGTCTTTTCTACCCTTGTCCCACTTTTTATTTTTCCATTCTCCCTTATAAACGTCACAGCATCATCATAATTATCATTCTTCACACAATCCATTCATCTATTCCTCTCCCTTTCCATCCGACAACTCTCACCTTCATTATTTTAGTCACATGCGTTTCATCCCTCTTCATTACAAGTTTGGGTTCTAGTATACGAATACTTTTGAAATGGATACCGATTCAAAGATGTTTCCCCAACTCTGTTACTCAGTCTATATCCCATTATAATAAACCGTACTCCACATTCTGATTATCAGGCAACTAGAAGCTACATATCAGCTGCACGTCACTGTGGGTCGTGATTCAATTATGCCGCCCATGAAGAGTTTCGCAGACAATACACCCTTGTTGCCTCAGTTGTTCGCTACAACCCCTGTTACACCGCCGTGCCGGTATTGAGATTATCCGAATATAGAGTGAATATACCAGACGTAAATATATGTCACTATACGGTTAAAAACAACCTGAGACGAGTCGCAAAACGGTTTCAATGTCTTTCGTTTTCTCCAAGGATTTTCAACAGAAATGACATAAGTTTTTCCGTAGTGTGTCAATCAATAGAAATCGCTTTCTGGCACACAAAAAGTATACTTACAAATTGCAATAACATATAGCTTATGCAAAATGGCGAGCTGAATCCAGAATTGGGTTTTCTAACAGTAAACCCAATTTCGATTGCGAGATTTACAGAACATAGAATTTTCGCAATAATGATGACTGCTACATAATTGTCTAGACCAATAAGAGTCAAGGCGGGGGTTATTCGGAAAACTCAATTTTATTGAGTTTGCTCAATAACCTTAAAATTAAACGCACACGCTCAAATGTCGCCACTTCTCTTGCTATATCCCTTTCAGTATTCAATAATCACTTACATAACGAAACTTAAATCTCATCAGAACACATTAAACAATTTCATACTCAGAGCAAAAATGCATAAATGCACTTACACGGGGCGCGGGCATTAAATTGACAAATGCACGCACACAAACAAAAACAATTGGATCCTCGGACAGGACACACTTCGCATCGACAGCCGTAGGGTTGTCTAGTTTCGTGACGTAGAAATAGAAGAGAAAATGTCACGGCTATACTGCCTTTGGAAGAAAGATAAAGATAGATCAAGAAGATAAATAGATAGACAGAAAGATAGAGATAGATTGATCCTAGGCTGAGCATAGTTTGGACAATATACTAGTCTAGTTGTGTGACCGTAGGATTGCCATGTCATAGGTTTCGAGTCGAACCCAAGACGCATATGACGGAAAACATGGTGATATTTCTCGAGAGCATATAAAGCCAAGACAGGCCCATGGGCGGTATAGACCTATGCAACCTGGTTAGTCACTAATACACCTTAAAGAAGAAGATTAGGTAGAGATGTTATAGTTAATGTAGAAGTTCCTCTTGTCCTATGCATTCGTATGCCACAGGATCGGAAACTAAGAAATATATATATGCTCCTCCAATTTCCTGCAACACCAATATATTCCTTCACAATATACCTACGTACTGAGAATATCGGGTTTTCTCAGCATATCAAATGTAACACGCTTCGTACTATAACTATTGCTATATCTTAGTTGGTTGGTTATACCAACTGTAAACTGCAGATCTGAGTTGAACAAGCTATTTGATATACACGCAGAAATATTTATAATTCTAGTACACTGACAACATTGATTGCAATTTTGTTTTATAAAGCGTTTGGCATTAAGGATTTAGATCCTAACACACACACATACACATTACATTACATAACATACACACATCATCATCATCGTCATCATTCATTGACATTAGTGTCATACGCTGTATCGTTTGTTATCAGTCTCTTAATATACCTTGAAAGTGAATGCAGGTCTATATACCAAATATCTTTTTCGACCATACTAGTTCCTACAAAGATTATATCCAATACCAAAACACAGTTGATATCATTTTCAGTTCACAAAACACAGTCCAAAAGCGGCAGCGAACCGACAAAACAAAACATATCGACAGCCCTATAAAGCGCACACATGCTCCATTCCCGTGCAAAAGGTTCCAGTGTATAAATCAGCGACGCAACAATTACACACTTTCATGGCAAGTTGGAATTAGAAACTGTCATTTGCACCGTTCGACCCCCCACTGGGAGGGGGTGTATTACAAATGGGAGGGAAAAATAGGGTGCGGGCAAGGGCTACTGTGGACCTGATTAAAGGATTACACCGGGTGGCGTCCGGTCTAGTTAAATTTATTATGCCAAGTATTTCTACTAGTTAGCCTCCGCCGTCTGCTTGATGGTGGCTCGTTTGGAAGATTTAAGTCGGACTTTAGCTTGATGTGTTATTTATGTGTTTGGGTTGAGAAAGGATTAGATGGTCAACAAAATTATTTTGTTGTATTAAATTAAAGACGATAGTAAACAATTTTTTTTTTTTTTTGATATAACATAACATCGTTTGTAATCCCCGAAGAGTTAGGCCGAGGTGTACCTACATTTCGAACGTTATGTTTAAGTCCCATGCAATTGGGGGCGAACATATTGCCATCAACTCTACTGAGAAATTTCTGATGGAAAAACCCAATAACACTTTGCCCCAACCTGGGAATCGAACCCAAGACCTTATGCTCAGTCGACGGATAGTTAACGATAAAATCATTATTTTTATTTGTTTAGAATAACTATAAAACTATAAATTCCAGAAGTTCATCACCCCATAGACAATGCACAAAAGTTATGAACTAAGTCGCCGTGTGAAGTAAACAACGGACTTTATCGTCGTAAACATTGAGATCGGCGCAGGCGACGCTAGCGCCGCGCGCGGGTGGTCCGCGCACACTGTTCCCGAAATAACCCGAAACCAGCCGAACAGAACACGAAGAAAAACATCGTTAGACGGGCCGATTATTAAATTGTAGTCGGCTTCTGTCGGCTACTGTATGCGATAAAACGCGCCACCCACCCGGCGGATAAAAATAGTGGGTAAGGGTAGCACACAATATGTCCGTAATATCCGCACGGTAACTGCTTTGTGTGTAGGTACATCTTTAACGGTTGTTTTCAAATGGTTATTTGGAGATCGGAATTTGAAAGGAGGGTATGTTTGACGTAGACTTGAATTCTTCAAAATAGCTTTTCGTATCGATGCAATGCACAAGAGCAGATAATTTTGCAGGAATTTACGCCATACTGTATTCATTGGTGTGCCTAGGGGCCAACATTATGGCAAGCCCAAGAAGGCAAGCAGACTCTTCAAAAACCCCAACATCTTATAGAGTAGTAGGTTATAAAGACAAGCCAAGTTTTTAGATTTGTTCGAAAGTACCGAAACTAACTGCATCGCACCAAAGTTCCAGTTACCCGAACAGATAACAAAACAGACTCTATTTCTAGTTACTAAAACTGTGGAATAAAGTTGTTTACGTCAGTACCTATATCGATCGCAAAAACAATGTTCATTCATTACAAGACACTTTATTATTAACCCTTCCTCCGCCGATACTCCACTACACGGCCCATCTAACACTAACCCGAATACTATGACTACGAATACCGAACAAAATTCCTCACATGAATTGATAAACGCGAGTACGTATAGATCCTGTGTTAACATGCGTCGCAACTTACTAGAATTAAATAATTTATCGCTCCGTATAGAGGCTGGAGGCATAATAAATCAATATGCAGGGCACATGCATGCGCGGTGAGGGGGTTAACTCCCCCGGCCCTTTCTTGACTAATTAATTAAACAACCGATTCATTACAGCAGCCTCTTTGTGCCCTCACATTCGTCTAGTAGAGGTACGGATAGCGTTGGGCTCCTCTCAGTCTCTCAGTTTTATCTTGGAATTTTGTTATCAGACTTAAAAGAATTTTCCAGCAAATTAATTTAAAAAATCTTTAAGTTACGTATATCGTGTTAAATTACTTTTTAATATTATGATTTTGTAATGTATCGTCTTAAAAAAATCTTCTAATTTTAAGACATTTGAAAACTTGTACCTATGAAATGTAAGAATCAGAAAAAAGTTAAATCGTGTCGTACCAAATGCCTCCACACATACAAATGCATGTACTAAAATGAAGTTAGCAGTAAAATTCCCTTTAATTTGCTAGTCCGACGGTACTCAACCCTTCGCCTGCTGCGGGGGTCTCCGCGGCCCGTGACGGTGGGGTCGCCGGGGTCGGCACTATCCCGCGGTACTCGCAATTATTTTAATTTCTTCATGTGATGAGGATTGATCGAGCGTTAGGTGCGATTGGGACCGTCCTAACCCGTCATTTGTTACCGTCACCCGAACATTTAACTATTTAAATTGCTTTCTTGGTGTATTTGTTTGTTCTAGATAAGTGCTGTTAACATTGTGTTTGCTAGAATAGTTTAGCCGTGTTTGGGAAGGTTTTAAATAAAGGTTTCTGGAACTGGCTCTCCGTAAATGTTAATGAAAATATTTAAATATATAATAAGTTATAGTAAACTGCTGTTTTGTTATAGGTACTAAGTTAATACTTTATACTAATTAATACAATTGTAGCCCATCTCTTATAAGGCAGTGAGTAAAAAATATGGTGAAATTGATAATATGGATACAATAATTAGGCAAGTTATTCCAAATAACCTTTAAACGTTCGCTTCTTTAATGTATGTGCCATATTAAGAATACAAATAGAACTTGAAACTCTATCACTTAATTTCACTAATACTACTGAACGCCATCAATGGATCTAAACCACGTTCGAGAGACGCAATATTTCATAACAATGATGGCAGTGGCAGCTCTTAAACTTAGTGTAGATGTGCGGATCGTGATCAGTTCATCATCCACCTAGCCTTTTCCCAACTATGTTGGGGTCGGCTTCCAGTCTGACCGGATGTAGCTGAATACCAGTAATTTGAATGGAACGACTGCCTAACTGACCTTCACAACACAGATAGTAGTGGGTAGTATAAAGTAAGACTGGTCAAACTATTGGGTTACTGACTACCTGTTACGACTGTTAAAATCTACAACTGACAGCCGAGAAAAGCTTACCGTGCTTTCCGAGCCACGGACGAAACTTGGTACGTAATGAGTGGTCACCGATCTACAGACCAACCAAGGCAAGGGGAACTTAACCTGAAAATTGATTCGAGCGACTGTTATTATTTTGCCACGAGCTCCTCGGCTTTATTAGTGAATTTCTCCCTCTTTATTCACAAAAAAATCGCGCAAACGTCAAGAACCACTATGTCAAAGTATGCTCAACAAATCAAAGGAAAACCGAAAACCATCATTTCAACATTTCGGGCCTTTACTCTCAAGAAGACCCTTATTCCCTTCATTTTACCATTTCACGCTATCTGAACTCGAAAAGGTACAACGTTTTGGCAAATTATTAATAAATTAGCTTCATTAAGTGTGTTTTACAATGTTTTGCGGTCTCTCTCGTTTGTTGTCGAGTGTTCAGACATTCGGACCGCTTTGATGTTAGGTGCGTAAATAGAATAGTGAGGTGGATATTAATTGGTGCGGATGCGTGTTCTGTGCCAGTTTACAGTTTGTAATAACGTGCGTTTGTATATTATGATTTTATTTATGAATTATACTCTTTACTGTCTTTATTTACATCTTAATTTTTTTATAAATATTCCTTAAAAACAAAATAAAACGTTTACTTTATCTTCAAATACTTTAGATACTAAAGTTGATCCCTATGTTAATAATACAGGGTGTTTAGTAAACGGATCCTCCACGAAGCCGTCAATCAAGCATTCTGTACATCAAACTAAGTAAATCTAAATTAGGTGAAAAAACCACGTTTAACGGTAGTACTCAAGAAAACAGAATAACTAAGAAAAAAAAAAATGCTAAGCATTGAATCTTATCTGCGATGTGCGAAAAAATCAATATCAAAAGTCATTTATTCAAACTAGGCTGATAATCAGCACTTTTCGAACGTCAAAATTTACTTTACTTTACTTATTTATAAGACGTGACAGTCCCCCAAAACGCCCACCACGACACTTCCTAGTGTTTTTGCTGGAAAGAAGAAGTGGTGGAACAAAAAAAAAAGATCTAGTTCCAACGTTTGGCTTCTTCTAAAGTCCATAAAAAAAACTCTCAAATCAAATATATAAACCTTAATACTAACTTGTTTTAGAGCGTGGTTCTCTCGGCCCGTCCACCGTCACTTTGATGGCTTTGTTGTAGGTCGTCACTTGAGGTGGCGTCGTCGACACGGTTATCGTTAACGTGAACGATTTGCCTGAAACAATGCGGTTATATAAGTATCGGGAGTTATTTTATTGGATGCAGGAGAAGATAGAGAAGTGGTGAAAACGGATAATCAGACTATCAAACCATGTTAATTGTCTGATGGGAAAAAGGATCTCAAGAATGATAATTAATTATAGTAACATTTTTACGAAAATATTTCTGTAACTTAAAACATAATTGTATAAATGAATCACAGTGTGTCAGTCATGTTTATGAATCGACATGGGCACCCATTAAACATTCATCATCATCATTATCAGCCTATTAATGTTCCCACTGCTGGGACACAGGCCTCCTCTCTTTGAGAGGGAATGGGCTATAATCTACCACGCGGGCCCTGTGCGAATTGGTAGATGTCACATGTCTTCGAATTTTTGGTTTTAGGACATGCCGGTTTCCTTACGATGCTTTCTTTCACCGTTTTTGAGAGCAGTGGTGATGAAATAAATTACACAAAGTAATGTGTCTGCCGGGCTTCGAACCCACGACTTACTGATCGTAAGTCGGGGCCGCCACCACTGGGCCACCGCTGCTCTGATTTCTGTGTTGTAGAAATGAATTTTAGTGTCAAAACAAAATTCATAAACGAGTTCGTATTCGCCGTTAAAACTTTAACGGCATTCCCTTAATACAACATCGCATTTTATTAAATCGTGCCGTAGCGAAAAAGTAATTATAACAAACTGAAAATATTATTTGCGCAAACTTTTCACTCAAAGTGAGCGCAAGCCATAAATTCAATCTGTGGTCGCTACTCTTTTCGCTGGGCGGCCACTTTTTGTAGTTCGATTTTTATCACTTGTTCGAAAAGTTAAAAATTTATTGTCGCTTCGTTTTCAATTTTTACGTACCTACCAAATGAGTTCGATCTAAAAAAAATATTGACAATCAAAAATACTCAGCCGACCCCATGTCGCGTTTTAATATCATCAGCCCTCGAATAAATTGGCTTATATCGGAATTATAACAGAAGCGCAGTCCATAGGCGACCACTACAAAAAAAGTTCAAACGAAAACGCGCACTTGAATCGAAACAATCTCATTCAAACATGGAGTGTGTATGTAAAAGAGCAACTCATCCGCAACACATGAGCGCTGAGCGTTGAGCGCGCGTCACAAACAGCGGGCCGACCACTTCATCACAGCGTAACGCCGGCAATAAAAAAAACATTTCCATCTGCGGAAAAACCACAGTTAATATTAAATGACCGTCCGTCAAAGCTGTATTGTAGAGCGCTTTGGCCGGCGTTCGCGCTGCGGGATGCAGCCAATACCGATTTTGTGATTTTTCCGCTGCCCCCCTCGCGGGATCCCCCTACCCCCTCCCTCTTTGGGGGGTCGCGGGAGAGTGACATGTAAGCTTTAATGGCCCCGGAGCGGCTGGCCGCTGGCTACACGCGAAAAAACTGAAAAAAGCCTCATTCATACGTGATTTCATGTGTAGGCTACTTTCTGCGGGCCCGGCGGTGAGGCTCGTTAAAAATGGAGGTCGTACACGCAGCCAGCTTGTTGTGGCCTATCGGAGTTTATTAACGCGGCGGAGGAACGCTTGCACCGCTCGCAAAACAACGTGTTGGCGATGCTTTACGCTGTACGGAACATTTTATAACATACCGCCGATGTATTCTTCGTTTTACGTGTTTGTTTGGATTTTTACAGTAGCATGCTACTTCGTTGTATCTTTTATGATCATGATTTTAAATTACGTGAAGGGTTTATCAATATTGCAATTATTGTCTCATATTAGAAAAATAGTTGACTTGTTCATTTTGCACGTATTTTTGGTCAAGTAGGTCATAATTGTCGTAGACGGAAAAGAGATATGTGGGAAAACAAAGAAGATGTAGTGACAAAAACTAAAAAGAGTATGCTAAGGTGGTTCGGTCATGTGGAGAGGATGAACAAAAGGTATTTACAAGGCAGATGTGAGTGGTAACGCCGGGAGGGGACGCCCTAGAAAGACATACACTAATCTTATTGGTGCCGTTCTTCAGAAAGGACAGGTGCGTAGTACTCGTAACCGGCGTGCGTGTATGACCAGATGTATGAATGTGGACGAGGGAAAAGGAGTATGTAAGGATCGTAGCAAGTGGCGTTCTGTGGTTTCTGCCTACTTCCATGGGAAAAGGGCGTGAGTTTATGTATGTATGTCAAAACCCTCAAAAGAGACCTACACTCAGCATGGGGTGACCAAAGGTTGAAGAAGATGAAACAATGATGGAAACACGCAAAAAGCATCGGACATTTAATTTAGATTATATTTCATGGAATCTCAGAGTAGATACACCTGTTTATAATACCAATAACTTTATTTATAACTTAATTTCCAGCCATTCTTTTCCATTCCCGAAAACCTATCAAAAACGTTCCGTCGTGCCAACGCTCCAAGACAAGGCAATGAGTGATGTGAAAGCAGTTCGCTACCGGTACCGATACCGCCTGGTACTAACCGGCGCGCCTAAATAAATAACCCTAGTTAATGTGGGGCCCACACGATATCTAGCGCCATTTTTATGAGCTCACAATTTCCTCACTCGAGCCGCGACAACCTTCGATTGACGGGAAAAGTTTTGTGCCTTGTTTTTCTTTGATTTATAGTGTGTAGCACGAAGTGAGTGTGAAACTAACTGTGAATTTGTATTTACAGAGAGCTGAACATATTGGGAACTCCTTAGAAAAAGGTTAGGTCATCATCATCAGTCTACAGCAGTCCACTGCTGGATCTCCTAAATCAAAAGCCACACAACTGGATTCTCAGCAACTATTTCAGTTGCTACCAGCCACCCTGCGAAGATCATCGCTTCACCAAGTCTGCCGCCACGAATCGCGTTGACGGCACGGTTGGCGCAGTGGCTGAGAGCGATTGGACTGCTGCGCTGCGTGTCGCGGGTGCGATCCCCGGACGGAACAAATATTTTTATGGCCTACATATAGTTGTTTCGGGTCTGGGTGTGTTTGTGTATGTGAGTTTAAATGTTTGTAAACGCACCCACGATACAGGAGAAATTTCTAGTGTGGGGCAACGTTTTAAAAAAAAAATGTAAGATGGGTGCCCCCACCTTTTTTTTTTTGGCGGGTGGAAAATCATCAAATAACCCCTCCCGCTCTTGGGCAGAGCGGAAGGGAGTGTCTGACTTCTACTGACTAAAAACCACCCATGTTCCTTCTTAGCCCTTCATGTCGAGGCCGCGGTATCTCTTGCGAACAACCCGCAGCCCCGACGACGGGACGCCCCCACTTACACTCCTCCACACGTCTCCACTCAAGCACATGTATACCCCAAGCCCCAACAGTCATCGGTTTTACGGCTAATATGGCCGGCACATTGCCACTTCAGACTTACTCAGCGAAAGTTAAGGTTCAATGGAAACTTATCTGAAAAACTGAGGTCTTCATCCGATACTTAGTACGTAAACTCGCAGTACGTAGTACGTAGGTGGAAAAACAGAAAAACTCAACAAAATTTGCCAAGTTTGACACAGACACACATGACAGGCATGGATTCCTTTTGGCCCGACCCGGAAATCGAACCCGGCAACGGGACAGGCAAACTGTTCATGTTATGAATTAACAATTTTCAAAATTTTTCCATCGCGGCACACTTCGTTTGACAGGAAACTCTTCATGTACGTTTTAGCTACTTACATTTCTGACTAGTTTACTTGTTCGTTTAAGTTCTGATTTATTGAGTCTAGTTTTGTTCCTTAATTCAAAACAGCTTCGTAATTTTGTTTTCAATTTATCTTCAGTTTATAAAAAAGTCAGTCAGTCACCTTATATAGTTGCAAGTGCGAGTTGTTATCAAGAGGTCTATGGTTCGATTCCCAGGTCGGGCAAAGTTATAGGACTTTTCAATCTGAAATGTCTCAGGAGTCTGGATTCGTGCCCAGTTGAAAGCAATAGGGTCACCCCTATTACTCGGAACTTACAAAAATAACTACCGAAATGTTGTTATGTACTATTATACACACCTCTGCCTTACCCTTCGAGGATTACAAGCGTAATGATTACGCGTATTTATAAAAACAAAGAAAATTTTGTAAAAGTTATAATAATTTTGCACTGTAGTTGGCAACAATTCTTGCTATGCCGTTTCAATGGAGCAAAGTCGATGAGTTGATACAATTAGTGAGGACACTCGTCGTTTAGTCGCACGAGTGAAGTCGCGGCGACATGGCGACATGGCGACACTGCGCCGTTGCAACTTCTGTTGCGATGCTACATCTCAATTGAGATAGTGAGTCAGCTTGTGGACATTCCGTGGGCCGCTTTGATCGAATCTTAGTTGATTTTTACGAATAAGAAACTATTGTTTATTAGAGTAGTCTTGTATAACATAACATACCTAGTCGTATTATTTGTACTACTACTCTAAAAAAAGAAAAGAGTTTAAAATTAAAAACTTTAATTGAATCAATGTATTGAGAAAGAATAGGCAGAAACTACTCATTATTAACAATAGTTTAACAAAAAAAATTAGCCCTTTAGAAAAAAATGCCGTCACGTCACACAGCAGATCTATGTGAAACATCTACGCTTATATTAAAAATCGATATTAATAAAAAAAAACACTAACGAAATTTGGAGTAAAATAAAGAATAAATATCACAGTAAAATAATATTTCCTTTTATCGATATCTATCGATGAAAACTGCATACGACCTGCCTACATCACTAATTCAGTAGGGTGAAAATTTCAAAAACAATCAAGAGTATTTTTTAAACCAACTTTAATCTAATGTGAAACGGTTGGTTTTACGTGGCATAAAGGAGGCATCACGCCATGACAGAGTCATTCCATCTTCCGTCACGTCATACAAGTCAGTTTTACTGCTTAGGCCCGCATACATAGATGTTTCACATGAAAATTTCGTTTAAAATATTTCATGATTTTACATCTCACCTTTCAATCTTCTAAAAAATCTCTAAAATAGTAAGGGCAGTCCCAAACCGCGGCGCATCCCGACTATTCCGTCGCCGCCGAGAACATTCCCTAATAGCTGCATGCAATCCAATTTGACAGCTGTCAAATACACTCGTCGCCTTGTCGCAGTCGCACGATTACTAAGCGTTGTCGTCGGCCGATAACGACGTGCTAATGCCCCCGTGTGCTAATTGAGTGAATTAATATGCCCGTGTAAGGTAGGTGATTGAATGTGTCGGTGTTTTAGATGATCGAGTGATTTGTAGGTTGAGGAGTTTCTTAAGTGTTTTGCTTTGATTTCGGGGAGATATTTTTTTTTGTCCATTTATTGCACACTGTAACTGGTTAAATATAAGAATAAAGTTACGGCGCTATTTATAACAATAATATTAAAAATTGGGAGAGCAAAATAAATTAAATAAGTGCAAGGGATAATCATAAGATTACGAAAATAGACTTTACCTAAGCCTCTCATGTCAAAAAAAAAATCGAAAACTCGAAAATTCTAACAGATGTTTTTTACGACAGTTTGAGATTTGACATTAATGTTTTGTCGTCGAATGTGGAGATGCGGTCTTATAATTCTTGAAAGGACTTCGTCTATAGGTAATAGTCTAACTGCGGTACTCAGAGATATTTAATGATTACTTAAGCCGTCAGTTACTGCCGCACTCAGAGAGCTTTAATGATTACTTAGGCCATCACTTAGTAAAGGTTTTGACAGTATTGTCATACAAAAGTATGTCAAACCTTTACTAAGTAACGGCTTAAGTAATCATTAAATATCTCTGAGTACCGCAGTAAGATATCTACTGCCAAAATAGAGTAGCGCGTATTCACGGCATCCGTGACACTTTCGAACGATAAAGCAAGCGATCAAGCACAACCCTTTTCATAACATGACATCAAACCTGTAATTCCTTAAGAACTAGGCAGAAGTGTACCTAATAGTACAACAACATTTCACCAGTTATGTTTAACATGTTGTTCCACGTAATAAGGGGAGAGCCTATTGCCATCAACCGGTCACAAATCTAGACTCCGTGACACAATAATTTTCATAGTTAAGTAATATTTCAGCACACATTCAACTCTAATACGTAAACTAATAACAAAACGGCGGTTAATAGAGCGTGAGTGAGTCGGCACCACAAAGCATAGTTACGTAACTTGCGGGTTCCGTTACCAACTACCCGAAACCAAGGACCGACCGTAAATGAAATGGTAGTTTTCCGTGGCTAACCGGCTAACCGGGCTGGTGTACCGGTCCGGCCGCCACCCGGTTAACCGGCTGCGGCCGCGTTATGGTTGACAAGGGCTGTTGTGGGTGACGGGCGTGCGTGCGGCGTCTGCACGATGTTTGCGTGTAGACTAACCTTTTTGCGTTTTATGCGTCAGATTCTATTTTTATTGGCGTTTCATGAGCCGAGTTTGGATCGATGGGGATGTGTGTTTTCGAGTCGACCTTTTTGCAAGTCTGAGTTAAACTTCGTTGTTATAATTTGATTTAACAGAGCGAGTATAAAAATACTTTTTAATATTTTGTAGATCGCGTAAGTCTCAACAAATCCTTAGCAATCCAAAGGTGTATCATAAAGTGCTACAATAAAACGTAACGCAATCGTCCCACGCGCCCACAATATATTCAAATAAAGAACTCTTCAAAGGAAAAATTTTATTCAAATGGCGAAGCGACCGCAGCCGTGCTCGCCCCGCCTCCACGGAAGAAGTTGCTTTCCCGACCTTTTCCATTGGCTGGCGAGCGAGAAGGCGTGCCTTCTTCAAGTCTTCGCCGAGACTAACTTTTCATTTGCACAGCACTGAAATATAGCTTCAGATTAAAGTGCAACGTGGAACTTCCCTGCGGTTTTTCTCGAGACGTACTTTTTTTTGTTTGCAGCCAGCCTAAGTAATATGCAGTGGATCTTCAATTTCCATTAATAAGTTGCGGTGGGTTTTCTCTTAGCGAAGTATATTAAAATTTGGTTAGCTTTGATGTTTTAAGACGGTAAAAAGATATTGGCTGGAGACTTTCAACGGAAGTCACTTTGTATTTATTTATTTGCACTTAATCAAATTAAGAAATATAAAATGAAGTCTTGTTTACCTTATTTTAAGATTAGAAATAACAAAATAAGCCTATTCAAAATAACATTGTAGAATAATAACGAAATTAACGGTGACGTAGATTTAAAAAATTGGACAATTTTATGTGTATAGTTTGTAGTTGTATAAACGTGTGTGTTTCTAAGATGAATTTCGTGAAAAACTTAAGTAATTGCGCTGTGCAGGAGGCCGTGGAGGTTAGTTACCACATGTTAAATTTTGATATTCAGTTCCATCCAGTTAGACTGAAAGTAGACGCTTTTTTTTTTGGAGTTTCGTATATATCATATGACTCCTCCCGCTCTGGGCTGAGCGGTAGGGAGTGTCAGACTTCTACTGACTAATACTCACCCATGTTCCTTCTTAGCCCTTTGTGTCGAGGCCGCGGTATCTCTTTCGAACATGCCGCAGCAAATGAAAGTAGACCCTAAACATATAAACAGGAAAAGGATAGGCTTTTAAGAAAAGCCTTTCCATTTTCATACCAAAGTACTCAAAAAATATTTTGAAGAATTCCTTGGAATTCATTAAAACCAACCCAAAATATAAAAAAAAATACTTACAAAGGATAATATTTATTATGATTTATCTTAGATGGAACTGCAGTTTTTTAGGGTACCGTGCCCAAAGGGTGAAAACAGGTACCGTTTTCACCCTTTGGGTACGGAACCCTATTAGGTACTATAAGGCTCCACTGTCCATGTGTCTGTCTGTCACTAGGCAGAACCGTGGTAGGTAGACAGTTGAAATTTTCACAGATTATGTATTTCTGTTCCCGCTATAACAACACATAAAAACGGAATTAAAAAATATTTAAGTGGGGCTCCCATACAACAAACGTGATTTGCCGGTTTCGTACAGAACAAGGGTTCCGTATTAAAACGGCGAAAAAATTCACCATGTGAGTCCGACTCGCACTTGGCCAGTTTTTTTTGCTAAACGTGTTCTTCGCAGAATAAAAAAAATAGTTTAAAAAACTAAAACCCGACTGCGAATAAAATCGCAGACTAATAAAACCGCGGTCATAAAAGTAGTAAACAAGAAAATAATTCTTAAATTTATAATTTAAGTAAATAACTTAATAATAAGTATAATTATTATAGAGGACAGCCGTAGTCGCATGCCACTGATACCCGATGCTCCTTCATGTCGTTCTCATTTGATTCAGAAGTCAGCAAGGGGCATGCGACTACGACTGTCCTCTATAATAATTATACTTATTAATAAGTTATTTACTTAAATTAATTTAAGAATTATTATCTTGTTTACTACTTTTAAGTACTTGTTTTATTAGTCTGCGATTTTATTTGTAGTCGGGTTTTTTAGTTTTTTAAACTTATTTTTTTATTTGAATTATTTTTATTTTGTTGTAACTCGTTATTTTTTGCCCAATATTAATAATTGAACATTAAAGTTACGGTGAAAATATTATTTATTAGCTCTAAACATTTTTTCTTCCCTTGTCCCTCTCATTTTCAGTACATTGTTAAATTAAAAAAAAAAACGAAGAGCGCGCGAATTTTTTTTTTAACTTCTTTGTTTGGGCTTTTACCAATGCAGTCCAAAAGTTTTTATGAAGATTCATTGACCGGCCCTGGATTCCGAGATTTTACAATATTTATGCCTTACGGCACTCGACTTGTGGCTGTTGTGTGCTGTGTGGCCGTTGCCTGTCATTTGTGGGCCTTTGACGGTCGTTACAACAACCAATCTTATTGAGGAATATCGTATTACCCAGTACTAACTGGGTTGTGGAGGTCAGATTGACAGTTAGTCCATGTAAAATACTGGTATTCAACTGCACCCGGGCAGACTGGATGCCGACAGGTGTCAGGGCATGCAGCGCAAGATGGATAAACACATTATTATCTTGAGGTTTAAGCCGTCCATGAACCCTCATCTGTAGAATGTGTTTTTAATATGGAATGAAAATGAGAACACTGAAAAAAGAAAGATAAAGGGGCTTCAAAGAGCGCATAAACAACAAACACGTACGTTTTAGCATTTGAGTACCGGAGAATCAAATACTTTTTCATATGATTTTACCCTCTTTGATGGCTTCATCCATATTTTCAAATTGTACGCTTTTCATCCTGAATAGTAGAAGTATTGCGGGCATCAGTTAGTGTTCTATAGATACTATATTATTATAAAGAGATTGTTTGTAAGTTTGTATGTTGGTGGAAATATTCAGAACTACCGATACGATTCCAATTTTTTATTTTACTAACTTGAAGCTACATTATCGCCAAGTGTCATAGAGTATTTCCATGATACCAGATCCCATGATTTCCGAGATCCCATTGAGTATTTTCGGTACACAAATGAAGCCGCGAGCAATAATAAGTCAAGATTATAAAGAAGTAGGGCTTGAATATAGGAGATAATCTCTGAAACTATTCACGTAATTTAAAAAAATAATAATTTGCTGGAAAGCTACATACCTACATTTTTACACCTTTTTTTTGGGGGGGGTTGGAAATCATCAAATAACCCCTTCCGCTCTTGGGCAGAGCGAAAGGGAGTGTCAGACTTCTACTGACTAAAAACCACCGATGTTCCTTCTTAGCCCTTATGCCGAGGCCGCGGTATCTCTTTCGAACAACCCGCAGCCCCGACGGGAGGTTCTTTACACCTCTGATCTACATTTTGATATAAATTTTGGTATATTTCTGACATTGTCATTCTCTCTCTCTCTGTAGTTTTTCACTATAAATTTTAGCTTATTAAAACCAATATTATGAATATGTGGTTTGTCTTATACTTATAACAGCTAAACTATTGCCGATGTGTTTTTCACTTCACGCGAGCGAAGTCGCGGCAAGAGACGCTAGTATCTCATAGATACCTGATTTTTTATTAACCTTGCTTCCGACAAGTACGTTGACATCAATCAGCTCTGGTTGATAGGATAAAGCGGATGTTGGGCACTCCACTCCCCCTCTGCCGTCCCCCCCCTACGCAATAATTGTTTTGTGACCGCGACGCTTTATTGTCAATGGCGTTCCTGCATATCGAAAATAAATTCAAAGGACAATGATCCTTACAGAGAAGGGAAGCAATAAAAATGAAAATAAAGAGAAAAAACATAAATTAACGACTTATATATTTGTTCTTCTTCTGTATTTCTTCGATGCAGATGATGATGAGCCCCGAGTAGTACTTTTCGCCCCGGTAAGCCAGAGACGCCAAATGATAACAATTTGTTATAATTTATATTTTTAATGGGATTTAAAGGAATTATGGCAGAGTTGATACACAAATACAGTTTAGTGTAGTTAAATTGGGATCCTGCCGTTTTGCCGAAAAGATTTTGACAAAATTTCATTACCCAAACCAAATTTAGCAACCTTTTTCATACCATTGCAATATTTCGAATGATTTTAGTACGCATATTTTTATTTGCGTACTAAAATCATTCGAAATATTACCAAGTAATCTAGGTAATTTTTACTTGGCAAAATATTACCAAGTATAATGTTATTATGGCATTATTTTGGTCTTTAATCAAATGATTTATTACAGCAAACAACCTTCAGACAATAAACGTTTGATACAATTATTTCTTGTGACAAAAAATAGAGTAGGTTAATTATGAAAAAAATGGTTAGGTTAGGTTAGGTTAAAACTGTGACCTCCTACGCACGAGCCGAGCGAGCGAAGCGAGCGGTGCTGCGGCAGCGGCCGGCGAGTGGCAGAAACGACTTGCATTAATAGAAAAAAGAGATTGTTTTTAGTAGGTTACCCGGAACTGAACTATTTAGATTAGGATAATTACTTATTTAAAAAAATATTGCATTTGACTGAATAGGAAAGGGTGAATTGAAATATGAAGATACTAAATATTTGGCTTGTTTGATTTTGCATAAAAACTGTTATTCCAACTGAAATATTTGACTAAATAAAAACGTTAAAAGTTCTAGTAGGTAAACAAGTTATAGTTTAAACGTTCATTTCCCAAACATTATGTTTGCGTTACAATTTTTTGTGAATAGATTTTTTGCTAAGTAATAATTTGGCAAATGAAATTATGCGACAAATTTTTTGGGAAGTGAAAATTTATCAAATTCCTTTCGGTCAAACAAGGGAGACCCAGTTTAGTTAAATGGAAATGCAGTTTTATATAAATCGTTGGTAAAACATTATTGTAAGAATTATTTTACAAAACGGACAAAGTTATAAAAAAACCCTGTTCTTGATCTATCTCCTACATGCTTGCTACTCCATGACAAACCATCATAAAAACGAATGTGGAAACCGTTTGTCTTATGCTGAAAATTCGATAGAGGTTTTTTTGATAAACCAACCAAAACAAAGAAAGCATTAGATATGGGTAGATAAAGATTTTTGTTATGCTGCCATAGTCAATATCACTTTGATTGATATAAATGGATATTTATTGTTGTACTTGAATGGGTTTTGTTTTCTGCAACACATTTCTAAACTTAAATCTTTTTGTGTGACAAAGACAAAGACATTAAATCATAATTATATTTTCACCATTGTTCTAAACGCGACATCACAGCAATTAGAAGATTATAAGTTCGATTTATAAAACCTGACATTGAATATAATAATATTAATGATTTTACATTAACAGAAGCTGGACTGCGTTTTTAATATTTTACTGATGATTCATTCGAGACGCAAAAACAGCCAAACTCTTATAGAAAATTGCATATTTTCTCTCCTTAGTTTCGTTAGATTGAAGATTTGCACACTTTTTTTGCTTAAGATTTTAAACTTTTATGTAATTATGGTGTGTTCATTTTGAAAGCATAATATTAATTATATATTTATTATATTTTATTTAAATTGATCGTAAGACACTACTCGACATTATTCGACAGTTTCATAGCAACCGTCCCCTATTGTCACCCCACCTGTAGTTGTAGTTCTTAACTCTTGGATATCTTAACTCTTGCTTGAAAATGTGTAAAAAGACCAAATGATTTTATCATGAGAAGAAAATTCAATCTTCTCTATCTATCTTTTCTTTCTTGTTCATGTTCTTCTTCTCTATATATAAAAGGCAAAGCTGATTGACTGAGGATCAACGCACGTCGCACAGGCCAACTCTCTAAGGCTATAAACTTAAAATTTCGTCTTATCCCTATCAGAATACCTGCGCACATAGCGACACATTTGTCAAAAATGTTACAGCACCATTCTGAGATAGAGGCCTTCTGGCCTGGTACGGGACTTATTTTAATGCTATGTATTATTTTTAAATTTTTGTTTTGTGTCTAATTTTTTACCCGATTTCTTTTGTCCTGTGTGAGTCCAATAAATAAAAAAAAGTGTAAAATACTTCCTTAGTGAATGCTCAAAAAAAACTAAGGAAGTATTTTCCAAAATTCAACACCCAAGAACGTGAAAAGGGGTGCCCCCTTTTTCACTTCCTTGGGGGTTTGAAGTTTGTATAGAAAATCGACATTTTCACGCGGGCGAAACCGCGTGCAAAAGCTAGTTTTTAACCGACTTCAAAAAAGGAGGAGGTTATATGTTCGTGTGTATGTATTTTTTTGATTTTTTTATGTATGTTACCTGATTTCTCCTCCATTTGTGAACCGATTCTCAAAATACTTTTTTTATTTGAAAGAGTATACTCCTGAGGTGGTCCCATTTAAATTTGGTGAAGATCTGATCCTGATCTTCGGAGATATACAATAGAACTCTTCAAAAATAGACGGCAAATCTGTCGTGATTGCAGCAATCGCTTGGATGTTTATTGTTTATACAACATCATGACGTAACATCACGCCTGTATGATCTGAGGGGGTACGCAGATGTGTACACCCAAATTTGGACAGTAAGATATTATGTAATGTTCCATTTATTGGGGATAAATAAAACCTATTATTTGTTTGGGAACAACTAAAAATGGAAAAATAAAAAACTTTTTGGCAAAAAATAAAACCGACTTCAAAAACACCAAAAAGTGAAAAATAAACTTCTGAAGTCGGTGGCAAAAAAACGAAATCAAACAAACAAAATATGTCACCGACTTCAGAAGCTGATTTTTCTTCAGAAGTTTATTTTTCACTTTTTGTTAATAATTAAGTAGTGCGTTTTGTGAGTATGGGTTAGCAAATAAGTCACAAGTTTAATTAGTAATATTGTTCAATGCAATCAGCACAATGAAAATCCTATCGTGATTTTTTGCATATTTTTTTTTTGCGTCGCGTTACAGAATGCTTTGTTGTTGGCCTCATGAAGGTTCCGTTTACACCTTGAATAATTTGTTACAATTATCTTGTTTTCGATTAAAAAAAACTTCTGAAAGTTGGTCTATGTTACTGAATGTATCTATAGATAAAGGATAAAGAGACAACACGCATCCCCTTTAAGCATTTAATTGATGCAACAGTACCGTTTGCTTTTCCCGCTGTGGGTTCGATTCCCACATATTACGTAGGGCTTGTTACGTTTGTCGTTGTTTTATGTGGAAATCATTTATTTTTAATGATTAAATACCACATCCGTTTGTACAATAATTGATAATAAATATATATGTTTATCACTAGATCGGATGTGGTTTCTTACAAACGAATATATAAAATGATTATGAAACACTAACATTCATAAAATCACACACCACTAAAAATTATAACATCGTTATCGATCGGCTGCATTTACTTTTATTGGAAAATGGATATTGGTATTGAATTCAGATAATAAACGGACAAGTGCGAGTTGGACTCGCGCATCGTTTCGTACTATCGTAGTACCCCTTTTATTTGTATTATTTGTTGTTATAGCCAACACAAAAATAGTATACTCGTAGATATGAGATACAGACCACACGCAGACAGATGGACGGACAGACAGCGGAGGCTTAGTAATATTAAGGTCCCGTTGGTTACCCTTCGGATACGAATCCCTAAAAGCTGACTTATGGTTTTAAAAACCCAATCGTCGACAAAAGTCTGAAAGTCTGACCGAGGGGTATTGTGATACCCAGTAGCTGGATTGTGGAGGTCAGTTAGACAATCGCCCCATGTGTATGTGTATTCATGATTTTTCACCAAAAAAGTAGTTTTGCGTAGAGTTTCTCAATTTGATGCTTGGTTTACGGCTTCGTGAATCCTCTTACACCTTGTATAACCTGATTATGTCAAGTGATAAAAATGATAAAAGGCGTAATTATTCATATAATACATTAAAAAAAACGTAAATACATTTGATTATGGACATGAAGATATAGAACTGTTCCCTAAATTGTCTAACATACTTTGATCATAATCCAAAAGATTTCCTAACCCATCATCATTCGCTTGCCCTTGCCCTAATTTGTTTGGGGTTGACGCAGCCTTTAAAAAGAAAGATAGAAGAAAAGAAGGCAACAAAGATTTCTTAAACCAGTGCTTTTACACATAACATCACGCCTGTAATTCCCGAAGGGTTAGGCAGAGGTGTACCTAATAGTACACCCACATTTCGCCAGTTATGTTTAAGTCCATGTAATAGGGGGCGAGCCTATTGCCATCAATCGGACACAAATCCAGACTCCGTGGCTGTTACTGATAAATTCCTGATGGAAAAAGCCAATAACACTTTTCCCGACCCGGGAATCGAACCCAGGACCTCATCCTCAGCAGTCGCGCTTGCGCCCACTAGACCAACGAGGTAGTCAACAACGAGGATGTTTAAAAAAATCACTTGCGTGTCCACTCATCATCATCTGCCTAGCCTTTTCCCAACTATGTTAGGGTCGGCTTCTAGTCTAACCGGATGCAGCTGAATACCAGTATCTTACATGGAGCGACTGCCTATCTGACCTCCACAACCCAGTTAATACTTGCGTGTCTACTGAAATAACAAATATTGTTAAAATGGTACGCAATGTAATTGTCATCATTATTCTCCTTTTGCCCTTATTCCAACAAATTTGGGGTCAGCCATAGACATAGTAAACAAGGGGTCGACGCAACATGTCTTCATCTATACTTCTCTATTACTTGTCATCTCATTAGACACCTCCTTTCTTACCATGTCATCCTTTACACAGTCCAAACTTCGTTTCTTTGGTCTTGTACCCATTTACATTCATACTCAAAACATTCCTCACAACACTTGCAATCGTAACTGTATTATCAACCGAGCTGCAGTTCACTCACTTTTCAGCTACCCCACTTTTCAGCTACCCCACTTTTCAATATGAAATAAGCAATATCCAAAACGGTACCTGTAATATCCTGCACCCTTCAACCCTTTACCCCAATGGGGTGCATACTAACTGATGACTGGGGCATACGCACACACATTGATTAAAGTATACGCAATGTGCAATGATTAATGCAAAATTCAATTTCAAAAGGACCATCAGAATTTGTTGAGCGATTTAGAAAGTTCAACGGAATTGATATTCATATTGAAACTGTAGCGGTAAATAAATTGGTTGTTACATGTGATGCGGAGGAATGAGGAAATCGTCGTGAGGAAAGTTTTGAGTGTGGATGTGGATGGATATAAAAGTAGAGGAAGACCAAAGAAACGACGGAAGGACTGTGTAAAGGATGATATGGCAAGAACGGTGGTGTCTCAAGAAGACATGCTATACCGACCCCAAATGAATTGGGATAAGGAATGAATTGGAATGATGATGAATTGGTTTAAAGTATTACTTGGCAAGATAATGTTTAATAAAGTATAACATTTACGTAAGAAATAATGCAAATCACACACTGTTTTCTTGAAAGTTTAGAACTTAGCGTGTTGGTCCTTCGAGCTAGTGTTGAGTCACTCAACCTTTAAATATATTTGACTTGTAAGTAGTATTTAAACTTTTAATAACCTTCTACTTTTGAAGTCGGTTAAAAACAATAGCGTGTCAACATGCATTTTAGAAACAATAATTAAACTGCTAAATCTAAACCGATGTATCAGTGATTGTGTGTAGTGTTTTGTTTTCGACTGATCGTCTCCTTGGCCAATCAAAAGTGTCCGTAATTATTTTATTCGAGATAGTTTAACCGGTCGTGTTTGTTAGTTTATTATGTTTAGATTTCAGACAAATTATCCACAAAAAAGAAAGAGTTGGGCCTTATTACATGTCCATACCAAGAAAGAAGATTTGTTTAATTTCTTTTCTGGTACAAGCGCCACTTTTAAACTTCCTCTACTGGTTGAGAGTGTGCAATATCCCATGAAAATAATATGTAGAAGAACCCGTGGAGAATTTTTTCACAAAAAGTAGGGTTGTGCCTTGCTTATGTTCATCTTTATTAACCACTGTTTCATCGTAGGGATTTCTTATATCCTTTTAATTGATTCCTAGGCCAAAACATGTATCATGTGTCAGTCTGACCCGCCACTATAGAAGTTTCATGTCAAAAATGAATTAATTTTGGTTTGGGGCATTTTTTCGGCAGACTATCTGCAAAAACCATTACTTATTTATTTATTATAAAAAATAAATGTATGTGTTTACACTGCATATAGTGAATATTTTCTACCTACATAAAAACCAAAATCAATGAAAAAGGTAGATCTATAGCTGAATGAGCAGACATTTAGTCAGCGACCCAGGATTAGTTCACAAAACGCTACAATAAACACGAAGTATTTTAAAGGGTTGAATAAGGGTAGGCAATAACAAATTATTTCACCTAACAAAATATTTGTATGTTGTTCATTCTTGAAATCTTATTAATCATAATGTATTAACCTAGGTTCATACTGGCTATAATTATTATTGTTGTTTAACTTTTTATTATAATAATTTAACACAAATTAAATACTTTTATTTTTAGTTAGTGCAGCTACCATTTTGTTTTTATTTATTTATTTGGAGAAGACTCTAACAGCGTGTTTATACCAAATTACTAAGGGTTGGTCAATTTAATATAATTTTTTTTGTTAGCCTCTGTGAAATGCAAACTATCAATTCAGTGTTACAGTTGAACCCAACATAACCAAAAATCATAATTATTATGAATTAAAAGGTGTAAATCTAAAATCCGTTGTTTTTGGCTAAACTGACCAGAGTACCAGAGTTAGTAAAATTGATTGATTGAGTTGTTGTTTAATAACTTTGATTATACTCATTAAATTAAATTGGCGTTGAGTTAAGTTGTGGCTACGTGCTAGTTTAAATAGTTTAGAGTTAAAATAATAAAAACAAACATTTATTAGATAATTAAAACACATAGAAATAACAAACACCGGCGGGAACTTAATCGGTGATGATTTGTTGGTGTTTGCAGATTAGTTATTTTTTGCGTTTGATAACTTCAACGTAAAACGTAAACATCGAGATAATGTCACACTTAATAAAACCGACAAAAGTTTACTTCATAATCTTAAACACCAACACATGACTAAAGAATTTTTCAAAGTCTCTTCATGTACTCGGACAAAGTAACTTCAAGTAAAACTCTCTGCCCTTCACAAAAAGTAAACTTTCTTAGAAAGGGCGGGCGGGCACTCAATGGGCGGAAAAAGCCGCCCAAGACTCCCGCCCTCCTTATTTGACATTCGCGGATTTCCTTAAGGTGCACGGAAAAAGTTTCGAGTACTTTGCAATGCCACCGACGGTTCCCCTTCTTAAGAAGTTTGACATAATATTTAAATGTTATTATTGCTTGAAGCTACTTGTTGGAGTTGTAATCACTTGGAATCGTTCGTTACTTTAAAATGTTTAACTTGTTCGGTTTTCATTCTTTTAACTTTCCGCTTTTCGTAAATGCCGTCGCATTTTTTGTCGGGAATTCCCGCGGGATTGTTTTCGTGAATTGGAACGGTTTTTCAATTACTGTCGCCGGTAACTTTTATTCTTTATTTTTAACTACTGTTATTCAGATTGTTATTTATGACTGGTTGTATTTTTATCGCGATTGTTTTTAGTAGTTTGTGGTTGCTACTAATCACTAAAATTCATTGTATCACGTAACTGCACCTTCAGCACTCACCGCGACCGCTGCGGCCGACGAATCTCAAGTCGTTGAACTTCGCGACCTGGTTCTTCATCACCGCAGAACTGTTCCTCAGCTCTGCGCAGCAGTTCTCGTCGTTGCCGGCTCTCACGGTGACGAGGGTCCCGTCGCCGACGTCGCCTAGAGCTACCACTTTGAACGCCACCGGCAGTGTTTTGTTAGACCGCCAGTGCGGAGGCAGCACTGTGCACACGAAGTGCGGGCTGCCCGTCCGCACCAGCTCGCCCGGGTGCTCCGACAGGAAGTCCCCAAGCGTGCGCTCCGCGAGGATGTCGGACGTCATCTTGGTGTAGGTCTCGTGCAGCAGCGAGGAGCTGGTGTCGGGCGACACGGCGCCGCTGCTGGCGCCCGTCAGGTGCATCCTCGACACCCGCGCGCGCTGCGTGCTACACATAGAGTCTACTGCACGCCAGCCGCCGCTACATGACACTGCCGCACACACCTCACCGACGCTCACCGCCACCACACAACATAGTCACACACTGATAACATATTCACACTCAAGACGCCGCCCGCACTCAAGACAGTCCCAAGTCCGACAAGAAGGGCCACTGATGAGACGTGTCAACACGTTGCTAGGGAACGCACGCGTGGCCACTTGTCGCGGTGACGTCACGGCGGCCTTGCCACACTTTTTTCCCCGGTGAATGAAAAGTTTGGCGGAGGGTGGGCGAGGGACGCGAGGGGCCGATTTTTTCCGGCGTCGAGGGGTGGTCCCCGTACGCGGCGAAAAAACTTTTCACTAGTTTCACTGACGGCGGCACTTTTTGCACCGCGTATTTACGCGATCGCCGCACGCACGTCCCTCTCACTTTCACCGTTGACGACGATGTTTTTTAATTTTTTTGTAGTTTTGTTTTGAGTTTCGCTTTCGCGCGCGGGACTTGTTCGTGTTTACGCGTACGATGCGTGGCGGGACACCGAGACACGTGCGACGTGGCGCGCGGTCGTGCTGCGACTCGTGGCGCGTGGGGCTGGCTGCTCGCTTGCGGTGACCACTCGCGGTGGCTATTAATACGCGGCGTACGTCCGCGCCCGTCGACTTCGGACAAAGTTTCGCGGGTGAGTCGGTGCGGCTCGGCGGCAGCGGCGGCGGCGAGCGAGAGGCGGCGACGGCGCGCGGGCGCGGCTGGCGGCGGAGCGCACTTTGCGGTCAGGGTGGGTTGGGTTTAAAGCCGCCGAAGGATAAAACATACAAATAAACACGTGTTCGCGCCGGCGCGAGCGAGAGATACGGCGAGCGCGGCGGTGCAAGCGGGATGGCGCGCGCCTCTTGCGGCATTTAGCAGCCGATGTGCCGGCAGCCGGTCCACCACGTCGTGGCACCACCACCACACTCAACACCGTCACCACATTCGTCCCGTTTAGGACAAAACACAAAGAACGCGAAGTGAATAAACAATTCAGACTATTGTTTCTAAAATCAGATAAGATATGTGTTACAAAATTTTCCAAGAAAAAGTTTTCTAAACACTTCAAGTCACCCAAATAAATAACAAAGAAAGTATTCAAACAAAACCTAACCTTTTCTCTCTTTTAAAGTAATTTTTTTTCCGAAAGTCAAACTACCAACAAAACTAGACCCATCCTTAAACTACATATCCATAGTTACACTCTCCTCCTTATTATTGAAAGCAAGGTAACTATAGTGATTTGACGTCGCGCAGTGTTCCCATAATGAGTCGGGATAGGGGTGCAGTAGATCGAGTTAACGAAGCCTGTTAGACGCACACGTCTCTCGGACTCACTCAATCTGCTTACGGACAAGTTTTAGCTCCCACCTTTTGGGGCGAAATTCGTTAATACATCGGGTTTAGCGAATTTTATAGAGGATGTGTGCGAAGGGGAGTGAACTGCTTTTATGATGATCGTTTGAATGCAAATTGTGTTCAGACAATAGATGAATGTATTGGAAAATGTGTCGTGCTTATTTACGTATCATCTACCTAGCCGTAATTAAAATAAATTGTAAAATAAGATCTTAGTCAAGTTACAGTGAAAGGAATTTCTCTGGAAGCATTTAATTTTCCTTAAGGCAAATATGTTTTGTGCAAGAAAACAATGAAACTACGTTTATCTTGTTTCCCTTTTTAGCCGACTGCGGCGAAGCCCAAAAGAAAGGTTAATTAGATAAGGAAAGGTTTAGTATAGTAACCTAAAACTTTACTAAACCTTAGTGTATTTAGATAGTATTATTGTTTTTAGCGTTGAGATAATAGAACAAAACATAACGGATTTAAAGATATTCGCTTGTTGCAGTAAATATTTGGTGCTACGCCGTAGCACAATCGTAGCAAGGACCTTGCGGTACAACATAAAGTTAGACAAATATTTCAACAATGTTCACTATCATTTCAAAAACAACAAGCCACAAATATATTTAGAATAATATATAATAGATTTTTATATATTTAACTTTTCCCACAAGGCATATAGAATAAAATCGAAACCTGCTGGTGTTTATTACACGAAATAGTTTTGTCTTCAAACTTACGCTAAACCTCAGTTATCAGCAAGAAGTCCTGGCAAATCACAATAGAATCATTGCAAAGTCCAACCAAAACACTCACGCTAACTCACTTACACTTCACTATAGGTATCTATCGACCCATAATATATTATAATCCACCAACTCCTAGTTACAAATCGTTTGCGACGCACCCCGTTACAAGCTTCCGAACGTGTGCTCACACAATAAATTTCCTACAACAATCCATTGACGGTTCGGTTTGTGTCCCCACTATCTATTACTTTACTCCCATTGGAATTTAGGCCCTATTGCTTGGACATTAAGTGTGGTGATGGTTGGCGTGGGAGCTGCAGTGTGCGGACCTTAGGACAGCCATTAGAGCAGCTTGGTGCAGCTGTCATTTTCGCAAGCAACTCGGCGCAGTGCCTCTTAACTATGTGTGCTTAAGATATTGTTATTATTTAATATTGTTTGAGGGTGTCCTAGTGGTTTAAAGGCTTTTTTTAGGAATCATTCGTTAAACAAGGGGTAGCAAGTATTAAACTGTGTGTTGCTAATAACCTTTTAAGGTTGCAAATGTATTTTTTTATGGCGTAGGAAACCTTTATGAGGAAATCTGGACAATCACAAAGATAATGTATTGAATCAATGTTCGTTTCTATCTGTTTGAGAAGATGTCTCGGCTGCAGTGAGTTAGGACGGCGAGGTGTGTTAGTAAGTGACATTAGTTGTAGCCTCAGATCATAGAAAATTATATCTATGGTTGTAGCAGTAGCAAGGAAACTGATGCTACAAACATACATCGCACGAAATGAACCTGCAATATAACATCACGCCTGTAATCCTCGTAGGGTTCGGTAGAGGTGTACCTAATAATGCACACCCATTTCGCCAGTTATGTTTAAGTCCCATGTAATACGGGGCGAACCTATTGCCATCAACCTGCAAATTGCTGCTTAAAAAGTGGTTCCCAAAACCTTCAACCACAACGACTACCCAGTTGAGCACACATACTTTCCCGTAAAACCCACACAATTTGGATACTTTTCCATATCCGCAAAGGGAACACAAACACGGGTAAAAGACCTCAAAGGACCAATGTTAATAAAGGTATGCAGATCGGTCGGTCCTTCGGTCCGCTCGGCAAATATTGATCAATGCCCCCTTACAACATGAAATCAAACCTTTTATTTAAGTCCGAACACACAAAGGGATGCAAGGGCAGAGGCTGGGGGAGATAGTTCAACAACCCTTTTAGATGACCGGCGATACGAAAGGATTAGATTATGTTATGATTTAAAGGCGATTGTTTTATTAATTTTCGAGAGCTATTAATATAATGGCGTGTGATTTTTGGTATGAAAACGGGAAAAGTTACTTAAGAAAAACAGATAACGCAAATTTTCATGATGGTTAACAGGATTCGATGTTCTAGCCTAACACAATTTAAGTCCAACACAACATCTATCTCGTATTTCCTGAACGGTAAGGAAAACTTGTACCACCAGCTACTTTTGCTATGTTAAAGTCCTGTGTAATGGGTGCAAGCCTACTGCCATCACGCAGGCAACAAAAAAACTTAGTATTAAACACGCTTACAGACACACAGTATTAAATTAAAATTATTTTCAAGAATTTATATGCCTACCAATGTTTTTCCCTGCATCACCCAAAGGTTGATTGTTAGAAAATGCCAACGGCATTAAGTCCACCTCTGGACTTTGTGCTTGAAGCCGAACTGTTTTAAAAGAGTAACCATGGAGGTTCTTGCCGGTTCTTCTCCATAGCTATGGAGAAGAACCGGCAAGAAACTCCATGGTTACTAGGAAATGAGAAACCCAAACCGTGCACCTTTTTGTCGACGCTTTACAAGTACCCATGTAGGCCTTTGTGAAATAAAATATTTTGATTTTGAAAAAAAAAGTGGTAAATAAATACCAAAGACTTCTTAGGCTTTCATAGAATTTTCCTTAGAGATTTTTTTTAAGTCCCTTTATAGTACGTAGTTGTTTTTGTAGGAGATTGATTTTATAACAAGAGTGATTGACTTTATCTTTACAATTTATTTTATTTTAAAGTAGGTCTACTCAGTAGAAAACCTCAAAGGAAATATATAAAGAAACAGAACTTCACTACATAGTATAAAAACAAAGTCGCTGTCGCTGTCTGTCCATCCCTATGTATGCTTAAATCTTTAAAACTACGCAACGGATTTTGAAGTGGTTTTTTTTTTAATAGATAGAGTGATTCAAGAGGAAGGTTTTAGTATATAATTCGACCAACATCCACGCGGGTGAAGCCGCGGGCATTAGCTAGTCTTCAATAAAAATAACTTAAATTCAAATAACAATGATTACATCAATTAACGTCAGCCAACAATGATAATGAAATCTCATTCCGTAATCATCTGCCATATTCCGGTTAACGATTCTCTCAAGACCGTTATCAGAGAGAGTGAGACAGTAATGCCATAATCGTTTGACAAGACGCGGCTTCACTAACCTAATAATGCCCATTCTGATTATGAAGATAGTGGTGAAGAGTAAGCGGGTAGATTTTGGTGTTTTACTGGTAGAATGGTTCGACATATGAAAGAAAAAGACAGGAGAAAATGTTAAAAAATATTTTGCGCTGACCCCAAATAGATCCCAAACTAGTTGGGGTCGGCACAAAGGCATGAAGATGATGATGATGATCTTGGTTGGTTAGATGTATGTCAATAATATCGTTGCTTTAATAAAAAGAAAAAAAAAAGAAAAATTATACTAACTCATCATAATAATTTTCCCAACAGGCCAAAAATAATAAGAATGTCATTGTAAGTAAGTTGTTCTCAGTACGAGTTGTGTCGTTATCATTTAAACTATTTATCTGTTTAAATACCGATATATTTATTAAATAAAGAAGTATAAATAGCAATTCATAAATATCTTCAAATCCTACCACTATAAAACAAAATAATATCCAATTTAATTAAATAATTTCCAAAAAACACCCTATTCGCCAGACAATAAAAAACACCCATACCTATACTTTTAATTTGAACATTTTAAAAGGAGATAACATAAATATACGGGGGCTGCAATCCGGGTAACAAAAGGGCGGTATAAGCGGACTAAGCAGACGGGCATTTAACCGCCAGATTGCAATAAACATAGCGTAGTGGACGCGTAGCACGCTGCTACGCCGGACACAGCTTGACTACGGACGACGTAGACCTCCGTAGAGCCGCGTAGACGAACTTTCAGTTGATAATTTTGGTATGTGAGGAAAGATAGTGTGTGAATTTTCTATTAATCGCCAGATTGGAATAAACACAGCGCAGTGGACGCGTAGCACGCTGCTACGCCGGACACAGCTTGACTACGGACGACGTAGACCTCCGTAGAGCCGCGTAGACGAACTTTCAGTTGATAATTTTGGTATGTGAGGAAAGATAGTGTGTGAATTTTCTTTTAATCGCCAGATTGGAATAAACACAGCGCAGTGGACGCGTGGCACGCTGCTACGCCGGACACAGCTTGACTACGGACGACGTAGACCTCCGTAAAGCAGCGTAGACGGAGTTTGAGTTGAGAATTTGGTATATGAGGAAAGATATAGAAAGAGTATTTTTATTTAATCGTCATATTGCAATAAACAAAGCGTAGTTGACGCGTAGCACGCTGCTACGCCGGACACAGCTGGACTACGGACGACGTAGGCCTCCGTAGAGCCGCGTAGATAGAGTTTCAATTGATAATTTTGGTATGTGAGGAAAGATATTGAGTGTGAATTATCTAATAACCGCCAGATTGGAATAAACATAGCGCAGTGGACGCGTAGCACGCTGCTATGCCGGACACAGCTTGACTACAGACGTCGTAGACCACCGTAGACCACCGTAGACCACCGTAGAGGCGCTCTGGGTGGAGCGGAAGGGAGTGTCAGACTTCTACTGACTAGAAACCACCCATGTTCCTTCTTAGCCCTTGTGCCGAGGCCGCGGAATCTCTTTCGAACATCCCGCAGCCCCGACGGGAGGGACTCCTAACGACTCGAAAATAATAACCACAAGGGTTTGGGGTTTACTTCATGATTTCTTGGTATGTAGATGACAAAAAAGGATGCAAAATTTACTAAAAATTAACATGGTACACATCGTGTAATAAAAATGCACCAATAAAGGTTTTTTAAATATATTCTATAAAATTAACCCAAACGCATGCAGCAAAAATTACAGTGCCCTTGCAAAATTCACAATTTTCAGCAGATAACAAAAAAAAAACTAAATTAACAAACAATCAACATCGTCTCCACCGCACTTCTATCCCAAGGTCCTACCCAGTCTGTAGCGTCCGTCGCCCTCGTTAGAGAAGCTCAAATTAATGCAGGCCATTCTCCCGCTGACGCCGCCCAGTTGTTCTTAAATCTAATTACCGTGCCTGCAGCCGCGCCTAAACGCACAGCCTGATTAATCACGCCACATATATGTACGTATACTGAAGGTTAGTTAAAGAAAGGATTCTTTTGTTGTGGTAAGGTTCAGGCTACTACTTAAAGGTACGGTTCACCTAATAGTACACTTACATTTCATCACTTATATTTATGTCCCATGCACAGCCTGTTTAATCACGCCACATGTATGTACATATACTGAAGGTTAGTTAAAGAAATTACTATTTTGGAGTATTAAGGTTTGGGCTTCTTCTAAAGCTTTCTCTATCGTGTAGTTATTGCCAGAATTGGTGTCTCAGTTTTAGGCCTCTGACTTGACTGTACCTTTACTATAATGTCATCGAAAAACATCTCTGAGGCTTGCTGGTTTCCACACGATGTTTACCTTCAACGAAGTAAGTGACGTTAGCTGCTACTTACCGACACGGTCCAATGGTCCTATGGTGGAAGACGAACTGTCATATTCATATTTGACCAAAGATTGGTAATTTATGAAAGTTAAACAATTAACTGTATTAATTAATTAGTAGCTTAGTTTCTGACTATATACTACTCAGCCGCAAGTCCAGATGAGTCGTCACCTAAGTCAATATGATGTGGTCATATCGGCCAAATGGACAAACAAGCTTTGTGCTAAACTCATCCGAACTTGCGGATGAGTCGATGCATTTCATTTTAAAAGGGTGACGTTTCATCCGCGGATGAAATATTTTGCGGATGAGATGCCTCCTAACTCTCCACGGCAGTCGATAAGTAATTGATCTCATAAATAGGTCCTACAATTACTATTTATTAAAATACAACTGTAACAGTCTGAAGAAAGTGATAACGTTTTTGTGTGAAAAAATTAAGGACACAATTAATTGTTACACCGCTCTTATGTCGGATAAACACATAGTTTACTGTTTTCATTATAGTTAGTTAGTTGCCTATGTCCAGCAGTGGACGTCTTTCGGCTGAAATGATGATGATGATTATAGTTGACAGCTTACTGCCGCACTCAGAGACGTTTAATGATTACCTAAGCCATCACTTAGTTAGGATATTGACACCTAACTGCCGTACTCAGAGACGTTTAATGATTACTTAAACCTTCACTTATTAAAGGTTTCGTAAGTCAAATCTTTACTAAGTGACGGCTTAAGTAATCATTAAACATCTCTTAGTGCGGCAGTGAGTGAAGGTTTTTATATGACGAAACTTTACTAACTGCGGTACTCAGAGATATTGAATGATTACTTAAGCCGTCACTAAGTAAAGGTTTGACATACTTTTGTATGACAAAACTGTCAAAACCTTAAGTGATTGCCTAAGTAATAATTAAAGCTCTCTGAGTGCGGTAGTTAGTGACGGCTTAAGTAATCATTAAATATCTTTGAGTACGGCAGTTAGCTATTCGATCGTGAAAGTCAAAGTCCTAAGCATTATATCACAGGAACACCAATGAACATAGCTGCATCCCAAGCCGTCAGTGTAAACCGCTCACCGACAAAACGGTGGCCTCGTGGGCGGTGCGTCCTATCTTCACTTTGATTATTTTGGGTGTTCAAACAAGCACAAGTTACTTTGATGCAGAGATAACCTGTTGCAATGATTAGTGTTTATGAAACTAAAGGTCCTCCTCATTTTGAGAACCTCTTGCGTAAAGTTTCTTTGTGTACGAGCGATGGACAGAGTGAAAGACGAATTACATTCACTGGCGGAGCTTACGGCTATATTTTGCAGGAATAGCTTTTTTGAAACTACCAAGATTATCGTGAAGGTAGTAAATTTTTGCTTAAAAATAAGTTATTTTTATTCACAAAAGCAGATCTCCACCAGATTCTCTATGACGTAAGTACAACAATAGCCAACAGTTTTATACATAATTAATTCACATTTATGATTTCTAAGAACACCGGCCCCACCCAGAACGTTGTAAAATATAACATTTTACATCTCTTTTACGACTCGTGCGCCGGTAGGTATTCCGTATCGCAGGACCAATTAAAATATTCCTCTGTATTGTGGGGCTAAAGTGAAATGAATCGCCGTTTTAAAGTCCGCTGCACGAACTTTTTAAACTTCCACAAACATGTGAGGGTGGCCCGCTAAAATACAAGTTGTTGCCGAGTTTAGAATTGTTCCAACGAAAAAAGAAACTTTAATTTTCTACATTTTAAAACAAAAGTCGAACTCAGTCGTAGGGATAATGGTTTGGACGTGTTCAGTGCTTTGTTCATGTATGTGTGGAAATTAAATAATAAATTGTTTCCTGAAAGGTTAGAGCAAGTTCGTATTTTTATTTTTTTCATTGAGAGTTGCTATAACTTGTAGGTGAACGTACCAACTTTATTTACTTTCTGTGAACTTTACTCACGTTGAATTAATGTTTTTCTCGCAGTTTTTGCATTCTACCAGTAAAATTATGTTGAACAGGAAACTTGGGTTTTTAAATAGTTCAATAGTCCTAACTATTGAACTATTTTCGTCGGTATATCGATAACACTAATAAGAAAATAAGATATAAGTGATAACTAATAAGAATTATTCATTGGTTGGTAGATATTGGTTTTTCTAACACGTTCTAAATCTTATTGGTCTTTAATTCATATTAGTTCTACCAAAGCAATCGTACAAATCCTACTGTTTTTTGTAACTTCCAACGGAAATAGTTATATGGCAGAAATCACAGAAGTTGAAGCCACAAACAGCACACTTAAAACTCTCGTTCTGCTAATCATTTTGAGTCTACAGTCAAGTATTCCTATAAAATTTTAATCAGTCTGCCCTCCTACCTACCTACATACCTGTCAGACAGGAAGGCATCTAAGCCCAGTACCCACATACTTCAGCGATCGTCTCCTTTGCAGCGTGCGTCGAGTTCCTTGCTAGGAATGTAAGTGCACACAAAAAGTGCTGGCCCGGCTTCAAACGAAGGGTCGCCGCTGCCCACTCGTTAGCGAGGGCTAAGGTGCTCAAAGTTTTGATAATTAGCTAGTATTATAATATGGGTATTTATTCTTGAAGGAAAAAGTAATGTTGGGCTTATGTATTCCTATTCACATGCATTGGGAGGGGGGGGGGGGGTGCTAAAATGGCCGCTTTAGCAGAATCATAATAAGAATATTATATTATAAATTACGAATATAATATGATGATATGAATTAAGAATTTAACGTTGTTGAATGTACTTAAGCAGCTTTTATTTTTTTACAATGCCTAGTTGTATAGGTTTTCATAGACACGTGAAAAGAGTTTTTGGTACTACGAGTAGGCTTTGATTTAGTCACTAGTAGTAAGTAAGAGACTCGTTTTGGTGTTGGGAAATCATCAAATGACTCCTCCCGCTCTGGGTAGAGCGGTAGGGAGTGTCAGACTCCTACTGGCTAAAAACCACCCATGTTCCTTCTTAGACCTTGTGCCGAGGCCGCGGTATCTCTTTCGAACAACCCGCAGCCCCGACGGGCGAAACCACCATCCCTGCGAGATATTTCTCAACGGCATGTCAAGTCAAGTTAGAGGCAAATGAGCGTCATAAAAATTCTGTCACCTGGTTTGACACTTGCCAGTTGCCACACAAAAAAAGAATATTTAATATCATAAGCGTAACTCAAAAAAAAACTACCAACTTAAATAAATATACCTACTAATGCTTTACTCACAATACAAAACCACCTTGAAAAAAACTTTGAGAACCCCGTTAATTTGCATTCTATATAAATCTACGTAGGACGCTTGGTTGCTAATGAAAATGAGCCCTTTCTTCCAGCGGGCCCCGTACGGTCAAGCGTCCCTCCGACATGCCAGAGGAACCCTAATGCCCTCCGTGTGTTTAAATAGAAATCGCACTTGCAATTTATGTGAAAGGGTCAGTGGAATTGTTCTCTGTTGTTTCGCGTGTTCTATGGCTAATTTTGGAGGACGTCAGGTGTGTTTTGAATCTTTTTCTTCGTGTTTTTGGTGTTTTTACGGTGTTTAAGGGGAACCAAACTGAGTGTCCAGGGTAACAACAGGGTTTAAAACAGTTTATTTCGAATAAAAGACAAGAAAATGGTCCTAACTCTTATCGTAAGTCTGTTTACTGCCTTCTATTGACATCTGTAACGTTCAAAAGACTGACATTGCCAATTGAAAAGGTACGGAAAACGCGAAAGCCGACTGAAGTGTGTGCTAATCTTCTTATATATTTCTTTATTGTCTATTTTATTTCGTAATTTGAATCAATAAATAAAATAAATACTTATATGTATACAAATCTCAGTATAGAACTCTTCTATTATATTCAAACATCAAGAATTTCTATTACACAGCCAAAGCCGGTTAGATTTCAAACAACACATCGACCTTTTTGATCATCCCACCCCAATTGAAAACTAATTAGGGCCGCGTTTCGCAACTCTAATTAGAAATTCCAATTAGATATTTGTCGGCGTTTTCTCAGCGAATTCTCTGAGGTCCAAACAATTATTGTTATAGCTGGCCACCCAAGGGCCTTTGATTCGGGAATAATTCCGTAACCTCGGACCCTCCGCCCTCCCTACAAGACGGAACAGATCTCTTTTTGATGTGACCACATCCTACGTTAAGTAGGTGCCGACTGTACGTTCAGACGAGGGGTTTATGTGTTTGGAGACAGGGACCAATTTGTTCAAGAAATTGGTTTAGTTATCTTGAAGTGTTACTTTCTTATAGGAATTGAAAAAGAAGGGTCATGTTTACAATAGGTTATTTTATTTTATTTGTGTTCTTATATTAGAATTGAGATTATTTACCTAGTATAGTTTGGATAAGTCACATTTTATAGAGTACTAGCACTTCGTCCGCAAAAGTTGGGATAGCGGTGTAATATGCATTATTTATTTATTTATTTTATTTATTTATTTATTTACTTATTTTAGGAAAGCTTACAGTCTAATAACTATAATTATAACTAAATATATATCTAAATTGCTAATAACAAGCTTCCACAGATAACAACAAAAAACATATACTTCCTCATAGTTACTTCCAAAATTACAATATAAAACTAACAAGTTTCTACAAAAAAAAAACAAAAAAAAATAAACAAACAAACTTGATACTGCAGCACAGAATATATAATAGTACTGACTGCAGTACAATAAAAAGTATTGATTAATCGAAAAAGTTTGTTATAATTACATAATTGTCACTACTTTAACTAGAGCTCACTAACTGCCGTACTCAGAGATATCCAATTATTACCCAAGCCGTCACCCAGCAAAGATTCGACATACTTTTGTATGACAAAACTGTCAAAACCTTTACCAAGTGACGGCCCAAGCAACCACCAAAGCTCTCTGAGTGCGGCAGTTAGAAAATAAAGGATTTAGGTGTTAGCAGGTGCCTCCTGTACAAAAAACGGTTTTGCTAATAGTTTCTTGACTGTGCTTGCTTTGGTGCAGAAAAGATCTATGTCAGGTTCGCAAGAAATTTCGTTAAAACTGCGACTGGCCCTCGAAAAGTATGCATTACGCCTATAATTTGTGACTGCATGAGGAATATGTAGAAGTGGTCGCTGACGCAATCCCATCTGATTAGTAATAAAAGTATATAAAAGTAATGTAGCCTATGGCACACACAAGTAATGTAGCTTAGCAGTGAAAGATATTTTTAATTGGATCATTAGTTCCGGAGATTAACCACTACTCACAAACTTACGAATCTTGTCTCTTCGCAATATTAGTATGGACAACTTAGGTATTGATTGATTGCCTTTTCAGACCAAATCATTGTTTCAATTCAAATGCCGAGAAAGTTTGTGTCTTAAATTTTCGAGCCTTTCAACACCTGAAACTTTAAAAAAATATCTAACTCGTCAATCTCTCATGATTTGCATCACATTACTATGAACACACACACTTTCACATTTATACGTTGTATATTCATTCGACCACAGTTTACAGCCGCTCCATTGGCTCAACATATCACTAATTTCGTTTACGCCGATGTTTACCGAGTAAACACGAAGCAACTTCGGCTAAGGAGGATTTTATTAAAGGAACTAGACGGAAAAATAAACACGAGATTCGTTAGTTCTTAGAGGCAATGTTTTTATTAGGTTTTAATGTGTTAAGTCGGTTCTTTTAAGTTTTGTTCAGATGTTTGTTGATTCTGTTAATGTTTTGCTTTAGTATCGCAGTTGCTCTTGCAGAAACTTTGGAGTTTCTTTTAATGATGTGCAGTAAAAGAATTAGTGAAAATATTGTGGTTCCTTTTGCGTCTTTTAAAAAGAGGGTTTTTTTAGGAGTATGCATCCGCCAGTCTCCAATTGAACTATACATCACAAAGTAATAGGTACCAATTACTGTATCGTTGGTCGAGTGATCGCAAACGCTGTTGAGCATGAGGTCCTGGGTTCGATTCCCGGGTCGGGGAAAGTGTTATTGATGTTTTTCATCAGGAATTTCTCAGTAGCAGGCATGGAGACTGGGTTTGTGCCCAGTTGATGGCAATAGGCTGGCCCACTATTACATGGGATTTAAACAAAACTGGCAAAATGTGGGTGTGCTATTAGGCACACCTCTGCCTAACCCTTCGGGGATTACAGGAGACATATATTTTATGAACTATAAAAGTATTTTTGATGGTGTTTTGTTTTGTGGGAAATGCATTAGAATATTATAAATTTAGTAGTATTCATTATTTAGTTTACTAAACTAAATATTCGGGATAAATATATATATTCTTAGGGCAAAACAAATAAGTATTCATCACCTTAGACTGTTCCCCTCATTCACTACATCAAGCAGATGTTTGCGAAGTTCAAAACATTTTAAGTGGCAGTTGTTATCACTACAAGAGTCCAAACAAAACATAAGTTAGCATATCATAGAGAAGAGCCAATTGAGCGGCTATTACCATCGAAATTCTTCATAAGGTCATAAATCACCACAACTACGGAGAAAATGCAACTCTAACTGGGTAAGTTGAGGTAGAATTTTGTTTGAAGGGTGGTACCACATAAGTGATTGCTTTATAGGGTCGGCAAGTTTGTGAATTTGCATAAGACGCTGTCAGGAGGTTCTAAGAAGGGTTGAGATTCTCAAGGGCTTTCCCTGATCCGACGGGCTTATCCTGATAATTATTTCAATTGTTTATGCCTGTCGACGGTGCATTTAGATGGCGTATTATAGTTTGTAGGAGTGCTGTCTTCATTACTGAGGAGGCTTCGGCTGTCTTCGAGTGATCTATGTTTTAGGGCTTCGCACCATGTTTCGAATTGAGATGGATCTCTAGAGGGATATTATTGTGATTTAGTTTGGAGTACGTATTGGGTATTAAGTGTTTTGTGTTCAGTTCGTAGTGTTGCTACGGTTTCTGTATCGATTTTATGCGATAGGAATATTACTTGACTAAAAAAAATATGAATATTTTTCGATAATATAGGTAATCTAACTGACGGACTTCTAACAGAATCATATTTTTTTAGTAAGGAAACATCCTTATTGGTCCTTCTGCCCACGAACAACACCGGCTAGCGGCTTGTTGAACAATACCTGCCTTTTAACCCCAACATATTATTTCCTACACAATATCCGTGTTCACACACATACACACAACATGCCTACCTACATATTATTTGTCTAATGAATTGTTTCCCTCCGCTTCATTAGAGCGCAGTCGATTCTTCAAAAGTTAAATATGAGTCTCTCAGCTAATAATGTCTCATTATTACTTTACGTTATTAAAGTTAAGACTCGTATGAGTACGCTTAACTTAAGGCGATTTATTTATAAACATTTGTTATTATGTTTGAGAGGGAATGAGGAAATAATTAAAATAGGGAGATTTATGACGTCACGCCGAAGGGTTGTGCAACTAGGATAGCTGGTGTTCTTATCTTATAGCGGGTTATTCACCAACTGGACACAAGAAACTGGACAAACGTGTGTCCAGTTGGTGAAACTTAAAATTAGTATCACTTATTATTTCGTCATCTGGACTCTAAATGACTTTTACGCATGTCCGCATAGCGAAACTTAAATAAATTTGATTTTTCCATCAGAAACTTCTTAGTAGCCGCTACGGAGTCTCCATTTATGGGGGATTGATGGCAATAGGCTCGCCCCTATTACGTGGGAGTTAAACACAATTAACTGGCTAAATGTGGATGTACTATTAGGTACAGCTCTGCCTAACCCTGCGGAGATTACAAGCATGATGTTGTGTTGTACACATTTACCTAAACAACAAGCTAACACGCTATTTTTACTCATAAATCCAAAATTCTCGCATCCAAAATACCGTATACTCTAATCTGAGCCAGAATCTTATGATACACAGATAGATAGGTATTCCCGTCCGGACCCCAGCCCCGGGCTTCAAGAACGGTTTAATTAACTTAATAAATACACACTTCACTTCATTACACGCATACGTCAAATATTATGAACGTCTACGCACAATGACGAGTCTCAGATAGGAGGCTGATGATAAAGTTTAGAAGGGTATGCGTGTACAGTGACGGGCAATAATAGGTATATAAATAATTCTTCACTGAAAAATAATTATTTATAATTTCACCAAGATTTTGTAACAAAATATTGATATTTAAAAGAGTGTCCATGGAGTTTCTTGCCCGTTCTTCTCCATAGAGATCTACGCTAGCGAATGGGCAAATACAGTACTTTCACAAGTTATTATGCCTTATGTGTAACTGTTACTGTATCTTCGTTTTATTTGTTTTTCTTAAATTCAAAAGTGGCTGTAGTGGTTTAATTGAAATAAATACTTTGAGTTTGAATCTGTGAGGTGCTTTCTTCAAAAGACCATCTTTTTTTTTTTTTTTGGGGGTGGGAAATCATCAAATAACCCCTCCCGCTCTTGGGCAGAGCGAAAGGGAGTGTCAGACTTCTACTGACTAAAAACCACCCATGTTCCTTCTTCGCCCTTCATGTCGAGGCCGCGGTATCCCTTGCGAACAACCCGCAGCCTCGACAGGACCCGCAGCCTCGACAGGTTCAAAAGACCATCTCAGACACTAATCTGCATACTCGTAGTCCCCATGTGTGTATACCAAAATTATGTCTGGACCTTAGAATAGTCTCTTTGAAGGTCCAGACACAATCTTGGTCTTTGAGTTTGTTTCGGAGGTTTCTTCTCAGAGTAGTCAGGTACGAAACACCGGCCCCATCTACTTTTTAAAAAGTGACTTGTAAAATTGTTTGTAAAGACATATTTGCAAAATAAACATCATTTATATTTGTCAAAGTCGAAATACGAATTTCTCGTGAAATAACGATTGCATCTTTGACAAATAACCTACTTTTTGAAAATATGGATTCCAAACTACTAGTTTCGTTACGTAACATGAAAATGAAATCAAAAGAGGCGCAAAATGCTTCTAAACGTTGATAAGTGTACACATATTGATGCTTGTGACTGTACTTTTGTATGGGTTTTTGAAATGAATGAAATGTGTTTAGTCTCGTAGAAATTGTAAGGGGTTGTATTTGTTTGATATTTTTTAATGTATCATTAGAGCTAATTAAATGTACCGAAAGACCATTATAATTGGTACGTTTCTATGGTTACACAGATAAAGGTGATTTTGATAAAGGCAGCCAAAAGTTACCATTTTATTTACATTACATTACCTATGTTGTTTACTTTAATTAACTACCTAATGTAAACGATTAATTTTAATTTGTTTGCTATTATTATTTACAGGGAGTCGTGTTCCGTCGCTACCACGGCATGTGCCACATGAACGCACAGTGACATAACGCACTTTTTTATATAAATGGCGTCTCGCAGTTCACCATAGAGAGGATGGCTACTGATTAACCGGACTTTTGACATCTAAGTGCACGAGTGAAGTGTTACTAATATAGTTTTAAAGGGTATGTGTAAGTCTATTTACTAACACTAATTGTATTATTTTTCATATTATGTTAGTCTGTAAGGTAAATGTTACATTATTACGGCGGCGGAACGTGTCCTGCCCTATAAAATGTCATAGCATTCTGTGAATACCACATATTATGCAAATAAATATACTTACTAAATTACAGTTAACAGAGTCTCGAATACTTTCAGCCTCATTTTATATTCAGAGCAACTGTAAACTTCATAAATAATTACAAATATTGCGTTAATCAGTATCTGCTCGATATGAACCCACAGCCCAGGCGATAATCTTCTTAACTCCCTAATCGCTCAAGAACCGAATCTAGATATGTTTATGAGTAGCAATAAGTTGGCTTGCTGCACGCTTGGTTCGAACTGTAACTGCAGAAACTATCTGTTAATACAAACACACGTAGGTATCGTTTTATTGTAAAGATTTTTTTCATCACTACTGATAAACCTATACTTAACACCCTCTTAACTTTTTACACGAACCTAATCCGTCAAATCCAATCATCACAATTTCTCCTAACAACACCCAACCAAAAAGTTTTAACAACTTCAGTCTATATTTGTTCACGTGTCTACGGTAAAAGGTGACCGGAACCATAAATTTAGTGCGGCCAGCGCAATCTGGCGCGGAGGAAGAAACGTTGGTGGGCCGCGGTTGGGTGTCGGGTTCACTTCCCGGTTGGACACTCGACGTGTGCTGCCGCCACGCGTTTTTATTTGGACGGATTAAGTTTTTTGATGTTCACGTGTGTTTTGTTTGGTTAGTGAAGAAAGGGAGAGTGATTGCGCAATTATGTCTGCTATATTGTTTTCAAGACGTTTTTAAGTATGTCACAAATAATGTGGTAGAAACACCAAAATGCAAACTTACGTTATATTTACAACATTAACTACTGTGCCTACGCCCGGTTCTAGAAATGAATATCAACGCAAAAATTAACCAACAAATTGGAAAGATCGTGTGTATGTAATTTTTTGCCTTAATTAGCAAAAACCCCTCAGTCACACACGTTATTTTGAACAAGTTAATAGTTCCCGTTGCGTAGTTCAATAGGCTATATGCACAATCATAAAAATATAGAAATAATGAAAATATTTAATTATTTTTCAGATTGCCACGAAACAGGTAAACTCTCATCGTTCACTGGTTATGTGAAGTCGCAGCGCCGCGCCACGAACCCCGTATAAAACATATTTGCTTGCCAACTCCGCACTGGACTCAACCCTTGACATCTCAACGAGTCCCATTTGTCAGCAACACCTGAAATCACGGGTTAACCCGTTCCGCGCCGGCAGGATCATTTCATATTTTCGGGAGGTCCATCTCTCTCACACCGCTCAATTATTCAACCGGCGACCCGGGAACCCGGTCAAAAGTAATGACCGGTGAACGCGAAATTACACGTGTTACAATGATGATTTTGTTTACCCGGCCCGGGAGTAATTTCGTCCGGATACTGTTTGAAGAGCTGTTAGGTTTTGTGATCGTTTTATTTAATGGGCCCCGGTATGTTGGGGTTGGCTTGTTTGCCCGTGTTTTTCGTTGTAAGTTTTTAAACGGGTGCTGTGTAATTCGGATTTTTTGGTAGGGTTAATTAGTCTGGCAAAAAATCGAAAATGTCAAGCAAACACGAACAAGTATTGAATACTACATAGATTTTTACATACTATCTGGAACTAAGACAGTTACTTTATGTATTTGAAAACGAACGCAGCGCAGAGGCGACACACGTATTCGGATGAGAATACACAAACGACAATTAGTTTAAAAATTGTAACTTTCGGCTGTTATAGCTCATCAATATCAACTGGCATAGACATGCATGATCGATTGACGGCTGCGCTGCGGTTGCGGATTCGATTCTCACGCGGAACAAATATTTGTTTGACCTACAGTAGTAGGTAGGTAGATAGTTCACCTGGGTCTGGCTGTTCGTGTTAGTGAATTTAAATGATTGTAGACGCATCCGCGATACTGGACCAATTTCTAGTGGAGATAAGTTTTAAAGAATAAAACGTTTGACTACTTTTAATTTTAGAAGTCATGTTTCAAAACATAGTAGGACTATTCAACGAACTGAACCCATCAAAATCTTTGCACTAGAAACTCCAACTGCCTACACAGTTCTCAAAACAAAAGCAAAACGTTTTCATCAACACAATATACGCATTCGAATACTCTCCACTTTTTTCCTCGCAAAAAAATGGCTGAATTTCTTTTATCACCATGGCCACGCGTTCATGGCGTTCCTGTCAATGAGACCATATGAGTTGTGTGACCATATCCGGTCTGTTGATTTATTGGTCACATGTTGTTGGTTTAGACATGTAAAGTGTGCAAAAACGTTGGTGCCAAGCTGTCTGGGAGACAGAAATGTGATGCTTCAGTTTTTGTGGTGTCAAAGTTCGAATTTTGGTTTTAATGATGCGCTTGAATGAAGGAATGTTGAGTATTTTTGTGTGTGTGTGTTTTTTTACGAAAACAGACTACATCAATAGGAATTCTTATGCACATGTTTGTGTTCTCAAGACATAAAATTGGTTCAAACGCTCCAAAAAGGCAATAACCAATTCTATTGGAGAGGTTTTTCAAAAAAATTTGATGATTTCAAGTATTACCATGCATCATTAGAAATTCTACCAATTCTACTTGCTCGTACTAGCTTAAGAGGAGCGGCGGCCTAGTGATCCCAGCCCTTTTTTTTGGCGGGTGGAAAATCATCAAATAACCCCTGACGCTCTTGGGCAGAGCGAAAGGGAGTGTCAGACTTCTACTGACTAAAAACCACCCAAGTTCCTTATTAGCCCTTTGTGTCGAGGCCGCGGTATCTCTTTCGAACAACCCGCAGTCCCGACGGGATCGGCGAGGTCTTCTAAACATTTCAGATGCATAGTTACCAGCACACGTGATTATAAATCATTTAAATTCTGAAAAACAAATCGTAAGGATTAGGTACTTACCTGTAAGGGTCTACTGTTTAATAATTTACTCTGAGACAAAATAACTTGGATTTGTAACTAATCACGTTACCTACTGTAGCCCTTTTTGAATCTTTGCCTCTTTTAGTATTACCATTTGGAGTTCCACTAATTATTCTACTAGCTCTTCCTAGTTTTACAGTAGTGGGGGCCCAGTGGTAACAGCTCCAACTTACGAGAAGTAAGTCATGAATTCGAACCCAGGCCGTCGGGGCTGCGGGTTGTTCGAAAGAAATACCGCGGCCTCGGCACAAAGGGCTAAGAAGGAACATGGGTGGGTTTTAGTCAGTAGAAGTCTGACACTCCCTACCGCTCTGCCTAAAGCGGGAGGAGTCATTTGATGATTTCCCAACACCTCAAAAAAAAGGCAGGCGCAATATATTGTGTAATTTATTTTATCATGACTGCTCTCAAAATGTCTCAAAAAACCGGCATGTCCTAGAAGCAAGAAGACTTGTGATGTCCACCAACCCCACATGGTGGATTATAGCCTATTCCCTCTCATAGAGAGGAGGCCTATATCCCAGCAATGGGAACATCATAAACTGATTACTTACTATAGTTCAGTACTAATTTAAGCAAACTTGTTGAATGACCTATGTAGACAAGAACGTCTATGTACATAAGTTAGTCCTATTAATTTAGCCAACGTAACTACAGCTGCGGGTTGTACTAATTAGCATTGGTGTATTTACATATCTAATGATGACGATACATACATAACTTTAAGTAAATACATGACGTTACTACATACGTCCTGTATTTACTTAAAGTTATGTATGTATCGTCATCATAGAGCTACAGTTATGGGACGTCGATATTTGACCAATTAGTTTGCATAGATGACTGCACCGTGATGATTACAAATTAAACTCGGGACCCGTTCTGGCTTCGTATACAGGCTGTAAATCAACCCATCACACAGCCGTCAACCAAGCATTCTGTACATGAAACTAAGTACCCCTACGCAAAAAAAATTGCTGGGAAACGATTTTTTTTTTGGCTCAAAAATCACATTTTACGGTAAAACTCAATGTAGCACTGTTAAAACATTGTGCTAGTGGATGCTTTGAATAGTAAATGGGTCATGGAGGTAATTTAAGTAAAGTTATAACCTGAAAAACTAGTATTTACAAAAACACCTGTGATAAATTTGGAACTTTGACCCCCAATATCTCCGTAATTAAGGGGTTGCCAGGTATGGTCTAGAAAAAAAACGCAGTGATAGGGAAAACAAGTGCCCTTCGTTTGCGTTAAGGGTACTTTTACACCCTATATAGGTACATAGGTGAAAAGACGACATTACATTCATCGAGAATAGGGATGTTTCCTGACTAAAACAAATATGATTCTAATTCATCCGTCTGTTAGATTATCGAAGAATATATGGATACGTATTTTTTGTTTTATCAAATCAATAAAAAATGAAGAAGATAAAACTCATCAAAGATTTGAGTGGGGGGTTGTGACGTCACTCACCGGTAAAAATATCATACTAATGTCTTAGAATATGACGTCACACGAGTATTCAAAGCACTGTATCGTCTTCATAGTTTGTTTACGTGAAAAAATAAAAAAATATGCGGCTAATATTTTTTGGAAATCCATCTGACGGACTAATATATTTTTTTTGTTAACTACCCTATTCTGAAGTTTAACTAACTATTAATGTATAACTCTATCTACGCATAAACTTTTCGAAATCAATTTTATGAATCGTGGTAAGACCGTATCAAATTCTGTTGTAATGACAAAAGACAGCGACTTTATTAGTTACTAGTTATTGCCAGCCGTTGTAACTATCGGTTAGTGAAGGAAATTACTTATTTGGCAGTCGTATAAAAACTAAATAGATGATTTTGCATACCTTACAGGTAAACAGACTATATATTTATTTACAGTAGGTACCATCAAACATGTTATTCAACCTAAAAAAGTGTATTATGCCTTAAACAACCTATGTGAGAATTACTCGTTTATAGTGCAACGACAACTAACGTACCATATTACATAACACCACGACTTTGATATCCAAAGGTTTAAGCAGAGGCACCTAACAGAAGGGCCTGGTACACCCACATTTCACCAGTTATGTTTTTTAAGTCCCAGGGCGAGCTCTTTGTCATCAACCAAGCACAAAGCCCGACTCCCTAGCTGCTACTGAGAAATTTCAGATTGAAAAACCCAATAACACTTTGCCTAACCCGGGAGTCGAACCCAAGACCCCAAGCTCAGCAGTCCCGCCTGAACATCATGAAACTAAATGTTGCCTTGCCTCGTAAATAGTTCTCGTCTAATACTTAGCCCGTTTGCGTTCGCGGGAGCGAAACGTCCATACTCTACAATATTTCCACACAATGACGGGGAAAAGTGCCGAGCTTCTACATTTAAAAACGATCGCAGCGCTCTTCGCGCTCAGCGGAAATGATCGGAAGTTTTACCAAGTCGCAAAGAAAGCTCTCTAGTTCCGATGTTTTTATGCAGATGGCGGTGTATTAAGTTGATTAAAAAACCAAGTTTTTTTTGTTTTTTTCTTTGTGTCAGTTTTTCTTTTGTCATAGTATTTTATCCGTGAAATTGTATGCTTATGTTTGTTGTTTTAAATTACATTTTCTTAATAATTAGTTCATAATAATGACTACTTAGGTCCCTACTTACACTTTAATATTGAATCAACTAAAATATAAACTAATTCAAGATTCCCTCAATAATTTTTCTAGATTGAGATAATTCAAGAGTTTTCGTCGTTTAATTACTTTAAATAATTAACGAAGATACGCCGATACCAATTCCTAGTCTCCAACAAATCTCTTTAGTTTATTGCTTCTCTCATAACAAGTTATTTAATCATCGTTTACAATATTAACCTACTAACATAAAATTTTAGGTACATTAAAAGCAGAAATAAGCATTTATTAACAAACGAGGTCACTCATACCTGCTACAAAGTATATAACGACGCAATTACATGAAGTATATAAGGCGGAGTGTACGTGAAATCATTAGTTGTGGCGCGTTTTATATTTTATTCGCTGGTGGACGCGCTAAAAAGCGCCCATGCATAATTACCTCCCGCGAGGACACGAGCGCGGCCGGTGGACAGCAACGGCTGTGGAGTCGCATCGATATTTTATTGTAGAACTTTTAATTTTGTCGCTGTTTTGTTTGAGTCAACACGGCTCTTTAAACCGCGGCGTGTAGTTTCGTGTGGAAACCAGTATGACCAACCTGCACTGGGCCAGCGTGGTAGATCAAAGCCCGTTAGTTCATTCCTTTTCATAGATATGCCTGACTCAACAGGGGGATAAATTTAAGGGAATTCATAATTATGCTGTTTGGATCCATTTTTACAACGTTATCTCTGATCCAGTGGGGAGAAAAAACAAAAGGGTAGTTGAAACAACTTCTGTAAAAAAACCTTTCATCTTCACTCAAGCATCTGTAAATTAAGATTTTTGGTCCTTTGGATTTCAATACATAAGTCTTTGAGTTGAGTCTTCAAATTAGTGACAATACAGTTTGTTATTGCCATAAAACTATGGCAGCTCAACAAAATTTTGTCTATTAATTGATTTCGTCAATTAATATTGCGTTCGTAAATTCAGCCTAACGCAGTAGTCCACTGCTGGATATAGGCATTCCAAGTTGCGTGACGAGACCTGGTACTCTGTCTTCCGTGTTCAGTCTGTCCCAGACAGGTCGTCCAGTCCAATCCAGTTTCAGATTTTTCCATTCAATGAATATCAGAGTGCACTGAACTGTTGTGTTGAATTGATTATTTCCAATCTTATTGCCAGAATTTATGTCTCATAGTAACATAACTTCACGCCAGTAGTCCCAGAAGGGTTAGATACAACGCCTGCATTCATATTTAGACAGTAACATTTAAGTCCCATGTAGTAGGGGACCCGATTCTTCCCGATTCATAAACTGGGCAAAAATCGACAACAAATCTAATGCTTAGCTGCAGTCGCACTTGCAACTACTAGATCAATGAAGCAGTTTCATCATCATTCAGCATTTATCTTGCTCGTCAGGCTATTACATGGGATCTTAACTGAAGAAATGTGAGGACAGCATTAGGTATACGTATACCCGAATCATGGCGTGAAATTATTTTAATGATTGTAATAATATTTATCATAAAAAAACAGCATCTAAGTCATCTCCATACCCTTCGATGTTCGCCACCGGACTCTTTTATATGCGTTTGTCAGTGAATTACAACGACAGGCCTGTAGCCAGTGAAAAACTGTTTAAACACCTACCTCATGTACTTATTTACAGTACGCTCTATGTACTCTGTGCAGCGCACACATATTATGTATTGGACACTCGGCTGCACAAAGCAATTCAGTGATTATATCAACGTATTTCGTGGTTGCGCTGTGGTGTTTTTGATGTGTTTTTTTCGTGAGTCCCGGAGCGTATTGACCAGCGCTGAGGACACGCAACTAGATAGACCAACAATCTTAAACAGGTGACTGGGTTAGATTTGCGATGGAACTGAACAAAGCGTTAAAATGGTTTCACATTTATTGTGCGAACCGCCTGTCTGTGGTATTCACTGCCGGCTTCTCTATTTCTGATGGAAAGAAAGACACCGATACACTCGAACTTTAAAAAGATCCAGTGTCTTTAAAGCTCGAGTGAATTGGTGTCTTTTAGGCTAGTAGGCTCCTCCTTAAGCTGCAACAAAGTTTCTCATCAGGCGAGTTGCAGCCCAGCGCAAGCCTACACGGAGAGAAAATTTTGTGTCATAATTACAAAATGATTTAGTATTTTTTTTTTTTGTGTTTCTGAGCAAAATTTAGTTTTTTCGACAGGTGTTTAGTCATTCAAGCAATGGTCATGGAGTAATCGCAACAAACCGGTTTTAGTAAATGTTGATTTTGTAATAGTGGCAATACAATATTTTTTTCAAGTAAAATGTTTTGTAAATCCAACCATAATTAGAAATCACGTCTGACGTCATATCTATTACTAGTCTGATATCTATTTCTACAAAACACATTTTGTACATTATTATTTTCTAGTAATACGTTTTGTAATTACCACAAAAATATGGCTCATGTCTGACGTCATTAGCAATGACTAGACTATTACTTATTTCAACAAAACATGTCTGGTATAATACTTGATCTTACTAAACAGTTTTGTAATTGTAGCAACAAAACGTAGTTAGTTCCTTAGCTAGCTACCAACATTTTACATGTCATTACAAGACACTATTAATTTCAACAAATGATTGTACTAACTATATCGGAACAATGTTTTTGACAATTCGTTTTGTTATTTTTATGAAACGAATGTCAAGTATTACACACACTTAGTAGGTTTTAGTTAAAGTTTTGTATTTTTTACAATTTATTTTGTAACTGGCTTGGGTTGGTCACCGCGCCGCCGGTTATTTTTTTCGATTCGTTCATACCGTTCGCATCGGCTGGACCAAGTGGACCAAGCGTACGCTTAAAATAAAAATATTTAAATATGTAGTTTCTCGTGTGCTTTCGCTCGCTCCCTCCGTGTCACATTCGAAATGAGTGTGGCACGGGGGGATTAATTATTAAAATTAAGTAAAATGTGTTGAGTCTTAGCTTACCTACATAACAGTGTATCTACTAAACTGTGCCAGTCGCTTTACGCCGCCGCCGTCGCCATAATCGCCATTTTGTCGCACACTCACGACTTACGGACAAGAAGGAACATGATGAAAATTTGAAATGGATAAGCTAACTAGAGATTTATTAATGAATTGGGGCTTGTCCGGATACATTACCACATTTAAAGGTATTTGAAATTTCTTTAATATTTACTTACTTCGATCAACATTAGCTAATTATGTATGTACCTACTCTCACCGGGTCACAAAAATCAAAGCTAATTTGTTTTTTTCCTCTGAAACTATAGGGTCGTAGTAGGTAGGATCTTAAGGCGCCTTCAAATTAGCCGCAAGGTGCCGCGCTGCTTTGTAAATAGTACCTATGTAAAAAAAACGCGCGTCACGGCCGTACATCCATACGATACTCGTGCGCAGTGCCGCTGAAGAAGGCGCCATATCAGAAAACTTGTAATCCGCACCCGGAAGGCCGCATTAATTTACAATATTTTTGATATCGTTTTCAGGTGCATGAGCATAATGCTTCATTTTCTCTGCTTGATGTAAATACAGAATTGGACACATCTCTTGGCAGCATTGGCAGACTGGTAAAGGAATCAACCTACTTTGAGGCTTCCCCAAATAGCTTTGCAGCCACCACAGAAGTATGCAACTTAGATGAAACATTAACTCCGTCAAGTTCTACACCACATTCAGCGAAGCCAAGAAAAATACAATTTAAGGCTATTGAAGAGACATCTCAACAACAACCAGGAGGTAGTCGGCAAATTGTGCAAGGTGGTGATCAGCCAGGGCTTCAAGCTACTAAAGAGACGTTTAGGAACAAGGAAAATTGTCAACAAGCTGTGCAAAATATTGATTACACGCAGCCAGGATATGTAAGTAAAGCTGTTTTATCTGCTTTTATTTAACTCTCCGTAGATGTAATGACTATGTTACTCTTGTTTAAAAAATTATTCAATGTAACATAGGTTACGTTAATGGTGAAATAATTTTTGAAATTGGTCAAGTAGTTTTTCAGTTTATTCATTACAAAAGTACAAATCTTCTCTTCATAATATTAGTGTAGATTGAAAATATTAATGAGTAACATACTTTGATCAAATATACCTGATCATAGGTAACATACATAATAAATATAGGTAACACACCTAATAAATATACCCATATAATATTTTTCTCTGATTCTAGGTTCTAAAAACTTTGCACTGTTCACTAGATGGAAAAGCAATATTAGCGCAGATATTGGTCCTTAGAGATCCAGGAAATATTCAATAAAGAATCTCCTGCAGTATATTATGCTCCATATATATCTGCTAATGTGAGAAGCACTGCACGAAATGCCTCGGGTAAACTTCTTCGGTTCATTTACAACAGACGTCGCGTATTGAGAGAACGAGGAATACTAGAAACTCGTTCCCGTTCCTCTTCAAGGGCTTCATCAATAGTTTCTGATCCTGCCACTGCACTATCCGACATAGGTAAGCTTATTTATTTATAGACGAGCAGCTTTCGCTAATACGAGTATGTCTATGTCACGCTGTGTTGAAGTATAGTAATTTTGAGTCACTGTCCTAGTCACACTTTTTTTTAATATACTTTTTTTTTTTTTTCATGTTTTTTATTGGCTTGCGTTGGCATTTTGTCAATTTGGTGTTCTATAGTACATCACTAACTTGTCAGTCGTCGAGTTGTCAAAAAACCATTAATAAAATTGACAAATTAGAGTACTTTTTAGTTTTTGTCTTCAACCTGAATTCTGCATCCAGAAACAAAAGAACATACAATAATTTTGTTACAGATCCTGATGAAACAACAGCTGAAAAGCTCAACTGGCTACGTAATTCCCTCGAACCATGGCATCTTGTGGAAGATAACTGGAATGCGACAGCTAAATGCAGATTGTGTTCCAATTACTCTGGAGGCGGCAGTGTGCAAGAATATTTTAATGAATACCCCGTCTTGAAGCGCCCCACTGGCTTTCAACTACTACTGAATGATTTTAAGGTGCTATATGAGGACAAGTCTGACGTCCTATTTACTAACATTGGTCCTCTGCGTGAGAAGATTATTGCAATCGCCAAGGAGAAATTCAAGAGTTTACGTGATAAAGACGTTAAACAAACAATCGGAAAATACTTGTCTATAGTTAGCGGTAAGTCTTGCTTATTGATTGAGTGAGCAATGATTGTTTTGTATTGTTTTGAGATACTAATATTTTATACCATACCACGATTGTAAATTTTCAGTCTAATTTTTTGTTTTATTTCAGATCCAGAGTGTCCAGAGGCGATTAACAACGCAGCTCTTCTACTTTTGCCGTACTTGACATCCAGTGTGCCGATAAAGGAGAAGCGCAAAGTGGCTTGGAAGCCCTCCAAGTCAGAAGTTAGGGACGGTTTCCTCACCCAAATTGCTTCAGACTCTGAAATCGAAACAACAATTGCAAGCCGGAAAACAAAATTAGAAAGGTTAAAAAATGTAAAATACTTAGATAATATACTTACAAGGTTATATATATTTATAAGGTTTCTTGAAATAAATTACTCGTTTATTAATTATTATAGTTGTTATTATTTTTCAATATGTCCTACCTCAATACTGGTAATTCTTTTCTGTGTCACGTTGCGAAGAATCAACCAATCATGTGATTCCTAGTATTTTTTCGGTGATTTCTACCAATAGTTGTAATTTCTGCAAAAATAAGATGATAATTAAAAATCTACTCGGCGCATATTGTAGATAAATAGCCAAAGTATTTTTTGAACTACTATATTGTGCTTTGTATTTTCTAATTTCATGAAGTATTTTGGTGTTGGCAGAAGTGGCCACATTTTCCAATAGCTAAACACTTAAGGAAACAAGAAAGTACAAAGCACAATATATGTAGTAGTTCAAAAGATACTTTGGCTATTTATCTACAATATGCGCTGAGTAGATTTTTAATTATCATCTTATTTTTGCAGAAATTACAACTATTGGTTTAAAATCACCGGAAAAAAATACTAGGAATCACATAGATATTTGCCGATATTACAAAACGATTAGTAAAAACACAGGAAGGCATTACAGTAGACTTGCAGAAATTACAAAACTATTAGTAGAAATCACAGAAAAAAATAATAGGAATCACATATAATTTTGCTGATATTACAAATGATTAGTAAAAACACAGGAAGGCATTACAGTAGGCTTGCAGAAATCACAAAAGTATTAAGAGAAATCACAGAAAAAATACTAGGAATCACATAGATATTTGCTGATATTACAAAACGATTAGTAAAAACACAGGGAGGCATTACAGTAGGCTTGCAGAAATTACGAAGTTATTAGTAGTAATCACAGAAAAAAATACTAGGAATCACATAGATATTTGCTGATATTACAAAACGATTAGTAAAGACACGGGAAGGTATTACAGTAGCCTTGCAGAAATTACAAAAGTATTAAGAGAAATCACAGAAAAAAATACTAGGAATCACATGTTTATTTGCTGTAATAACAAAACTATTAGTAAAACTCTTAGACCTAGACCTAAGCTAGAGACTTGCAGTAATTACAAAACGATTTAGGTACTTGATATTACAAAGCCAGTTTACTCGTTGTTACTTGGTTGTTTGTTTGTTATTATTAAATGCAATTACTAAAGTCGCATTGTCGTATTTATGAAACGGTTTGTCATCGTGGGAATTACACGTATTTTTGTTGGAAAAAGTGGTTTTCTAGTAAAGTTTTCTCTCAGTGTAATCTATACATATTAGTAGGTAATAAAAATCGGAAGGCAGGAGGACTAGGTCATTCAGTGCAGTTTGGGAGAGCTCTATATCCATCTGTGGTCTACGAAAAGCTAAGTTTATACCGTTGGAAGTCATGCTGTCACTTTAACTATGCTCACTAAGTGCACATTAGGTAACAGCATCAAAAAATACTTGGAGATACTCAATTACGTAACTTAGAAAGGGGTTGGTAGGAATGTGGATGCATAGTATAATAACTTTGAAACGTTATATCCTACAGTTGATTTATTTAAATGAAAGACATAAATCATTCAAATATAATTACTGAACTTAACAACTAAGAGAATAGGGTAGTTAACAAAAAAAATCTAATTAGTCCGTCAGATGGATTTCCAAAAAATATTGGGCACATATTTTTTTATTTTTTCACGTAAACAAACAATGAAGACGATACAGTGCTTTGAAAACTCGTGTGACGTCATATTCTAAGACATTAGTTTGACATTTTTCACCAGTGCGTGACGTCACAACCCCCAACTCAAATCTTTGACGCGTTTTATCTTCGTAATTTTGTATTGATTTGATTAAAAAAAAATAGGTATCCAATATTTTTCGATAATCTAACAGACGGACTAATTAGAAACATATTATTTTTAGTCAGTAAACATCCCTATTGCATCAGTAAAACCAAAGGCCATCATAACGTGTAGGTGGGTAAATAGGTGAACTAGGTTTAAGAGCTATAATATGACATTTTGACATCGACTGAACACCGTTTAGCTTTCAAATATTTTAGTATTCTATAATTAGTCATATTCATTTGTCTCGCCATATTTGTCGTGGTTACAACAGATATTTATGAACCCATCACGTTATTTCCAATAAAGCCAGGCGCAACAAAAACAATAAAAAAGGCTGAAAAAAATGGCTCGTGAACGCGGTACCCACGATCGTCGTAACTAAGCTACAGGGTACGCCGCGTTAATTACTGATGTTTGTATAACGCATTATTGACTTTACTTTACCCAACTTGCACTACAATTATTAAGACAATTAATCCAATTATTAAGCAGTATAGCCTAGTGGTGTAAGTGCGAACATAAGACACACACCTTTCCCGTCGGGGCTGCGGGTTGTTCGAAAGAGATACTGCGGCCTCGACATGAAGAGCTAAGAAGGAACATGGGTGGTTTTTAGGCAGTAGAAGTCTGACACTCCCTTTCGCTCTGCCCAAGAGCGGGAGGGGTTATTTGAAGTTTTCTCAACCTCCAATAAAAAAAAAGACACGCATCTTTGATTTTTCGGATTCATGTGTGTATTGTATAATGTTTTGTTACGAATTTTCCGTCCTGTGTTTTCCAGCATGCTAGTGATACATTTAATAGAATAGAATAGAATACATTTATTTTCAGGTAACAAAGACCCATAGACAAATACCTTAACCTAAATATACATACTAATAACATTTGTGTTAGTATAAATAACTAAAAACTATGTAAAAAACAACAACAACTGTAACTGTGTAATGATGGCATGTAAAGCCAAGTCAGAGGCCCCCGATAAAAACTCTGACAATAGCATAAACATAACACATAACATCACGCCTGTAATCCCCGAAGGCTTAGGCATAGGTGTACCTAATAGTACACCCACATTTCGCCAGTTATGTTTTTTAAGTCCCATGTAATAGGGGGCGAGCCTATTGCCATCAACCGGGCACAAATCCAGACTCCGTGGCTGTTACTGATAAATTCCTGATGAAAAAAGCCAATAACACTTTGCCCGACCCGGGAATCGAACCCTGAATGCTGAACATGAGGTCCTATGCTCAGCAGTCGCGCTTGCAACTACTAGACCAACGAGGCAGTCCATCTCCATCATCCAGGCAGTTAAACTGTAAAAAAAATATGAAAAAAATCATGTTTGTCCAAAGGTCTGAAAATATTAAGGTATAGTGATAGTGATAATATAATCTATTACAATAATTTAACACTTAACTACACATCATCCACCTTCAGCAGTCCACTGCCGGGCTCTCCAATTACACGCCACGCGGTTCGACTCGGGCTATAGGCAAATCTCATCCAGCTGCTACCAATCATCTTGCGAAAGACCTCGCTCTACCTAGCCTGAAGGCGAAATAATGGTATTGAGGACTGCCTTCTATGTCTATTACACCTACAGATAAAGGTCCACCAAATTAGACTTTTATCTATACCTAATTTATTACCTCAATCAATTTCATGCAAACTCCATAAAAACATGCTACCAAACACAAAAATAACAGCGTTTAACCGATACCCAACTCTGTAGCCTGGAAAAAAATGGACTGTGAGCGCGTTACCGCGAACGTAACTTGGTTACTGGGTGCTGGGCGAGCCACGTTCATTAGCCATGTTTGTGTAAACGTTTAACGTTGAATAGATTTATACGCCGGCTATTAAATCAAGCTGATAACAGTCTGTGTTTGATCAGATAGACTGGTTATGCTTGGGGAGTTGGAGTGTGAAGACAAAGGTGTAGGAGGCAGGCGAATGCATTGCAGGTAGATACTGCCAACATGCCTAGGCACCTCAAAGATCCAATTAAATTGTCTTACTCACTTTAATATGCATGGATCTCATAATATAAGAACCCAAGACACGCACTTCTGATTTTTCGAATTTATATGCGTATTCACACCCACCTCGTCACTTTTCACTTGCATCGGTGAAGGATATTATCGTGAGGAAATCAGCATGAGTTTTTTTTTTTGGCGGGTGGAAAATCATCGAATAACCCCTACCGCTCTTGGGCAGAGCGAAAGGGAGTGTCAGACTTCTACTGAATAAAAACCACCCATGTTCCTTCTTAGCCCTTCATGTCGAGGCCGCGGTATCTCTTGCGAACAAACCCGCAGCCCCGACGGGCGTCGGCCCTTGCGGGCCCCTTCCATGTTGCTGACATCTCTTTGAGGCGCGCGTGGTACACGAACGCGCCGTCGGCGTCGCCACGGCCTGTCGTCGTCATAAAACGGACGGACGGCGAGCTAGCCCATCACTCACCGTCCACAGGCCCGCGTTTACGGTGGCCGGAAGCCATCACGTGGCCCCCGACGCCCGGAGCTCCTCCTGAAATTAGCATGCCTGAGAGATATATCTCGACAGCATGTAAATCCAAGTCAGAGGCCCATTGGCCGCATTAAAATACTGATATCAGATAAGACACTCACCTTTTTTTTTGGATGGTGAAAATCATAAAATGACTGTCGGAGTGGAAGGGAGTGTCAGAATTCTACTGACTAAAAACCACCCATGTTCCTTCTTAGCCCTTTGTGTCTGGGGCTGCATTATCTCTTTCCAACAACGTGCAGCCCAGGTTAAGGCACTCACCTCACGATACAGAAAGAATTGGATCTTATCTGGTGAGCAAGTGCGCAGTACCTACATGGAATGCAAGCGCTAGTGTAGAGACCGTAGACTTTGGTAAATAATGAAAGTTGCAAGGAAGCCTTCAAGTACGATATGCCAGACGTCAATGGTGTTAAAACCAGTATAAACTGGCCTCATATTATATACCATTGAAACTCTCTACGCTAAGTCAGCTCAATTACCAAGTGTTAGGCCTACTGCAGGCTATATTATGATCCTGTTTGGGCTGCGGGTTGTTCGAAAGAAATACCGCCACGGCACAAGGGTTAAGAAGGAAGATGGGTGGTTTTTAGTCAGTAGAAGTCTGACACTCCCTACCGCTCTGCGCTTGGGCCCACACTAGTCTTACACTAGAGACTTTGAAACCACCTAGCATTATTATACGTACTATCAAAATCATAATCCAGATAAAAGTAAGAAACAACAGCAAAAATAACAGTTTTTTAAAGTGACATAGTCACGACACACTATTAGGAGGAGGAATATAGGAGCTCGTGGCTTAATAAGAACTGCCACTCGGGTCGATCTTTAGGTAAACGTGTGCTTGCCTAGGTCGGTCTGTGGATGGGTGACCGCCCGACATACCGAGTTTCCTCCGTGCCTCGGAAAGCACGTTAAGCTGTTGGTCCCGGCTGCCATATATAGATCTTTGGCAGTCGTTACAGGTAGTCAGCGACCTGAAAGTCTGACAACCAGTCTTACCAAAGGGTATCGTATTACCTAGTATTAACTGGGTTGTGGAGGTCAGATAGGCAGTCGCTCCATGTAAAATACTGGTATTCAGCTGCATCCGGTTAGACTGGAAGCCGACCCCAACATAGTTGGGAAAAGGCTAGGCAGATGATGACGACCAACATATTCATAAAATCACTGTGTCTCGTAGCAACCATAACTTAAGGAAGGAATTTAAAATTCAGAAGACTATAATCATACTAAAAAGGGCAACGTATCCAGATTAATCAATACAGATTCCTTTAGTCAATACACTCGCAAAAAAAGCAAGCGAAAAAGCCCCGCATTCTGTTGACACGCGAAATAGAAAAATCTCAATAAAAAAGAGGAAAAACGACATTTTTATTCGAACAGACCACCTACAACTAACTGGACACAGACGCACCGCAAACCCGAAAACCTACATACGTCCGATTTCGTGAAAAATAAACGAACGAGGTTGGATGCAGCCGAGCTAAATCGATACGCTATCGAACGACTCGGCCGTCAAACTTTTGTAATACAGCCACCGCGGCAGACAGGCTCTCGGTAGTTCGACAACAAACTACGATACACCGACGTAACTAAACACCGTTCACTAATACCCCACCGACAAAAGAAAATATTACTCGCATTCAAAACCAAAAAAGCGTGATAACTCAAGAACGATATTTTTTTGCAAATATCCCCAAAAGTAGGTTAGTAATTCGGGTTCTGACAAAAGTTTTTCGAACAATACACGTTACATGGTGGATATAATTAGTTATGGTGTATGGATTTAGATCTCGTTGTTGCGATAATTTTTGTTGAATAAACTGAATAAACATCTGCTCGAGATTTGCCATTCGACAAGCATATCGTATTGAAATGTCATGTAGAAAACTGATCCGAGTGTAACAATGGCGTCCAAAAAATGGTCAGCGACTCAGTGAGGTAGTTATCCATGTAACGTGAAGTTTGGTAATACGCTTTGCATTCATAACAAATATTTATATTTGCGATGTTTTTGTGAGAGCACATATTTTTATTTACGTAAGTAATCAGGTAACATTATTCCATACATCATCTGTTTGTGTATTTATTTACATGAAGTTTGGTTCAGTGGTTAACGTCCCTGATGTTTTTAAGGGCGTTTGCTTAGTGTGAGGTCCTTGTTTTGTTCGCGATATTGATATCCTCCTATAATTGTATTTCTCCTAAGTAGAGAAAGTTTAACTTTTCTACATATCTCATTGCCATTGCCTTGGGCCCAGACCTGCATCTTAGGCCTCAAGTAAAACCTATCACATCACTGATATCATAATTGTCAGCTAAACTGTCGACTCTATTCACAGTAGCCACTCTTCAAATCCCCGTCTATCACCTACACACATATTTGTCACATTTAACACGTTTTAAAAAAAGAACAATGTTCGTCATATCCGTGTCCGGGCACGTGGCCAGTCTCGAGCTTGTGACCTTCGTCAAAGTGACACATTGTGCATATCAGTGTTATGCAGTGTCTGGCCATTCGCGCGAACTATGATGCGTGTCAAACATTTTTGAATTTCGAATTTGGAAAAAAAGAGGGTCGTTTACGGTGAAGTTACATTTTAGCAGCCAGTATTATTATTGAAGTTTTTGGTGGTAAAGAATATGGAGCAATGTCTGAGATATAGACGTTTCCGGTAATTTGATGCGAGGTTTTTTTATCGAATGGCTTTTTATGGCAGATAGGGTGATCTTTAAAATTTAAGTATTGAATTACGGATGTAAGGATGTGCGGATTAATTCAATTACAAAACAGAATAATGAAAAGGTCCGTCCATACAACGCAACTATCCGTTTTGCCTTGAAACGCCCAATTTTTTCCAGCGATATCAAGCGTAAGAATCGAATCTATACAGGCGTCTGTCCTGTTAATAATTATTTAAAACAGGCTCCTTTCATAAAAATCCGTATTTTCATCCAATCAATATTCAAACATTTATTTTATATCCCAAAAGCCGCGCAGTGAGATAACATAGAATCGCTCAGGCCCCAATCCGCCAGCTTCGTTATCGTTGCTATAAAGTCGCGCGGCGCACGGATGATAGTTTTTCCCGGTTTTTTTTCGCTGACCACACGAAAATCTGGACAAGTTTTTTTTTTTGTTCGCTTTATATGCACTGTATTCCTTTCAAAGGTCAGTTAGCTGCCACGTAAGTGGTGAGTACTCTTTTTATTTTATGTAAAAATGTTTTTTTTTACGCACGTTCTCTTTTTTTTGTGGAGTTTGTTTTTCAGAGGACATTTTCTTGTCCTAATGAAACTTTATTTTTCAATAAATTGAGACCGACTTTGAGATTTGTGAATCACAGCTGAAATGCTTTACATAATTTGTCTGTAAATGTACATTTCAGAATAGATTGTGAGCCTTGATTATGGCGAAACTAGTCGGAAAACTTGCATGGATAAATATTATGTATATAAGCTTCCGTTGCCAAACTTCATGGCCTCCTCGGTTAGCATCGGCCTGTGATTCCTCAGTTAACATCGGATCTTTTTATCTTTTAACGCATAGTACGAGTTTAGACAAAATTTGTGATAGATACTACTACTGCCGTCTGAACATAAGATCGGTGCTCACATGAGCTGAACAGCGGTAACTCAACCAATCATTGTTTTAAAAAAATAAGGAATATGTAATATAATATAACGTCTGTAATGCTCAAAGGGTTAGGCAGAGGTGTACCTCTGTTGATCCACATATCGCTAGTCAAGTTTAAATATTATGTAGTAGGGGGCGAGCCTTATGTCATCAACTAAACACAAATCCAAGCTCGGGACCTAATATCATTTTGACTGACTTGGGAACCGAACACAGTACCTTGTCTTGTCAATACCACGTCTTTGTCCCATGGGGGCTCATAAAACGGTGCGGGAAGAACGCGGTTGAGTCGCGGGCAACTGGATACGGCTCAGCGCTTCGGAGCAATAGATCGGTGCTCACGTAGGAAAAAAGCAGTAACTCAAAAAGTCTATATTTTGACAAAATAAGGAATGTGTAAGGTCAAGCTGGGTCAAGCGACAATCTTTGCAGGGTGGCTGGTAACAACTGAAGTTAAGTGACGTGCAATTAAGAGAGAGCGAGGTGAAGCGTGAAGCTCAAGATCGATCGCGATAGAGGACATCTGTGGACGCCCTCTGCCTCATCTAGGGGACATAGGACATTAACTGCTGCACTCAGAGAGCTTTAATGATTACTTAGGCCATCAGTTACTGCGGTATTCAAAGATATTTAATGATTACTTAATCCGTCACTTAGTAAAGATTTGACATACTTTTGTATGACAAAACTGTCAAAACCTTTACTAAGTGATGGTTCACACTAATATTAGAAAGTTTGTGTGTGAGTGTGTATGTTTGTTACTCTTTCACGCAAAAACTACTGAACGGTTTGGATAAAATTTGGTACACAGATAGTTTATAACCTGGATTAACACATAGAATAGTTTTTATCCCAACTTTCGAGTTGTAGCGGGCGAAGCCGCTGGCGCAATCCATATTTTTCTGGCCAGTTTTTTATGTTCGCGTAAAGATCCGGTTGTTTGCAATTGTCCATTTTATGCATAATGTTTCAAGAGACTGCTTCGTTGGTCAAGTGGTCGTTACCGCTGAGTGCGAGGTCCTGGGTTGAATTCCCGGGTCGTTATTCGGTTTTTCCATCAGGTATTTCTCAGTAGCAGCCATGGATGGAGTCTGGATTCATGCCCGGTTAATGACAATCAGCTCACCCCTATTACAAGACTCATAAACATAACTGGCGAAATGTGGGTGTACTATTAGGTACACCTCTGTATAACCCTTCAGAGACTCCAGACGTGATGTTATGTTTCAAGATCTAAGACAGTTTTGCATTTTTTTTAAGTTACTGCTTTTGGGCTTACGAGGCAAGTAACGGTAGCCCATAAATGGGATTCATCCTTATCGCCGCTGATAAAACAACTTTGTTGGAACCCGCCTCTTTCAATATGCGATAGCGGCGTCCGTGCTGCTCCATTTGATGTTACATTATGTTAACGTGCAGGATTTGCTTTTAGATTTTTCTTTTGGGTGAGTTGTGATGGAAGGCTTTGGATATAGGGCAGGCTGTATGTTTTAGAAGAAGACGGTCTCTACTGAAAGAGATTCTTTCGTTAGCCATACATTCATAAACTCACGTATTTTATGCAAGGAGGTTGGCAGAAACTACAGAACGCCACCTGCTATGCCTAGTCCACGTACCTACCTATATCACACATATCACCAGACCTTTCTGTAGAGCCTCACCAAATAAGGTCAGTTCACGTCTTTCTAGGGCGTTTAGGGCATTCGTTACAAATATTGTCGAGTAAACGATTAAATACTTTACAAAAAGACACTTTTTATATAATATAATTTCGTATGAATAAACTTGTTAACACAAGTTTAACCAAGTGTAGCTGTAATCAAAAGATTGCTTATTTTAACTCAACATAACATCATACTCGTAATTATAATTTAGGAGCTTATTGCTATCAATTGGACGTATATTGTGGCTACAGATTGCTACTGAGAAATTTCTGGTAGCATTATTACACTTTACCTGAGTCCGGAATCGAATCTTCACGCCTTTTTTTTTGTTGGGTGGTAAATCATCAAATTTTTGGGCAGAGCGAAAAGGAGTGTCAGACTTCTACTGACTAAAAACCACCCATGTTCCTTCATAGCCCTTTATGTCGAGGCCGCGGTATCTCTTGCGAACAACCCGCAGCCCCGACGGGGAGTCTTCATGCCTAATAAACAATTCTTGTGCCCACAATGGAATGTTTATGAGACATACACAGTCGATTAAAGACAGTAACCCAAAAACCAACTCAACAGCTCACACCAACCTTCACCCACGTCCATACATCCGTACGCAATGAACCCTACCAACCATATAGGAGGAACAACGGTTGGTCGAACTAACGGAGCGTATAATTTCGAGTTTATAGCGTCATTAGGCAGCAGGCTGGCCAGACTTTTTGTTTAAACGCATCGCAATTAAGCTGTGGAACGATAATCGATTGTGCCTTGCAGACGGGAGGTCAATTCGGTCTGACATACGTTAATTCTGGATGAGAGAATTGCAATGCAACTGTGTTGCTCCAGTCTGTGTGTCTGTGTTGGTAGGCGATTTTTCTGACTAAGGAGTTTTGCTTTTATGAGTTGCGAATTAAAATGATCATTAAACTACACAGAAAGATTTGAATCTTTATCTGTAGTTTAATGATCGTTACTACGCTTCTACTTTCTTTTTTACGCTTCGAGAAAATTTTAAGTGCATGATGATGAAAATAACTGTTACAAGGGTTAACAACAACACAAACTACAACACTAACAACACAACTGTTACAATACTAACATTATTACCTTCAGGAGTATGAACACTCGTAAATATTTTCACGTTCTTGAAAATACGAGTACACTTATTGTGTTACTATACCGTAACTTTTAAAGGAAGCAGTAGCGAAATACTGAAAGTGTCATCGTAAATATACACACATCAAAAGTGTCTAGGGATCAAGCATTTTTATGCGGATTTCTTGAGATTGAGATGTGGCTTTGTAATAAATTTATGATTTTATAAATTTATATGGATCCTTTTTGGTGCATTTCATAATTTGAATCAGGAACTGTGAATCAAATTCGAGTAAAAGATGAAAATCAGCTGTCAATATTTTTCCTATAAAAACATACAACGCATTGAAGACATTATTAGTACTACTGTTTCCCTACTACTGATTAAAACCAACGTTATTATGGAGCGGCGACGTCATTTAAGCAGGGAAGAAATGCTCAGAGCCGTGGGAATGATAGAAGCTGGTTCCCGGCAACGTACTGTGGCTTTAGCTCTGAATACAAGTCAGAGTGTTATCAGTCGACTTTGGACACGTTACCGAAGCACTGGTACCGTGGCTGAGCGCCATGGAGGACGGTATCGCTGCACCACACGGAGACAAGACCGATACATTCAAATCTTAACTCGAAGAGCTCCAACAATAACCGCCATGATGTTAGCCGTGAGGCTTCATCACTCTTCAGGGAACTTAATTAGCGACCAAACAGTCAGAAACCGCTTGCATGAAGTGAACCTTCATTCCCGAAGACCGCTACGGGTACCACCTATAGCAATGCACAATCGTAGGATTCGATATCAATGGGCTCTTGAACACAGAAATTGGGCAGAAGAACAATGGCGTTTCGTGTGCTTTTCTGATGAGTCTCGTTTTGGTATGAGACCGGATACAAGACGTATACGACACTGGAGAACCCCTGGACGCCAACAGCGATTAAAATCCTGCCAGGAAGTCCATCCTTATAGTGGTGGAACCATCATGGTATGGGCGGGTATTTGGATCGGCGGAAGAACTGAGTTGATTTGGATCAGAGGCAACCTCAACGCTCAAATTTATGCTGAGACGATTGTATCAGACGTCATCGTTCCTCTACAAGTGCAAATCGGTCCCTTATTTCAGTTAATGCATGATAATGCACGACCGCACATTGAAGAGTTGTAAGACAGACTCTCGCCGCAGCTAACATCAATGTCCTGCCCTGGCCTGCTCAGTCGCCAGACTTGAACCCGATTGAGCATGCATGGGATATGCTACAGAGAAGAGCTCTGCCGAATATGGAGGGTATCCAGTCGCAAGAAGACCTTTTTTTGTTGTTGCAACGAACATGGGCGGCCATTCCACAGCGTGATTTGGATGAACTCATTTTGAGTATGCCAAACCGATGTTCTTGTGTTGTTGTTGTTAGTGTTCGCGGTAGAAACACGGATTATTAATTGTTTAAGTTACCCAATAAAATTTTAAAGAAAACTGTTATTTCAGTCTTTTTTTCGAACTTTAATGTTAGTGGTTCAAATGTCAAAAATCCCTTTATTAGGAAAATGGCAAATTTCTTTATTAATGCAAAGGTGACTTGGTTTATCGTTACTGTGACAAACGAAAACACTTTATTTGATGAATCCTTAAAGAAAATTTTAATTAATATCAATCAGGAGAAAAGTTATTGCAAAAATATATGTTGATCCCTAGACACTTTTGATGTGTGTATTTTGATGTGGATAATCACTTTATCAAAACCTTCGCTTGCCATGCCAAGCAAGCCTTGCCATGAAGCTTCTATTAGATAGTCAGGCTCTCTAGCCATACGAGCTAAAATAGCTAAAATAGTTGTCTACTTTTCCTTTACCAATATTCATTATCTTCCTGTCCTTGTTCCATACTACTTGGGGTCAGGGTAACACGTTTGAGAACCTCTCGTCCCAGCCGCAGCAGGAGACGCTCCGGGCGTCGGGGGCCACGTGATGGCTTCCGGCCGCCGTGGACGCGGGCCTGTGGACGGTGAGTAATGAGCTAGCTCGCCGTCCGTCCGTCTTATGATGACGACAGGCCGTGTCGACGGCGCGTTCGTGTTCCACGCGCCTCAAAGAGATGTCAGCAACATGAAAGGGGCCCGCAAGAGCCGACGCCCGTCGGGGCTACGGGTTGTTCGCAAGAGATGCCGCGGCCTCGACATAAAGGGCTAAGAAGGAACATGAGTGGTTTTTAGTCAGTAGAAGTCTGACACTCCCTCTCGCTCCCAAGAGCGGGTGGGGTTTTTTGATGATTTCCCACAACCCAAAAAAAAAAATGGGTAACACGATTTCTTCTTCCATTCCACCCTGTCAGACGTCACGGCACCATTTACTCCTTTTTTTTTCATATCATTACTCGCACAATCCACAGAGATTGCCAAATTAAAAGACGGTTTCCAAAAAACCACCCCATCTGTATTCCAATCATCATTGCAGGATTTTGTTTTCACACAAAGATTATCAGTTTCATGAAATCGGCGGAAACATTCAATCACGTCCGTTTTTTCCTCAACTCCGAGATAAGACGTCTTTAGACGACGTAGGGAGTTAGGGGGTGAAGATCGGGGGGTGAAGATCGGGAAGTGGCATTTGGCACGGGCAATTGACGCCACTGATAGGATCGGGAGCTGACTTAGCAGATATATAGGTTAGGAGTAACGTGTTTGAGGAGTTACTTAAGTGATATGATATTTTTTTTGTGTCATTTACCTACCTACTATGGGAATGGTTGTGTTTCAAACTAATCACTGCTATAATTTAGCTGTTCCATTCATTCAGGTAAAATATGTAACCAATATTTCTCATACTCATCCACATTTCCTACTGAGCTCTTACTGACGTTGTCATCGCAGTCGCAACTGTATAACGATGCCTTAGAGTGATAACCTCGTACTTAAGTGTAAAAGAAGTAACTGTTCAGGAGGAAGGAAAAACTACGTGCGTTATCCAACTGTTGTACGGCGTCTTTTTTTGTTTTTTTATTAATTAATATGGAATATATATATATATATCGAATGAACAAATTAGTCAGATCAGGATTTGCGTTGCGAGGTTTCTTTCCTATAAACGTAAAAAAAAAATTGAGCAAAAATGCATTCCCGAGGTTTTCCCTCTAAGGCGACGATATGCAGTTTGAAGATGGCGTTGGAGTTTAGGCCTTTATTTTTTTGACAGGTGGAAATTCATCAAATATCCTCTCCCGCTCTTGGGCAGAGCGAAAAGGAGTGTCAGACTTCTACTGACTAAAAACCACCTATGTTTCTTCTTAACCCTTGCGCCGAGGCCGCGGTATCTCTTTTAAACAACCCGCAGCCCCGACGGGTTGGAGATTAGCCCTTTTTTTTGGGGGGGGGTGGGAAATCGTCAAATGGGGTCCCGCTCTTGGGCAGAGCGAAAGGGAGTGTCAGACTTCTACTGACTAAAAACCACCCTTGTTCCTTCTTAGCTCTTCATGTGGAGGCCGCGGTATCTCTTGCGAACAACCCGCAGCCCTGGAGATTAGCCCTTGGGAATACTTTTGTGTTAGTTACGGTCATCATCTGCCTAGCCTTTTCCCAACTATGTTGGGGTCGGCTTGCAGTCTAACCGGATGCAGCTGAATACCAGTATTTTACATAAAGCGACTGACTATCTGACCTCCACAACCCAGTTAATACTAGGTAAAACGATACTTTTTGGTAAGACTGGATGTCAGAATATCAGATCACTGACTACCTGTAACGACTGCCAAAGATCTATATATGGCAGCCGGGACCAACAGCTTAACGTGCTTTCCGAGGCACGGAGGAAACTCGGTATGTCGGGCGGTCACCCATCCACAGACCGACCTAGGCAAGCACAGCTTTACCTAAAGATCGACCCGAGTGGCAGTTCTTATTAAGCCACGAGCTCCGGTAGATACGGTATTGCTCATAAATATAATAAAAAACAAGGTATTGCCAATGTACAATAAACAGTACCGTCTGTTTGACAAGACAGACTGATAGCTTATTTTACATATCTCATTTTGCAGGTTTGCTAGAAGGTTCAAAAATATGCAGTACCTTAGTACTCGTAATCAATGCTGTATTACTATTTTAGTTGCCTGTTATGTCCCGTATATCGGACAAAGGCCACTTCTTCAAGGAGTTTTCATATATTCCAAAAATATCCCAACAATTACCAGTCAATTCCTAAAAATACCTTACCCTATTAAGAAACCCACGCTGTCTCCTCGACTACAATGAATGTACGGCGGCGGTATCGGCTTCCCGCGACACCGCTTCCGATCCACGTGAGCGATATTCCGCAACCTCACTGTCTTTTCATATACCTACTTCTTGAAACAATGTTGCTTTTATAGGAAAAACGTCTCAACTTCGGTGTAGTGAAGCTGCCGAGACAAAGTAATTGGTAAGGATATTTTTTCATAGAATGTTTTTGCGTAAAAAGCTGACTTTTTTTTTTGTTTCTGGCTTTTCTGTCGTTCGGTAAAGACACTGAAAAGTTTATGGTAACCGCATAAAAAATAAGGTCGGACAAAATGTTATTGGGTTGACATCAGGAATTTCAGCAGTAGCAGCTAGGAAGTCTGGATTTGTGCCCGGTTGGTGGCAATTGGCACTCCCCTATTACATGGGACTTAACAAGCGAAAGATGGGAGTGCTATTAGGCACACCTCTGCCAAATCCTTCGGGTATTACAGGCGTGGTATTATGTTATGTAAAACAAGTTTTTTTCTAGTTTCTTGAAACAAAATTAAGTCATCCATCTCCTAAAAAACAAAAGTTAATTTAACTATTTAATTTAAAGACAAAAAAAAACCTTCGTTTAATAAATTGACACATAACAGCAGGTTGAATGTTAAACGTTGATAATTACTCAGGGCTGCTTCGCCAACTGACACAGACTAAAAAAAAACAGATAATCCACCTGTTACAGTTATATTTCACAGTTCCGGAACGTTTTATTTGTTTAGAACCATTTACGAACGGTTAAAGTGAACGCCGCCATTAGGTAAGCCGCAGGAGATGCGGACTTTATGACTTTATTGGCTTTTTATTATTACGACTGCTAAATAATAATGTGATGCGAGGCCTAATGCTTCGCAGCTGACGGTTGACTTGAATTTGTTTTGTTGATGGTTATTTAGTGTGGTGTCATGTTGATGATTTTCTTTTTGGCAGTTGGTGTTAGCTGAATTTAAAGGTATCTACGTTTTTTTTTTTTATTAAATCGAAAATATAATTAACAACACAAAAACTATCTTCTTACTTTAGACTTTACTCATCACGAATTATGTACCTACTAAACTGGTAACATAGCATCAAAGTCACTGACATAGAGAGATGTGCGGGACGCCACGCATCGCGCCCGTATTACCTATATAGTATCCAATGATATGTATGTAAGTGACCTTACGCAAAAATTTTTGCTGGGAAATGACTTTTTTTTTGGGGTCAAAAATCACATTTTACGGTAAAACTCAAAGTAGCACTCTTAAAACATTGTGCTAGTGGATGCTTTGAATAGTAAACGGGTCATGGAGGTAATTTAGGTTAAGTTAAAACCTGAAATACTAGTATTTACAAAAACAGCTGTGAAAAATTTGGAACTTTGACCCCCAATATCTCCGTAACTAGGGGTTCCCAGGTATGGCTTAGAACAAAAAAATGATCGCAGTGGTGGGGACAACAAATGCTTTTCGTTTGCGTTAAGGGTACTTTTACACCCTATATAGTATCCAATGATATGTATACAAGATGTAAACGACACGCCGTCAACCAAACTACGATTAAGTGACCGTACGCAAAAATGATTGCTGGGAAACGCCTTTTTTGGGGTGTAAAATCACGTCTTACAGTAAAACTCAATGTTACGTACTCAAAACATTGTGCTGGTGAATGCATTAAATAGTAAACTAGCCATGGAGTTATTTAAAGTAAAGTTATAAACTTAAAATAAAAAATATAATATAAAGACCTCCGACCGACCCTTTTAGTTACGGAGGATACTAGAAGGTTCCACGTAAAATACTGGTATTCAGCTGCCTCCGGTTAGTCTGGAAGCCGATCCTAACATAGTTGGGAAAAGGCTAGGCAGATGATGAGGTTACTAGAAGGTTCCCAGATTTGATTTAGAACAAAAAAAAAATATCGCAATGACGGGGAGGACATGTGCTTTTCACCTTCATTAAGGGCCTTTTTACGTCCTTTATTAACCCTCCTACGACGGCAAAAAAAAAACCTTCAAAAACTGCACACATTCACGCCCTTTAAAGTTATATACCAAATAGTTTCTTATATGTTACCAATTAATTGGCCTGTGATCAGCTGAGCGTGGTGGCTTGGTCACGTACCATTACCCTTCGCCATGAACCATTCGGTGTCGGTTAAAACATAATTGTACGATACCAATTGGAGCTATTTATTTTTATTTTAGTACCTACCTATATGGGTTAAGGAAGGGTCTTTTGACGGGGTGAACGTATAGTTTGGTCATGGTAATTTCACTTTATTTCATAGTTTGAAACTGATTTCATGTGTAATTTGTTCTGAAGCACCATTTTGATTATAATTAAGCCTGTGTTGTCCCACTGTAGGGCATAGGCCTCTCCTTCCTTTTTCCTCTTAACTCAATTCTGCGCCAACAATCCCATAAATGACGGGATATCCCGCCGTATGTCGGACGCCAGAACTTCGTTGATAAGGCTCTTTAGTCAACTGATCCCGCTAAAGCGAGACCCGCAGGTCCACTCGACATAATGCATTTTTGAATTGGTCAATTGGACCCGTTACCAAATTGGCCCATTACATACTGAGTTCTCTCCGTGCCTCGGAAAGCACGTTAAGCTGTTGGTCCCGGCTGCCAAATATAAATCTTTGGCAGTCGTTACAGGTAGTCAGTAACCTGAAAGTCTGACATCCAGTCTTACCAAAGGCTATCGTATTACCCAGTATTAACTGGGTTGTGGCGGTCAGATAGGCAGTCGCTCTATGTAAAATACTGGTACTCAGCTGCATCCGGTTAGACTGGAAGCCGACCCCAACACAGTTGGGAAAAGGCTAGGCAGATGATGATAATAATAATAAAGCTTTTAATAAGTAGGATAATATAAACTTCGTGTTTGTATAGTCAAGTAGAAAAGTTTTCTTGAGAAGTAATATTAATGTCACGACCTCGTTCCAAGTGATCGCAGTTAGGTGCTGTAGGTGCATGATATGAAGGTGCGTTTGATGTTCGGAGAGTCTGGTTCTTGTGCACTCATCCTCCTCTTGATGCTAAAACAAATAGGTGGAACGAATAAATTAAATTAGGTTAGTACCTGAGGCCTATTAATATATCTGCGGTGACCTCTCGCGTCCGGCTCTGGTGCAAGCCATGGTCCGGGGCGAGGAGGAATGGGACGCCGTCACCTTCTTCTGCAAAGCAGTGATGCTAGCGAAGGAGGTGGCGGAACGTGAGAGAGAGAGAACCTCTCGTCCCAGCCGCCGCGGGAGGCGCTCCGGGCATCGGGGGCCACGTGATGGCTTCCGGCCACCGTAGACGCGGGCCTGTGGACGGTGAGTGATGGGTAAGCTCGCCGTCCGTCCGTCTTATGACGACGACAGGCCGTGTCGACGGCGCGTTCGTGTTCCAAAGAGATGTCAGCAACATGGAAGGGGCCCGCAAGGGCCGACGCCCGTCGGGGCTGCGGGTGTTCGTAAGAGATACCGCGGCCTCGACATGAAGGGCTAAGAAGGAACATGGGTGGTTTTTAGTCAGTAGAAGTCTGACACTCCCTTTCGCTCTGCCCAAGAGCGGGAGGGGTTATTTGATGATTTCCCACCCCCCAACGAAAAAAAAAAGGCCTATTAATATATTAGCGATAGCATCAGGACATTTAACTGCACATCATAATTACTAAATCTGTCAAAAAGTCTTAATACTTACCCCATTCATTGAAGTTATAGCTGATCGCTTAGAGATATCTATTGCAAGACATTGCTGTAGTCCCATCCTTAGAATCTCCCCACTACTTACTGCCAAACATCTCCTTAGTTTGTAAAACACTTTAAACTGTAATCGTCAATGATCATCCCATTCCTTGTCCGTCTAGACTTCACAACATCAATTAACTTAATAACAGCCAACAAATTAATAAAACCACTTCTTTTACATATTGAAAGACACCTACAAAACGATGCTTTGAAGTAAAAGCAAATGTATGAAACATCCACATCCGGCTGAAGGTCAACGCACACTGTGCGGAATCATAATTGGCCCAACGCGAGCTCAGCATCGGCTCAACGCGAGCTCTTGGAGATGCTTTTTTTACTTTTCATCGTCTGCCTAGCCTTTTCCCAACCATGTTGTGGTCGGATTCCAGTCTTACCTGATGCAGCTAATTGCCGTATTTTAAATTATAAAGCCTGCCTGTCTGACCTGACCCGTTTAGAACTGGGTAATACGATACCCCTTAGTAAGACTGGTTGTCAGATTTTCGGGTCACTGTCGTTCAAACGTATGATACAATAACAGCCATTGAGCTGAGCTGAGGCCCTTTTGGCATTATTAATTTTAAATAAGTATATTGAATTTGTTTTGTTAATTTTTAAGGATTTTTTGCCAAATAAACACAATTTTCTTTTCTTTTCTTTTTTCCAATTGTATCTAGACCATCTGAAGAATACCATTGACACGAAAAGCAGTAGACTGGAAACTGTTTCCAAGATTTGACGTCCAATATCCCATAGCAATGACGCGGCTGCCAGCTCTCGAACGTAATTAAAATCACTTTCAGTTTCTTTGACGTAATTCACCTTTAGTGTACGTTCCTCTTAAATCCAACGCTCCTAATCAAGATAATTAAGGGCTGAGCAAAACAAAAGTCGCATTCAAAAGCGTGACGTCATAGGGAGCGGACGCACAATGACTCGACGGGGCGTCGCGGCGCGCTTGCCCACATTATACCAGGGCTGCAAGGTTGGCGCGAGGGTATTACGTGTGGTGATGTCGGATTTGATTAGCGATGTGGATTAGGCTTTTAGTGTGGCTGTGTTGTGTTGCTGTTATTGGATTGAGTAATGTTGTACAGGATTATTTTAGGAGCGTTTGATTTGCATGAGTCTTATTTCGTGGACCTTGTTTATGTGAGATTAAACCAAGAACTAATATATCCTATACACATTGATACTGCTACCTTGCGTCACCCCGTTGCTGGGCAAAGGCCTCTCCCCATGACTTCCAGTTATTTCGATTCAAGACCGATGTGGAGCACTGTTCTTAGGTCTTGTCCAGTTCTCACCGCCATCTTCTACGACGAGTGCCGCCGGCCGCGACATCTTCTATCTTAAAAATGTTCATATTATTTTACATACATACATAAACTCACGCCTTTTTCCACACAGAACACCACCCACTACGATCCTTACATACTCCTTTTGCCTCGTTCACATTCATACATCTGGTCATACACGCACGCCGGTTACGATTACTACGCACCTGTCCTTTCTGAAGAACGGTAAAATTATTTTATTTTACATAAACCTACATGGATTATTATAAAACGTCAGAAGCTAGGTTTACGTTTTGTATTGGACGTTTCCTATGGTGAAGAACTAACAAGAAATTCATAAGTTACTCATTTAAAAATATTCTACTCGTTGTTAAGTTCCTTCTCTATTCTTCCCTCTCCTCTCGATGTTGTTAACTTTCTTTGGTACGGACCACAGCACACACTCTACTTTAAGCATCAGCGATCAGCGATTTAGTCGCTTTTTAGTAGGTAAAGCATTGATACAGTAGCAAAATCGCAGATCGCCAATGCTAAAAGTAGCGTGTGCGCTGTGCTGTGGCCGTACGTCGGGGCTGCGGGTTGTTCGAAAGAGATATCGCGGCCTCGGCACAAAGGGCTAAGATGGAACATGGGTGGTTTTTGTCAGTAGAAGTCTGACACTCCCTACCGCTCTACCTAGAGCGGGAGGAGTGATTTGATGATTTCCCAGCCTCCAAAAAAAATAAAAGGTGTATAAGATCAAAATCAATTATCAAAGTAAACATGATAATTGACACGACGCATTGTATTCTTAAAACTAATAGTGCAATCTATTACAATCACTTCATCTCGCACAATTCTTCAGGTGACCTGAAATGTTTCTTTTGTTCAGGTATACAAAATAATCAAAAAGTTACTTCGCAAAAAACTGAACAGCACCAACCCTAGCCACCAGCTCGCAAGGATACGAACCTCACAAGTCACGCTACCCAACACCACACACACGGAGCCAGTGACATTAGGGGTGTCAACTAGTTCGCGTGCTGAACTCTCCCAGTTTTGTTGGTGGCCAGCGGTGTGGAAACTGCGCGGCCATTGTGACAACCCTGGGGAGCCACACCCGCCCCGACCGAGCATTTATTTGTAGAAAAAAAAACAAATGATTGTGTCATTATTATTATTTGTTTAAATAGTTTTTTGTTAAATAGAATGGGGCACCCTGGATGTTGTATAAGTTTAATGTGATGTCTAAATATTTGCAGAGATAAATGAAAGTGAAATCTGTAAACAAACGTTATTAGAATCTACCTACGTATGTAAGAAAAAAAGACGTGTGGCACTCTGAGACTGCCGCGGTAAAGCTATTGCATAGCATTTTTTATCAACTTATGCAATTATAATTATTTATTTATTTTATTAATGCAGTATTTAAATATAGTATTTATACTTACACTTTTACTAATCATCCTCATCTTTTATAAAATGTCCTTTTACGTCTCATGTCGCGCCTTGGCGACAACTATTTTTGTTGGCAGCCTTATAATCAATCTTATTCGATTTAATAACTTTGATTTTGCTGTTTTAAAATATTAAATCTAATAATTTTTCAATGTTTACTTTTCATCTGACATTACGTCAGTTGTCGAGATATCATTTACTTTTTCTTTTATTTTGTGTCATAGTTTTTCTTAGTGGTTAGAGCTATGAAGGTTACATTTGATTTATATAATTTAATTTATTTTTATTAATATGTTAGCTCAAATAATGTAATTTATTGATAATTTGTATTAATAGTATCTTATCTTACACTTATAAAATTAATTAACACGCTCACAGAAATTCTTTGAGGAAGTTTTTGACTGAATAATACAGGCCGTTTTAAATACAGGCAACTCACAATTTTTGATTTCAAGAAATTGTCAAGTGTCAATTTGTCAAGTGTCAGTTCGTTAGGTTTTTATTTTCGTTACGGAATTTCTGGATTCGGTCCCCACGCTCAAGGCCCGCGATAGAAGCTATGCAATAGCTTAAAATAACTCCAGGTTTCTGTAAAATGTTTGGTTTCATAAAGGGAAAACGAACAGAAATAAAGACATCTGATCTGCAAGAGAACCAAGGTTACCGACGTAGCCCAAAGAATTGCCAAACTTAAGTGGCAGTGGACGACCACGAACTGGAAGACGTTACGTTGGAAGGCATTCTACCTAGAACCGATGACTGGTGAAGGTTACAGGGATCCGCTGCATGCGAGACGCACGGGACCAGTCAACGTGGCGACACTTGAAGGAGGCCATTATGTCCAGTGGACGTCTGAAATGATGAGTAAACACAATGTCGACAATGATGAGTAAGTTGATAGAGCCAAAAATACTACATTGAAATGATTGCGAAATACCTACTCCATTTCTGAAACAGAAAAAAAATGTCAATGTTTACCGCCTATCAACTAAATCATACATACCCGACAGTACACAGCAACCTCCTACTCCACACTATGTGTAACCCTCCACCGTGTGCTCACACTATTCTTACAACAGCATCACATTTCTGGGCTCGCGACAATAGCAGCACCAACAATGTGCGCGGTGGCTGGAAGCGCATCTCTTAGCTGATGAGGCCGAGATGAGAGTACCTGGATGCTGTGTCAGGTGCTATTGTCTAGGTGAAGAAATGGGTTAAAATGATAGTGCACGCGGCAACACATCAAGCTAAACATGTCTGGTATAACCTGATCTGGGTTTATGTGAGCTTCCCGTACAACGACAGGTCAGCCTAATTTGAAAAAGCATATCTTGATTGATCGTCCTAAGTTTGAATAGAAACACTGTAGTTCAATACATTGATTAAATACCTACAGGATGTAACGCACAAAATAACCTTGAATTCAGTACCAATTATGGACCCACAAAGGTAGTACTTTCAGATAAATTTTTCAAAAACAATTGCTGTGTCATACAGAAGTACGGAACTACTTGGACTTGAACAGCTACTTTTCTAGTAACCGTAGACGAGTTTATCGTAGAAAAGCATCGTATGGTGACCTTGCTGCCATTGAAGACGACAAGACGAAAATATGTAGGAAATTGGCAGCCTCGTTTATATGTAGTTTTGAATCTGTCGAAATATTTCTGTTATTTTTTTTTCAGCTTCCCCAGAAGCATGTTGTGTTTGCCAAAAATCACAAAAGCTTTCAAATCTCAGTCTCAAAGGATCTATTTAACGATATAACAACGTGTCTCGTTCAATAAAACGCCAAAAAAATCGATTACTCACTTTAATAAAAATCGTACAGAGGGGAAGTCGGGGAGCGACGCAGCAGTTAAAAAGCGCGGATGCGAACATTTGTAGCAATAATTTGGCCCGCAAGCCCATGGGGTGAGCCGCGGCTGGCGTTGAAAGAATGATACATCATCAGACCAATAATAAATCACACATGATTCAATTAGAAAAATACGGCGGGTGTGAACGAAAAACGTCGAGTTTTGTCGCAGTCCGGGCCACATTTGTAGGGTAATTTGACGTTTTGTATTGCGTCATCAATCAAATGCAATTAACAATGACTGCTGTTGAAGTGGCGTGCTATAAAATTTTCGGTGGACTATTATGATATCAAATTCTGAAACGTTGCGTTCATGTATGGTTTTTATAAAAATAACAAAAGTACTTTGTTACAGTATATTGAGCTCTTGTAACATTTTCGACACGGTTATTTGTTTAATTGATCCTGCCTGACTTTGTACTACAAAATATCAGCTTGCATAAAATAATCTAGCCATAAATATGTATAAAGTCCATAACATACATGTAAGCCACCTAATTCCCTCACCTATTGCCAAAACAAACAAAAAATCAAAAACGGTGTGTCCAACAAACATTTTAATGTTTCCGTCAAAGTCAAGCATTAATACCATCGGGTTAACACATGAGCTTTCAGCGCACTCAATAACTCATTGGCGAAATATAACAGTGTCGGGGGAGAGTGGGCGCGGTGAGGCCGTGTCACGTGCCAGTAATGAGTTCCACTCTGCCCCGGCCTCCCCAACCATGTTACTATGGAATTTCGCACATACAACGCATACTTCTGATTATTTGGATTTATGATGTCACATTTTTTTCGCGATAGCTATGCGAGGCACTTCATTGGACAATGATTTTTGTTCTATTTTTATTACTCTCATTAAGGTTCCCTTTTTGAATATTTAAATGAGAGTTAGTTATTCATATTTCAGTCTATTATGAGCTTTGCTACAGCTACTTTGAACATACGAGCTTATTCTGTGATTCTAAACTAAAGCTGTATGTGTAATGTGTATAAATGTCGTAATGCAGACTGACTGTCTTACTTATGACGACTAACTGTAGCTTTCTATCTCCCAAACCACAGACCCTAGACAAGAGACAATCGGTTGCAAAGCGTTAAACATTACTACAAGAACTTTGCTTCAAGATCATCAGCTTTTCGATAGCTTATATCAATCCCATACATTCTATTGTTGCTGATACAATGTGTTCACACACACACAGCACCGTGTGGCTGCTAATATAAAATCACTTCTGCCTAACATAACATCGCCTATACCTCTGCGAGCGACCGTATTGCCATCAACCGATCACAAATCCAGACTCCGGGACTGCTACTTTGAAATTCCTGAACAAAAAACGGAATAACAATGACCGAACTGATAATCGAACCCGGGACCTAATGCTCAGTAGTTGGACTTGCAACCACTAGACCAGGACACTGATACACACAATCAAAAAACTCTGCATATAATTACCTATAGACATTATCTGGATACAATACATTATACAATCAGCTTAAAGCTGATTCACATCTTGCCTTGCAAACTAAAAAAAAAGTTAGGAAAAAAAAACAATTGTATCAGCAAATAATTTACAAAATCATCGAATTAGCGAATCCATAATTTGCCGTAATAGGCAAATTATGGATTCGCTAATCCGATGATTTTGTTAATTATTATTATTTGATCCGATCCGATGTTTTGAATTATGTAATGTAAAAGGAAGTAGCTTATTAGCTACTTCCTTTTACACAAAATGGTCTCGGCATTCACTTCCTCCAACTATTGTTGGGCCCCTTCACCTGTAATGTAAAGGACTCGACACACATCGCCGCGGGCGCTTACCGGATTTACTTTATTTGCGCAATACTTGCCGCTAGCTGGGCGATCGTGTAGAGTTAGGAGTCTATAGGAATAGGCATGGGACGTTATTTAATTTATTTTGAGATTTCAGTATAACAACGATTAGAATAGTTGAACTAGAAACTGAACTGTGATGAATTAGGCATTCATATAAACGGGGAAAACGTACACAACTTGGATTTGCTAACGATCGCATCAAATCTTCAAACAATGCTTTAATAACTTACTAGCTAACTCGGAAGACAAAAAAAACATTTTTACAAAAAATAAAACTGACACATAAAAGTGAAACATAACTTTAGCTTTAGAAGTCGATGAATTTTGTTTGTTTGATTTTTTATTTTATTGCCAAAGGATAAAATACTTGCAATGCACTTCTTTTTCAGTAGGAGTAACAAAACATACAAAAATACAAAAATATACTAAACATATAAAAATACTAAAATATTTTTTTCATTTTCACCAGCTTTATTTTGGTTCCTGAACAAAGTGAAATCATAAGATTATGTTTATGAATAAAATACTTTCCAACAATAAGGATTAATTTTAATCCATTAATAACTTTGTTCATCTCTTTGCATTCGTAATATTTTTTGTTAAACAATTACCTATTACAATACAGTCAGTTTCTAAAAGTTTTCACAATCATGTATTTTACTCCATAAAACACCAGAGCCATCAAATCTTCACATTTAAAGAACTTATCAATGAATATCTTGTACCATCTATACCTTCCTTACTCTACAATCCGTGACGGTTTCATATCCCTAAAAATTCAAGTGGCCAATTACGGAGCTGCGTTTGGCCTTCATACGCGTTCTCAAGGACCATTCACTCCTCTGTGTGAGCTCAACGTTTAGCAACATTGCGGGCCAGTAGCTCAACATAACTCAACGGGGCACAGCAGGACCGATTCAAGTACTAAATTGATATTGAGCTTTTGTGTATGTGCAACGTCCGTTTCGCGACACCTCTTAAGAACGAAAAGGTTGGGTAAATATTGAGTTAAGAGATTTTTTGGGTAATTATTTTAATGTGTTTTGGAATGGAATGGTTTTGGACTTTTTCTTGCGAAAATAATGGACTGTTATAGACAATCCTTCTTCAATTAAAGGAAGTCGATACTTACAACTGAAGAGTGACGCTACACCCATATTCGGGAAACTAACTGGCAGCCATTAAAAACCTGTGTGTGTAATGGTTGTCAACAAAACTTTAGAAATTAAAAAGAAAAGCGTCATCATCTACCTAGTCTGTTCACAACCATGTTGCAGTATTTTACATGGAGCGATGGATTATCAGACCTCCACCACAACCCAGTTCGCAATATATAATTCGTGAGTAATATGTTATCAGACTTCAGGCCACTGACTACCTGTAGCTACTGTCAAAAATCTACATATGACAACCGATACCATCAGCTTATCGTGGGTGGTCATCCATCTACAGATTAACCTAGGCAAGCGTTGCTTAACCTAAAGATCAATCCAAGACCCGATCGGCTGCTATAATTTAGCCACGAGCTCCTCCAATTAAAGAAAGGCGTAACCTAATTTAAATACTCCACAACTGCCTGACAAGTTACAACACCGTTTACAAGTCTTTAACCCTTCAAGGGAAAGAAACATTTGTAGGCAATTAGACGATCGTTATTGTTCGGAATCGAACCCTTTAACCCAGCAGTCGCCGTGCCTACTTCCGACCAACGATTAAGTTGTAACTTACGCTTCGAACATATGTTACAAGATTCGATTGTTACAATTAAATATTCGTTTTGGATTTTTTTAGGTAAATGTTGTCTAAAATCGTAAAGTTACTTTGGACAAAAAAATATTAGGTACTCTAAAAGCTAGACATCATTATTTCATATCAAGACAGTCCTCAGTCACTACAGTATCATTACAGATCCTGATCAACACTCTTTATTATTCCCGGCTGTCGGCGGTTTTGAATATGAATGTGGATGGATATTAGACTAGAGGAAGACCAAAGAAACGATTGACGGACTGTGTTCAGAATGATATGGTAAGAAAGGAGGTGCCTCATGAGGTGACGAAACAGAGAAGTATAGAAGAAGTAGACATGCTGCGCCAATTCCAAATGAGTTGGGATAAGGGCAAGAGATGATGTCATTTATACCTACATCTTGTGTGGTCTGAAAGTTTGATAACTAGTCTTCTCAGGGATGATGATTAACACCCTTTATTGAAGTTACATAGATAAGGAAACTTGTAGTGTCGTGTTGTAATATGGGACAAGGGTAGAAATGTAGTGAAACACCGATAATAAACATAATTATTATATTGAATATCTCTAGACTCCTTTAGAACTCGGAAGTCACTCTCACAATAAGTAAAATATCTAGATAATTATTAATTATTTGTACACCATAAAGGTACATTAACGATAAAGAAAAAAGTTCTTAATAGAACATGCAAGAATAAGCTCCCAGCAAAAACACAAGCAGCCTTTCATCATTTCATATGGCTAAAATAAATAAATAGAAATAACTAGAGTTTAACATCTTTCTAATTAACTTACAAAAAAACAACAATAATCGCACAACGCTAAATAGTACAACTCAATTAACTTATTATTCAGCCACCGATGGATCTATTCACGAACACAGAGATCGAGAACATTTTTTTCTGTGAGTTACCGAGCGGCTTTCTGTCAGCATCCCCTTGAATGTAACAACCCAAAAGTCGGTAAATGGGTAACAATAGAGCCCACAATAGCGCCAATGCCAATGTTTGGCCCAACATAAAAGGGAGTCTTAGAAGCCGAGTCTGCATTGTGCGCATACGCATTGTTTGTGGGACTTAGTGCGCTTGCACAAAACCGCGCGGTAGCTACCGGCGCGAACTTCAAAGCTCCCAATGTTTGGCTACAATATTATTTTTATTGCAGTAATTGAGTGAGTGTCTTTGACTACCCCTGTGAGAACAGCGGTGTCATCAGCCCTAGTATTTGAACTTTCTAAATTTTATGACGTTACTTTATTGAGATGTTATTTTCAAACTTGATTATGCTCTACAATCGGCTTTTTATAGTTCATTCTTGTGATTGACGTTTTTTGTAGGGATATTTGACACCTTCATGGTTAAAGTTAGGAAAATAAAAAGTATGTGTTTTTAAATATTGCGCGATGGTTCTTTGAACAAAGCAAGGAGTGCGCTGGTTCCTGCTGCATTTATTTTTGAACTATGTACGTACTAAAGTACAACAGTAGACGCACTTTGATACTCAAACTGCTCCAAACTAAACTTTATATAAGGTTTTGAAAGTTATTTTTACAACATATTTATCTGTTACACGTGTTTGGAAATTGGACGAGGCAAAACGATTACGTACGATTACGAGGCGAGAGGTGATTACTGCCTTCCCCTACAGAAAAGACGGATGAGTTTATGTAAATCAAATTGAGAACGCAGGATACAGTCAGAGTATTATTTCTTAGTTAAGATTCTAATTGGCAAGAAATTAATTAGCTACCTGATTTTATTGATGTCAAGAAGAATATTCTCCTACTATTAGCCCAAAGTAATAGAAATCGCTGAAAGTCACCCAAAGGGCAAAGGAGAGAGCTATGCTCGGAGTTTACTTGCGTGATCCAATTAGAAATGAGGACATCCGCATGAAAACCAAGGTTACCGACATAGCCCGAAGAATTGCCTAACTTAAGTGGCAGTGGGCAGTGCACATTGCTCGCAGAACGGATGGCCGATGGGGCCGGAAAGTTCTAGAGTGGCGACCACGAACCGGAAGACGTTGCGTTGGAAGGCCTCCCACTAGGTGGACCGATGACCTGGTGAAGGTTGCGGGGACCCGCTGGATGCGAGACGCACGGGACCGGTCAATGTGGCGATACTTAGGGGAGGCCTATGTCCAGCAGTGGACGTCTTTCGGCTGAAATGATGATGATGATGATGAATAGAAATCAAGCAGCCTAGCACAATACCTCTACCAGTCAACACAGTTTATGCATCACTAATATAAAACAAAGTCGCTGTCGCTGTCTGTCCGTCCCTATGTATGCTTTAAATCTTTAAAACTACGCAACGGATTTTGAAGCGGATTTTTTGAATAGATAGAGTGATTTAAGAGGAAGGTTTACGTATACAATTTGACGCGGGTGAAGCCGCGGGCATCAGCTAGTTAACTATATAGCACTGGAATTACAACTTAACGGGAATGATACACATGTTTGACTTCTAATGAGCGTCGACGCAGAACATGATCCTGTTTATTTAGTGTGAGAACAGTGGTGGCCCAGTGTTGGCGGCCCCCACTTACAAACAGTGAGTTATTGGTTCGAGCCCAATCAGGCGCATTTCTTTGTGTAATTTATTCACCACTCCACACCCTCCTCCTCCTCTCTCGTCTTATCTTCTTCTTCTTTTTCCACTGCTCTCAAAACGGTGAAGAAAAAAAAATTCTGAGGAAACCGGTATGTCTTAGAACCAAAAAAATCTTAGACATGTGACATCTACCAACCCGCACTGGGCCCGCGTGGTGGATTATAGCCCATCCCTCGCCTACAGAGGAGGCCTGAGTCCCTGCAGTGGGTACATTATTGGTAATGTTATAAAATAATATAACAATAATAATATTTTTTTAATTTTTTTATTAATAATATAATTTTCTTTCTTTCTTTCATTGACTCCAAAATCTGAAGAAACGGAAAAGTCGGTATTGATTGACTTTTCACTGGACAATAAAAACGTTACTCGGATATAACTTTATAGTTACTCCTCAAATACACAATAAATATATTTTCTAAAATTCAACCACCAGTACCTACACATAAAACTAAATGATTTAATAACCCCCACACAAATACCAAACCGACAAAACCCAAAAATGGTTGGAAAAGTAATAAAATAATTACACAACTCTTTACCACGATCCCGAACATAAAACCATATCGTTTTATGCTCTGCCTACATACCAAAACCGTTACTAACCATAGAAAAACCGAACTACCCGCAAATGTGTACGGCAATAAAAATATACGAGAATACCTACTTTACGATACCTTGCAAATTGTTTTATTCGCAAACTTCAAACCATAAAGCAGAAACTTTACGGCAGATGCATAGACAATAGAGTCTTCGCGATATATTGGTACAATAGACAAAGGCCGCCAAAGGCACCGCCTCCATAAAAACCATAAGTTTTCGTAAAACAATGGGACTGTTTTGGGTCTACCTCGTTTTAGATAAAAGCAGTAAATTTTTATTACTTTGATAAGAAGAGTTTGGCATAACCTAATAAATTTTTAATATTCGGTTCGTAGTTTTTTGTTGTTTACCCCTGTGGTTCCTTTATCAATTCAATGAAGTTCGGTAAATTGGGTATTTAACACCTGATAACGAATATACAGCAGACGTTTTTTTTAGAATGGTACTGCTTTAAGAACTGATTATGTTATGTTTGAAAGAACCTACGATCATTTTAGTAAAATAAGCTTAGAAAGAAGAAGTTTTCTCATAAAACTAACACAACAACACAAGGCCTACACTACTTCGAAGACAAATCACAAATAAAATCACAAGAAAACATTATTCAACATTTATCTTTATTTAATTTGAAATGTCACTCGCAACTTGACTCCGTCAACGCGAGCATTGCCGCGCGTCGCTTCGCGGAAAGCGCGGGAAACTCCGGAAAGTTCCACACAAGTTTTCCGGCCAGCCCACCGTGGCCCCGCCCCCTCGCGTGCCGTCCCGCTTGCACGCCGCGGTCTCCGTCCCACACCGCAACACAGCGGCTAACCGCACGCGGACGCGGCCCGTATCAACTCTTTGTAGTTATGCGAATTTTTGACTTTTGTTTTAATTTCTTTGATTTTTGTTTTGTGTTACATGCTTGATAGTATTGTATTGCTTTGAGGACGTAGAACTATTAATTATTTTTGTTTAGAAGGTATATCATCTATAACTGAACTTTGGAAAGAAACTTATGAAGATCACTCCAAATATTTTAACTATTGAAGAAAATTACATCTGAATCTGTGTTTAATTTATTAAAAAATTAAGCACGGCTACCGTATTTTACACTCATTTATGTTACAAAAATGAGTCCACCAAATATCAGGCGTGATTAAAAGTGTCAGTCAAAACCCCTGTCATCAAAATTCCTCGCGTGCTTTAGCGAAAATAAAGTGCCACCCCGCGAGCGGCGCCGATTCCAAACATGAAAATCATAATTTTTCATGAGCTCGTTGATAGGTTTTCGCACCGGCCGCGGTTTCCCGCCGCCCCGCGGCCTAATTACCGCCGCCTCGCGATACGTCACCGCGGTGATTCAAAAAAATCCACCCATCCCTCTCCCACTAGGCGGCGGGCAGCGCCGGCGTCCCACTCCAACTCCAATTTTTATAAAAACGCAGACACCGACCGCGGCCGTCCCGCTCGTTCCCGCCGCGACACCGCATCACCCGCGCCCTTCGTCTCCTTCCCGCTTTTTACGAGACGAAGGGGCCGCCACCCGGGTGGGGGCGGCGACCGCGCGAACGCAAAATATTGACCATCGGAAAAAGTCGCGTCGTATCACAGTCATCAGTTGAAACTGAGTTCTCGTGAGCACGCGTCCTTCGCCACAACTTCGGTGCGCGTCGTGCGTCTTCGGCTTGCGGTGTCGGCGAGTCACCCGGCCGCCGTTTATTTTTCCGAGTCCCCCGCCCGGCGTCTTGCCGTCCGCGCCCAACAAGTGGTGTAGACGCTGCTCGCAGCTCGCGGTCGCGACTCCGGCTCACACGGAGTCTCGCACTCGTACTTTGCACAACTTTCCGAGCGCTCCGCGCACGCGACGCTTACTTCCCGCGAGTTTGTAAACCGATCGCGTGTTTTGAAACTTTTTCCAAAGTGTTTAGAGACTATAGTGGCGTGACAGAGGACTTCAGTGGCGTGTCGAGAGTCGGTGCGGTGTTCGTAGAGGGTAGACTGAAGTCGATGCACCTCCCGCACGCGAGCCCTCCGGCCCCCAGCATGGCGGACGTTTATGCTCATATCCATGAGTACTACCGGCAGAGCCACGGCGAGCTGGTGCAGACCGGCTCCCCGGCGGTGCTGTGCTCGGTTCTGCCTGGCCATTGGAGGTCCAACAAGTCGCTGCCGGTGGCTTTCAAAGTGGTGGCTCTGGATGACGTGCAGGATGGCACTCTAGTCACGATAAAGGCTGGCAATGATGAGAATTCCATGGCGGAATTGAGGAACTGTACGGCGGTGATGAAGAACCAGGTCGCGAAGTTTAACGACCTGAGGTTCGTGGGTCGCAGCGGTCGAGGAAAGTCCTTCTCGCTGACCATCACCATCAGCTCGTTCCCTCACCAGGTGGCCACCTATATGAAAGCCATCAAAGTGACAGTTGACGGCCCCAGAGAGCCCAGAACTAAGCAAAGTAAGTTTCTAAGTACTTTAAAATTATTTTCAAACTTTTTCTTCGCGAGTTTATTTTCTTGTATAAGTTCTCTATCTTCTAGAGTAATTAAATTAGTATGATATATTATGTTTGTGAGACATATATTATTTAATGATTCAGTTTAAAAAAAAATATTTATAAATATATTTTTAATACTTAATTAAATAAATAAAAATAATATACTCAAATTAAAATATTCAAAAATATATTTAAAAAAAAACACCTTTAGACTGCTTATGATCAGATCAACATTACTTTTTCATTTATCGTTAGAATATTCCTTTATATTTTATAATTAATATAACACATTATATAAGCCAAAATAAGGAGGTGACTGCTTGCTTACATGACGAGAAATAGAGAAGTATGGAAGAAAAAGACATGTTGCGCCGACCCCAAATGAATTGGGATAAGGGCAGGAGAATGATAAGCCAAAATAATAACCAATAATAATTAAAGTAAATCCAAACCGTCTTATTGTTACTAAAATTTTACTTCAAGACCTGCACAATTTTTTACGGCATCCCAAATTAGCAAACTATCGACCCAGTTTCCTCGGCACAAAAGATTGACATTTACACCCATTAGTTAGTCCAATATCAGAAATATGCAGAAACAATAAAAAACTGATTAATCTTTATAAAATGTTATTTGGATGCGCGTGCGCGAGTCGGGAGCCGCTGGCTCTCCGCCAGTCCACAAGCCCGAGGTCGATTTTGCGGCGCCGCAACACTCAACCACATTCAAACGAGTTTTATTTTCTGATACATTTAAAATCATTTTTTTCAACGTGAGAAATCTTTTTAGGTGTCGGGACCTACTACAACTAACAGCTAAGCATTTTTTTTAATTAAAAATAGTGCGGGGAAAAATTCGGCCAACCGAATTAGCATCTGTGTGGACGAAACAGAGACAGTCAATCATTGAGACATTAATTGCCTCCTCAGTTTAATCTTCTCACTACGTCAAGAATTACGGCTAAGACAGCTTCTCTCTTAAAATAACACCGATTGTCTGCTTTTATGTGAGTAAGGAGTTAACATTATGAACGGTCGTGTTTTGACGTGGGACTTATAAATGGTTATTGGTGTTTACAAGAACACGCTTTTATACTTTCGTGTGCGGAGTAAATGTCTAAATATACCAGTCAATTATTATGAGGATGATGAAGGTCAATGTTCATGTAGATTCGTTAAACTAGTAGAATAAATGTTTAATAAAATACACACTAGCGATTTCCAGCTCGGAAGTTGGAAATAAGATTTTTTGAGACACATGAATATACAAAGTTTAAAAAGCTATAACAAGTTTAAAAATAATAGGTACAACTAAATATAATATGAACATTTTTAAAACAATTCTATTCGACCGTCTCGAAAACTCGAAACGATACAATCCCGTCTTTCAAATTACCCAAGCAAACGATAATAAAGACGTTCAATCAATACCAATAAAATCACTTCTAATAAAAACCGCTATAACAATTGAGTTGTTCCAAAAAAACTCAACCGCCAATTCAGCGACAAACGCCATTAATCACAATCAGCCAAAGGAAATCATAACCATTCAACAACACAGACGAAGCAATCAACAAATTAAATCCAAATCATAATGTTTTCACACCACAAATCTATTTTAGATGTTACAACGTACACCGAGACGTCTGTCTAAACAAACAGTTGCGCCCAAACTTCGACCAATCATAAAAAGACAGTATGCGGAAAAACTAACATCCTTGGACCATAAACTTCAAAGAACGCGAGTTCATAAAGCGATCAATGGAGCTGTCTTAATGACCGTACGCTCTAATTAACATGTAGTTAGTAAAAAACTAACATTTAGACACATTATCAAAGTAAATAAATAGTTTTTTTTTGACGTGGTTTAGCGCTGGGTAAATTTAGTTTTTAGTTTTAGTGCGGATATAAAAGTTACATATTTCGCATCATTATTTTTTCATTGACGTAAGGTGATCTGAAAACTGTTGCGGATTACGATCCTAAATGTTTTGCCGTCTACATAACATATCTACTATTTTTAAAACAAACTACTTAAATATTACCAAAACTAGTCCAAAGTTCATTAAAGATACATCTGTTTAGACAATTAAAACACACATGTCGAAAAATGTATGTGCGAATACTCTATTGACGATGGTAATTGAAATTGCGAACGACGAATATCATTATTTTCTAATACGGCTGTCCATGTGAACCGGAATAGCCGTTTATTACTGCATCTTAGAACACAATTTTATCGTTCAGAATAATTCAGACGTATTCTAGATTCTAGTCAGCATGGTACATCGGTGAACCAGCGGTTACCAAGTTCGCCGGTTCGTCGGTGCGGCGGTGGCCGTAACAGATGTAAACAATCTCGGTCCGCGTCGTAAAGTCCCGTTTGATCTCCCCGCCTGCACCCCGAGGCCAGTGCCTCTAAAATATGGATTTTATGTCTCTGCTAGCTGCTAAAATACCGCATCCATAGCAGTGACCCTCATAACAACCCGGCTGCCAGGACCTTACCGACATTACCGAACGACTTATGGAAAATTAAACTAAAAGTCATTCAAACTATTCTTGAGAAGTTTGGTCGTATATTTCCTTCCCAACCCGCAGTATACTGAAGTACCTACCGACCGATATTACGTCCTAGGAATTTTTGGTTGATGCTGTCTTTACCATATTATTATGCTATTTAGAAAGTCGGCTTCTTCTGGCAGTACCTACTTCTTAGAAGATCGTCACAAAGCATCTCTGATAAAACTTCATAAACAACTTCCTCATTAAATCGCTTGTTTCCCTCCACCATTTCCACATCCAGATCACGGGCTGATAGCACTAAATCGCCATAAACCAAACAATTAAACAAAGACGTATAAATGCGGTGTTAGTTATGGAGCATCGTCGCCACCCTCCAAATTATGAGCCATAACTCTGATTCCATTTATTCAAGACTCCTTAACATTAATTTACGAGTGACAACCGGCTCGCATCTCATCTCGAGATATTTAACGCTCATTCTGACACTTATATGTCGTACTCGTATGGTTTATTTGTCTCGAGCGGTACGAATTCGGCCGCCATGCGTTTTGATCCGAGCCACATTCTTAACCATTGTACATTTTTAGGTCGGCGGTGATTAACGGACGCAGAAATAACTTTATAGATTCACAACACTTTCACAGTGCGAGTGCAGCATTTTTGTTTGGAATTCCGGTTCGAATATTTGTATGTTGGCGGATATTGAACGGCGCTTTTCTGTTATATTGTAGCGAAGTTTCGTGACGGTAGTTATCTATCTCTATTATTCATAGAAAATATGGTAGAATTTTCGAGAATCAAGAATCAAAATACTTCATAACCAGACTTCTTAATCTATGGTAGAATTTCAGAGAGTTTCAGAGATTAGAATCTTAAAATTCACAACCTAGACGTCTTATTAAGATTTTTTGGAAGGTTCCTGGATCGACTAATTTGATTGAAATTTATCCCAAAGTAATAAAAAAGTAGGTACAATGCTTCTTAAAAATCCTGCTGAAAATATCTAGTGTATCAAATTAGCTTTAAATGTACTCCGAACAAAGTCTGTGTCGGTTAACGTCCCCACTTACCCGAATTAATATTAATTCAAGCACTCAGTAATCATATACCACTTCTCAACATTAGAAATGCTCTCTTTACCGCGTTAATATTCAGAGCCCCGCATATGCAAAGGGTCGGGGAACTGAATTTAATTGAATACTGGCATTAACAAATGGAGCGGCCCGTTTCCGAGTTCCACATTTAACTTATTATTGTTCCATGATGTCGGAGCGCTCCTCAGCTAGGATCGGCGCGTGACAGCGCGACGGGCCATCCATCAAGTTCTTAATTTAAAATGCCCGCGATCAGGGAAACGCTCTCACGGAGCACTCGCTAATCTCCCCGCGGAAAGGGGTTACACTGTACACACGCAAACTAATTGTTTCGTCAACGTTTTAGTACACGATAAAAACGTCATCTACGTAAAACAAAAGACGCTCAATCACGTGCATTGTTTAGCTCACGAATTCACGATATAATTAGGCTACTCAAACAAAACTCGCAGCAACAAACTTCGTATAAGAGTCGCTAAGAAGCACCGCGTATACAAAGTTCAAAACAAAGTAGACAAAGTGCTCGTAAACAGTTTAATCCGGTAATAAAAACGTTACACCTGATCGCATCAATTGGGATGTCTCAAGATTGGATTAAAAATGTAGTAAAAGTCCCGAAAATAGACGATGGTCGCTGTCTTCAGTAGTGTATCGATTAAACAAATAAAAAGAGCGTTTCGCTATGAAAGGCGAAAGGCAACGTGACGTTGGAGGGTCGTAAAAACGTATGGCACAGAGGAGCCGGCTAACTGCAGTAGTAAACTGGCTCGTTTTGTATACAGAACCCTTGTTATAGTCGCCGGGAGGTAAACAGAGCGCGGCCCGTGTGTCGCCGCCTTTACGGCCACCCTTTGTGACTTTAGTGCTTGCGGACGTGGCTGAAGACGTTACTGACCTCGTCGCGCACAAATCTACTTAATAAGCCATTGCTCGTATCCGTAGCATAACTTACATTGTCGTTTGGCGGCGACTGCGGATTCCGGTCGTGATGAACAGATCAATAGCTCTGACTAGATTCGTAAAACATGTTTGGCGTCTAAAAAAAAACAAAATCAATCAAACCTCCTTGATATATAAGTTACTCTATCGTGTACTTGTTCATCTTTGTTCTCAACGAACAAGATATTACAACGTTTTTTTTCCTTTGTTGCAGGTTACGGGTACGGTCACCCGGGTGCATTCAGCCCGTTCCTGTTGAACCCCGGCTGGCTGGATGCGGCCTACCTCAACTATGCGTGGGTAGACTACTTCAGACCGCCACAAATGCGAGACCAGACCGCTTCGCTTGTAAAAGGTATCGTATATTTTTGGTGTCACTTCTAACTAGGTATTTCAATTTGTTTTTCGTCAGAAAACTTTGTTATACGCGACACGAGTTTGATGGCAGCTACCGTTCGTTGCTTGAAAATGATAGGAAGAGAAGTTTCTATGAAAAAGTATCGAAAAATGTTTGTTTGTTAAAAATCTCGCATGAAACGCCTGAGTAAACGAATTGTATTACAAAATCTGAACATTGAAGTACCTCTTCAACTTCCGATCGCTGTACAATAACGGTATTTGTTAATTTAAAAATTCCCGATTTAGCAAACAGCACTCAAAAACATGTTGCTGGATACAGTACCGCCCCTCAAGGCTGTACAACGCAAAAGCGGCTCAAATAAAAGAAGTGACTCTTGAACTCTGCAAAACAACACCGGCCCGACCGAAGCAAAACCACCCGCTGAAGTCCGCACCACGGGGGGAAGTGGGGGGTGCTACTAAACGTACAAAAAAGCACTGCCTTCACGTTCGAGAGAGTGTGGAGTCAATTTTATTCCAATGTAGGCGACCGCGCCACCAGCCACTTTTTGTTTCCGACGTTGAAACGCGAGGAGCGATGTACTCAAACACCTACAGACTTTTATTAAACCTACGTACTACCCCGTTCACAAGCGTGAGACGTACTTTGAAAATGTGTCATTGATTTGCGCTTTTTGCATCAGAACATGATGGAAATAAAGCAAGACTTCGGATTATATGAACATCCCCAGCGAGGCGTATCGATCAAAGCGCACGGCAAAGGTACATCACGAAAATTAAAAGTGAATTCTGTTCGTACACGAGCTGTTCACACAATGTTCTCCACACCAGGGACCGGACCCGGTTAACCCAATAAATGCTAATTAAAAATAACAGCCAAAGCAAAACAGAATCAAATTCAACGATCGGGAATCACCTCAATCAGGCGCGACGCCGATATTGGCCCCCACCTCGCCAAATTACCCCCTAGTTACGACCCCTCCCACCCCCATTGCCTTTTAAAGTGGTCTGCGCACTGCCACTGCTGCAAACAGAAAAAGTGCAAAAGAGAAACGAACGTAGCACCACCTCCGAGCTCTTTGTGGCCCAATCTGCGCCTCCGTCGTGTCCTTTTTATGCGCCAGCTTCTCTTACACGCTATCGAGAATCAAAGCTTCCCCGGGAAGAACTTTTTGAACACAGCTGCTAATGAAAATTTCACATTTAGAGCTCTCTTTGTCCGCCGTGTGCGGAGATAGGTGTACTTCCTTATCGCGATGCTCTCGGCTTTGTGGAGTGCACACGTGTCCGTTGCAACACCTACATACGTGCCCTGCATCAATAATGCGCCGACAGATACTCTCTGTCACAGAAAGAGTCGTGTCGTGCCGAATTACGGAATGCCGTGTCTGTGTTGCAAAGAACTACGTCGTGTTCGGAGTTCGGATAAATAAATATTGCACCCTCACCCTCCCGATATCCCACTAAAAAAACATCCCTTTCGGTGATGCCGCCTTTAAACGCCTACAGATTGTACATTATCCTTAGTACGATTATGCACCCCCGTTGTTCAGGGAATAGACGGAGTGCCCGAGCGCCGCGGGCCATCCCCAGGGGCTCGTCTCTCATATTACGTCATGTTAGCAAATCAGCCAACGGTAGCTCGATATATTTCAATATATTTTCCATCAAAATCGACCACATCTTCAAAACGACAAAAAAAAAACTTTAAAAAATACATGATCACTAACAATATTTTTTCTTTGTCAACAGGTGGTCCAGGCTCAATACCAACGCCTCCAGTAACGTTACCGGGAGCAGAACTGTTCCCATTCGGACCAGCGATGGCGAGCTTGCCAACAGGAGGACTGATACCTCCCCCTGGCGCATTCTTACCACCCAATGGTCTTCTTCCTTTCGCTCCACATCCTGCAGACCTGGCAATGAAATCGTTACCACCGGAGCTATCACTAAAGAATGGTATCAACCCATACGAAGCGTTGAGACACTTACAAAGCAACGTGTCTTCAATGGACACATCAAGCGCTCGTCTGTCACCAACTAGTAGCAGACAAAGTGGTAGCCCAAGGAGCATAGTGAACGCTAGCCCTGATAGATCCAAAGCTGACTCAAAATCAGAAGTCAACTCGATGCATGACGCAACGATCACTGATGAATCAGACGAAGAACCAATTGAAGTCGTAAAATCTGCTTTCCACCCAACGCGACCAGCGAATGTTGAGCTCCAAGAGATGAAGAGGGTTCAGGCTGCTGACTCTACGGTGGCCGACAGGCCGCGAGTCAGAAATGAATTGAAGGCTCCTTCACAACGCACCACGAGAGTGCTGTCTTCTAGTCCCACGTCTACCAAAATCTTAAACGGCACGATACCAACGCAAAAATCAGTATGGCGGCCATATTGAAATTATAGTGCTAGTGCTAGAGTTCTTAGTAAAGTATCCCTCGTGATGATGGAGCTGTTGAAATGTGATAACCCCATGAGCTTGTACATAATATAGGTATTACAAATCCCTTGAGTTATATCAGATATTTATTGTTAGATTTATTTTAGATCACTAGAGTTTAGATTAGCAAAGTAAATGTTGATAGATTATTTGTTACTTTTATTGCAGATGTGTTCAAGCTTATCTATATGATAATTATCTCGTAAATATAAATGTAAATCGATTTGTAAATGTATAAATGAAATTTTAATATTCTTCGAGAAACGACTGATTACTTTAATGGATAAGAAAGACAAAATGTATAATTGTAAATAGTTTAAAAGGGTATTTATTAAACGAACGATATGTACAATAAATGTCTGTCAGTTGGCAATGTATAATCGAAATGTATATATGTATCTAGAGGTAACGAGATAAACGAAAGATTCTGAGAAATTAACACTGATTTTCATTCCTTAAAACAGAATCCCAAATCCGAAAATGTATTGTTTAATTTGCTGTATCTTGGGGGTCAATTAATTATGAAGACAACAATATATTTTCTTACAATACACAAGACATTTCCGCAGACATTATAACAGCAATATTTTTAACGCTTATTCATATGACAATTTTTACACTCAACAGTAAAACTAAACTTGTTTTTCATAGTTACCTATGATAATGTAAAACAAAGTTAATTACTACTATATGCTGCAAAGTTACCGCTGCATAGTGGTACTTAGCTTTGTTTTACATTTAATTTTTCATGAAAAGGCCTGATTAATCTGAAAAGCTAAATATGAAAACTTATCCAAACCAACTTTCCCCTTCTTAATTTTAAAATTAGAGGGATACAATTTTTACGACTTTAGGAGCAAACATCTTATCAAACATTTACTAAAAACCAAAGTGTTTTAAAAACATTTTTTTAAGAGCTGTATAGTTATTACTCAAGTTGAAATGTATTTTTGAAAATCAATCAAAGCGAAAACATTTAATGCTGATAATGTCTACCGCGTTATGTCGTCGTGTGTACACTCTTAGTTAGTCTACTATATTTGATTAAAAGACATGAAACGACTTCGTGAAGTAATCGAAATCCATTATATATACAAAACCAGCAATCCAATCATTCACCTTCCATACATTTGCATGGAACTACAGTTAATGAACGAACACAATGTGCACAGCACATGTTATTGTTGTATTAACCGTGAACTCTTATAAACACTCGCACACTAAAATGACGCAGGAAGAAGATGAATCAACTCAGTACATTACAGAGATTAATGAAGTGAATTTAAATTGCTCTCTTTGTTGGATGAAAACATCATCTGCCTAGTTTTTACCCTACTGTGCTGGGGTTGGCTTCTAGCCTAGCTGGATGCAGCTAAATACCAATATTTTACATGGAACGACTGGCTACCTGACATCCACAACCCAACCCAATAAGAACTGCCACTCAGGTCGATCTTTAGGTAAAGCTGTGCTTGCCTAAGTTGGTCGGTGGATGGGTGACCGCCCGACATACCGAGTTTCCTCCGTGCCTCGGAAAGCACGTTTAGCTGTTGGTCCCGGCTGCCATATATAGATCTTTGCCAGTCGTTACAGGTAGTCAGTGACCTGAAATTCTGACATCCAGTCTTACCAAAGAGTATCGTATTACCTAGTATTAACTGGGTTGTGGAGGTCAGATAGGCAGTCGCTCCATGTAAAATACTGGTACTCAGCTGCATCCGGTTAGACTGGAAGCCGACCCCAACATAGTTGGGAAAAGGCTAGGCAGATGATGATGACTATGATCCCCTTGATAATTCAGTTTCTCATACTTTCGGGCCACTGATTACTTGTATCGACCGTCAAAGATCTTCAAATGACAATCGGAGACACGGAGGAAACTCAGTTTGCAATCGGTGGTAACCCACCCAATGACCAAACCCGCGGCAAGCCCTGCTTAACCTGAAAATCTACCCAAGTGTTTGTTATTATTTAGTTACGAGCTCCTCCTCCATGAGATATTGTAGGTAAAAAAGTCATATTCTTACTTGTTTAGAACCAAACCCACATCTTTGAGTTCCATTTATTGTTCAGGCTAACAAGAGAAAATTCATTTGACTTAGTAATGCCAATGCCATTTTTGGGTTCATTTAAGATTCAACCTCCCAACATGCTTACTTAGAAACATTTTAGGTTTAACCCTCAAACCTATAAAGCAAATAATATATCAAGTACCTACAGCCCGAGACTTTCAGGACACAGTTTTACCGGCACTGTATGTATGTAGTTTTTGTATTGACTTCGTTAATTTTCAATCACAATCCAGTGGCCGTGTGCTCGGCTTGTGATGACGCTGTAAGTGTTGAAAGTGAGAAAAATTGAATCCCGAAGCTACGGCTTGCTTCGAAGTCAGTTATAAGCTTACAGGCGGCTGCTTCAACGTTATAAAGCGGGCGGTAGGTGGACGCGTGCTATGTTTGCTGAAAAATTGTGATGGATAAACGATAAACGGTATTAGATCTGGGAGCCTAAAATGGCTGCTTTAGCAGGATCGTGGATAAGCACAGACGCAGTTAATATCAAAAATTGTCACTTGCTTGTAAATTGGCACTGACCACTCTCGAATTATAACGCAATTCATATTATTTTCCTATTAGGATTCTGCTAAAGCAGTCATTTCAGGCCCCCAGATTTTTTTATATTTATACAAAACTGTATCAGCATAGATTTATTTCACAACGTCTTTAACATAGATTTGCAAGTTATTCAATCGAGATATTCCTTCCAATAATTTAAAAGGGGTTGTCAGAGATACAGGATGCCACCTGCTACGATCTTGAGGAAAGCTCAATAATAGGTACACGGCTTATTTATGCGTCAGGTTAGTATTTCAGAATAAATCAAAAATACAGTTTTATGTTTTAACGGTTTACAACTAAACTTATTCTGTCACTTACGGGATATCTACCGCAATAATAATGAAAAATCTAATAATGGATAATCACGGAAGATATCCCGTAACTGAGTACTTATAAGTTAGGGCAAAAAAGATTTTTGCAACAAAGTGTGTTGAAAAAATCTGCCCTATGCTCATAAAATGGCTCTAATTTCACCGCAATTAGGCACATAATGACACCTGTAATCAAACTGTGACCTTTTTCATTGCTATTATTCACAAGTGAGTTATAGGGTTTTTTTATTTTATTGGTTGAGTTGCTTTATTCTTAAAAAAGTTTCGATACAAAAAAGATCGTGTTCGAAAATAAATGAACATACCTATTGTTTGCTCATTTCATGTCAACTTCATATTTAAATCGATAATTTCAAATTATACGTTTTTAATAAATAAAACTTTCACTCAAATATAACTTTTTTGTTTTCTCTGTAATAAAGAAAACTTTGAATTCCCCATTTTCTACGTGGCTAATACGCTATCCGCGAAAAGCCAAAAAAAAAGAAACCTCATTTTTTTGGTCTATGGCTGATCGCCATTGTTAGATGCGCGTGCCTAAGAAAACTGTTTAATTTTTCCCGCCATTGCGAAAAAAATTTCACAACTCGTTTTCATAGTTGAAAATGCTTTTTAGTATTATTTTCTTCTTAAGTGTGTTGAAAAAGCCCCATGATACACGTGTGTATTGATTTTTACATTACTCATTTGTACCATAATGTACTATTATCATGTTGAAATTGTGTAACTTACTGAATCTGTACACACAATTAATGTAGTAGGTACCTAAATTATGAAAAGTAGATATTGAGTAATAAGCATTTTAAAAAAGTTCATATGTTCGAAAAAAATAGAACAATATACCTAATAACAAAGTGTGAGTGCGTGTCAATATATTTCTAGTCACGACAAGATTTTAATTTAACGGCGAAAAACCGCCCTCAGTAACAATTTCGAACACCTACCTAAAACAGACAGTAAAAACAAAAAAACCATTCTGTAAAAGTACAAAAGGTCATCACAAAGGTGTAAGGGCGTTCAGGCATTAGTACATAGATGCGTATGGGCCGCTGTGTGGGCGCTATCAATTGTGTTTGCTGCTGCTGATCTAGTTAGCTGATTGCAGGCACCGCGGTCGCGCCGTTCCTCAAACAACCGGTTGGATACCTGAAGAGGTGGATATAACTATGGTTTTGCGAATATTTTGAAGTTTTTATGGTTATACGTAAGGGTATTTATTGGTGTGTGCTAGCTGACATGTGACAAAAATGTAATTTAATGTAATAGATTTTTTGTTAATATTATCTGGCACACTAAATTGTATCGAAACTGGTTCTACTTACCTAATAGACAGATGAGTTAATAATTTTTAGCTTGCAGTTTGTTACATGCCTTAGAAAAACCAGAAAATGTGGTTGTTATTGTATGATGTACTCGATGCGAACGAGTCGGTTATGAATAAATGCCATTGCTGGTGCGCCCTAAGCTCCATCGAAAGCAATGATCGGCCAAAGTCATAGTCGGCTCATCTCTAATTTAATTTCCTTATAATAAAGAGCAATTGGAGGAGCTCGTGGCTTAATAAGACCTGCCACTTGGGTCGATCTTTAGGTAAAGCTGTGCTTGCCTAGGTCGGTCTGTGGATGGGTGACCGCCCGACATACTGAGTTTCCTCCGTGCCTCGGAAAGCACGTTAAGCTGTTGGTCCCGGCTGCCATATATAGATCTTTGGTAGTCGTTACAGGTAGTCAGTGACCTGAAATTCTGACATCCAGTCTTACCATTACCAAAGAGTATCGTATTACCTAGTATTAACTGGGTTGTGGAGGTCAGATAGGCAGTCGCTCCATGTAAAATACTGGTATTTCAGCTGCATCCGGTTCGACTGGAAGCCGACCCCAACATAGTTGGGAAAAGGCTAGGCAGATGATGATAATAAGGAGCAATTGTATTATCATCCACCGGGCACAAATCCAGACTACTGAGTGAGTATATTTCATCAAAAAATTTTCAGTAATTTTTATGAAATAAACTCACTAATACTTTCCTCGTCCTGGAAATCGAATCTAAGACCTCATGTTCAGCCTTCCCACCATTAGATCAACGAGGCAGTCCAACGATAACTGCAACCCTCCTTTGTAAATGTCTTCATAAAGGGTTCAGGTATCTAAAAACACAATTTTAATTATTAGTTCACGCAATCTTGTATTGTTGCACTCAAAACCAAATTAAAAAATAACTTTCTCTATACACCTCCATCCTTCAAGATTCGCTTCAAAACCCTCCTGTAAAACAGAAACAAAATGAATTAAAAATAAAACTCATTATAAAACTCTGTCGCATACATTAGTGAATAGAAGCACCACATTACACAAACCTTTGATTCGAGCACTCGTTACGTTATGACTTACTTTTTGGTCCAGCCATTTCCCATACAGTGTACAACCAACCTATTTGGCCGTATTAAAAACTTGTGGCCAGACGGGCGCGTCAGTGAATATATTCTGAATTTGAAATTTTGTTTGAGTCAATGGAACGTACGTTTTCAATGCGCAAGTGATTACAGTATGGAGTTTGTCTATGGGTGCTGTTTATGTTTACAGTTTTTCCATGTTTTTGTAGATTCAGATTCCTATCTACATATTCCTATAACAGAGGAAAATTAACGAATAGTCCGATGAGTGCCTTTAGTTCTGTTTTTCCCTTTTGCTTTTGTTTATTGTCTCTGGCATGACTTCCTTTGTGAGGCAAACTAAAACAAAACTCCATTGTGCTCACCTATTTAGTTTTTATCTTGTAATGCACCGACATGTGTGCTTATACCACTTTTTCTCTTTAACTTCCTATTACTGAGAACTTTTTCTGTGACGTAGATTGCATGAAAGTATTCTGCTGAAAATGAAAAAAATCAAAACAAGTTACGGTCATGCAAGATGATGAATTTATCGAGGTATTTATTAAATGAAAGTAGGTCTTAATCAAAGTCAATTTCTAGTAAAAATCCCTCTTCGATACCTCACGCCATTCATAGAAAAGTCGATACCGTTTTTGATATCCTCTCTTAGAGAGGGTCTGTAGATTTTTTCCAGTAAATGTTCAATTATAAAATTCATTTATTCAGGTAATTTTTAAACCCGTTGCCATTTGTCAATCACAATAATATAGACATGAATGAAATAAAATAAAATATTAAAATTTGGATAAAAACAATAATAAATTACATTACGAATAGAATTAAATTAAAAACAATACACACAAACATACAATTAAAAGTCAGTACAAAGTCAAATTACATTCAATTAAAATTCACATAATATTCTAATACACCCGAAGTCTAGTAAGTATAGGTACTTATCCTGAAATTAGCTTTGATTCATAAAAATAATGTTACCTCTGCTATTTGTCATGTGAGTGTACTATTAGGTACCTACACCCCTTTTTTTTGGGGGGGGGGGGGGAAATCATCAAATAACCCCTCCCGCTCTTGGGCAGAGCGAAAGGGAGTGTCAGACTTCTACTGACTAAAAACCACCCATGTTCCTTCTTAGTCCTTCATGTCGAGGCCGCGGTATCTGCGAACAACCCGCAGCCCACCTCTGTATAACCCTTCGGTGTGATATTATGTATTTGTCATAGTAATTTACGCAAACACACGGGATTTCTTAATTGCAATGCATGACTGGTGGTCTTTGGTAGGTAATTACACAATTTTATAAATAACTGTTTGGATAACAGACGACACGGTTGGCGCAGTGGCTAAGCTATCGGACTGCTGCGCTGCGTGTCGCGGGCTCGATCCCCGCACGGAACAAATATTTGTATGGCCTACAGATAGTTGTTTCGGGTCTGGGTATGTGTGAATGTGAGTTTAAATGTTTGTGAACGCACCCACAATACAGGAGAAATTCCTAGTGTGGGGCAACGTTTATTTTTAAAAGAAAGAAAGAAAAGAAAAAGATAGTTGCATCGTCAGAGGCACTTTTCAGATCGTCGAAGTGTACCTTTGAATGGAAAACCAATACCAATAGCTAAAAACTGTATAGGCAATCCTGGTATCGAGACAAAAGGCTCACTTTCGGTACAACAGCTCGCAACTTTACTTACCTTTAAGGATAAAAACGAAACGGCCTACGTTACGTAAAAATAAAAACGTTTTAATTCCACCGTGTCGCAATGCAGGAACCGCGGCTTAACCCGCCGCCGCCGGCTAGCGAGCGACAGCACATATCGATAAGATCGACATCGCACCAATCGCACCAGCTTTTATTGTTTTAACCCGTTTCAACCCGTTCATCCTGCCTGGCGGAAGATTGCCGCGGGCTCGACCCGGCAAAAATCTAAATGGAGGTATCCTAAATGTCGATGGATTTATCGTACAGATATCACTTAGCACCCTTTAGATTGTAAGTAATGTTTTATTGGTAGAGTGTTTTTCGGGAGTGCTGTGAAAGGATTACTAATTCAACTAATTTAAAAAAAACTCAGATTGACGTGTGTGCCATCATCTATGGAACTTAATATTTCCCCAATGAAATGACTAATTACCATTATTTTAGAAAGGCAATCAATCTCAACTTCCATTCCATACAAACAATTATAACGTAACGATTAGAATCAATAATAAAGTTCGCAAAAATCCCCAAAAATATAACAGACAAATCCCTTGTCATCCCACTCGAAAGTCAAAGAAATCTCGCTGATAAAATTTTAATGCCTGTATAAAAAGGCTATAAATTTGATTTACGCGCCCCCGGCCGCTGTAACGGGGTAATATCGAAAAATAACATGAGATAATGTTGGCTTACAGAGTAGGGCCAGGGTTGGATTAGGTGATATTTGCGTTCGGAATGTATGGAGGCAGCGACCGCGGCGACTCGGCGCGGTGTCCGGAACGCGCGTTGACGCGGTGCCAGTTAGGACAAATAAACTGGACCCGTGATATGTCTGCGAGTCCATTTGGGAGTCAATAAGTTGTAGACTATGTCACTTTGTCATTAAGTTCAGATATTACATAATTAAAACATTACTCAAGCCTACAGTTTGCTTAAGTAATGCCAGGGGAGAAATCTCAATGTAAATCATAAAAATAAATGTAATATATTTAAATGCAAAAGTAATGTGTTGTTTTTAAAAACCAGACGGGGACGCGAACTTACCTCATGAAACACATAAAATATTCGCAAAGAAAGCACTTGGATATAATAAATTCCTTATTGGGCCGCGGCAGGAACACAAAATGAGTAGAAGAAGCCACTTAAAAAGATTGGCACTCAACGAACCGGCATAATCTATGCAAATTACGTCAAATTAGGAGTCGTCAACACGCTTTGCCTCCTCTACGTAATTTTGAAGGCAAACCCTCCTTTATTATTAATATTTATTCCTCTCCTTCCGTCCGAGATGGGGAAAAAAATAAATTTCGCCGAAACACTTCGATCGACTAATGAATCGGATAAATAAATTGATGGCAACATTTCAGATTCACATGTATGTAGGTTTTCTGAAATTGTTCGAGAGGGTTAATTGGATATTATGATTCTGTATTCCATGATCAGTTGGTGCGATACTTATCGTGGCTACTACACCTAGTCTGTAAAGAGTTGACTACAATAGAAAAATCTTATCGCAAAGAATTAGACCATTATGGCAATGTGTCGAAAGTCTCTTATCATTTTCTGGCTTCTCTTTTTCTTTGATAAAGTTGACTGAAAAACAAAAAACAAAAATTTGTTAGCCTAGTGACAGTAGAAACTTCAACACAATATCAACGAAATATTTTCAGACATAGTGTAAGCAGTCATGTTACAACGTCAAAATACTCAAGGCTCATCTGCCTAAAACATGGAATATAGCTCCTAGCGTGACGGACGCCATGTTACTATTCGGAGAATGCTTGCTTCAACAATGCACGATTGAGCTCTGAAGCGGCAATTATTTGCTGCACAACGTATATTTTAGTAGCCCATTTTTCTGCACTGACTATCAATACTTCCGAGCTGAAACTTGAGTGGCCTAGTTACTGTACTGGCTGTCAAAGTAAAAACTTATTCCTCTGTAAACTTCACGAGTTTTTGTACTTTGATTCTTGATCGATATTTGAAGGCTTGCGATTTTGATACCTACTTAGAATTGTAGTCCAATGTCTTAAAGGAATATTTATTAAAATTTCATAATTATCATCAACCACAGTCTTCTAACAAAACCACTTTACCTCTTTGTTGGTGCAAATTTCGGGCTCCCGTGTCACCATGTTTATTGAATTTTAATACTTATCAATTAGCTTTATTTTAGCGGAGACTAAACTACACGAGAGATGTAAACCACCAACAGAATTCCGTTATTGACACTTCTCGTCTCCTCTTATCTGGAAACGGTTTAGCAGAGAGGAGAGGAGGTCTTGTAATTGTTTGGGTCGCGAGGCGAAAAGAGACGTGAGTGGCCCACGATAACAACTGTCTGCTGTGATCAGCTTGCGGTGAATGGCGTGCCGCTTTGCACATCTCAGCACAGCTTCGGTGGATACACCCTAGCTCTTATGCATCTTCTCTTCTCTCCTCGTCACAAATCGCGCTTTAGTAAAGTCTGGGCTTTAATGACGTAAGTGTAACGCTCATCTGACCCCCTTCAGGTTCATTGAAACAGGTTATTCATATATTTTCGTAATATTTCTCATGTTATTGAGTGAAAAAATTCGGCCGTATGCATAATTAATGAGAGCATGAATTTCAGACCGAATTATTGACATCATATTTCGTAACTTGAAATTAAATATTTAACTACCCTGTATTAAAATTGAATATGAAGTTCAGTATTAATTAGTTCTTGTTAATTAGCAGTAAAGTAACCATTTCTGATACACATTTTTATTTCATTTGGTCGACAATCTGAGCGAAGCGCAGAAAATACATTTCAAAAGCAATATTCTCGTTCAAATTACAAGAATTTTTAAACCAGTTTTGGAAGTATCATCTGATGAACACAGTTTTAAAATTCCTATTTTTTAAAACGTGTGACACTGGTATCAAAAGCAAAACTATTGATTTTCTAACTATATTGTACATGTATTGATAATCTTATACACACTACAAGCGATACTACTTATACACACTAGAGATCAGTTCGAGGTTCAGTTTCTAGGTCGGGCTAAGTTTTATTTGATTTTCCATCAACACTTTCTCAGTAGTAGCCATGAAGGCAGAAAAACAATGTTTTTTATTATCACAGATACACCTCTACCTAAGCCCTCGGTGATTCCAGGTGTGATGACATTATGCATGTATATATACAACTTTGTTAATAATATTCGGATTTATAAGAGTGTCCACTCTTCATTGAGTTTCTTGCCCGTTCTTCTCAATAGGATGTACGCTAGGGAATGGGCAACTACAGTACACTTAATTATTATGACTGGGACTGTAGGTTATTTTATTTTGTATTTGTTCGATTATTCAAAAGTGTCTGTAACTGGCCTACTTGAAGCAAATGTTTTGATTTTGATTTTGTTATATCTAAAGTAATCGACTTTAAATAAGCGTATTGTCTTAGCTGCAGAACTTTAAAAAAATACACACGCACTCTGTTATCTATATTATATAGGTAAACCTAAAAGTAACAGAATTACCTATCTAATAACACCACATCTGCAGGTTTATGACCTCCAACAAAACAAAACACGATCCTACTATAACCAAGAGTTTATAGAAAGTCGGCAACTAACAAGCCAACGGGCGGCAAACATAAAAGGGCAAACGTAATAAAAAATCATAAAATGACCCAAAATATTGTTTGTATAATACCCGTAACTAAACGGAGTTTTAAAAATATTCCCCTAGCCTCACAAATGCTACTGGTTTTGTAAGAAACTTACCTTTGTGGTGATACAATAATTTTCTCTAAAACAATTATTTTTATTAGGCACTTTCTTAGGGAGAAAAAGTTTTTTTTTATTTGTGTGGCAATAAAATTTAAGAGAAATGTTGTTTTAGGAAAAATAAACAGGTTTATGGATACCTACATATTTTATCTCAAAAATTGATAGCATCTGGTAGGTACTATTTGACATATCGTAAACCACGTAGCCTTTCGTAGCGGTTTCGTAGGCCTGTGCTACAACAGGCCTTGCTACGACGCCTACGCGTATCAGTCTCGTAAACGAATTATAGAGACATGAGTGGTAAAATTATGATACACATTTTCTGATTACTTTCTTGTTGTATTTAGAGGGATCCATCACGAATTAAGAACGACTAGTTGTTCAAAGTGAAGAAACACCTATTGAGGTCTGTCCGTGGATTGGTAACCATCTATTACATCACATCGCTGTATTATGGAAACCACGTTATGCTGGTGAAAGCCGATGCTCATGATCTATGACACGTTTTGTTTTCGTATATTTTTATTAATTTGTTAAAACAAAAAACACACATCCGATATTTTTCGATAATCTAACGGACGGACTAAACAGAATCATATTTTTTTTAGTCAGGAAAAATCCCTATCCTGGAAGCAATACAGTTGAAGATTGACATGATCTTGTTATACTGAACTGAATATGTTGGTAATAAAATAAGCCTGCCTCGTCGCCAGTCAAGTGGTGCCAAGCCACTGCTGAGCGTGAGGTCCTGGGTTAAAATAAATGAAGGATTTGTGTCCAATTGATGGGAATAGGTTCGCTAACTTACATGGGTCTTGAAAACGTCTGATGAAATGTATGTGTAATATTAGTTACACCTCTGCCTAACCCTTCAAGGATTTAAACATGTGTCAAATCATTATCATCATCTTCCTGCCCTTATCCCATTCTATTTGGGATTTTTCAACACGTTTTCTTCTTCCATTCTTCCCTGTTACACGTCAAGGTGGCATTTACTCCTTTCTCATCCATATCATTCTTCACACAATCCATCCATCTCAAACGTGTGTCAAATCAAAATAAAATATCACTTCAAATAACCTCTTCCGCCACATTAACCTTCCCTTTAATATAACAACGCAACGACCACTAAAATCTTAACTACCAAAATCTCACATAAACCTCAATTTCAACGATCTTAGAGCCCACAGTTCATAACCCTATAACTACCGCGTCACCAAATCCCACCCGTCTAACCCGTTGCACATACGCAAATTGCACACGCCTAAATGGGTTTCGGCGTCCATCTACTGGGCGGCTAGTCATTAACTCACGGAAGCAAGTACAGCGGACCAATTTCCCCAACCGGTTGCCAATTAACAGCACTTGGGTGCCGGCGAACTGGCCGCCGGGTTAGCAAGGCGGTCGAAGGGTTAGCAAGATGCTTGTTATGATTTACGATTGAGGAAAGAGGGTTGGGTCGTTTCGGAGTTCGTGAGCGTTTGAGGGTTAGAATGTTGTAAGTTTTGAATGTTCTTGTGTGGTGTTTGGGGGGGAGGTGGATATTACTGTGACGGCTTTAAGAATTTGTAAATGGTTTATAAGTTTTTAATGATAAATGTTCGATAGTCAGTTTTCAATTTTGGTTTTAGTTTGAGAAATCCTCAGTTGCGTCGCCTCGCATTACTGAGAATTTGTTACTGAACTACCTAACATTTATTTGGATATTTAAAGCAACGGCGCGGTTTGCTGCTGCGCTGCGTGTTGTGAGTTCGATTCCCATACGAAACAAACACGATATAAGAGAATTTCTAGTGTCACAAAAGTACGTATGAAAATTACTTAAACAATTATCGTTCTGATAAAATTATTAAGTTCTCAGATTGCCTTAACTCAATCACAAAATTGTAACGTAATGAAGGTTGAATTCGGTAACATTAATTTATTAAATTGCATTTTAAGTTCCGACGGTAAACTTATCGAAAATACAGAACTTATTTCGATTTACAAACGTAACATTTATCCCATAGCACTGCGGTAATTGGGCCCGCTTTAAACATTAATTTACTTTAAAACAAGTTTAAATAAAATCCAACGTGTTTGCGCACGACTAACGGTGAACCTTTTTAATGCAAAATTTTTACTGTGCCATATAAAAATGTCTTTATTTACTTAGGCAATAGTCCCAAAGCAATTGGCCCAAATCGGTAAAAAGTAGAGCCCAGAATTGCCCAAAAGTAATGCATTTTTTTACAAGAGCCTTTCTACAGTTATAAATATGTAAATATTATGCAACTTAAATGGGGCAGACTGGAAGAAATTGTTGCAAAAAAGTTGAAACGGTACTAAGACAATGGGTGTTCGCAGTAAAGAAATGCAGTTAGAAATTATTATTGTGTAACGGAGTCATTAAGTTTTTTAAGTTAAAAAAAAAGTATATCTGTAACATCGTTTTTTAGTGAATGTCCATGTTTTTGTAAACACTTAGCGTCTGGCAAATTTTACGCTACTTTCTGGGAATATTAAATAGCGATGTATTGTTTGTATCAGTCTTGCTTTCTCCCGGTCTATTTATATTTCACAATGCATTTGTCGTAATTTTTTTTTTGGTCTGAGCACGTGACTTTTCTGCTCGGAACATTTTTCACTATATTTCTTATGAGATGGGATTATAATCAGTAGTGTGATATAATAAGCCTTAAGATTAATCATCATTAGCCTAGCTTTTTACCTACAAGATGTAGCTAAAAGCATTTTACAAGGACCGACAGCCTGCCTGACCTCAGCAATCTAAAAGCATAACGCAATATCACGCCTGTAATCCCCATAATATTAGGGAGAGGTGTACCTTATAGTACACCCACATTTCGCCAGTTCTGTTTAGTCCCATCACGATACAGTCACAGTGAGGCACGTGTCGATTAGTTACATTTTACAACAAAAATTGTACTTTATCAGTAATTTTTTTCTGTCTACCATATTCAAAACCACGTCGCAACCCTCCACCACTTTTTTTTTAATGGGACAAGCCCGCCACACTATTCCCAAACCACTGTAACTTCTGTAAGCCAGAATCAACAGTGGCGACCAAAAGAAAAGCGCCGAGACAATGAAGCCCGACGAAGTCCCAGAGAAACGATTAAACTGTCTTGGATCCCGCAACGAAATTAATCAGAAAATAATAGCAGAGGAGTAGGAAAAAACATAATTTCCACTTCCCTCCGTATCAGCAGGAGACAGAACAGAACAAGGCCAATAGGCACACAGGGACGTATACAACTGGGATAAGCCCAGTTGCCTAGCACCACGGATATTATTGTCATTAATATTACTGGGTCCTAAGTTGTGAGCTGTTATATTTGATTCCAATAATAGGTATGACAAAAATGCTTGAACGCACGGAAATTTGTTCTAGTTTCTACAAGGTCCGTATAGTAAATAACTCCGGATGTAACCTGTACATTATCCAACATAATATTACGTTCATTCTTCCAAAGACTACACTCCCATAAAATATGATGTGCGGATTGTTCATTTTCGCAGTCAGATGTAGAACATTGACAAAAAGGCGAGGCAACAAGCTTGAAGGAAAATAATTTACTTTTAAAGTTACCATGACCTGTGAGAAATTGGGCAACACAGTGATCCACCTCCAGCCATGTCCTGGCCAGCCGCTCACGAACGGATGGAAAGAACTGGTGGAGGTGTCGGCCTTTGATGGAATTATCCCACCTACATTGCCATTCAGACAAAAGTTCCTCCCAGACGTCAGTCTGTGGTTTTAGTAATCTAGCTATTTTAGCACGGTCACGTTGCATTAAAAAGTCTGCGTCCGCGGTCTCTCGTGCGCAGTAGTACATTGAAGCACGGCGCTGCACTTCAAGATCGACTGGAAGTACCCCTGCCAGTACCGGTAAGGCTTCAGTACTAACCGTCCTATACGCTTTACACAAGAAAATCAAGGCCAACCGCTGGCTTTGAAGTAATTTACGTCGTACCGCTCCTATAGTGGCCCTATCGGCCCATACTGGTGCCCCGTAGCACATACACCCCAAGTAAGTAGCCCCATAGATAGTCTTTAGAGTTAAAAATGACAAACCCCACGTAGATTTGGATATTCTCGTTAAGGCATAAAAGTTCTTTTTAGCTTTTTCACCGACGGTTTTTATGTGTTCAATGAATGAAAAATTCTTCTCTAAGACAAACCCAAGGTAGCACCACCACTTCTTACCACTCGCATTATGATAACTTTCCTTTCACCTTCCATTATTAAATTTAGTAACAGGTGAGTTCTTGAATATGAATGAGGTCCCCGCAACCAGGGATGTTATGGAGCTCCGTAACTGTACCCGAAACTATCGGATACCCGAAATAAAAAAATATCTGTAACCGTAACCAAAACCGATTGAATATCTTTGGATATTTTCGGGTAAAGGTTGAGACTAAATTATTATTCATTATTTTTACAAAATATTTGTTAGGGGTATTTTCAAATAATTGAGGGGATTTTAGAGGTTATTGATTTTAATTTTAGGGATGTTTGATTTGCTCGGCCGAGCCGTCACTTATCAGTTGGCAGATTATGTTGTAAGATTCTGATATCCGTAACCGAAATTATCTGAAACTAGCGGGAAATCCGAAATAATTTCATAGCAGTAACCGTATCCGAAACCGGTATAATATTATCCCTACCTATATCCGTATCCAGATCCAAAATTTCATAGCCGTAACATCCCTGATGAGGTCCCCGCAACTCCTCGCGGTTCCTCGCGTTTCGTCGCGTTTGTGGCAATAGAATTCAGTTTTATTTGCGTATTCACTCAAGTAACTGACGGGAAACACGCAAGAAGTGTGAAAACTATTTTTGTGTGAATAAAAATATGGGATGGGTATCTGGGAGAGACTTTTGTTCATTCATTTATTTTATATTAAGGTTTGTTTTGGAGGGCCATACGTTTTTTATTATTAATATATTTCAAAGTTATCCATTTTATTAGACAATTTTATTGGGGTGGATCGTCACCGTTCCGCTCGGGGCAGAGCGGAAGGGAGTGTCAGACTTCTACTGACTAAAAACCACCCATGTTCCTTCTTAGCCCCTGTGCCGAGGCCGCGGTATTTCGAACAACCCGCAACCCCGACGGGACCCGTAGCCCCAACGGGTTCAATAGACACCTTGAATAATAACCACTTACTGATGGACAGACACCAACACATCAAGCTACTTCGATCTGTCAAATATCTTAAACAGATTTTGAACTTTATCGCTAAAGATTTAGGGTAAGGTTGAGGTTTTAGGTAGCTTTAGGTATGTGCTGGCGTCTGTACTAATGATAAGTTAGAATATATTATTTTAACGTATCTATAATGTATATTTCATTAAAGTAAATCCATTCATAACAGCTTAACAAAACATTTTCCAGTAGGTAATACGCGATGACTAGTGAACCACGTAATTTTCCACGACCAAAGCGAAACATATTATTTCGCCGAAAAACAAAACACAGCAGAACAGCTCAAAAGAGCAACGAATGGAGCTAGCGAACGAATTAGTCAAATAAACACCTAGTGAGCCAAAACAGTCGACGGTCGGGCAAAAATAAAAAGCAAAATATTCCGCCTAATACTGAAATGCAACGATTTTTTCCTCACTCGTCCGCGGCGAACAAATTGAAATTCATTAGTACGTGGGTACGGGGCTCAGAGAGGGTGTTAAGGAAAATTAACGAGCTATATATGAATTAACACTCATACCGTGACCGGCGGCGGATCAATACGGAATCAGCGACAGTTTTATGAAACGGTTTACTGTGGTGTGTGACTTAACTTGGATAACGAGTCGCTTGATACATTTTTGTGCGCTTTATAGTACTGTGAGCGAAATAGATAAGTACCTACCAACCTAACCTTTAACTAGTTCTGCATAATAATATCGGTACCGACTTGTATGCGTCCGTCAGAAATGATTGGGGACAAAAGTCATACCATTACGTACCCGCCAAAGGTCAAAGTATCTCCTCTTTGACTCACCGTGCTTGCTTCCTACTATCTAATCCCAAGCCGAAGAGATGACGTTTCGTTACCTTATTTATAAAAGTGCGTTACGTTGTTGAGTTTCATTGAATATATATACCTAAAAAGCACAAAACAATAGTCAACTACGAAAATGCCCTTATTAGTCTAAAAAACACTGATACCTCCTATTTTAACATCTTCAAAGACCCTGACACTTACGCCTTTGCGCTTATAGAATTGGTCAAGACAGCTTTACTGTCGAACTCAAAAAATGTAATTATCACTAATAGCAGAAGAACGATTAAACCCTGGATAACAGCAGGTGCCCTTCGGTGTATTAGACTAAGAAATTCAATCTACCTTAAACTCAAATCAAACCCACATAATCAAATTCTATTGATCACTTATAGACGATATCGGACTTTCTGTGGGAACCTTATAAAAAAACTAAAAAATAAATTTAATAAAGACAAAATCAAAGCATCTGCTAAAAACCCTCGGGCTCTGTGGTCAACCATTAATGACATCACAAATTATAAGCCACCCAGGAGCTCAAATAGCGTCCTACTTGAGATAAAATCGTGTCCCCAAGACTCAGTCAACTATGTTAATAATTATTTTATTAACATTGGACAAGCTCTAGCTCAGAAAATCTTAAATAGTAACGTACCCCCTACATCTTGTAACACAGACAGCCCTAATCTGTCCTCGTTTGTTCTCCTAGACACCTCTCAAGATGAAGTTGAAAATATACTGATGTCCCTAGACTCTGGGAGTGCACCTGGGTGGGACGGAATTCCTACCCTTTTCCTAAAGCAGGCAAAAGAGATCTTAGTCCCACTGATCTGTGACCTGGCCAACCTATGCTTTAACACAGGTATCTTCCCCTACCTCCTTAAGCGCTCCGTTGTTACCCCTGTGTATAAGAGTGGAGATAAAGACGACGTTAACAACTATCGGCCAATTTCTGTGTTGACCTCCATTTCTAAAATCATTGAGAAGCTCTTGAACTCTAGAATAGTCAACTACCTGACCAAGTATAACGTCTTATCTTCCTCTCAATTTGGTTTTAGAAGGGGAATATCGGCCCAGGATGCTACGGAGACACTTGCTACTATGATAACCAAGGAAGTAGATAAGGGGAACAAATGCCTAGTTGCCTTTCTTGACCTCAAGAAGGCCTTTGATACCGTCTTTATCTCTAAACTTATACACAGGCTGGAGAACATAGGATTTCGAGGTTCTGTTCTCTCCCTTCTCAGCAGTTACCTTCAAAACAGAAAACAGGGGTAAAAATTGGAAATTATGTTAGTGACGAAGAGAACGTGACGTATGGCGTCCCGCAGGGCAGTGTCCTCGGGCCGCCGCTCTTTTTGATCTATATTAATGACCTCTGTAACCTTATTATCAACGGCGCGAGGATACTGTCCTACGCGGATGACACCGCTATTATCTTCTCTGCTAAGACCTGGGACAAAGTTAGGCTGGAGGCTGAGAGTGGACTGGCTAGGGTAGGTGATTGGCTACGTGAGAATCTACTTACGCTAAATACCCAAAAAACCAACTACGTCTGCTTCACTAAATATGCAAACTCTCAGCCTGCGCCTGACTTTAACATTAGAATACATTCTTGTCGTACCCCTACCCTATCTACCTGTAGTTGCCCTGTAATTCATAAAGTAAATTCCGTCAAGTACCTAGGTATTGTAGTAGATCAAAGGTTAAGCTGGTACCCACACCTCGAACTAACTATAGCGAGGGTGAGAAAACTCATATGGGTTTTCAAATCCCTGAGACATATAATGAATGCAGAACTACAGAATAAAATATATATCGCACTGGCCCAATCTGTAATCATATATTGTATCTCGGTATGGGGTGGAGCAGCTAAATCGTATTTTATAGATCTAGAGAGGGCACAAAGATCCTTGATTAAGGTCATGTACTGTAAACCCTACAGGTTCCCTACTGAAACTCTATACGCAATCTCTAAGCTGCTCTCCGTCAGAAAACTCCATATACTACACATGGTACTAAGATATCACAAAATTCTACCCTTTAGCCAGAACAAACTTAAAAAAAGACGTTGTGATATTGTAGCCCCTACATACGCAGCACGTTCAATTTTTGCTAGTCGTCAAAATGTAACTCAAGCCCCACGCGTCTATAATAAAGTAAATCGCATACTTAACATTTACCCTATGCAGCTGTACGAGTGTAAGAAGACATTAACTGAATGGCTCTTCACACTTAATTATGATGCCGTTGAAGACATTTTGTCGACTCTGGGTTGAGCGTCATGCATACTGACACACACACACACACACACACACTCACACAAACATACTTACACTCCAACACACACACACTCCAACACACACACACACACACACACTCCAACACACTTCCACACTCATTCACACATACACACGCCCACTCACACATGCACCCACTCATACACACAAAATATACACCCACACACTTATGAACACACTTATAAACACATTTATACTAAACACACTGCCATAAACACAAATCTCATTTTCTCTTTTATTCATAGTTCTTTTTTTTTATTAGTTTTATTAAAAAAATGTGTAACTTAAACATAATTAGCACAGATAAAAAAAAAAATTGTTAATTAATTCGAGGAAGAGCGAGGTTTATCCCATCACAAGTATCTTCGGATTACTTTCTGGGAAGCCCCGGCAACTTAAATGTATAGATTTAAGAAAATAAACACATTTTTATTTATTTTTTTTATTATTATTGAAAAAATCCTGAACGAGTCGAGTTGATGTGTTAGATTATATTGGTGAGCAGTAACCTCAAGCGAAATATAATTATAACTTTGGCAGTTATTGCGTTATCTTCTTCTTATCGCGTGGGCAGTAAGGTCTAACGACCCCACACACCCTTTTTTTCATCATCATCATCAAATAACTCTTCCCGCTCTTGGGCAGAGCGAAAGGGAGTGTCAGACTTCTACTGACTAAAAACCACCCATGTTCCTTCTTAGCCCTTCATGTCGAGGCCGCGGTATCTCTTGCGAACAACCCGCAACCCCGACGGGATAATCTTATTTTGGTAGGTGATGTTCATCAATTCCTTTATTTAGTTTAATTATTTCTTACCCCACACACCCTAGTGTCAGAGTTTCTAAACCACCTTAAGGGCCTCTGACATCCTGTCGGGGCTGCGGGTTGTTCGAAAGACGTACCGCAGCCTCGGCGCAAGGGCTAAGAAGGAACATGGGTAGTTTTTAGTCAGTAGAAGTCTGACACTCCCTTTCGCTCTGCCCAGAGCGGGCGAGGTTATTTGATGATTTCCCAATCCCCAAAAAAAAAGGGTCTCTGACACGGCTTGACGACCGCCATTAGGCGGCCGGGACCACCGGATTCCGTGCCTTCCAAAGCACGGAATCTTCTTTTTATCAGACAATCAGGTAATTCAAGCCTGCAATGTCCTAGCCAAACTGGAAACAACTTTACAAAGTATGCTTCCCGTGGGAATCGAACCCACGACCGCGGTCACAAGGCAAACGCCTAAACCACGTTATGTGATTCACTTACTAATTGTTTGCGTGATCAAATTATACGTTCGTTGCTACGAAAAACATGCCACATGATATTTTATGTTAGCAACGAACGTGTGAATCGCGTCCTATATTAATATCGTCGAAGTTTTTGAAACAGCAGTTCCCCCTTGTTAAAACTTGCAAAAGGGAAACCAAGACTTTGTGGGACTCAATTGTTATCATTGAAATCGGATGCGTACAGGAACCGAACATTATATGAATGTGTCCATATTTCTTATAACTTAGTAGTGCTTGCTTGTTTGTTTGCTTGCATACCTATCTTCTTTGCCCATTGTACTCGTTTAAAAACCACGTGTAAGTAGAAATACGATTTCCATTGTTGACATATCAGATCAAAGTTAATTTAAATTCGTCATTACTCTTAATTAACTTAATTAGCGATTTTCAACTGTTTGGGACTTTCAGAATATTATCCCATTTTATGTAGGCAACCATGACATAATCATAACTTTCAGCCTTCTCATTCATTATTATTACTGAAATTGACTTTTTGGGTTGTACCTAATAAGCATAACCAGCCCACTACTAAGCATAATTTTCCCACTGTTGGGACACAGGCTTCCTCGCTTTGGGATGGAATGGCCCATATTCCACCACGCGGGCTCTTGGCGGATTGTACTTAATAAATGATACAAACTTTACCTCATAGGTCGAGTGGCCACAAGCGCGACTGCTGAGCATGAGGTCCTGGGTTCGATTCCCGGGTCGATCAAAGTGTCATTGGGTTTTTCAATCGGGAATTTCTCAGTAGCAGCCACGGACTCTGTATTTGAGCTCGGCTGACGGCAATAGGCTTGCCCTCTATTACATAGAACTTAAACATAACTGGCGAGGTGTACTGTTTAGGTACACCTCTGACTAACCCTTCGGAGATTACCTGCGTCATGTAATATCATGTTAAAAAAAAAGAAATAAAGAAAAGCATTTTATCCTAAGCATAACCATATTAAAAGCTTAACCAGCAATCAAATAAACAACATCATAAAAACAAAAACAAGCTCATTAACAACTCGTTTCATTGCATGACACATTTCTTCCTAATCCAGTTCACAACAAGATTACGGCTACAAAAAGAATCCAGTCGCACGGTGAATAGGGGTCTTTAATCTATCCAAATCCGTCCCCAAATAGCTGAGATGGTGCATAGACGGTGCGGATTAAGCGCGACTTTGTCTTACTCAACAGCTTACGCGTTTAACGCAAGTCAATCTGTTCTTAGGAGCCGGGACATGCACATGACTTGCCCTTGTTCCGGCTAAGTCTTCAACATTATCTCACTGTTAATGATTTTTATTAAGAGACTGGTGATTAAGATTTGAAGAGGCTTTGAGGAAAGTGGTTGAGGAAAGGTTGCGTATGACGTAGGCTAATTAAACGGTATTAAAATAGGTTGAGGTACTACTTTTATGATTATTCATTTTATTAAGCTTCACAATCATGATCAGTCTGGTTTTAAAATGTAGGAATGATTCTATAATTTAATTTTTATTCGTAGCTTTTACGACCACATCGGAATATTTTGAAACCACACAAGAGATATGATTGAAGAGATTTCTTTAGAAATAAGCACCCCCTTGTACGTATTATTGGATATTTTTTAAGGTTTTTATTTATGCCAAATAAACACAATTATCTTTATTTTCTTTCTGTCTCATTTTACATATTTTCTGTTCCGTGACGTACAGAAAACATCAGCTTTATGGATCAATATTTGCCAACTCAAATCACACATTCAGCAGCAACAACGTATCTAGATTTTCTAGAAACACATTACCGGAACACTAATCTATTAGCCTGTTTGTGGAAGCCTAGGATGAAACGTAATGTCATCAAGGTAATGTGCTGCAGTCGTACTGTGGTAATCCTGGTTAATCGGGACGTCAAACTGGACCTCAGACGGGTCTGTATAATGCTGGAGCTCATTACAAACTCATGGGGAGTAGTGTAGCAGTTAAGGTATTCCCATAATATATTTGTATTTACGAATATCTCATGTTTCACCAAATTATTGATACGTTCTGTAGTTATCCTCTTGTGAACGTTTTTTTTTATAATATTATGGACATGTGATCCGAAGAAATGAGGAAAATATAGTACACACTACATATAGAGTAGATGGTTGTAAGAGTGGAGGAAGACCAAAGAAACAATGGATGGACCGTGTGAAGAATGATATGGCTAGAAAGGAGGTGACTGCTGAGATGAAAAGTAATAGAGGAGTATGAAAGAAGAAGACATGCTGCGCCGACCACAAATGAATTGGGATAAAGGCAGGAGAATGATGATCTATATACATAAATAAAAGTGTCTGTTTGCAATTTCAAAATAACAGCTTTTTACTGTTTACAAATGGACGTTTATACGATACTAATAACAAAAAATCATTTGTATATTTTTCAATGTTGTGACTATTTTTAATTGTCTCCTTAACACGAAAAACTTGAATGTCCATGGTACTGAATCCTGGAACTGTAAATTTTGAGTTATGATGCATCTCACAACGTGTTTATTTTTGGGTGAAATTATTGCCATTAACAGGCTACAGACACTGTTTCTGTAAAAATCCAATAACAGTAATGCCCAATAAAACTTCTACTCACATTAGTTACTTGTGAATCTGCAGCACCTCCAGTTGTAATGTCATCAGATAGACTCGGCACAGACAGATAGACAGACGGTAATCCTGGCTTATCGCTGTGTCAAACATAGATGGCACAGATCTACTTAATGCTGTGATTACTAAGTTCGGTGTAATGGATCAGTTTAATGCTTCTGATTTAAGTTCTCAAGATGAATCAGTGAAATAGAGTTTGTGGCCGTGAACGAGTGTTTTCCGTATGTTTATTTATCAAAAATTATTAGACTACCATTTAGTATTTCTGAATAACTTAATGCAATATTAATAACTTGAAACAAACAGTAAACATGGTAAATATCTCGTTTTCAGTGTTAATGATTATGTAAGTGACCATGTCAAATTATAACATAATGCAGCTTAAGTGCCCATTCTACAAGAAGCTTGATCGTGACATTATTAAGATTCCTATAGTATATGATGGTACTAAAACTTCCTTGGCTCTTTTACCAAACTTTCTTCCTTTCAACCCAAAAAAACCGTTCGATCACTTTCAATAAACTCCCAAATAAAGTAACTGTGGTACAATTTGAAGTAACAGGACCCAACAATAGTGTTACCATTGGTCACGCTCACAAGGAAGTGACAGAACCCTTTCACGGAGAAAGTCTTTTGTGCTTTCTTTCCTCAAGGTTAAGTAACATTATCCTTTGTGTAACCGACTTGATAGAGTTACGGTTCCTTGTGTAATTACTATTCAAAGGGTTGCCCGAAAATGGTTCAGCACACCGTTATACCGCTTTTATGGGTAACGGTATGTGATCTAGTGACGTCAAGCTTACAATGTTTCCCGTTAACAACAGTTATGGTAAAAGTAAACAAATACTGTTTTGAGTAATGAGAGAAAGATTCCGTTAGTCTGATTTATGAAGTCGGGTTTTGTGTAGCGGCAGTAGGGTTGAGGTTCGATTATAACATTGTTTTGAATGAGGAAGAGAGATTTGAAGAAGTTTTGGAATCTTGTAGTTTAGTTGTAAAGGTTTTGATACTAGCTTTCTTTGGTTCAGTATAGTTGATAGGTATTAGAAAGAGTTGTTTGAGCAAGCAGCCTTATTGATATAGAAACATCTAAGGCCCCAATAATTTCATCAATGCCCATTTTAAAATCACAATAATCATCAACAGTAACAAAGCTACAAAGGGTTTTTTATTCACGCACCCTTTTTTACTTTCATCTAACTTAAACATAAAAATTGTGAATTACCTAATTCTCGGACTAAACACCGAACATCACAATTTTGCGTTTCGTCACATTTTTTTGCTCGTAATTTTATTGTCAAACAGCTTCTGTTGTCATAAATAATATTGTCTTTGGACGGCCACTGGTGTTACCCTGTATTGTTTGCTTTTGTTAAATTGGCAACACAGTCAAAAGCTTAGGTTGGAGTAAAAACATGACCCATTTTTATAGCTATTGTTTCTTCGTCATTACGGACAAGGGCAAAATTATACTCTTATGATTTACAAGAAATATGCTGTGTGATTCTTTCCGTTTCTTCATGCTTTATATGTATTGGCTAATTTTCTTTTCTCCATAACTTCTCAACGTTATTGGTAAATTTGATTACGATTTTAAGATCGTGAACTAACCTATATGGTTTATTAGAAGATAGATATGTTCGAATACATGAAGTTGCTTTACCTATCCGAGAATGTTTAATGTTTGTATGGCATTCTCTCAATGGAATAAACTCAAAACGTTTACCTTAATCAAACCATAACACATCTTCATCACATCAATTCAATCTCAGTCACCAATACCCGCATACCAACCTGTCCTTATACCTAAATACTTAACTAACACGAACACATTATGGCACAGTCGGATGTAATACACTCCAACAGAGATGACTAATAAACGGACACCTCAATCACCCGGACAGGTCCCGTCGTCACTAATAAACAGCGATTTAGACACATTCTATGCAACTACAACCAAAAGGCGACACGTAGCTCCGTGAAATTGAAACACAAAGCAAACAATAGCTTTAACTACATTTAACTCCCTAACAATTATACAAAGAACAAAATAAAAACAATGCCATGGAGACTGGACAAAGGTTGACGTTCCCAGTACCATGGGTACAAAGGCAGATTTCTTTGGCTAATGACATCTCGAGCCTGCCGCATTGTGGGCCCTTTATGGCATCCACGCGACACCATAACAGCCATTAGTTCCAGTATTTTGCCAACACTGTTCTCTCTGGATGTGTCAATTCTTCGAATGGAGTGAAACTGGGACGATGTTTGTCCTAAAAAACGTTGCGCGTGCCTCGGATGCCGAATCGTGTTATTGGTTAACTTCCAGTAACTACTCGGTGGACAGATCAATGTAAAAAATCTGTGTTTCATCTGTTCTATCGAATGCCTTTGTTGAGCTTTTTGCTTTTTTTTTGTAGCAGGACATGTATTGCGCTGTACAATGTGGATGTGAATTTCATTGTTTATATTTCCAATACTTTGAATAATCCTGTGCCATGGTTACTTATAAAAGAAATAATTCCAGCGATATTTTTCCGATCATAATCGTACAAAGTTTATTTCGAACGTCAATAGCATCGTATCCGTTAGAGCTATTTGCTTTACTTCCTTTGGTTTCATTTTAGATCTCCGTTTGGTTCACGAAGAGCACTTTGAAAGCATTTTTCTCTTTTAATATCTGTGTTTCCAGAATTATCTGAATGCTAATGAAAAATATCAAACATTATTATCGAGGGAATGAACGTCGAAATAATGCTTTCCCACATACTCGTAACATCACCTGCGCAATATTCAAAGAAACAAAATCAACAAGAAAACACTTTTGAGTTCGTATATCCCAAAGGTCCATAGTGAATTTTCCTCAGGGCTCAAACGTACAGTCGTCTACAGACTTTTTACGCTCATCCCGGAATGACCTATGACGTGGGCATTAAAGCTCGCCGGTAGCGCGTGTAATTTTCGACGCGCTGCACTCGTTAACCCCCGGCCTTCCGAATGTTTGTCGGGTGACGGCGACGCATGTCGAAAATACTTAGTGGGGCTGCGCCTCATTATAATCCCTGCATCCCGACCTCCTCCCTCCGAGCTTGATTCGACCGATATATTAACACGTCCATTCGATACATCTGCGTGTGGATATGGCTGAGGAATATTATTTTTTGCATGTTCTTTATTATGTTGTCGCTTCCGCGATTTTCTCTCTAGTGTATTTGTTTTGCTTCAACCTTCGTAGTGCCACCAAATTCGTTAGGTCCTTGTTCGAATTGAAGTAATTTTTATGATCCGTATAGTAAATTCTTGTTTTAATTCCTCGGTGACAATAGAATACGTTTGTGTGAGGACAAAGTTCAATCATACTTAGGTTTCTCAAAGATACTCGCACTGGTTTTCCTTATTATCTCGCCAAATTCGTTTCGAAATATAAAACGAAAGAGCTGAGAGAAAACGATCGTAAAGATTCTATCTACACACACATCAGATTCTAATAACCATTACGATTGTTCCTCTCCACTAGAACGCTATTTGGGTGTCTATGTGTATATGTAGGTTCTATAGCTGTATTTCAGAGTTATTTAGGACCAGATGTGAGTTTATTAAAGTTCATATTCAATATTTTATTTGCTGGCACATCCACAGTGCGTTGCCGAAATCAGTGAGTGTTAAGAGGGCGCAGAGAGCACGCGGTGTTCCATTGTTATAATTTTCAATAAGGGGCGCGATGAGGGGCATCTATCGATCCAGCACTACACACGGGGGGCATACAGCCGACAGCATCATTCAGCTTCCTTTCTGTGGTGTGCATCCAACTATAAATATCCGCAGTTAGTAAACAGTGACTGGAAGGAAACGTTAGCAACTGCTCATATACTCCATTCTTTGGAGAAAGAAATAAATTCTAAAGTCGACGCAGTAAAATATTTTGATGCATTAACTGTCACAGTCATAAATCATGATCAAAATGCACACAGACACTATCTTCAAAATTATAGTGCCAACAAACCCTAACCAAATCAACATAGATTAATTATTATTAACACTTAAAACGGGATCTTTACCATATTTACTATTTATTCTAGTTTCTGATATTGGTAAATATCTCGATTTATGTGTTAAAAATAATGTTGGTGACTCTAATTATGTCAGTTTATAAAGTTATCAACAAAGATTCCAATAAAACAACATAATGAGCAGAACAAGAAGGTCAACCTCTTGAAAACCCCATTCCCTTAAATTATTAGCTCTCCGGTTCTATTTTAATCCTAATCGTGTAATGAGATCGTACTTCTCTTGAAATACTAAATGAAATTAAACTACGAATAAAGGGTAATATGCGAAAAGGTAGACAAAAGCCATTCAAAACTAAAAGATTTTGGAAATTAGAATGAGTTCTCAGACAGAACTCTGGCCTCAGATTGAAATTCCACATTTACCTTTGAGTCTGCACCTAAATTGATTTCCAATCAATCAAGCTTAAACTTCATTTCAAGAAACAAACGAAATTGAACACATCAAGACCAATAACGAAGCAATAACTTTTGCGAATCAATTCCAAACACATGCGTCAAGGTAACACATGTAGTCTACGACAAACAACAAACGTGTAAGTATACCCAACCGCCCGGGGTGAAGCCGAATTCTATTAAAATCCAAACAATGCCGACATCCCCAACTAATATCTGGACTAAATCCCTAATAAGTATGCCATTGTGTGAGAGGGACGTGGCTAAAGCGACAAAGAACACGTTATAGCGATCTGGTGAAACCCCTGGTCTGTATGAAGCGTATTGAGAAATTTCTTGGTAGTGCAAAATTGACTTTATTCTCGATTGAAAAGGTTGAAGTTGAGTTGTGTTTTATTATGATCTTAGGTTGTTTTGCTAATGTGTTAAGCGGGAATAGTACACGCCGGAGTGTGGTGAACGTCTGGCCATGGAGGCTCACCGTACTTGCCACACTCCCCTTCCAAACTAGATTTGCAGTCCGGTTATAATGCTGTGGCCATTCATTACACTCGCGCTACTGTTTGTCGTGAACTTTAAAGTTTTATTGTAACGTTTTTGTAATTTGTTTGCAGATTAACGATAATGGGTATAATTTATCAACGGATGTTTTTTGTAATGTTGCGAAATGGAGTAATGACTGGATCGGTTATGCGCTGGAAATAATAATTTATGTATCTGAACGTGTAACGAAAAATTGGGTCATGATTTCTTGTTATTAACATGTCAGTCAACGCTGACAGTTTGAGTTCATATATTTTTGATATAATAATGTCCATAAAAGTCTTCAATGAGAATATGCTAATGGAACGGTGACTACAAAAGCTACTGTTGTGTCAGCCCATCTGTAAAAATAGGACACCATTTATGTTGTTTGATTAAATTAAAAATAGAATACCAGAATATTACTATACCCATAAATAAAATATTGAATACATTGAAAAATCTTACGAATTATATAGGTACATTTACCAATAATAATTTTAACTGGAATACATTCAAAATGTTCATACAAAATATTCGTAATTATTTTATTCATACTCAATAAACCTTTCCGTTCTATTTATACTTAATTTACTGGGTAGATATACTTACTATTTTCTTTTCGCTATGAATTAAATCAGTTCAAATATCAAAATAATTAAGCAGTTCATTAAAGCTCTTCTTAATTACAAATCGCAACGTTGCAGTTTCAAACAAATCGCGTTGACAATCGTAGAATCAAAGTGTCGGGCCTGAAGTAGAATCAGTGTAAAGTGTAGTGTCAACAAGGCTAAGTGTTTTCCGTGTCGTCTTTGTGGGGAGAACGGGGCACCGCGCACATTGCACACTCCCCTACTGTTGAACATCAGAACTGGGTACCGCCATGTAATAATAATTTCTGGTAAAACGAGTTATTTCTCGGTTTTGTGTTTTGACTTTGACGTTTTTGAGAGTTTTGTTAGTTGGTAAAAACTGTTCCCGGATTTTGACGCTAAGTAGGTCATTTTATTCAATTTCTTTTAACCAGTTTCTGTCTCCCTCAACTCCTGCTGATATGATGACGTAATTGTACTTTTTGAATATATCATTCCAAGGACGACACCATGGATTGACAGAAAGATAAACCACATGAATGTAGTCTTCCAGTTCATCTAATATTATTAAATTAAAATTATAACTCCTGAATTAAAAAGTGTACGTTAGTTTAGCTTGCCTTTAAAACACCTACATTTTATTTTAGTACCTAAGAAAATAACGCAGCTATTTAAATTAGTCGATTAACAATGGAAGGAATTAAAATACTGATACGCTGCTAAGTAATAATATTTCACAAAAACAGAAAAGTGGTCATGACTGAGTTCAATACTGTAATATAGTTCTATTACTAATGCAACATTCTGTCTCGTAAAAGATACTTTTTCTTTCAACTTAAAAAAGCCAATCTAAAAAGCTAACTACTTGTAACCGAACACTTTCTTAAAGTCTCACACTAAACGCTATATCCAATTCCAGCCACAAAACTACTTAAAGAACCTAATTATATACTATTTTGACAGTCAAAAAATGTCACTTATCCTGTTCTGTAGCGGTAGAGCAGGGGTATTGGGGCAGGAGGGCCGGAGACAATAGCGGCTAACTACCCCTTTCTTGTAAACCCACCGGCCGCGGGAGGCGCGGGCCTAACCAAGCATACACTGCGTTTTGGGGTACCCACTGCGGGGACGCTCGTGTGCTAAAGTGTTACGGTTGTAATAGGTTGGGGTATTATATTTTTGGTGATTTTGTTTAAGATTTGAAGTTTTGCTGCAAGTGGGATGTGAATTTTCGTTTACTTTTCTAAGGCTTGATTGGTTTTATTCAGATCATAGAGCTGTATTGGTATTTAGTTATTGTTCTCAATAACATGAGTACAATCAGACTGATAACATTCCCACTGCTGGGACACAAGTCTCATCTCTATGAGAGGAAATAAATCAATAACGCTTTTGATATTTTTCAGAAGTTCGACATCTTTATTCACTATTTTAATACCTTTCAATTTTGTGTGTGTTTAACTACAACTTGGTAAATAATTCGTACAAAGTAAACAAATCATTATTACATAAAGAGACGACAAAACTTCAGAATCCATAATCTACTGTTTTACAAAATCATGCCTCCGATCCGAGCGAAATTATTTACGTACAAAGGAAGGCAAATTAACATCGTAAAAAGCAAGCAAAAAAAACTCACAGCGAAACATTTTAAAACAACAAACAGAAAATGAAATAAGATATCGAACTTTCCACGTTACTTTGCTGTGTGCATTTTTAACGAAAATGAACAAAGAAAAATATCAGCAATCAAAAGAGCTTATAGCGCGACTGTACCCAGAACTACTAGTGTATGGGGTCCCACAATGCAGATTTGAAACGGGGGCCGGGTAACCGGATCACCAAATTGAAATGTTTTATATCAGCCCCTTGCAGCATTATGCGGATAATGCCGACTTTTAAATTGATAACCAGCCCATGCGTATGCGCTCACATGACAAATATTCTTTATTTTTTGTTCAACATTATTTGGTTAAAAGTTTAACCGTATCGCCGTTTAGAACTTTTATGCTTCTCGGTCTAATTTGCATATGTCACGGCCTTTTGATGGTATCGTTTGCATCTTGTTTGTCAACGTGTTACTGGGAAGAAGTTTTACCATGATTGATTGATCCCAAATGGCATTTAGCACTTCATAAAAGCAAGGTGTGTTTTGACAGATCTTTACTGCAATTGCTCCGGTGCGTTAAACATAAGATGAATTTATAGTAAGATGGATACCCGACCACGACAACATTTAACAGTAATTATTGCAAATACTGGAATGTTGTTCATATAATTATGAGCTCTATAAAGTTGCGTTTGCAACCAAAAGTTTCTTATAAACTTTTGCGACGTGTCGTTGGGTTTGTTTGGAATGAACGATGTATCAAACCCAAATCTATAATTTGTTGTTCTAACTAAACTACGACTCTTTGGCGTTACTTTTGTCTTATGTATTTCACTCGTCACTTTTAAATTATCTGTTTATGAGTCACTATAGGGAGTCCAATCAAATGAGAAGTCATTACGAAAACATTCCGACAATAACAGCAGGAACCTTCAAACTATCAGAAGTGGGATTTATTGTACAACGTAAACTTCTAACGTTTCTTACATCAACCATTCGTGCAATAATTAGCTGGGTTCACGGTTGATCGGGCGCAGCCGTCCGCCATATTTCTACGGGGCTGCGTGACGGAACCGCGCGTCGATTCCACTGCTGCTATTATCGCAATGATATCGCGATCAATCGAACGGCGGTAGGCAGGGTATGGGGAGGTGGAAGCAAATAAATGTATCGCTGGGCGGCGGGCGGATAAATACGCAAATAATACGAAACTACAAAAATCAAAACCCATCCGCCACTCCGATACAGTTGAAATGGTGCGGATGGTGCTCTACTTTGAGTTTCTCTTTCCGTCGAGCGGCGCGGGCGGCGCGGCGCACGGTGGGCTGAAATCGCGAAGTTGGGACTTAAGGATTTTTAAATATATATTTGCATTGTATATACTTATACCATACTTTTATGTTTTGGAACTTTTTTTTAAAGTAGGTTATTACCCTAAAATTTCAGAGATTTAATTTGTATGAATAAAACAAAGAATTCGATGCATGGTGCATATTATTAGGATTATTATTATTAGTTTGTTGTAAATATTTTGTGCAACTGCATTCCACACCACTCTTTCCACAACACCAAAACCGGTTTTCTTATCAGTAGACGAGTCGTCATTAGTGACGTGCGCCAATCAGAGGGCAGTAAATTTGCAGGTAAAAAATATTTGGGGTAGCAAGTTGAAAACAATGATATCAGTTCGTTGTAACCACCCTTTACATACGGACTACCCGCTCGTTACTTGATTTTTGTTAAAAGTTGATTTTCGAGAATTTTGTGAAAATGTTTAGTGATTTAGTTACTAATGTTGATATGTTTGTGAAGTTGAAATCAAGTGGTAGTATTAAGGATCATAACTTTTTATACAGTGCTATCAAGTCAAAATTGTGTGATTTAAATCAAGATAATGATAATTTGCTAAAGGAATTCTGCGCAAAGTATTGTTATAATACTTATAAAAAATGGGAAAATGCTAAACGAAAAGAACATACATTTAGAAGTAAATACAGTGATTGGTTGGCATCGGAGATAGTTTGGCCTGAGTTTATGAAAGATTTTGCAAAAAACGACGACGATCCAGTTCCTAGCACATCAACTACATCTCATGAAAAGGTGTCTGTTGGTACATCAACTCAAGTAAGTCCGAGAAAACCATTTACAGAATTAGGTCCTAAACAAAAAAAGAGACGTACGGAACTTACTACGCAAACTATTGCTTCAGAGGAGTTGTCACATGCCCATGTTTTTAACTTAAAAGCAGAAGGAAAGGAAGATGTTGCTGACATATTACAGCATCTGCTCAAGCATCCACAGGACATGCAAAAAGTAAAAGATTGTCTTTTTGGAAATAAAAAGAAATCAGTATTCTCTCCAGATGAAGCTTTAGGCTTGTTTTTGTCTTTGAAATTGTCAAAATGGCAATATAATACGCTACGAAAAAGTATCGCAGAAGTAACTGGTACCAACGTATATCCCTCTTACTACGCACTGCAAAATGAAAAAATTAAATGTTATCCACCTAAAACTGCTATTGTAGTAACAGATAAAACGGCTACGATAGAATTGCAGGCACTATTGGATATTACTGTGAAGAGAATTATAATGTCAAACGAAATTAGTGAAACTTGTAAAGATTTGACACTGATTAGTAAATGGGGATTTGACGGAGCTTCGAATCAAGCCAATTATAAGCAGAAAGTTGGAAGAGAAAATGAAGAAGATGAGGACTTTGACGATTCTAGCGTATTTATGGGTAGTTTGATTCCTATCAAATTAGTGTCTGGTGACAGAGTTATATGGGAAAATGATTCCCCAAATTCCTCATTATGGTGTCGTCCGCTGTTTTTTAAATTCATGAAGGAAAACAAATTCAGCATTTTGCAAGAAAAAAATGCGATTGAGGCAGAGATTAACAATTTAGTTAAGACAGTGGTTGATGATTTGACCATCTCGCACAACCTAATACTAACCATGATAGATGGTAAAGCGACTGCAGTTCTTTGCGATACATCAACACAAAGATGTGACATATGTAAAGCTACTCCAAAGGAAATGAATGATTTGTCCTTGGTTTTGGCAAAAGAAATTGATGTCGATTTATATAAATATGGTTTATCGTCGTTACACATCTGGATACGATTCATGGAATGCATTCTTCATATAGCGTACAGATTAGATTTGAAGACATGGATGGTGAAAGGTGACAGTAAAGCTATTATGGAGAGCAAAAAGAGAAATATTCAGGAAGCATTTAAATCCGAAACAGGACTTTTAATTGATGTTGTGAAACAGGGTCATGGTACAACAAATGATGGGAATACTGCGAGGAGATTTTTCGAAAACCCCGATATTGCAGCTTCGATCACAGGAGTAAATGAAGAATTAATAAAAAGATTTAAAACTATATTAGAAGCAATTTCGTCGGGTCACCGTATTGATATATTGAAGTTTAAAGATTATACCGAAACCACCATGGAACTATACATTGAATTATATAATTGGTTTTACATGCCTGCAAGTGTTCACAAAGTTTTAGCTCACGGAGCAGCTATTATTGAAAGCTTGGGTATAGTGCCCATTGGAAAATTATCCGAAGAAGCAGCTGAAGCACGCAACAAAGATTTTCGGAGATATCGTGCTCATAATTCGAGGAAATTCTGTAGAAAAGCTACTAATGAAGATATTTTGAACAATTTGTTAATCAGCTCTGATCCACATATTTCAAAGATACGACACAAACTGGTGCGAAAACACAAAGCCTTTTCAGAAGAAGCAACAGCTTTGTTGATCGTTAAGGATACATTTGTTGACGATGATGATCAAGAAAATTTAGGGGTTTTAACTGAAGACCCGTTATTGTCAGAGCATGGTGTTGAGCATGGTGCAGGCCCCTCCTAAAAATATTGGTAAATGATTTGAATTTTGAATTTGTCTTTGTAAGTCTCACACATACAGAACACAGATTTGTAGTCGTGGATTAGGCCTATTGGGGAGACCACTGATAAAAAAAACGCGCCTAGTTCTCTACCTCTGGGGTGGTGTGGAATAGAGAATACAATAATTATCACTGCTAAGTATTCTAAGATTTAGGTGACTTTTAAGATATTTTCGTTCAAAAAAATCTAAAAAAGTCTAACTACCTACTAAGTCACAGTAAACTACAGTAGACGATTAGATGCAAATAAATTGTACTATTAAAATACTTATCCAACAATTGGAAGAAATTTGAGATTTTGTAGACTTAAATGCGATTTTAATAAGAAAAAAAAAAAAAAAAAAAAATTCTCCTAAATCGCAGCAAAGCGCAGTAGCTGACTAGTTGTAAAAATAAGCTAATAAATAGTACTATTTTAATATATACATCGCAGTTGGAGATGTTTTCAGATTTTTGAGATTCTTTAGATTTTATGATTTTTTCTATACAAAAAAATATTTAAAAAATTGTAGTACTAAAAATAATGCGTAAAATAAAAAGTCATAGAACAATAATTTACTGTATTAGATAGTAGAACAAATTTGCATCATTAATCAGTAAAAATAAGATGACTTTTTTTTTAATGTCCTAAGTCCACTACGTATATAAATCAACCCACCGTGCGGCGCGGCGGCTCAACGGAGTAAAACTTTTGCAGAGTTCTAAAAAAGAACAGCGTTAAATTAAGATAATTATGTTCTCCAGTATTTTATTAAACACTTTGAAATAGTAGAAAAGTAGTTTATTTGCATTTCAATTTTATTTTCGATACGAAGAAGTTTTAGTTACTCATTATTTATCATTGCTACATTTATTTTGGTGCTTGCAACAAACGCCAAAATATCGTAGCAAATGGTCATTATGCGTTTATCTCAATTTATTTGGGGTCGGCGCAACATGTCTTCTTCTTCTATACTTCTCTATTTCTTATAAGAGCAGCGTCATTTATTATAAATTAAACATAGTTAATATCCCGTTTTCAGTGATGTTAATGACCATATCAGTTTAAAAACTAAAATAATCTTTTGACCGAAATCTGCAAATATATTTACAAGCTCATAGCAAATTGACTCCAACGCCTGTGAAGTTCTTTTCTTGAGCTATCTGTCCAATCCTTTATCATTCGTCATTATTCTACCCTCATGACATTTACTTGCCAGCATCTGCACTTCCTGCACGCCTGTTTCTCTACTAGTCGTATATCCGTTGACAGTCTTCTTAGCATGTTGATAACCATCTAAATTGTGTGTGCTCAGAACTGAGCAGTTCCAACCTACAAATTTGTCAATAGTAACATGTGTTCTGTTCCATCCTTGTCATTATAAAATAGAGCAACCTCCACATCATACCGCAGCCCGCGAGGCCATTATCAAGCCTATAGCTATTTGCCCCGAAAAACAAACTCTCGCGGGATGTGTCGGGTCTGTGCGGGGGTGAAGCGAGAGCGCGGGGCGGTACAATGCAGCCAACTGCGCGTTCACAGTACACCCCACCCAACATTTGCATTCGAGCTGCATGCAGCTTCGAACGGCTTTGATTTTGACCGGGACGATATACTGATGGGTTATTTAAATATTAAATACGCATTTTACTTGCTAAGCTTGATGGGCAGTGAGTAATTCAGAGAACTAATCTGAATGCCTGATGCTGAAATAGACTGAAGCGTCTGTTAATTAAGACCCTCAAGTCAGTAGTCATTGACAAGTGAATTTTGTGTAGTTGGCCAAAAGTTTCACCACGAAAAAAAGTTGGTGTGACGTGTAGAACATTCAGTTTTTAAGATTAAGAATTCGTCCTAGGATCTCTTTAGAATTAAAAAAATATGACCAGAAGCATCAATAAGAGGGTCATCGTAAAAGAAAGCCCGTAAGTTGGACAGAAAAGAATGACCCACCCGCTTGCAATATCTCCATGATGACCAGAGGAACTGGTCATGGTAATAAGGCAAAGATTACACATTGTGGGCACTTGCTGAAGGTAGCGGGGATACTTGAGAAAGATTAACTTGGGAAATTGTCAAGTTTTTTTCTGACACAGATATCTCACCTAGGACTCTGCAACTAATAGTCACGTTTGCAACAACTACTCAATAAAAAGTCAATCTAACAGTTATTTTAAATATTAAAACACAAATACTTTTTACATTGATTAATCCAAATCGTACATTAAATAAAGCTACAATAGTACGACTGACAGCTACTGATTCGCTCGATGCGACGTAGGAACGATTCACATGCTTCATTTATTTACTGCTAACAAAGCTTGCTATTTTATTAGCCTGCTATTTTGAAACACACTGTTTATAAACTTTTTGTGACTGTGATCGTCCTGTTTGACCTTATATAAGGAGGTATTTCATTTGTCAAATAATTTTAATATTTTAAGCATAATCTTTCCGACTAGCCTTTCCCCATCTATGTTGGGGTCAGCTTCCAGTTTGACTGGATGCAGCTGAATATCAGTTTTTAACATGGAGCGACTGCCACCCAGATTTGACCTCCGTACTGGAAAATAAGATTCCCTTTGGTAAGACTGGTTGTCAAACTTCAAGACTTCATTTCGAAAAAGCAGCCCTTGCCATCATCGGTCAGTGACATGGTGACCGTACCGATAAGCCGTTGACCCCAGCTGTCATTTGCAGATCATTGCCAGTCGTTAAGCTGCATCTACGCTAGGTGAGCCGAGCATGAGCCGAGCACGAGCGGAGCCGTTCTCGGCTTCGTCGTTCGTGGCGTAAGTGTGGACGTACCACGAACTTACAACGATCACTGTCCTCGAACGTAGTCAAATCCCTTTGTGTTCGCCAAAAAACCGACAATTGGCAAAGCACAGCCGAGTATGAACGAAATGCTCGCAGTGCGCTCGTTCGAGGCTTGTATGTCGGTCCACACTAGACGAATTGTGTTCGGCTCGTGTTCAGTGCGTGCTCAGCTCGTAATGGGCTCGCCTAGCCTAGACGCAACTTTACAGTTAGTCAGTGACCCGAAAACCTGGCAACAAGTCTTACCGAAGGTTTATCGTATATCACCCAGTACTAACTGGGTTGGGTAGGTCAGGACAGGCAGTCACTCCATGTAAAATACTGGTTGTCAGCTGCATCCGATAAAACTGGAAGCCGACCCCAATGTGATTGAAGAAAGTCTAAGCAGATGAACAAAATTGTGTTTACAAACCAAGTCGCTGTTTTTTTCTACCCGTACCAACTTAACCCCGGATTGATCCGATAGTATTTAAAGCTTCCATACCCGCACTAAAACCGAAAAACATTTTCCAACACATACCCCGGTTTTTTTAGATTTACGACAAAAGAAATTCATAACAGTAGCGGCTGCAAAAAAAATGTCGCGCTAAAATTTGTCTATCGGCAGTACGCGTAGGCCATAGGCGGTTCAGTTATGGGTGCGTAAAAAACCTGGCTCAACCGATTCCATTGCAACGATCCGAGGCGATATGACGGCTCAGCGGCTTTGGCACGACCACAGAGGAAGGATGTGGAGTAGGTCAACTAGTTTTAGGGATGGTTACCTGGTGCACTTGTAGATATACATATTTGCCAATAGATTAATGTTTCGGTTATGAACTAGGAAAAAATTCAAAAGAATAATGCAAGGAGATGAAGACTAAATCATCATCTGCCTAGCCTTTTCCCAACTATGTTGGGGTCGGCTTCCAGTCTAACCGGATGCAGCTGAGTACCAGTATTTTACATGGAGCGACTGCCTATCTGACCTCCACAACCCAGTTAATACTAGGTAATACGATACTCTTTGGTAAGACTGGATGTCAGAATTTCAGGTCACTGACTACCTGTAACGACTGCCAAAGATCTAAATATGACAGCCGGGACCAACAGCTTAACGTGCTTTCCGAGGCACGGAGGAAACTCGATATGTCGGGTGGTCACCCATCCACAGACCGACCTAGGCAAGCACAGCTTAACCTAAAGATCGACCCGAGTGGCAGTTCTTATTAAGCCTAAATATGTATTAAATATATATTAAGGAGATGAAGACTAAATATGGGTGATTAAATGTGAGTGTAATAATTTAGGTACTCCTCTGCCTAACCCTTCGAGGATGTAAAAGCGAATACATCACTATCACTAAATACATATTATAAAACAAAGACCGTCCCCCTGTCTGTTTATCTAAACACGATTTTTACTAAGAATCACGTGGACCAAAACAAAGAGAAAAATTCAAAGCAGCTGTTTGGTTCTACAACTTGTGCCATCTATCGATAGTAATCAAAACTATTTAACACTTATTCGAAAGAAAGATCATTGAACTTTCGTCCCCTATGAATACATTAGCATAGGGAGATTACATACATTGATATTTGTTAACAAGGAATATTTTACAAAAAAGGTAAATATTATCTTTATTTTTTTCTACTAGTTTACATTATAAGCTTATGAGAAACTTTCGCCGTTTTACTTTACTTTTAACTTTAAACGTTTATATGGGGGTCTGAAATTATTCCACGGGGACTTATGAAAACATCCTAAGTCCTAAAGCATATTATCATGGTCCACATGATCGAAAGTCGTAAAAGATTGAATGCAGAAGGAACTATGTTTGTCTGTAAAAGGGTACAGACAAACATAGTTCCTTCTGCACAAATAATATTTGTGTATTTTGAGCAATAGGACGCAACATTGAAGAAAGAAAGCCAAACTGAAGTGGGAGTGAGGTGGACACGTAGTGCGGATGCACCTGGGGAGGTGTGCAGAGGTTGCCTGATAGAGGGCATCGCCGTCGAGGTAGAGGTAGACCGCGGCGAAGGTAGTATGAGTCATACTACCTTCGCCGCGGTCTCCTTCTCTATCTTGTGCAATATCTGGTCATGTTCACCCCGCAAATAAGAATAAAGTCATACAGTATGACTTTCTTCTAAAAAAAAGGAAAAGCCTACTTCAAGGAGTGGAATACATGATTCACTAAAAAAAAATACAACATGGGTAATGAAAGTTCCAGTAGGCCTGCGAAAGGAGAAATAAAAAAGATGGAGACTGCTTCACAAACCAATGATATTGAGCTACTGTTCAAATGAAACTGTGCCACGGCTGTTGAAGCCCAGCAGTATATTTACAAAACAACGCGCCGTGGTCTTATGGTACATCGGCAGCTCTCAGCGTTTTCGGTTTGACGAATGGTCGAATATATTGAAATACTAGCTGTTGCCCGCGACTTCGTTCGCAGATAAATTTTGATGTGAATGTGAGAAAATAACTGAAATGCAAAAAAACAAGCACATTTAAAATTATCCATTTGAATAAACTTTTAACAAACACAAAATAGGATCCCGCCTGCTTCCAAGTTTTTTTAAATTTAAAATGTGCTTGTTTTTTGCTTTTCAGTTTTTTTAGTTTTTTAACTACTTTTTTTTTACAAAAAAACAGATATACACAGATACAGGCCAAATACAGAACCCTCCTTTTGGGCTTCACTGCATTCGGGTAAAAAAGAACAGCCTATGTGCTATTTCAGACTATAATCAATCTCTGTGTCTCTTCAAATGCAATGTTGGGGTCGGCTTCCAGTCTTACCGGATGCAGCTGAATACCAGTATTTCTCATGGAGTGACTGCCTACTTGACACTGAATTGTAGAGGTAGTGCTTATTAATATTATAATTATGAGAACCCCCTTTTTTTTTAGCGGGTGGGCAATCATCAAATAACCTCTCTCGCTCTTGGGCAGAGCGGAAGGGAGTGTCAGACTTCTACTGACTAAAAACCACCCATGTTTCTTCTTAGCCCTTTATTTCGAGGCTGTGGTATCTCTTGCGAACAACCCGCAGCCCCGACGGGATTATGATACCCCTTGGTTAGATTACTTGTCAGCAGGCTTTCGTGCCACTGACCTGTAACGACAGTCAAAGATCTACAAATGACAGCCGGGACCAACTCGATAAGGGTGGTCACCCATCCACAGACCAACCTAGACAAAGCGCGGCTTAACCTGAAGACTGATCTGAGCCGCTGTCATCAAGCTAGGAGCTCCAGTATGGTAATTGTATGTCTTAAAACTCCCACAAACCAAACACAAACCTTCGCAATAACAAAACACAATAAACAGAGCAAGAAAGCGTCCATAACCCGCCTCTCCACAACATTCAATAAAGGCAAACATACACACACACATAAATCTGGACGTTTTACGTTCGTACAAATGCCATCAAATTATGCCATCAAAGTGTACCTCCGGATGACTGCGACACCCGCTCAGTGAGATGTTACACAAGATTTCCATACAAATCGGTTCGCTCCGGTCGACCGTCGGACGTCCCTACCAGTCACACTTCATAAATTTTCATTTTAATATTTGGATATTTGGATTCACCCCTGGCAGTTGTCAATTCTCTGTTGTGCGACAAATCTTTATTTGCAGGGGGTTTGCTGTTAAAAATTAGGTGTTGGATATTGGTTTTGAAATCATTAGAAAAGCAATTATGCGGTTTAATTTGCTTTTTTTTGACAATGTGGTTTAGTTTTCCAAACTAGTTTAGATACAATCTTAGAAATCTTCTTTCTTTTTATAAAATGTTCTTTTATCAAAAAGAAAGAAGAATTCACATCAATAAAATAAGTATTCCAAAATAATTATTAAAAGCATTTCAAGTTTCCTGTCGGGGCTGCGGTTTGTTCGAAAGAGATATGTGGCCTCGACACAAAGGGCTAAGAAGGAACATGGGTGGTTTTTATTCAGTAGAAGTCTGACACTCCCTACCGCTCTGCCCAGAGCGGGATGAGTCATTTGATGGTTTCCCACCCTCTAAAAAAAGGGCGTGAGTATACCCGTCGGGGCTGCGGGTTGTTCGAAAAAGACACCGTGGCCTCGACACTAAGGGCTAAGAAGAAACATGGGTGGTTTTTAGTCAGTAGAAGAAGTCTAGAGCGGGAGGAGTCATTTGATGATTTCCCACCATGCAAAAAAAAGAGCGTGACTTTACGTAATGTAAGTAAAAGCATTTTCTATAAAAAAAATCACTTCTCGTAATGCTTTGATATTATATCTGTAATATACAGTTATACACATGACACTAGATTGTAGAACTGACAAGAAGAAACAAACAAAAGTCAGCCAAGATAAAAATCACTGCACCCTACCATATGAAAACCTTTCCACAACGGCAACGGTTGCAATCTCCCATTCAAAGAGAGTAAATCAGAGGATCTTGTTTAAAAGCACCTTATTTCCTGACGCCCCAGTTCATTTTCCTCCCGACCATAAGCCGTGTGCACACAGGCAATAACATAGATAAGGTGCCGGGTACAGAGGCGACGGTATCTGTCCTTATTGCTATGTAAATAACCTCCATCGAGACGCAGATCGTAGATACGCCGCCGATGTGGCATCGCCTTTATAGCTCTCATTATTGTCCCGCCTTCGCTGGGACGCTCATAAACAATTCCTATTCACGCAAACATATGACGTAGGCATTTTAGTGCTGGATTTTATGGAGAATCCTTTAAGAGACCGGCCATTTGTTCTTTGATGATTTTGAAGGTTAATGGGATGTTTTTACAGGGGATTTTTAATATAAGCAATTGCGACATGGATAGAAATGATGATGATCTGTGCGACTGAAAATTATAACAAGACATGGCTATGTTTACGTAAGATCGATTTCAGTCCAAACACCTATCGTTGGGACTGAAATTTACGTTATAGGAAGATTCATTTGCAAGGACTCGTCTTAACCATCTTGATTGTTTTCAATTGCTGTTGTTCGTCACCCTACGTCATGCCACGGCTGGGCAAAGGCCTCTCTTCGTGACTTCCAGTTCCTTCGATGCAAATACAATGTGGAGAACGTGATTTAAACACGTTTTTTTTATGAAGTGGACTGTGCTTGATTAAAACAGCGTTACTGTATATTTTATCAAAACTTTTAGTTTCCATCGTTTCCACAAACAGTCCAAAACTAACTAAACGCACTATCAACACCATCAAATCTACAAACTCAAACACACCCGCTTATTCATACCGCATATCTCTCCATCAGTGTAGATATACGATAAAACCGTATCATTTGCTTAAAATATCCCATAAAATTAAACAACGCAACAATGACCCGGAATACAGACTGCAAAAAAATAGATACAATAGCCCCATGTTTTTTCCCGTCCGCATTACGGGATGATCCGTCATTGTACGAGGACAGATGCCTTGATAAGGGCGCATCGTTTTATTAGTATGATACAACCATTTTATTGTGACCCGCAAAAACTATCGCATCACCTCTGAAATCCTCTATAATATTTTCAAGCGAAGAGAGAGGTAGCTCTTTGGATATTGGTGTGATCGTGTAACAACACTATCGGAGGTCCGATCAGTACTTCATTGAGTACGCGGTGTGCACTGGTTCGAGATATTTAATACCTTCCCACGAGGACTGGCTTGGCACACGCGCGTACGTGGGAAGTAAGCGAGTAATACCTATGTTACAATTTCCCCTTAATTCTGACGTAATTTGTTTAGACTCTCACCTTTGAAGTGATGTTATCCGTTCATGTAGATTTTACGGTCATCGGTCACTATTAGTGATGTGAATTTCATCGTGTGTCTAGTCCAGAATCACCTATATATGCCCCGGGCATCAGTTTGGTTATAGAATTTAATGTGGTCAAATATGTTTTAAAACGAATAAAATTTTAAAATCATTCGAATTACATTTAACCCAGCAAAGTTTCATCGAATACTTTCGTTGGTGCGGACCAAGTACCCCCAAATGTAGGTGGCACCGTATAATCTCCAGCTACATATAGGTATGTCTATGTAGGCTATGTAAATGGCGCTCTTCGAACATTTATTAAAAGTTACAGGGGTTGTAGGGTAGCCGCATGAGGCACTAATTAAGCCTCTTTTTACAAAAAGGCCGATGCGTCCGAGGGACCAGACTTTTTACCCTTCTGACTCCTTAATGAGCTGTTGCCAACCACCTAGTGTGGATTTCACGGGACAGTACCTTTGTTTTCATATTATGCGGTGAGTACCTGCCGACAGAAATTTGCAATAATAATGCTGGCCGGAAAAACTGGCCGCAGCCGTTCGGTCTCTTTGCTAGATGTACGATACAAGGGGTGGGGTGCACACGGATGTTAAGAGTTTTAATTGATGCTGACTGCTTTTTAATTCCGTAAAAAGTGTTTCCTGAGAATGTGCACGTAAGCTGTATTATGACGATCAGTGTCATTCATTCGTAAGTAAAATTCGCGATGTTGAAATCCGTCGAATCCAATTGGAATGAATGAAAACCAGTTGGTTTTTTTTTGAGTTCCTAGAAGTGTGGAGACACAAGTTAACAATAATTCGCCGCTTTCGACTTTTGTTTTCGTTTTTGTTCAAAGTATTTTGCTGTGTTCTAGTTTAACTTTAAATTCGACATCATGTGACCTGTATGGATCCATTTAACGCCAGTTTGGACTGTTTATGTCCATTACTGAAATGCATATTTTAATATTTCTGAAATACCGAACTGTAAAGGCTAAGTTTCTTTTTTCATTGATAACTGATACTTTTTCAAAGAAAACTGGGCATACAAAACAAAAAAACTATAAATTTCGTTTCACCACATGAGTATTTTTTGGCTGATTGCACTCTGGCTGCTAGTCAATTTTCCAGATTGTTCTAGAACTCTGGCCAACCCAAGCCACAACAGAGCTAGCCCCACCTCATACTTCTAATTTGCTTCCCAAATTCCCTGCCTACCCGGCCACCTAAATTAAGTACCAAAGTACACAGCACGGTGACCAAACCAAAGGCATCCCTCTGTTTAGTTTCGGCCCGAGATCCGTTTAATTGCGTACGACGTAAGTCCGAAGCTTGCCGGAGAAAGCCGAATGAGGCCGGACATGGCTTGAGGATTAACTTGAGTTCATCTTATAATTAGGAGTATCAGTCGTTACTGTAGGATTGTGAGCCGGACCTATGGGGACGGTTCGTCTAAAAAGTGATTAATTTGTCTTCGTTTGGCCCTACTTATTTGTTTGGGGAAAGAAAGTTTGTCTAAAACCCTGGAAAACTTTTAGGAAGGTGTCAAATTTTTTTTTATTCATCTTTCCTTTTGTATTTATACAAGAGAATGATGATGATTGCAGAGTCCACTTCCCACATGTCGATAACCTCCTGTGCTAAATCATACGAGGTTGTAGAGACGAGGTGCTTATAATATTTTTACTGTTGAATTTAACACCTTTTTAGGGTTCAAACTGAACTCTTATAGGATCACTCGTGTGTCTGTCTGTCCGACCATCCCCCCCCTTATCTCCGAAACTACTGAGCTTAAAATTTTGAAAAAAATACGGACTGTAGTTCCAGCCTTATATTATAGGAAAACCTATAAGAAGTCTATTGTGCTAAAATAATATGGAAATTCTCTCAATATCTACTAAATTGGTACGGAACCCTTCATGTGCAAGTCCGCTTGCACTTGGCCAGTTTTTTTTGTTATAGATACGTCTATGTGAAAACTAATAGCAACTAGTAACAGTGTCAACAGCGCTGGTTTATGGCTTGTGACTTTGATAAGGTACTAAATTCGGCTTCAAGTAAGCCATTCCAATTTAGCATAGTTTACACAACAACCCTTTGACGTCACGCGCCGGTTGCAAACAGTTAGATCCCTTCGTCCTATACTCCAAGATATAATGTGTTTACCGATTCCTATAAGTTATCAATCATAATGGTTTAATTTAAAACTCTCGCCTTTTGCAATAACAGCTATTCATCAAATTATTAGGCGTTATTTAAAACATTCAATGCATAATTATAGGTTTTGTTTCGTTTGCCATTACAAATCAAAACAATATTTTTGAACAAGGACAGACACAACATTTATTTGTTTTCAGGCAACTTTAGTCCATATATTCATGATACCAGACCTATCAAACAGACATAGCAGATCAACCCACCTAGTCGGTTTAAAAAGTTTCCTTCACACCGAAAATCAGCCAAAAAACACCAAAAAATACTAACTTAAAACTTATATAAAACGGCGGCGTCAAGAATCGCAAGTCGTCGGGGGAGGTATCAAACGTCTTGCCCCCACTATTGGGCTGAATGTGGCCAAATTGGACGGCCGGAAGCCGAGAGCCGCCCGCGACTTGACCGGAACTGTGCCGCGCCCGCCCACGGCCTGCCCGCCTTATGGCATGTGTCCATTGCACGGGGTGCTGTTGTGAATATTAATATTTTTGGTGATAAAATAGGGTTTCTAATTATTCTTTTAAGGATTAATTCATCTGCGGCTATATGTTAGAACAGTTGCGGTTGTTCAATGTTTATTTTGGTCTACTAATTTACTTTAGTGGACATATTAATTTTTCATACTGTTACTCAGTCTGTAGATACTTCTTTTTATCAAAGAAGGTATTTCATATTTTATTAATATTGTGAAAATATTTCACAATAATTCCTAATTAATGACTTCGAATCATGAAGCCATTCGAAATTCCCAATCATTTTATTTTTCGCAGATGATGTGTGCAAAATAAAGTGAGTGCGAATTTCGAATCTAATCAATACCCTAATTATTTATTAGTATAATTATAACAGTGTACAGCTCAAAGGCTTCTCCACTTACGGCTGATTCTAATCTAATCACAATTGGATATTTCATTACAGTAACCCAAATATACGAGTATTTTGTTTTAGAATGTAGGTAATCGACCTATAATGTTCCTACAAGGATACCTACTGGCTTCCTCTCTATCATACCTCACCGCTTGGACCAAGATCCGTTCGACAATATTAGTTTGACATGCCTTCAAAATCCCGTACCGTACAACAACGCACACGCGCCCTCCACCCTCACCGGGAGGCAGTTTGTTCAGGTGAAGTAAGCGAGTTTACGATTCGTAGACAAGCCCCGGCTTATTGAGGTAGGGTAGTACTACCATCACGGCTAATCATATCACCACCTACTACTAAAGCAGCCACTTTTATTGCTGATTTTGTGATGTTTGTTTTGTTGGAATGTACTAGTGAGTTATGTTGGAAGGACCTCTGAAATCATTTCATATTTTATTTCTTTTTTTGGCACAGGTCTTGTGGAAAAATGAAGAGAACTCCAGCGGAAATAGGTAACACATTTTAGAAATTTCAGAACTACGATAGTAACAATTACGTCAGTGTTTGTCCGTTCCTTTGTTTTTTTTTATTTTGTAAATTGTATATGACTTTGGACGTGGAGTTGCGGACATCAGCCCGTTTTAGAACACAATACAAATTGGTAAGATAAACATTATTTAAGTCATCATTTCTAAGGTTAAGTTTAACTTCAGTTTCAACAGGAGTTGAATAGAAACCAAGCTCATCAAGAAGACCCAAACAAATTCCCCAACACACACGAAGATCCAGCTGAAATTCCCAGCAGAGATCAGCCAAACATCCTTCAACGCCTTTATTATGGACATAAATCGGGTCCACTCACAAAGATCGTTTAAACAAAGCGGACCTCAGTGAGTAAAGACCCGTCAAATCCTTACAGCCATTGCTTCGCGCACGATCCCGGCAGATGTACGACCAGCTCCGAACGGACGTGTGCTCAGACCATTCAATGCCCACTTTTGATTGTGGTCCACCGTACTTAGGGCTCTTCAGAATAAGTCTGATTTATTCGAGGATTAAATGCTGGTGACTTTTGTGCGTGATGGGAACTATTGAGCTGGTAATGGGTGATGTAATAAACGCTTCTGTTCGTTTGTAGTTAGTTTAGGGTACTGTGTCGTGGGTGTCTTTACAAACAAGTTACTAGGAGCAATTAAATATGATTCTAGCAGTCATTCAAATATAAGTTCGGAAGTAGTGATTGTTACTTTTTCTAAACGTAGTATGTCTTAGAATAAAGTCAATACTAACCTGTTTTGCACGTGTAATAATGGCCAGTGTACTAACAGACTTTTCCCGATGCCCCATAACCTTATTGTCAGGCGGCCGTATTTACATCAGCTTCGTCCCCAAACCGCTCCCGTTACTCCAAAAAGCAAGCAAAACCTTTATAATTCTGTGATAGTGCGTCCAAAACCCTTTTAACGCTGGCGATCGACACAAAAGCCCCTCATCAAACGTCCATCTCCCAGCCTAGGAGTTCGCGTCTTCGTTTTGGACGAGCGAGCGGGCGCAAGCGGTAAAAAGACTAAGAGTATGTGCTGACCCGATCATTAAATAGATTGATGGCACCTGGGCGCACGGCTCGAGCGATAAATAGTGGCGATTCGGGTAATCCTGCCGGCGGCCGGTGGCGGCCGATGGGCGGCATCCATTCTCTTTATTGCACTGTGCTTTATAGCAGGCGAGCGAGCGTAGCAAGCTCTGTCGCCTTCATGCGTCCGACGCGGAGGTGCGCCTAACTTATTGCCGAGGTGTTATGCAAATACCAGCCGAGGGACTATTCGCTTCCGATATGTCGGTGAGCTCGATGTATTGAGATCTTTCGAGGGTTCACTTTGAACGTGAACTGGGTTTTGCAATTGTGTTTGGTGATTTTGATACGTCGCACGTTGGAACTATTGTATTAGTTTGAGTTGACGAATGTGCTGGTATTTCCTGGCTCATTGGTCGTAAGGTCGCAGTGGTCGACTGCAGCGCATGAGGTCTTTGGATTTGTGCCCTTATTACATGGGACTTAAACATAACTAGTTATAGCCTTACCGTACAGGCGTAATGTTTTGATATTATTTCCTAAAAATAACTATCATATTATGTAACATACGTTATGTTAAGGTTTAATACTAAGTTATTAAGGCTAAGTTCCACGTGAGTTCAGGCGTATTACTTAGGTATTAAGGTCAAGCTTGGTGAGAAAATGGACGTGAATGGATAGTTAATTCATTCCGTCTGATATACTCAGCACGAAAAATAACCTGAAAAGCTTAAAAGAATAAAATCTAACATTCCAAGTTTCAACGAAAGATTACTCCACTCTGCATAAAACCATAAACCAAATGACTCGCTAAAAACTCTAAAAACGTGTTAAGATAAATAACACCCAATACAGCCCCAAATACTAGGATTCATCATCAAACACCACCTTAACGTTTATAATCAATTAAGGATGCCCCAAACGACAAAAAAAAGTTTATCTATTTTATGGTTTTTAGCAAAAAAGGTGGCGTCAGAGGCAAAACAATGGCAAATTAGTGCTGACGGTTAAAAATGACGTTAGTATTGGTCGGGCCGGTTATAAATGTCGGAGGGAACGGCGACACGACGGCAGCCGGCAAAGTTATTAATTTATAACTTTTGACAGCCCTGCGACTGTTTGTATTCATTAATGTTTGGCTATATGAGGGAGGTATGTGTATTGATTTTATTTTTGTTACTTACATACTTTGAAAGGTTGAAGTCGTGTTGAAATCTGTTTTTTTGTGTTTTCCTTATTACTCTTTTTAATTACAACATCTTAGTCATGTAGTTACCCCCATACATATACCTACATAGGTATAAGTAGCCGTCTTTTTCCTTTTAAAATCGGTGCTTTTTTTCTTTTCCTTCGAAAACTTTTCTATCCCAAGCATAATCAGGCTATAATATTCCCGCTGGTGGGGCACAGGCCTCCACTCTATGCGAGGGAATGGGCTTTAATTCACCACGCGAGTCCAGTGCGAGTTGGTACATTGTATGTCTTCGAAATGTTGGTTCTAGAACATTACCCATTTTCTCACGATATGCCAAACATCTGCCAAATCAGAAAAGAGTTTTTCAGAGATTTTCAAACAGATAAATAAATCTGACACGATGAAAATTTTAAAAAACTGCATTGCACAGTACCGTCTAAAGAACAGTCCTGACAAAAAATAATAAATCATCCAAACAATTTAAAATTCGAACTCATTACGTCAAAAAAAAAACTACTTACTAAAAAAAAATAAGGCGCAGACGTTACCTCAAACATAACATAACCATATCGTACAAAGCACATGTCCAGACCACTTAATTAATGACCGGCACATAAGTGCGACTTTTTTGTCGCGATCGCACGCCGATAAGGGAATGCAGACATCAAGATCGTCGCATGTCGTCTTAGTGATGTCGCCTTTCAACTACCGTGTGCGGAAGTATTTGTTTTACTTTATTTATGGTTATCATTAGCTTTATGGTGATTTCGTTTGATTCTATGTAAGATTTATAGACTTTTAAGAAATTATGTTTTTATTGATAATCCTATAGAATGCTAAGGTGGAAATAACTGAGTACTCTAGTGTTCATAAATAAAAATAAGTAACTTCGAAAGAAAGTTTTACTTAAATATGTACTTAAGAACTACTCAAAGGCAAGAATAAAACATTATATTTAATGTACACAATAAGTGAATAAAGTCTATTGGTAAATTAAACTTTTTGAGATAAAAAATTGTCAAAGTCAAAGTTCATTTATTGGCCAGAAACATGAGTACTTATACACACAAAGCATGCAAGATGTTGAGTACATTAGAAAGGATCACAATCATATCCTACCTTTACGGTGTACAAATATCTATGTATTATACATTTCATCAATTATTCAATTCATAAATTGTCTTGGTGTAGTTGATAAAAAAATCGAGCAAATTTTTCATTTCACATGAATAGCATAGACCGAGTAATGGATACCTGCCATAATGCTTATTCTCTGAAAACACAATACAAACTAGTAGGTATTTGCAATTTTACTGAAAAGCTTTAATAAATAACCCGATTCACATATTCCCAACGAGTCCTTTATTTAGCCGGCTATATCTCATTTTTCGACCGACTATTGTTCAGTTTCAGTGCCGAAAAAAAAACAATGAAAAAAAAGGCAACTAACAACGTTACGATTTGATTCTCTTGTCGGAATTCCCGATCGTGGTCAAAATAGTACGGGAGCAAGTTTCGAAAGCCAGCACTAGGATACATATTTTATAACTTAGCTTCGATTGTTCCGACCGCGGGCTTTTTCTTTTTTTTTCGTATCATACACACGCCACCGATGTGCGTCGATCGACACATGGCTGGAATTTTTTCTTGTTTTAAAAATGTTCTTTTTTTTAAAATGTCGACCGGATTGTTTGTTAGTAGCCAGTCTTTATAACGTTGAATGCGTAGTGAGGTGACTTCTGTTTCTGAGCCTATGGATTGACGGTTTTCTATTCGAGTTTTTTCGGGAAAATGGAGTCAATTTTTTACTGAAGAATGGGTTAAATTCTTACAGATTTCAAAATCAACTTGGAATGGAGTCCAGGGTCGATCTTTATTTCTGAATTATCATTATGACTGCCAGTCTGATATGATATGTTTCAATGCATTTAAAATAGGATATAAAGCTATATAGTACTTATAGAAAGCCATCACACATGTGCGACTATTAAAAGCAAAACTTATATACATTTACCTACACGTAACAATCTGTGATCCCTTTTATTTAGCTCCAACTGGATTTATTTTTCAGAACTCTATTATCGCTCTAGTAATTAAACTGAATATTTCGTGAATGAAGAAACAAAAATAGTTTTGAATTGTTCGAGGCAATTCGGTTCAGTTGAATATTTTTGGTATAGAATTTTGAAGTGAAAAACTTCGAACTTTGTAAGTTGAGAACGTCAATGAATACAGTATAGTATAGCTATCAATTTGAGATAAAAAAAACAACAATGGTAGATATCGATGGCAAGATATGGCCGGGGGCATCGATCCGGTGCGATCCATGCACCGGAAGCTCTTCCTTCTCACACGGCATTCATCGCCCAAACAAAGGATGCAGTTACATGACAAATTCGACGCGGCCGATTGTCGCCTTCACAATTGCACCAACCTTTGTATATATTTAATAAAATTTATTAACAACTATATTCGTGATTTTTTCATATTTAGAAGTTTTTACAAGTGTTTACTCTAGGTTGGGTGCACAAAGACTAAATCCGGCTTTTGTTGCGATCGCGATGCGAATGCGATGCTCGCCAGATATTAAAAGCACGTGTGGCCAAACAAAGGTTGCGTTATGCGGGGGATTATTTGCCAATTTATGGCGCTTTTTGTAAATTCCGTTGAAAGCTCGCCCCGGAAATTTGGCTCCATTTCAACAAAATGATCTTTTAACTATAAATATTACGTTAATTGTATATTTGTGTGACAAAAACATTCGGAACCGTCCACCTTACTCGTGGGATTATTTTTTATACGTAATATTTTCTTTGGAATTAACAAATTAGCCATACCTATTAAGGTAAAATACACAAACTTACTTAAACATGCAATGACGTACTCATTAAAAAATACAGCATTTCATCTGGTTTTTTTCCGGTTAATCATAAGTATCAGATTTCTTTTTCCAACTTTCTGCTGTAATTATTAGGGACAAAATAATTTCCTTAAAACGAAAACCGGGTCGTATTGGATATGACATATTTCATGGTTTAAACCTTTTTAACAAAACTTTAAATAAAAAGCGCGTAAAAATCAGGCCTCTTTGAGTTTTAGTGTCAATAACAACACAAAGTACAATCACGTTCCCGACAGACGTAGGTGTAACATCATTTCAAATTGAACGCTACACGTAGATACGTGTAGGTACCCAAATTAACAATGTACCTGTCCTTCCTAAAATAGATCACCCTTGTCTTTTCAAAAACAATATATTGAGGTTTCATTTGAGAGTGAGGGCGTTGTCGGCGCGGCTACAAATCAGTGCCATGCGCCCATTAGAGACGATAAAATTTTACGATTGTTCGCTACTTTCCGAACGCGTCGCGTCGCTCAGTCGCACCGTGTGTCGCTAGACTTATTATGGGTTAAGCGCAGTTTATATGTTATGATGGTGTTAGAGAATTGTGGGTGTTGAAACCATGAACTGCCTCGTTGGTCCAGTGTTCGTAAGCGCGACTGCTGAGTATGAGGTCCATGGTTTGATTTCCGGGTTGGGCAAAGTGTTATTGGGTTTTTCCAGGAATTTCTCAGTAGCAGCCACGGAGTCGGGATTTCTGCGCAGTTGATGATAATCACACGTGAAAACAGCTAAATCATTTGTATTTTCTGTCTCTATTGCCCCTATTCAGATTGAATACTCAAGGCATTGAAACTCAAAGTGAAACCAACCTTTAAAAGAGGCGTCATGTGAACACAGCCGTTTAGTCAGTCACACTAATTTCGGAGTGCATTAAGTCGCCGATTATTTCGGTAATCGGCGTAGCGATTCACTTAATTATACACAATTGTTTACACTATTCATCCAACAGTCGCCGTTTTAATGCTTTTAAATGTAGCTCCAAATAGCTCGAAGGTGGTCTTCGAATAATGGGGAAACATTAGAAGTTATAGTGTTCACAGGTTTGTTTTACATTGCATTGCTGGCTGTCAACTGTTTCTCTAAGACATGTAGAAAAGTTTTTCTAAGTTGTGCAGCAATGTATTCTGAAAAACAGTTTTTAATTTTCACATTTTTGTTTTCGGGATATAATGGGCGGAGCTACCGCGATCTGTGTTTTCCGAGTCGCATAAAATTTTATGTTATTGAGTCGTGATTATAAGGTAAAAACTTCACTTTCGATGTATTTATGAATGGAAGTAAAAAGTTGAACGTAAAAATTTATTGTTAATGCCACTAATGTTGGATTTGAAAACCAAATTATGTGATTTAGGCTGCTTTCTTTTTGATTAGGTTTTAAAAAGATACAAATTATTTTTTAGAGTCTCATTTAGAAACGTTGGTCGGATGAATAAACATAAAAATGTAATACCATTAGATACTAACTGAAAATTGTAGATACATTTTTTTCAATAGTTTCAGAAATGCCTACGTGCAGATAGAAATGTGGACATTTGCATTCCAGCAAAAATGTAAAATGTAATGTCGATAGTACTGTTAGCTGAATTTTTACAACAAAAAATATAAAAGTACACATACCTACAGATCAAAAAATGGAATTTTATATTATGTATTATAACAATAAAAAAAATCTTTTAAAATTATAATACATAATATAAAATTTCATTTTTTGATCTGTAGGTATACAGATCAAAAAATGGAATTATTGATAAATTCTAAAATATCTGTCAATGTACCACAAACTAACAAAATCTACTTCACAAACTCATATCAGGTGCGTACACTTGTTGACTCAAATCGAACCACAATCTGTGAGAAACTTTCTCGACACTTGCATGATATCTTTATTACATTCCCTACCTCGACACATCACGGTTACAACACTTTATCACGTTGACAACTTCGCCGAAATTGTCGGAAACTCGGAATACGAAAAAAGCCCGACAGTCGGACACAACTCCGCAAGTCAACCCCCCATTGCTAGGCTCTTGCGGTCGCAAAATGTCTCAATCTAGGAGCAGCCATTAAAGAAAAAACTCACTTATAATAATAGTTTGCTTTGGTATCGCCGTTCTAGTTAACGACCCTGCTGTGTCCGTAGATTTATTTGCGTTTTTTTGGAGTTGAGATATCAATTAGGTGTTTCGAGATTTGAAAGTTGGATTGCTGTTTAAGTGATGAGATTGTCGCCGATATATTTGGTTGGTGAATTTAAACATGACGTCTAAACAGTATTCCCGATTTGTAAAATGGTTTCGAAAGCTGACATTTTCCCGTTACTAATTTTATTTGCAAAAAGCACTAATGAAAGGATTTGCACATTGTTTCAAAAAGTATTTATTTATATCGCCTCTTTATTTCCAAACCTTGAAATGACTCTGTTATGCCTGTAATTGCTAAAAACGCAATTTGCTAAAATAAAACAAAGAAGTTTTTTCGCAAAAACTGCGATTTCTACTTTTTTCACTCAACCCTGACAATTATGAAGGGGTGGTAAGAAAGAAAGTCTACGGCAATAAAAGTAAACCTTTCGGCGGCAAACGCGCCGCCACCGAAGGGTTACTATTTATTTCTATTAGCCGACGGTTTAGGGTACGACACATTCGGGTAAGATGCTCGTAAAATCAGAAAGGCATCTGAACATGGCCGGGTGACTTCGACTGTTGGCCGTTCCACCTCGCTGCAGTCATAAACGACAAAAAAGTCGCAACTCAACATTGAAAGCGCTCATAAAGTAATTTGCACAAATTCGCAAAAGGGTGAAAATTATGCAATAGAGTTAAACTTTTATTACAAACACCCGTTATGTATAGAATACGCGATAAAAAACTGCGGCACCGTTAGACTTTTAGTTGAGTAACTCGTTTACGTCGTTCGTTTCTGTGTAATTCCACGCCTTTGTTGGAAGTTAGGCGCGATCGTGATAGAGTTTGGAAACGGCTTATGTATCTGCGAATAATGAGGGTACATTCGCGGGTTAATCCGGCATAATTAGGGGTAGGTACGGTCCTGAAAAAGAAATAAACCGTTTTATAACTTGGACTTCTTTAACCCTGCGTAAGCCGGCAGTAAAACTCATAGGAAGATGGGATCGACGATATGGGGCGGAAATAAATCGCCATTTAAAATCAATTTGTGTAAAGGGCGTAGAGTAGTTGGGCTTTGGGGTCAGTGCGGGCGAGGCGGTCACGCGCCGCACACTCGCACAATCACCTCGATATTGTAACACAATGTCATTTGAGATAATAGGCGCTGATAACCGATACGCAGCCGACATTTTATTGCTAATTTGATCTGGATTCTTTCTTGGAATTTACGAGTTGGTAATAAAATTGCCGATGCATTATTAATACCACGTAAGGTTCTAATTGAGTTTTAAGTAGGTACTTATAAATTATGGACGGAGTTTCCAGAGTGATAAATGTTTTGCCCTATATGTTTTGTTTTACGCTATTTTATCCTTAAAACACTACGAAAGAAAGAAAGAAAATTGTGTTTATTTGGCAAAAAATCCTTAAAAATTAACAAAACAAATTAATACGACTGCTAAAACGATCTATATTGTGGCTAACTTTCTATCATTTTGCTGTTTCGATTTCTCTCCGCTCCTGTTGGATTGCCGTCCCATCGGACTAGGAAACCAAAGGAACAGAGAGTGCACCTGTGCCTGTGCACACACTTGTGCACTATACTTAGGTTCTCCCGAGCCGATGGCTAATCTCCGGTAAAATTAGCCGCCGTGACCGAAAACGGACTTGGTATATCGTATTGCTAAAAAAAGGCGTAGGTACTAAGGCATTTTTTTAATTCCTATGCCTCATATGTGGTGATAGATTTTGGTAAGGTAGACCATACACTTATATCAATATTTCCCTTAAAAATGCCAATACACAAGAACTTCCCGCATCAAATGTTCCCAGCAAACACGCGAAAAAGCTCGCGTCTCGTTTATTCCGGGCCGGGATATCGCCTAGGTGAACTTAAAGGGGTTACAGAGCTTACCCCGTGGCGTCGCCCCGCGTATTGGGGCTTACTGTGATTTACTCGTTATACCCCAGTACTTTTTTTTCTGTTTATTCGACGGATCAGGGGTTACCCTTTATTGGGTAAAGTCGGAAAACTGATATTCCTACGTTAACTTAGACGCGAGTTTATTGGCGGGCACAGATTTGTATGGGATTTGTTTGCCGTTCTTTTGTTTTTGTTGTTCTTAATGTGGGATGGATTGGTGTTGTAATGTTATAGTAAAAGTAATGTAATGTCAAAGAAAATAATGCCGCTTCTTGATTAATTTGAATGCTTATCTGGAACTTTTATCAAACCGTTACGGTAAAATTGCAAATGCAGCTCAGGATTTTGGACTCTATCAGATATATAGTATATCTGATAGAGTACTAGAGACTGAAGTACCTATCACTATTCACAGCCGGACCGTACGGCTCTGTGTGCCGAACCCTAAGTGAGTAGGTACCTCCAACGTACCCTAAGATCTAATCCCCATCATTTGAGGAAAAAGACGTCCACTGCTGCACATAGGTATCCCCCAAGTGACGCCACATTGACCGATCCCTTGCGTCTCGTATCCAGTGGATCCCCGAATCCTTCACCAGGCCATCGATCCACCTAGTGGGAGGTCTTCTAACCTCTTCCGGTTCGCGGTCGCCATTCCAGAACTTTGTGACCCCATTGGCTATATTGGTTCTGCGAGCACATGTGCCCTGCCCATTGCCACTTAAGTTTGACAATTTTTCACGCTACGTTGGTAACCATGGCTCTCTTGCCCAATTCTGCAGAATTGAAGAATTTAATTCTTTCAACGTTCCTGCTATATTTCCATCGTTATGGAAAGTCATCTGTTTTAAGCTGTGGCGGCTCTGTGACGGAAAAGTAAGCTGGATGAAGGTTTTACGTCCGTTCGTTAATTAACCGAAGCTATTGGAAAAATCACATCACGATTAAATACAGATTCATGTCAATCTCTCCGGCACTCGCTGTGATCTTTACATGTAACAATTTCAGCAACAGAACATCACGCCTATAATCCCATGAAGGGTTAGAAAGAGTGGCTGCGGGTTGTTCGCAAGAGATACCGCGGCCTCGACATAAAGGGCTAAGAAGAAACATGGGTGGTTTTTTTTAGTCAGTAGAAGTCTAACACTCCCTTTCGCTCTGCCCAAGAGCGGGAGGGGTTATTTGATGATTTTCCACCCGTCAAAAAAAAAGGGTTACAAAGAGTGTTACCTATAGTACATACAACCACATTTCACTTGCTTCGGTGCGAGATTAGTGTCAACCGGACTAAACTCCTAACTGAAAAAATCTTGCCGGAAAACCCAATAACACTTCACCCGGCCTGGGGATGAACACTGACTGCCGCACTCAGAGAGCTTTAATGATTACTTAGGCCATCATAGTAAAGGTTTTGACAGTTCTGTCATACAAAAGTATGTCAAATCGTTACTAAGTGAAGGCTTAAGTAATCATTAAATATCTCTGAGTACCGCAGTCAGACCTCATACTCAGTAATAGCTCATCACTAAAAAACGAAGTATTTAACAAACTGAATCATTATGACTTGACTGCCTCCTTGTTCGAATGGTCGCAAGTGCGATTGCTGAGCATAAAGTCCTGAGTTCGGTTCCCGGGTCTTTGCTTGCTGGGCTTGCTCCAATGCAATGGCGTAATGGGCTTTTTCCATAAGGAATTTCTCAATAACAGTCATGAAGTCTGAATTTGTGCCTGGTTGATTTCAATAGAACCATAACTGGCGAAATGAGAGTGTTCCTACTATTACGTACACCTCTGCCTAACCTTTTGGGCATTACCTACTCGCGTGATGTTATGTTTACAATCATAATGACCTTCACACAACTCACCATGAAAGCCGTACCACTATTTCGAAAACCTGTAAAGCTGTAACCACATTTGACACACGCTGTTGAGTTGGAAGTTATAAACTCGCGCTCGCACGGCGCTCACTGTAACTAACTAACGACTTGTCACTGAAGTGACGGTTAACCGCCTAGTTAACTGGGGTATTCCCATTGGCACCACTTTCCAATCGTTTTTCTGACGGTTATTGAGTATGAAACTTACTTGATAAATACTCCTCATGAACTAACGCTCGTACGGTATTAGTGCTCATCGCGTCTATTATAACAACACATTTCGAATGCTTCTGGGGTTGCGCAAACTGATGGTTTTCCTTCTATCATACGCAAGTGTGCACCATCCCTTTTGCGCTGAGTGCGTACTGGATCCAATAGTCTCCTGAGTGTAATTACTAACAAACTAGATTGTCCTGTCTTGTATAGTTTGAGTCAGCTAAATTTGCCAGCTCATGGTTACTCAGTTGTATAAGGAAGGTAATTAGTTGCTACTGACATGGTTATGAAAGTCATTTTGTTGCCAACGTTATAAGTCCATGTTACTTGAAATTAATGTTTTATTATTATATACTAATTTCTGCTGTAAGTTACAGAATCAAGAATCATTCAAGTTACGAGATCAGGATTTAATTGCTTCACAGGACACTTCTGTCACTAGTATGTAGTAGAAATAAACTATTTGTATTATGTACTTGTATCAACTCAATCCAATCACGGTGTAACGTAAAAAATAAGTATATATTTGTCCATTACAGACATTTTTTTTCTGTATTAAAATAATATTAAATAAATAAATATATTATTATTATTAATGATCCGAGAGGGGTAGGCTTAGAATGTAATCAGATATTCGCATTTCTCATTCTCGAACCTTATTCTTATTTCGGGCCATCCGTGCTTACTGTTAGTTAGTAGGGTAGATATATACATACTACAGGCACACGTCTTCAAACAGGCGAGGTAGAAGACATCATTATCGTCCCTAAAATGACCAGCAGCGTCAAGTAGCCACACGGTCATCGATCAAACATAAAAGCAAAACGTCGTACAACAAGTAAAACACGTCATTAATCACAGAATACACCCCAAATTGCCCATAAATGGCCACAATCTTTATTTACATTCAGTGGAGTACCGTGAAATTCTTTAGAAAAACGCCAAAGATATGTTCGCACGATTTTAGGAGGCTATTCAAAGTACACAATGATATTCGTACACACGTAACGACTGCTTCGTGACATAAATCAAAGTTGAAGCAGCTTGTTGTGCAAGTAGACGACAGAAGTCGAGGTTCGGGTGAATGGGACAAACTGCGGACGGTTCCAAAAACCGAGCAGTATTCATGTCCATTGTCCGCAGCCGGTTCGTATTTTTTCCGAATCAGTTTCACTGGTACTTTAAGTACACGACGCTGACGAAGAAGTGAAGTATTTATACAAAGTTCAACAAGATTGATCCATCTTTCATCGCCTACGTCATGTTGTGTTGTAAGACATTGATATTTTCAGCAGGAAATTACAAGTTTGTAAAGTGTTTCATCTATTACAATTTTAAAACAACCCGGGTAAAAATACAGGAGTATCGTATTATCCAGTACTAACTGGGTTGTCGAGGTCAGATAGGCAGTCGCTTCATGTAAAATATTAGTATTCAGCTAATCCGATAGGATTAGACTGACTGACCGACCTCAACATAGTTGGCCAAAGTCCAGGCAGATGACTGGGTAAAATTAAGCAAAGATCGAAAAGCCACTTTTTGCATGTGATTTTTTTTTTCTTTTTTTAGCCTACGTTGTGTCCCACTGCTGAGCAAAGGCCTCCCCTTTCTCCTTCCATGCCTTTCTGTCATGTGCGATCTCTGGCCATGTTAGCCCCGCAAACATGATCAGATCGTCACGCCACCTTCGCCGCGGTCGACCTCGACGGCGCTGTCCTGCCTCAGGCGTCCGGTGTATGACAACCTTTGCCCATCTCTCCGGGTGCATCCGTGCTACGTGGCCTGCCCACTCCCACTTCAGCCTGGCTGTTTTTTCTCCAACATCAGCTATTTGAGTTATGGAGCGCAGGGTGGTGTTTCTAACGCGATCTGTTCGCTTAACACCTATTATGCTGCGCTCCATTGCTCGCTGGCAAATCTTGAGTTTGGACTTCTGTTGTTCAGTAAGTGACCAACTTTGTGCACCGTAGGTTAGGACGGGCAAGATGCACATGTCAACGAGTTTTCTTTTTAGTGATACTGGAAGGTTTCCCTTCATATGTTCTTTCAGGTCCCAGAAGGTCTTCCAGGCATTTTGTACTCGTCTTTCGAGTTCTTTGTCTTGCCTGTTTTGGAACGACACTATCTGCCCCAGATAGGTATACTCGTCGACATAATGCAAACAATGCCCGTCTACCGCGACCCTGCGTTTCGTGCTGTTAGTCATGATCTGGGTCTTGGATCTATTCATTGAAAGTCCAACCTCAAGACTTGCTATGCTCAGATCTTGGAGCATTGCTTGGAGTTCTGGAGCTGATGTGGAGAATAACACAATGTGAATAATAAACAAAAATGTTGTACCAACTTAAACTTCTGAGCCTTCTCTGTCAAGGCAAGGTGACAAAAACTATTGTAGGCGGTTTGAATAGGGTTGGCCACTGACTCTGCGGTCGTCCGGCCTTTGCGGACCGCTCTAGTGCCTGACATTCTATTCAGTGCCGACTGGATTACCGTGGGTACCTACTAATAAATGGATAGTTTGACGAAAATAGGATCAGTGGCAGTGGCTTGTAATTTATGTGACATCGATCCGGGATTTATTAAAAGAAATATATATTTTTTACGGGCAGGACTATTTCTCTTTGTATGTGTTGTTTGACATTTCATGAGTTCGTTTATTTAACCCGGTCTAAACTTTATGGGATTCTTTAGGCCTTTGACGTTTTGAAACGAGACGTCTTCTGAACGGCCAAACGGTGGAAAATTGAAAGAAGTTTATTATACTCTTGGAAAGTAACAATTCAACTTTTGCGAACTACTCTATTCTACTACTGCATCGTTGGTCTAGTGGTCTCAAGCGCGACTGCTGAGCATAAGGTCCTGGGTTTGAATCTCAGGTTGCGGAAAGTGTTATTGCGTTTTTCTATCAGGAATTTCTTAGTAGTAGCCACGGAATCTAGATTTGTGGCCGGTTGATGGCAATAGGCGAGCCTATTAGAGAGGACCACTAGACCAAATCATCTCACTAGATCATACTTACTATACTACTGATTGGCTAGTTTCAGTTCCAAAATTAGTATTATATTCAATTCCAACTGAGTGGATAACCTGCTAATGAATGGATGGAGTTTGACGAAAATAGCATTCGTCGTAGTTCGTAGGGATAGGAATTGATGTGACATCGATCCGGGTTTTATTAATAGAAATAATATGTCCTTATTTTATTTTCTGTTGCTCAATATGAGTTGTTTGTACACATTGAAACATTGTTTTTATACCTGATTAATTCTTTACAGGAATGCTCCTCTTTTAAAAGGTTTTGGTACCCTGCCCGTTGATGGACCAAAGCTGACGGTGAAGAATAGAAAAGTTAACCAGGCAGCTAGAATATTAACGTTAGAATATTAACAAAAGCCGTATGGCTTTTGTAAAGCTCTGGATGCCAAAATAGGTGGAAAAAGGCTAGGCAGATGATGATGGCGCTAGTTGGAATGACAAATGAAAAAGTAAGTATGCGACGCCACAATAAGCTAGCAAGTTATAATTCTGAAAAAAGTTTTAAAGTTAAGGAAAGTTTGAAAATTATCATTACTATAGCAATAGAAGGTATTAAAATACCCTTAAAAGTCTAAGTTAGATTTTTTTTACTTTTGGACATGTTTTATTCACTTAAAATAAATACTATTACAACATCTAATTTTATTATACTTCGCTACAACCATAAATACCACCTGAAAACTACAAACTCACAGTCGAACTATGCCAAAAAAACTTACTAAAAGTCAACCCTAAAAAGCGAAAACACCGCTCCAAAACTTTCGTCCCACTACGCCTAACGCCATCTATCGGACGCACTACATCCTCATCAAAATCAAGAGCGTCACCCATCATCCTCTTGTTTGCCCACAACGGAAACCCTGCGGCGTCACTCTTTTTACAAATCAATCACAATACGTACCGCTGCAGCGCAAAAAAAGCGCTTTTTTCGCGTTTTTTAAAAGCGACATGCCTCCTTTAATACCTAGTATAAGTGGATTATACCTCCTGTACATTTCACGTCACATTTAACCCCCTATTGTCTAGTTTGCGTAGGAGTTTGAATATAAATTTTTTATCCGCACCTTTTTAGAAGTGAGATAAAAATTTGGACATCTGTCTTGCTTTGTGGAGACCGTTTGGCCAGGATCTTTATCTGGTGAAGTAAAAAGAGCAGTTTTCTGTTGCTGTTTTTTTATTGAACGATACATATGTCGTAGGGTGCAATGTTTTGCTTCGCTAATCGTCTTAAGGTAAGCTGGGGCCAAAATAATGGATTTTATTTGAAGTAGACTTGTATGCCGACTATATTCAATGGTTTTTGTAAAGATGACATGTGAATAGCATAACTGTTTTTATTACGTAGTTGCATAGAACAGAGTAAGTTATTTTATAGGAAGTTCTTTTGTTTAAATATTAACAACGTCATTTAGCTCTAATTAACCCTATGAATTCTACCGGGGACCAAATATATTTTTTTTGACCTCAGTGACATCATTGGTTTTTTTAAATTTCCGGTGTCATCAAGGGCGAAGCTACCACCGTATCAGCTTTATCAATGATACGGGGACCCCGGGCTACAGGGGCCCTAAACGTGTGTAACCAAAATATCGTAAAATCCACAATGTCACTTTAACTCTTAGGCTTTCCGAAAAAAATTCGTATCATAAAAATGTGCCCAACGTGTCTAAAGAAGTTTCACTTCAAAAATTACGAAAGAAAGGAAAATTGTTGACCCTACATTTGCCCCCCCCCACCCCCCACCCCCCCAACTAATTTTGGCCACTGGGATACAAAACAATGGATATATGGTGTATTAAGTAAGAAAGTATTGATCGATTAGTCATCAACGAATGTTCACGTCTAATTTTAGCTTTGAGGAAACAAACAAAGAAAATTAAGTAGACCGATTGACTGTGTTGTATTCTTAGTGGATTGACTGTGATTTTGATTATCAGTCTAGTATACAGAAATCCCAAGTTACTGGAACTCCTGGAATCCAGAATCAACAGTGGCAACAAGAAAAGCACAGAGTCAATAAAGCTAGACTAAGACCCTAAAAAACAATTTAACTGTCTTGGACCCCACAAAGAAATTGGTAATATGAAGATAATAAGAATACTTAAATTCAAAAGTGATAACTATAAGGGATGTGAAAAAAGGCATGATAATGGCTAGAAAGGGAGTGTAATTGTATCCTTATTTTTAGTCGTTCACTTTTGGCAGAGTGGAGTGAGCAACAGAGGGGGGTGTAATAAGCCCGTCGGGGCTGCGGGTTGTTCGCAGATACCGTGGCCTCGACATGAAGGGCTAAGAAGGAACATGGGTGGTTTTTAGTCAGTAGAAGTCTGACACTCCCTTTCGCTCTGCCCAAGAGCGGGAGGGGTCATTTGATGATTTTCCACCCACCATAAAAAAGGGGGGTGTAATAAGATGATCACTAATAGAAGATCATACCTGTTTCGCCCAGAGAAGAGGGAGATAGGCACTAGAATTAAGGAAAGATAAGTTTCATACGCGTAGAAAAAAAAACGGTACATACATCTTTTTTTTTTGGGAATTGTGAAATCATCAAATAACCCCTCCCGCTTTTGGGCAGAGCGCTTTTAGAGGGAGTGTCAGACTTCTACTGACTAAAAACCACCCATATTCCTTCTTAGCCCTTGTGCCGAGGCCGTGGTATCTCTTTCGAACAACCCGCAGCCCCGACGGGACCTACCTAGCTACCTACATCTCAATCGAAGACCCACATTGTAACTGATACCATTCCAATACAAAGCCGCGCTACCATCGCTTCATTCAACATCTAACAGATAAATATATCAGCCGCTATTATCAGCTGTCATTTTACTTTCGTCCCGAAGGCGTATCGTTATAAACACGTGCAAAACAATCACAGTTTTCGCGGTGATCTGCTATAAATCACTTATTATTATAAAAGGGCATGTTCGAGTGGCTGCATTGTCGCTTTATGGATGTTATGCCATTCATTACAGGCCATTAAACGCATTATAATACGCTCACCAGATTATCAAGACCTGCCTCGCCCTTCCCAATGTACGAACTGCTGAAGTAAAAGAGATCTTCGTAATAGAAATCGACAGGTCGTGGTACGATGGTGGTGTGATACCTCAGAAAGCTTTGTTTGGGCGCGAAGCGACAAGCCATTCATGTAGTGATAATAAATGGCGAGTGATGATAGAATAGCGCACAATGAGTGTGTATGATAAACCGAATCTTGGACGCAAGATTCTTTTGGTGAGAAACTAAAAGAAAAGTATTTGGCTCACCCCCAGGGACCATTGATGTTTCTAAAACTTATTTGCGTTCGTTTCGTTGGTGAAGAGATTTGTTATATGTAATTATAACTGTCCTAAGCTTCAATTCTATTGTTTGCATGACATTGCTAATAGGTACAACTTTTATTGTTTAATATTGTAGCACGGCTGCCCGAATTATGAAGCGTTGTTTTTAATCATGGTTCATAATTATATTTGTTTGCGAGTTTCTGCAGGAAGCTGGAGTTTTAGTTCACGAAATAAATAATAGCTATACGCGAATGCGAATTTTGTTCTTATGGGAAATTTCCTAAAATAAATAATTATTATTATTATTATACCTACGTGAATTCAAAAAATACGAGTATGTAACTCTTGAAATATAGTTAAAAATAATAGTTGAATATAGTTATGGTCTCCAACTTGTCTCCTCTGATTGTTTTGAAATGATTGAAATACTGGCATGGTTTGTAGAATTTAAAATGAGACTATTAGAGAGCCAATTTAAAATAAAAGTAGGTTATTTCTTATTCCTCTTCGAGGGTCATGCGTCATGTTCATGAGTGTTGGCTGCTTAATGATGTCCAATTACACACCAATCTTTACCATACAGGTGGTTGATGATTTGAAAGACACAATAGTTGTGTGAGTTGACCTTATCGGTGAGGTTCTTCAGGAAGGTCGGGGGTGTAGTACCTACTCGTAACCGGCGAGTGTGTACGACAAGATGTAATTGTAGACGAGGCAAAAAGTGTGTAATGACGGAATCAGGTGACATGTGTGGTTTCTGCCTACCCCCACGGGAAAAAGACGTAAGTTTATGTATGTAATAGGCTGTTTCTATGGTGGAGGTGTAAACTAAATACCTATTGACAAACTAAAGTTATTCTGGTAAACATACCGAAACAATGGCTTCAAACACCTTTGTAAAGTCTACCATTTCATTAGGTAACTCTATACGTCATCATCATCATCATTCTCTTGCTCTTATCCCAATTCATTTGGGGTCGGCGCAGCATTTCTACTTCTTCCATACTTCTCTGTTTCTCGACATCTCATGAAACACCTCCTTTTTTGCCATATCTTAACACAGTCCATCCATCGTTTCTTTGGTCTTCCTCTACTCTTATACTCATCCACAGTCAGATCTAAAACCTTTCTCACGATATTTTCCTCATTCCTCCGCATCACCACGATAACCGATTTCCACACAACTTTCAGACTTCCTCTTATGTACTCATTTCTTATTTTATCCATTCGCGTACCTAACACCACACATTCCCCTAAGCATTGTCATTTCAGCCACATACATAACTCTACGACAATGATGATTGAATTGTTAGTTTCCTTGAAAAAACAACCAAAGGTCACAAAAGCAGAACATCGAATAAAAATCGAAAACTCCAAAATAAAACATGACTTTTTACAACATCAGCCTTCCATTGACAAGATTAATAGTTTACGCAACAAACCATTTCATTCATTTTAGCATTAAAGAATAACTTTTAGAAAACTTTATCGTGTGGAAATAACAATTTGCAGTTTTGGTGAAGGTTCGACCTAAGAACAAGAAAATGGTTCTTTTATTGTGTCGACAGAGGGCGTGACCGCGCAGGGCCCAAAGACATGGCCTTTCAAATGTTATGAGACTCACTATCCAAATATTTACTTACACAGAATCCTATTATGTATTTATGGGTATTCCTTTTGATAATAATGTGGGCGGGTATGGTTTGTTATTTTGCTTTCGTTACACAGGTGTGACAACTTTTTTAATGGCCTTGTGACAACAATAGTGATAAAATAATCTTAACTTGGCAGCTAAGTAACTGTCCGTCGCAATGCACCTTGAAGAAAAGGCAGATTGATTATCGTGAGAATTTTCATTGCGCGTAATTTCATGCCATTTAGTTCTAATGATATTATGTTAAACTTAGGTACCTACTTATATAGCTTAGTAGTTTTCACAAAAAGATCGATACAAATTATAAGTCATGGTCGATACCTAATTATTTACCTACTTAATAAAAGTATTCTACAAAACCTATGACACAGTCTTAACAATTTGTGATTAGAGAAACTTTCAGTCGAATTAGGAGCTTAGCCTTTTTTTTTCCGGGTGGAAAATCATCAAATAACCCCTCCCGCTCTTGGGCAGAGCGAAAGGGAGTGTCAGACTTCTACTGACTAAAAACTACCTATGTTCCTTCTTAGCCCTTCATGTCGAGGCCGCGGTATCTCTTGCGAACAACCCGCAGCCCCGACGGGGAGTACCTAGCTTAGCCTTAATTATTTTTTTACCTCATTGAAACAAAACATTATTTCAACTTTAATGAAATCTGTGCACTCTCAATTTCTTACAGTTACTTCCCTAAACATTCCTTATTGAAAGCTCTGAGTCATTGTCATTGTTATTATCAATGTTGTGCCTGTAAAAAAGTATCCGACACTCGTTCATTCCTTAAAAACTATTTAATTTTTTTTTTCTCGATTCACGTTAACTTCACCATAAAAAAGTGAAATAAAAAAAAAGTAATAAGTTAAAAGTAGTAGCTACATAACTGTTCCTAACATAGTCCACTTAGAACTTTGTGAGCGACATGTGGGTCAAGTAAAGTCAAGTTACAGTTTTTTATCCAATCCAAAACTTTTCACAACAACAATCACTAACGCCATCTGTAGTTTCGTTTAATAATTTTAGTGCTGCCATCTAACAATATACCGCGAAAACTTTTTGAAAGGAACTTCCCTTGTGCGCTATCTCGCTACATAGTATTGATATTTGTAAATAGATGGCGCAGTATTCAGTTTGACTCAACCTCTTATATGCGATAGATGGCGTTGCAACCATATTTGAGTACATATTGAGGGTGGCTTAAAGACTAATATCGTTGTGCTCTTCACTTCTTCCATTCCTTTAGACCGAAGATCGTGTTTTGACTTATTTATTTATTTAGACTTTATGCACAAAGGTGGAACATAGGCAGACTGAATGCTTTATGTTAGAATACAAAAATTAATAAATCAGGAGAGTAGTATTCTATACCATAAGTTATTCTCATTGTTATTGACGAAACAGGTATATACCTAAGTAGAGTCATAAAAATCTCTAGTTAAAGCTGTAGCGGTGTTTCTACTTCTACATGTATTTCCGTAAAATTCTTTGTAACACCGGACTTTTCTCAGTGTCACATGTTACCTCTCTTCGAATTTTTAGTTTTAGGATATACCGGTTCCCGCATGATATTTTCCTTCGTTGTTTTAAAAAGAGTGCTGATTAGAAAATACAATAATAAAAAAAATCCCTTTTAAAAACAACCTTTTACTAAAATATTTACTTGCTCTAGTGATGAGGCGATCCTGAAAGTTTTGTTGTGTGATGTCATTATCAGCCTATAATGTTCACGACTCTCTAGGAGAGGGATGGACTATGTACACCACGCGGGCCCAGTCTGGGTTGGTAATGTGCCGGTTTCCTCACGATGTTTTCCTTCACCGTTTTGAGAGCAGTGGTGATGAAATAAATTACACAAAGTAATGCGCCTGCTTGGGTTCGAACCCACGACCTACGAATAGTAAGACGCCGCCGCTGGGCCACCGCTGCTCTCTTGCTGTGTTATGCTCGGTCCTATTTAATCTGACTTAGCAAAGTAACTTAGCTACTAAAGCGGAATGTTTAAGTCCCATGTAATAGGGGGCGAGCCTATTGCCATCAACCGGGCACAAATCCAGACTCCGTGGCTGTTACTGATAAATTCCTCATGGAAAAAGCCAATAACACTTTGCCCGACCCGGTAATCGAACCCAAGACCTCATGCTCAGCAGTCGCGCTTGCGACCACTAGACCAACGAGGCAGTCTTCTCTTTCTTAAAATCAAAAGTATGCATGAGTGGGTGTGTATATGTGAGTAATGAGCCTACCACACGCACAGGCTTCACCACATTCTTGCCTGCGTGATTACACGGTGCACACGATACATCGCGCGTGTGGTTGGTAAAACTGTATTACCATTACCAACCACACGCGCGATGTACACCATGTAATAGCGCAGGCAAAAGTGTGGTGAAGCTTGAGCGTGTGGTAGGCCCATAAGAGAGTGTGTACCCTGTAGGGTAGGTGTGACCGAGAGTACATAGCATGATTAAATTACCTATCTGATATCCACAATCCAAAGAGTCCTAATACGATGTACTTTGGTAAGACTAGTTGACAGACTATTGGGTTCGGTACAATTCGGTTGTCTATCTAACTTTAAGAAACCAATTAGCAGGCAATTAATTAATAATAATAATAAGTCTTACCCTGGGGTAAGACTTATTATTATTATTTTAAACGTTGCCCCACACTAGGAATTTCTCCTGCATCGTGGGTGCATTTACAAACATTTAAACTCACATACACAGAACACCCAGACCCGGAACAACTATCTGTAGGCCATACAAATTTGTTTCGTGCGGATCGAACCCGCGACACGCAGCGCAGCAGTCAAATCGCTCAGCCACTGCACCAACCTTGGCGTCGACACATGTTCAAGAGGCAGCGTGCAATTTTTGCGAGTAATTTTATAGCGAATGATTCTGAGATTATAGCATCCCATGCACATTGTACACATAAAATCCTCTAAACAGCAAACAAGATAATTAACAAAATTCTTCCTACGGGCAAAATCCGTAACCTTACACAAACGCTCACATCCCCTAAGCACATTACCTCCTAACCACAATATAAATATGGACAGTACGGAAACTACCTACAAACGCTCGAAACCGCACACTCACACAAACATGCGCATCGACGGGGCACTTGGCAAGTCTTCGCAGTGCGCTCAGTTGTGCGTGCCGCGCCGAGACGAGTAGTCAGTTGGTCACGTATAAGTTCATATCTCCCGATATTTTTTTAAATGCAACGAACGTATTGCGCGGTATACGGCTGTGTCAACTCGGCTTCATCAGCAGAAGAAAGTATTTTTAATCGACTTCCAAAAAGCGGGAGGTTCTGAATTCGTCGGTTTGGTTTTGTTTTTGTATCATATTTGTTTCCGCATAACTCCCTCATTTATGAACCGAATTGAAAAAAAAAATGTTTAATCGAAAAAGTATACTCACGAGATGGTCCCACTGTTACCATGTCTGGATCTGATGATGGAATCTAAACGAAATCGAGGGCAACCATCAAATTTTATAGGCACGTATTACGTGTTTCGTATTTTTTCTAATGCTATTTAAGTATTTACATCTGGCAGTCATTACCTCATGTTGATGAGCTGATGATGGAAGGAATAACTCCTTAACGGTTAGGAGTTGGAGGATAATTCTTAAATAAAATCTTATGGGGTTGTATTCTTTCAGGTTATCTAGGTGAGCTGATTGTGGAAGGTACAACTCCTCAACGGTTAGGAGTTAAAAGCAATTATAAGAGAATCTTGAAGGTTAAGGGTTAGGTTTCTTGGTTGAATGTTAAATGCATCGTAACTATTAGTATAGGATATTACAACTAAAAATGAAAATATGAAAACAACTCTTTAAAAAAAACAGCTTCTGAAGTCGGTGACTTTTGTTTGTTTGATTTCCTTTTTTTTTCATGAGCATTGCCCGCGCGCAACCTGTGCCGCAGCCGTGGATAGCGAGCGCACGAAACGTTATCGAGTATCGTCCAACCGCGGCTCGCTCCCGCCAAGACTTGTAACAGGTTAAGCCGCGTGCGCCGTTATGACAAAGTTAAAGATCTATAGTTCTACAAGTTGTTGTGTACTAAACTGTTTTCCGTGTTTAAACTACATAAATGTCTTTTGTTGAGATTAACCGACGCCATAAGATAACCTATTTAGATTGTATTTGTAAGCTAGCTTTTTTTAATTCGATTGATTGATCACAACAGAATAAAAATGTTATGTTGAGAAGTTATCTAGGGACTTCAGCAACCGTGCATAAAAGGGACAACCCTATGGCTTCAATGGAGCGTAGGTAGTTATCGCATCAACTAGGCTTAGTTTCGCTACTGTCCATATTTATACTGTGTCCTAACAAAGATAATATTTCATAAATCAGAGTTCATTACAGCCGCCCGCTGCAATGTTTTTCCGTCAATGAGATTAGTCTCGGCGAGTTCATTAACAACTTAAACCGATTAACTGGCCAATGGGCGGCACAAGACGGCTCGGTTCCCTAATAACAGGGGACGAGTCTACAATATTTTTGCATAACATAAGGACAATACAATACAAAGGAGTGTTTTTTGTGCATTTTGTGTTCGGATGTTCTTTTGTGCCAGACATATTTTAATATGTGTCGTAATATACTAACAAAAGTCAACTGTTTACAGTCGGTACTTACAAGAGTAGGTATCTACCTACCTACTGTATTTAACTTTTTTTTTGGAGGGTAGGAAATCATCAAATGACTCCTCCCGCTCAGGGCAGAGCGGTAGGGAGTGTCAGACTTCTACTGACTAAAATCCACCCTATGTTACTTCTTAGCCCTTTGTGCCCGAGGCTGCGGTATCTCTTTCGAACAACCCGTAGCGCTGTGTTTAACTTGGCAATGGCAACTCGGGGGAACAGGCTCTACTTTTTCTTCCTGAAAATACTACTTGTTCATAAAAAAAAAAATCATGGTCTACGTACTGTCACGTCCCTGTTGTTTCTTTTTTTCAGCCACTGACAAGTAAGGAAAATTTGACCCTCTGAATATGACAAAAAGCCCCACTATTAAGTTATTATTACCAGACAAATAATAATATATCTTTATTGTTCAAGAAAAATATTTTTTTTCCCGTTCCAGTTCTAGGGAAAAGTTTCCTAAATTATTCTGAAATTTAACTTTGTGCTATGCTACAATGGCTGACGTAGGTAGACGGTGCTTTTCCCCGTTTCAGTAGCAACAGCGCCAGTGTTGCTAGTTGATAACAGCTGTTGAATGACGTGACAAGTACCTCTAAGTACGTACATATGTACAGTCACGAGCAGCAATAGAGCATTTTAGAAGCCATGCTTTTACGAAATTGGTATTACCTTTTTTGTTTTTTTTTTTGGATTTCAGGTTTGGTTGGAAATCATCAAATGATTCCTCCCGCTCTGGGCGGAGTGGTATGTCAGACTTCTATTGACTAAAAACCACCAATGTTCCTTCTTAGCCCTTAGTGTCCGAGGCTGAGGTATCTCTTTCGAACGACCCGCAGCCCCGTCAGGTAATTGGTTTTATCTCAAAGTACAAACCGTTATTACACAAAAAGTCTATTGAATTTTGCATTAAATTAGTACACATTTTTACTCGTGACTGTCCCTAAGTAGGTACGCCATACAGAATTGACAAAGAAACTGTTAACCAGTGGTTTCCAATAATGGAAATAATAATAATAATATACGGCCAATGGCCTTATAGCTAAGAGCATGTACGGTCATCTTTCAAAGCTTTCGCTTGGCAGTTGGATCAAGGGGCTGATTCAGAAGGCAGTACTCCTTGATACGGCCCGCATTGTGAGGAGGTTCCTCTCTCTGGAGCCCTAACCACCGCTAGCTTGGACCCTGCTCCCGTCAGCGGTGGACGACTATTTTTTTTTATATTTTTTGAATGAAATATTAAAAAACGTAAATTATATGTAAGATAGTAAATAAAGGACATAATAATAATAATTTATTTAACTCAGACAACATAGAACCATAACTTGGTTAGTAGTAATACCTACCCCTGGTTGGTTGGACCCTTGGTTGATGGTAGTAAATGGATTAACATAATTTTAAAAGCCCAATTAATACAAAATTTAACTTGAATTTCGTAACAGACGGTAATAATAATTATTTCATTTATTAAATAATTTAACCGCACTGGGACAATTACCAAGTATTTTTTTAACTATAGGCTTTCCAAGGGTATTGAAAACCGCATGACGAATTTTCGTAAAAGGAAAAATATGAACTAAACTGACTAGTGAACATGATTTGGACATTTAATTTTACAACACCAATGTTTCTCGGCTTATGGATGTGTTGTGTTGGTGAAAAGATTTTTTTCGGAAAATTACTTGTGTGCGACTGAATGATTTTTGTTTTCTATTAATCCATCATGATATTTTATTTCGTAATGTTTGTACTTAGGTACATTAAGTACTAAGGTAGGTACTAAGTACCTTTTTTTAAATGCCTTCCTTTGTTTCGCCTTTTTATCCATGAAAACTTTTAAATGACTTTCCAATTCCAATGCATACCTATTGTTTATGAACACTGTGTGTTCCCCAAAGAAAATAAATAAAATTTCTAACAAAATATCCTTAGGTAGAAAAGCATAGTTAATACAATAGGTATTGTTTGATATGAGTCAGGACAAAAATAAAATATAATAAAGAAGTAGCAAGCAATTCCTTTTAAGTAAATGAATGATTCACAAAGCATTGACTGGCAACGATTCATTTTTAATGTTAGGTAAATATTAATTTTATTATTCTCACTAAATAAATAATCCTTTATGAGTACACAATAACAACTTCAACATCACGCTGGTAATCCCCGAAGGGTTAGGCGCAGAGGTGTACCTTATCGTACATCTCCCACACACGCAATAGACAAAATTATTTGTTGGTGCTAGGAAACACCCCCGTAAAATCAAGATCATGAATAATGGAAGTTTAAATGAATAAACAATAGATTAAGTATCTGTTTTACCGGCATTGTACCTGTGATTAGTGACGAATACAATATTTTTCTTTCCTATTTGTCAACGTCAATGAATGTCGCATCAATGGTGTGGTTTACGGGAAAAATGACACACCTTTTTCTCCCTCAATCCGATAGGGAAACATTTCATGTTACCGTACCGTAGGTACCTACGTGCACACGACGACTCATCATCATCATTGATCATCTTGCCCTCATCTCAATAGGGTAGTTAACAAAAAAAATCTAATTAGTCCGTCAGATAGATTTTCAAAAAATATTTGACACATATTTTTTTCTTTTTTCACGTAAACAAACAATGAAGACGATACAGTGCTTTGAAAACTCGTGTGACGTCATATTCTAAGACATTAGTATGACATTTTTTACCGGTGAGTGACGTCACAACCCCCCACTCAAATCATTGACGCGTTTTATCTTCGTAAATTATTATTGATTTGATAAAACAAAAAATACGTATCCAATATTTTTCGATAATATAACAGACGAACTAATTAGAATCATATTTTTTTAGTCAGGAAACATCCCTATTCATTTTGGGTTGGCGCAGCATGTCTCTTTATTCTCTATTTCTCGTCATCTCTTACACCCGACTAGTCAAGCTTTATAAAGAATCAAATCATTTATTTGTTTGCAAACATGGGTAAATAATTGGTACATATTTGTTGTGATAGAAGTAAACTCTCCATGTTCTGCCGTCACATGGGCATGCAAAGCATAATCGGTTAATATCATTTCAATTAGCAATAAAATTATTCACACATCGCATCGCATCTCTCATAGTACGGAAATTCTATCCCAAACCTATTACATGGGAAATGATGATGTTTGTTGTATCGCTGTGTTTACCTATTTCAATTAACGATCTTCTTCTTAACAATTTATTAACTTATACCTATAACTTTACTTAAATTGCCTCCATGACCCGTTTACTATTCAAAGCATCCACTAGCACAATGTTTTAAGAGTGCTACATTGAGTTTTTACCGTAATATGTGATTTTTGACCTTTTTGCGTAGGGGTACTTAGTTTGATGTACAGAATGCTTGGTTGACGGCTGTGTGATGGGTTGATTTACACCCTGTATGTGTAGGTAAGTCTCGAATAGGCAGCAGCGTTCTCTGTGCCTTCGTAACAACCATACTGCGATCGACAACCCGTCTACCAAGCGTGGCGATTATGGCAAACTCCCCCTTCTGGGCGAGGCCTATATCCAGCAGTGGACGTTTTATGGCTGAAATGAATATGATGATGTGTAGGTACATCGACATTAAGAAAAGTCGGAAAGATTGTGTGAGGAATGGTACTCGTATGAAAGAGAAATAAATAAATGATGCATGCCGTAGCGTCTGACAGGGGACAACGAAAGAAGAAAACGTGATGCGCCGACCCCACGAAGAATCTATAACTAGCTGCCATTGTCCTGCTGTGGAATATGAATAATCAACAAAAGAGTAAATAAAAATGTCAGACGTGACCAAAAGCATATCTTTGAACTATTTAATCTTCGGATTTTCCATAAAACCAGTTAATCGCACCATTTTGCCTTACTTAACACTTTGGCGAGATGTTGGGAAACTATTTAGCACGCAATTAAGGTTCAAATGGTTTTAAAAAACCCATATCATAACATTGTCCAAACAATAACAATAGGTACAATACATACCTGCTAATATCGTGATAAACACAGATGTCAATAAAATATATTGACATCTGTGTGCTAGATTTAAGATCATCGTGAGGTAACCTATGACGAGATATTAAAAAAACCTAATGTGTCATGAAATCTACCAACTCACTGGGCGCGGTTGGTTTTTGGGGGGGAGGGGGGGAAATCATCAAATAACCTCTCCCGCTCCGGGCAGAGCGAAAGGGAGTGTCAGACTTCTACTGACTAAAAACCACCCATGTTCCTTCTTAGCCCTTCATGTCGAGGCCGCGGTAGCTCTTGCGAACAACCCGCAGCCCTGACGGCAACCGGACACAGCTGAATACCGGTATTATACATGGAACAACTGCCTATCTGACCTCCACACAACTCAGTCGGTATTTACTGGGTAATACGATACCCCTTGGTAAGTCTGGTTGTCAGACTTTCGGGCCACTGACTATGTTCATAACATAAGGATTGACCCGAGTCGCTGTGTACCAAGAGCGTTGAAAAAGTAATAGAGCGAATACTAGAAATATTTACAAAAATTTTGATCCCAAACATTTTCTATTTTTAATGTTGCGACAAGCCGGCCGTATGACAGTAGACAGACCGAATTGTCCCGTCTATCGCTATTTAATCAACTAAATATTTGAATGTCTACGCTTGGTGGATACAACACATCTCGTATCTTCTCTCAAAATAATACTGGTGGAACATTTCCACCAGTCGGTGGAAATGTTCCACAGAAAACTTAACAAAAATTCCATCAATACAGGTCCTCGACCACAGCTATGTCGTATAAACAGTTCCGCTGTGTTTCCCCAAAGACGGTAGACGGTAGGTGTTGATTTAACTGGAATTTAAGATTAGGTATAAATCTATATTCTTTTTTACTGGCTTTATAGCATCCACTTCATACGTTAACAGCGTACATTCCCATCGCTGGGAAACAGGGCTTCTCAAGTTCTCAGAGAGCGAGAGCGGGTATTTATTCATATGCGGTAATCCTAGCATGTCTGGACTTTCACATTAATATTCTTTTACCGTTTTGAAAGCAGTGGTGAAGAAAGCATATCTATACTAATATTATAAAGCTGAAGAGTTTGTTTGTTTGTTTGAACGCGGTAAACTCAGGGACTACAGGTTGGAATTAAAAAAATCTTTTAGTGTTGGTTAGTTCATTTATCGAGGAAGGCTTTAAGCTATATAACATCACGCTACGATCAATAGGAGCGGAGCATAATTGAAAAATGTTGCAGAAACGGGAAAAGATGAATATCTTTTCCCGTTTCTGCAACATTTTTCTCCAAAAGGAATCTTTTGGAGAGCTTCCGTTGCGTGCGCTGCGAAAACGGTTTAAGTTACGTAAATATCTATATCTATACTAATATTATAAAGCTGAAGAGTTTGTTTGTTTGTTTGTTTGTTTGTTTGAACGGGGTAAACTCTGGAAGTACTGGTTGGAATTGAAAAATTATTTTAGTGTTGAATAGTCCATTTATCGAGGAAGGCTTTAGGGTATATAACATTACGCTACGATCAAAAGGAGCGGAGCATAAATGAAAAATGTTGCAAAAACGGGAAATGATATTCCTTTTTGAGAGCTTCCGTTGCGTGCGCTACGAAAACGGTTTAAGTTACGTAAATACTATGTATGCAGAAATTGTTCCCCTTTAAAAGTTCTAAAAAAAAGTCCGCGACAGCATATGTTTATCTGATGAAATGTAAGATGAGAATGAATTTATAAGTTTACCGGAAAAAAGTTCTTGTTATTATATAACATCACACCAACTCTTAGTAACCACCAAAAGGACAGTCAGAGCTAACCCTCCCACAATTCCATTCATAGAGTTTTGTTTCATAAGTCCCATGTAATAGGGAGCGAGCCTATTACCTTCAATAGGGCACAGCACTGAGAATTTACAGATGGAATAACCGAATCACACTTTGCTTTAGTCGAAGATCGAACCCCAGACCTCATGCTCAGGCAGTCACGCATATGTCGTCTACACAAAGTAGGTTGGTCTGTGGATGGGTGACCACCTATTACATACCGAGTTTCCTCCGTGCCTCGGCAAGCATCTTTGGCAGTCGTTCAGGTAGTCAGTGACCTGTAAGTCTGACAACCAGTTTACCAAAGAGTATCGTATTACCCAGTATTAACTGGGTTGTGGAGGTCAGATAGGCAGTCGCTCCATGTAAAATAAGTATTCAGCTGCATCTGGTTAGACTGGAAGCCGACCCTAACATAGTTGGGAAAAGGCTAGGCAGATGATGATGTCGATTTCTTATATTGTTAAATTGGATATCCTTATTGGGTTAGGTTAGGTACTACGAGTACATAGGGTGTAAAAGTACCCTTAACGTAAACGAAGGGCACTTGTTCTCCCCACTACTGCGATCATTTTTTGTTCTAGACCATACCTGGGAACCTCCTAGTTACGGAGATATTGGGGGTCAAAGTTCGAAATTTTTCACAGCTGTTTTTCTAAATACTAGTTTTAAAGGTTATAACTTTACTTAAATTACCTCCAAGACCCGTTTACTATTCAAACCATCCACTAGCACGACGTTTTAACAGTGCTACATTGAGTTTTACCTTAAAATGTGATTTTTGACCCAAAAAAAAGTCGTTTCCCAGCAAAATATTTTGCGTAGGGGTACTTAGTTTGATGTACAGAATACTTGATTGACGGCTGTGTGATGGGTTGATTTACACTCTGTATAAGACCTAGATACACTGTATCACCAAAAATCACACAATTATATAATATACTTTGACTTAGTACTAGGTATATCCACTTAACACTGTTACATAATCTGGATAGGTAGCCCAGCCTCTTTTTTACTTTGCGTCTTTTAATACATATGAGGAAAAATCTCTATTAAAATATTTCACTTTCTCTAATAACTTTTGTGTTGTCGTAGGTTACGGCACACGTCTTCAAACAATGTGACGTAGGTACTCGTATGTTGAGACGGAATGTGGTTTAAATTATGAGAATATGCATTTGAATTTCTAATTAAAAATAAGAAGAGAGAAAGAAAGATAACTTTATTTTAAGAAAAAATATTATAATTCTAATAGTTGTTGGCACATGCCGTAAGTGCACACAACAAAAACTTAAATAGAATAGAAAAAAAAGAGACAATTTTCTATATTGCACGGCTATATTATTCAACTGGACCTGTGATGATGATGTGACAGACGTAAACAGTTTTGTACTTTGTGTTACTAATTAGATATGAGTATGAATAGGTACTTACTTGTAAATAGAGTACAATACCATTTACTGGGTTTATGTTGTCATGTTATCAACGAAATATTCTTGTAGGTACCCTACTTGCACAGCTAGAGTCAGGGTACTCCAGAAACCTTTTAAAATTACACTAGTTACAGAGCAGTTAAAAAGGAATCTGCTGTATTGATATGGACATGTGATGGAGACGTATGACTATTATATCGCATGTGACTAAAAGAATGATGAACATGATGACATGATGTTCATATTGATGTATGAAGAGGGAGAGAAAAACAAAAAGTGAACCGGTTATTTATTTTATTTTAATTTTTCATCCACCATTACAGGGTAACCCATTTATCTATTTACAGTTATAATAGGGTTACTCTTTAATACGGGTTAACCTTTATCCTAGGAACTTTTTATTAAAATACCCTAATCTAAAACAAAATACGGGTATCTGGCTTCTAAAAAAAATGAATTCCGTAGACCCCAAGTAACGTGGAGCTTTCCCTCAAATATCATGGAGCTTACCCCCAAAGTATCATGGAGCTTACCCCCAAAGTATCATGGAGCTTACCCCCAAATATCATGGAGCTCTCCCCCAAATATCACGGAGTTTACCCCCAAATATCATGAAGCTTTCCTCCAAATATCATGGAGCTTACCCCCAAATATCATGGAGCTCTCCCCCAAATATCACGGAGCTTCCCCGCAAATATCATGAAGCTTTCCTCCAAATATCATGGAGTTTACCCCCAAATATCATGGAGCTTACCTCCAAATATCATGGAGCTTACCCCTAAGTATCATGGAGCTTTCCCCCAAATATCATGGAGCTTACCCCCAAATATCATGGAGCTTACCCCCAAATATCTTGGAGTTTACTCCTAAGTATCATGGGGCTTACCCACAAGCCCCCAAGTAAGCAAGTAAGTGAGCAAGTTTTAATTTTATTATTACATTTATATAAAATGTTCATTGTTTCGAAATAAATGACTTATGACTTATCATGGAGGTTACCCTCTAGTATCATGGGGCTTACTTCAACTATCATAGGGCTTACCTCCAACTATCATGGGGCTTACTTCAACTATCATACGGCTTACCTTCAACTATCATAGTTATCATGAGGCTTACTCGATAATACTCCCAAGTAGTCGATGCAATAAGTTTTTGAAATTCTTGGTGCTCATCACTTTCTATAAAACACATCAAATCACTGCGCCTACGCGCGTAGTTGCGCGAGTGTGATTAAGAGCATGCGTGTGCTAAGCACGTCAGAAATCACACGTCAACACGATCTATTCAAGCTCTGTTAATACGTCACATCTTTCTGAAGATAGAAACACTAGCATAACAACTAACATTATACCAAATTGACGTAATAATAAAACGCAGTCTAGTCCACGTCTTTGTTTCAATTATTCGTCACTGACGCTATCTAAACGAAACTGTGGAGTTTAGACGTTTAGAAGTAATTGTGGAGTTACGTCGGCTTTTTGATTATTTGGGTTTTTGCACGATGTTTCCCGTTACGCTACGAATTATTTGGTTTCGAGACACAATATTTAATTATCGTGCGTTACCGAACAACGGTTACTTGCGATAATTAAAAATTGTGAGGTTAAATTAATTAGGATTTTCCACCAGAAATTTATAGTACCTATATACATTTCTGGTGGAAAATCCTAATTAATTTTCCTCGACCTAGGATTCAGACCAACTTCATGCTCAAACTCGCCTACAGCAGCAACGAGTCAATTCATAACAATCTAAGTTCAGTGTTACCTACTCTGTCTCTTTATGCAAATAAATGATTTATGTTTATGTTTATTATACAAGATGATTTTTTAGTCACCGTCCAAATTCTGATATATTAATCTTTGGCGAAAATCATTGAATACGTGTTTTTCTTTTAGTATCACTCAATACAAAAATATTGAGATATCACACATCACAAAGTTTTAACGTTTCACGGAAAGCGGATAATTCTTGAAAATTTTACGGATTGTTTTTTTTTCGAAAATGGTGTTAGTGAAGGATACCTAATGCAGAAAAAAATGAATAAATAAAAAATTTGGAAGGTGACTAAAAAATCTTCTTGTATAATATCCAAGCCTTTTTTTGCAGCGTGGGAAACCAACAAATGACTCCTCTCGCTCTGGGCAGAGCGGTAGGGAGTGTCAGACTTATACTGACTAAAATCCACCCATGTTTCTTCTTAGCCCTTTAAATCAAGACCGCGGTATCTATTTCGATCAACTCGCAGCATAATATTATACATACAAGCCTTAGCCACTAAACCAACGATATGTTTTTGTAAATTATTAAAATACCATTGCTCTCAAAACGACGAAGGAAGACATCGTGAGGAATCCCTCACGTCCTAGAATAAAATAATCGAATACATGAGCCGTCCATTCAACTGCATTGGGCCCTAATAGTGGATCACGGTCTTTGTAGTGGATGAGGACATTCGTGGTGGATCACGGCCCTCATGAGTGATTATTGCCCTGGTGATGAATCACGGCCCTCATCGGGGATCACGGCCCGCTCCCTCTCGCTGAATTCCTGCAGTGGGAATGTTACTACGTTAAATGTAATATACGAGTACTTAATAATAGAATAGTCAGACTATTCCAGCTTCGTTCAGGTTATTCCATTTAAAACTTACTATGCAGTCGGGTACAAACTGGGAAAACCCCTGTTTGTCTCAGTTAATACTGGGCTGGTATAGAACCTTAGCTACTTAATAATGCGTAAACATAACTAACGATTAGTATACTTTAGGTATATATATTATATATAGACTCCTGCAAACAAAGACGGGCGTTAATAAAACTACGCAAATGGTATGCTATTTATAAACCTACCTAAATATGGAACTTGCCGCATAAATATGTGAAGTCAATTCGTATGTACCACTATCTACGAGGCCCGCCCCTATTATTTTATTTGTTATTTCTCATAATTTTTGTGTACTGCTTCATGGAAAACACCTACTTTCCAACCTACGTCCGCATATCAGGACGGTGGGCAGCTGTTAGGAATGCTGTTGACTGTACCAACAGCATACCTAACTGCTGCTGCTGTCTGACTGTACCTATTACCTCTTAAATATGACAATAAGCGCAATGTATTCTTTATAACCCTACAGAATCTTTGATTAGTTAGTAAAACTAATGTATATAAAACTTATATTGTATCTAATGCCTCGAAAAATAAGAATATGAATTTAATGAAGTAATTCATAAATGAGACTCATTCATATTACGTGAGACTTAAACATAACTAGCGAAATGTGGGTGTACTATTAGGTACACCTCTGCCTAACCCTTCGAGACAAGCGTAATGTTATGTTAAGTTCATTCATAATCTTATTTTGGTAGGTGAGGTTCATCAATTTCTTTATTTAGTTTAATTATTTCTTCTCTTATTATGGTATGGGCATGCGTTGAGGAGGGATGAATCGCATGTGACTAAAAAGGGATGAATATAAATGTGGATGGAAGGAGAGGGAGAGGAAGACCAAAGAAAAGATGGATGGAGTGTGTGAGGTGTGATATGAAGGAAAAAGGAATTAATGATAGCGTGACGACTGACAGGGCAGAATGGAAGAAAAAACCGTGTTGCGCCGACCCCAAATGAAATGGGATAAGGGCAGGAAGATGATGAGTTTAATTATTTCTTCATTGTTTCTAAACTTGCAAATTTATTAATATCAGCAATTTAGATTTTAGTTTGACCTATCCTTTAACCCTTCGAGGATGTGGAGGGGTCATTCTGACCCTGTCAATTTTTAATCGTGTGTAGTTTTTTATTCTGCGATCGAAGAGTTTTGAACGTCACAATAGCTATTGCTAAGGGACCGGCGCGCGCGCCCCGCACCCCTGTTCAGTTGGCCGCCGCCTGCGACGGGAGCAACACGTGCGTGCAGTCAAATAGGGTAAATATGACCCCGCGACAACCGCGATGTAACATTTTTATGTAAGGTTTCAATTATATTTTTTACTTAATATTATTGTAATTTTAGGTTTTTTCGTACACAATGAATAGCCAGGAGCTTGAGGATGAACGCGTCACGAGAATACGTCTTGTTTTAATGCAGTCTGACAGTGAAGATGACTTGTTATCTATTCTGCCAGGGTTGTGCTGCAGTCACAGACAATAATGATTTGTAATTCATTTTATGATAAGACTGTAAGTGCAACTAATTGACCTCTACGTATGTACCAAATTAAAAGTTAATCATCTAAGAAGTTAGTTATTTTTTGTTGTTTTTAGTGTAAGTTTAGAAAGTTTATGCAAAAGTTGATTATTTTGTAGTACTTTGTTAAAAGTTATTTAATTATATTATTTTGTACTCTTATCTGCGTTTTATTTCGATAAAACCGTAAAAGTAACATGTAATATAAATAATATTGATTAATATTTGGTACATTAATATAAATTTAGGTATTTTAAACCCAATTATATACAGGGTCAATAAGACCCTCCACAACCTCCACGTTACTATTTTCACCACATCCTCGCCGGGTTAACCTTTCGTATGCCGTGTAATGAGACACAATTAAAAAGCCATTGTGTCTCGTGTAGATCTACGTTCTATACGAAAGGTTAAGACGAATTATTGTTTGTTAATCTATTCCTATATTAATGACAAATAAGGCAAAGTCGTCACAGCATCAAACCTCGATACTGGTTAACCACAAACAGTGCATAATTTAATTAATAATTAAATAATCAGCAAGTTGTAATTTCTGATGTAACAATGAATCCTATATAAGGCTGCACATGATTGGAAGGGACACAGTCTCCTCACTTATTTAGACATATAACTACGTTTTACTACGGGAATCATTTTGTATGAAATATCATACAAAGTGTTTTAAGGACCCCACAATTGTAGCATCTGAAGTTGATCTTAGCAGTCCTCCTGCTGCACTTGTGGTCGACGCTAAGTCTGCATCACGAAGAGTTCTGCCATTACTCTCTGATCAACTGCCAGACTGCAGTTTTCCGTGTGTACCCGGATCAATTCGCTGCACCATCATATCCGACGAGCATCTCTTGGGAAGATTGAATCACCATCATCATCAGCTGCTCTGCTCAAGTAAGTTCTGTGAGACGTGACCTCTTCTCGGACAACTCAACGTAAGCTCAAGGTACTCCCCAAGCTACCGAATCACCTGGGACCTGAAACAGACAACATCGCCGCACTTTTTACTGACCACCGATTTGATCACTCTTCAGTGTTGACAATGGTCTCCAAAACGTTCGTAAGTGTCTTCTTCATTTTATTGTGCATCAAATGTAGCTTCTCTGAACCAATCGAACCTATAGTACATAGTCCAGGAATGTATTTCGATCCAACTTCTGTTGCTCATTTCTACAATGATCACTTGAGCGTTATCACTCATATAGACTTTATACCTATTGATCCGTATTTGCATCAAATTAAACAATCCCTCTCAGATGTTTCTGTAACTTGTAATGAATTTCAGCGTCACTCTACATTACACATAGACTGTAATGATACAGTGAACCCTTTACAAATTCTAATAACCGCAAATTTTCTGAAGTATGACGCGCTATCCCATCTTATTTCGGTAAGCAAGACACACCAAGAAACGAAACGATACAGGAGGGGTCTAATCAATTTTGGCGGAAAAGCCCTTAACTTTTTATTTGGCACGTTAGACCCGGACGATGCCAAAAAATACGATGAAGCCCTAGCTGATGTCCAAGAAAATGAAAATAACGTATACCACTATATGAAGGAAAACATCCACATTGTTAAATCAACTATCAATGCCTTCAACGATACTATTACCAAATTACAGGCAAATGAAAAAAGACTAAATGAACAATTACAACTCCTAAGTAAAGTGTTAACAAAGAATACTAATGATATTGATAACTTAAAAAATGCGGGAAGAATTGATTCCATTTTTAATCTGATTGAAAGTTCGTTGATGTCTGTTTCTAATATTTTGGATACAGTTTTAAATTCTATTTTGTTTGCGAAAACTAATATTTTACATCCATATGTTTTGAGTCCTCAAAATTTATATGAAGAACTTTTAAAAACCCAAATAAATCAAGATGCACGACTCCCCGTTACCCCGCTGACGTTAGAAACAATTCATAGTATTATCGACGTCTCTAAACTAACTTCTTACATTTATAATAATAAAATTGTATTTATTATGAAGATACCTCTAATATGTTCTGCTAAATATAACATATATAAGAATTTACCGTTACCTACACCACGGGTTTCGGATAATGTGGAAACATACGTTCTTATTCATCCCACTAAACTATACATGGCTTTAACAGACGATAAATTAAATTACGCATTATTAGATAGTGTAAGTGATTGTCAGGAAGTAAATGAAGAGTATATCTGCCCACTACCGTCTATTATGTCTACAATTACTAGTCCTACATGCGAAACTAAACTTCTAACTGAAGTTTCGAATTCACTGCCTGACATGTGTGATTCAAGAGTAATTTATGGCAACATTAACTTGTGGCAGAAACTGAATAATGGAAGTTATATTTACGTGCAATCGAAACCTAATAAATTAAGTATTAAATGTGCTGGTCAGTATAAAGACTATGCCATACAAGGTACCGGAATTTTAACACTAGAAGACGATTGTGTTGCGTTTTTCCAAAGTTTGCAGTTCAAACCATCTTCTACTTATACGAAAACTTTGCCAAGTCAACTAGACATTAACTTTAATATTATTGATGATGATTGTTGTAACTTTAAATTGGAGAACAGTAGTTCTCATACGTTTACTCCAATTACATTAAACGATGTCAACTTAGAATCTTTAAAATCGGCGTCTAATAGATTAGATCAATTGGACTATCAGATTGAACAAGCTGAAAATCTCCCACATATTGTGAAATATGGAAGCTTTTATTCAACCACTACAATAGCTATTATTTCTATTGTTGCAGTGTTCATTGTATATACGATTTATGTAAAATGTAAGACCGCCACTGTAGTACCAGTAATCTTACACGAAAGGTTTCCGTAAGTTTTTAAAGTAATTGGTATTTAACGGTTATACAAAAGTAAATATTTATCATGATGTTGTAGGTTAATTATACTTGTTATCCTTTATTGGTATACTTACGTTTTGTAATTCTTACATAATATGCCATTACATAAAATATCCCAGCATCGGGAACTGGACCTTAGTAACTCATAATATGTAGGTGTTTTTTAGACAATATAAGTAAATAATATTTAAGTTCTGTTTATAAGCTGTAACGACTAAGGGTGGGTTGCACCATATTACTATAACGATAACCAAACCGTAACAAGCCATCAAATTATACTTTTTTAATGATTTTATGGCTTGTTACGGTTTGGTTATCGTTATAGTTATATGGTGCAACCCACCCTTAGTTAAGGGTTAGATAGTTAAGTTACTGCATACAATTTAAGTGATTTGATCAGAAGAACTGTCTTGTAAATAAATAATGAAAAATAAGCGATGTTATTTTTATTTCTCAATCGTAATGCATTTGTTGTTTAAGTTTAAAGAACACTGGTTCACATAATTGTGCCTAAACAGCGTGTAGGTACCAAGAAAGTGTGGTGATATTTAAGGGGAATAGAGACCATCAAACTGAAAAACTTTCTCCATGCTGAACTGCCATACATAGGAAAGTCTCACTCGTCACACCACATCCTTTCACCACCTAGTCACCTGTTCCTGTAACAATTCATTTGCCTAGTCATGTTCGGGTTGGCTTCCAGGATGCAGCTGAATACCGATCTACCCTTCCTAACCAGTGGGTGGGGAATGGTATGGTTATAGGTATCGTATTGTCTAGGACCTAGGAGTATCTAGGCAATACGATACCTATAAGACTGGTTGTCAGATTTTCGGTAACAATTAATAGTACATTATGGTATAAGTGTGTAACGCGGTAATCACCAAGATTACCGCTGGACGCGATTGAGACTCGAGCCGTTAGGTGAGGGTCTTAAGAGAGCCGAGGACGGTAATCATCAATACACACATGTATCATACGACGTTTTTCAACACACTTGTGAAGCAAATAACTCAAAAAGTTCATTTTCAACAGTTAAAACGAGTTGTGAAAAAAATTTCGCCATGACGGGAAAAATTAATCAGTTTTCCTGCGCGTGCATCTAACAATGGCGATCGGCCATAGACTAAAAGAATGAGGATTTTTTTTTTTGCTTTTTGCGGATAGCGTTTAAGCCACGTCCAAAATGAGGAATTCAAAGTTTTTTTTATTAAAGAGAAAACAAAAGTTTTATTTATTAAAAACGTATATACAAGTTGAAATTATCTATTTAAATTCGAAGTTGCATGAAATGAGCAAGCAATAGGTACATTAATTTATTTGTAGTATTGAACATAATCTTTTTAGTATCGAAACTTTTTTAGCCACTTTATCATAAAATGGCTCTAATTTCACCGCAATTAGGCACATAATGACACCTGTAATCAAAGTGTGACTTTTTCATTGCCATTATTCACAAGTGAGTTATAGGGTTTTTTTTTTAATTTTATTGGTTGAGTTGCTTTGTTCTTAAAAAAGTTTTGAAATAAAACTTTTAATTTCTCTGTAATAAAGAAAACTTTTAATTCCCCATTTTGTACGTGGCTAAAACGCTATTCGCGAAAAACCAAAAAAAAGAAACCTCATTATTTTAGTTTATGGCCGATCGCCATTGTTAGATGCACGCGCATAGAGGAAAACTCATTAATTTTTCCCGCCATTGCAAAGTTTTTTTCACAACTCGTTTTAAAGTGTTAAAAATATTTTTTTTTGTATCATTTTCTACACAAGTGTGTTGAAAAACGTCGTATGATACACGTGTGTATTGATGATTACCGTTCTCGGGTCTCAATGGCACCTCAGCGGTAATCACCAACATTACACACTAGTACCATAATGTACAATTACTCAATACTTTATTAATCGGTATCATTCGGCAACTCCCGGCGCCACTCGGCACCGCCGCGGTCCACGAGCAGCTAATTGATTCGCGGTACACGCCATCGTGGCTGCTGCGGTCACCACTCTTTGTTACCGCAAGCCTGCAATACTCCACCAGTTTCATGGTTACAGGTTACGAGGGTGATGAGGTATGGTAGAGTTGGTGACAACACATAACATCACGCCTGTAATCCCCGAAGCGTTAGGCAGGGGTGTAGCCACTAAAACACCCACATTTCGCCAGTCATGTTTATTTCCCATTTTCCAAAAGGTTAAATTAAGTAAGTATACAACTACCCTCAAAACAGTTCAAGACCTACAGATGCGACCACTGAAGTTCAAGTGTACAATTTGATTCTCTGCGGGTCCACCGCGCACCGCAGCGGTTGCGGCCATGCGGTGGCTTCCTTGCCGCCGCAGACATCGACAACATTGCGGTGGTCTTTAACAGATTATCAACTTTATCGCTAAATCATTAGGTTCAAGGTCGATTGCGATTTTTCAGTTTCGGGTAACTTGATTTGCAGGGGTCTGTACACTCACGTACTCACCCTGTCTCGGAGTTTGTAAGTTCCTATGGGAAAAGGGCGTAAGTTTATGTATAGTTGAACCAGACTTAACAAAATGTAAAATTAAATAAGTATACAGCTAGCACTAATGGACTGCTGCGCTGCGTGTCGCGGGTTCGATCCCCGCACGAAACAATTATTTGTATGGCCTACAGATAGTTGTTTCGGGTCTGGGTGTTCGGTTTGTGTATGTGAGTTTAAATGTTTGTAAACGCACCCACGATACAGGAGAAATTAATAGTGTGGGGGCAACGTTTCGAAAAAAAAAACAGTCACCTCGACAGCTCAAGGGCCACAGATGCGACCACTGAAGTTCAAGAGCAATGTATGTACCGTTTGCCTCTCTCTACGGGCCCACCGCGCACCGCAGCGGTTGCGGCTTCCTTGCCGCCACAAAACATCGACAACATTGCGGTTATCGGGTCGCGGATGACGCGGCTGTTATGTCATTACGTCACGTGGTTCCTTTGTGTCTGGGTGATGGGTTAATTAGTCATTTTATGAGCTATTCTTGTAAGTATTGGTAGGTTAGACGAGTGATCAAACAATGTAGTGGTGGGTCAGATAGGAACATGGCTGGGCAATCCCGTATCAACAGCTGAGCGTTATAAAAGTACCGTAAGTAAGTTGTGTCTCGTCTTGATAATGATAGTGGTACCAACTAGTAAAAACGAAAAAAGTTTATCGTTTAATGTGTCGTAACCACCTCGTTGCTCTGGGTATGAGGCTTTGGGTTCGATTCCCGGGTCGAGCTAATTGTTTTTGGGTTTTTCCATCAAGATCAAAATCAATAAAATAAATAAATAATAAATCCAAACTCCGTGGCTGCTACTAAAAATAGTAGCAGCCACGGAGTTTGGATTTGGGCCCGATTAATGACAATAGGTTCGCCCCATTTTACATGAGACTTAAAGTTAACTGACGAAAAGTGGGTGTACCTACTTTTAGGTACACCTCCGCCTACCTCTTCGGTGATTTCAGGAGTGATGTTATGTTTTGTGGTTTATCATCACGGAGATAGGGAGACAAAAGTTGGTTGAAAAAGTAACAACCGAAGAGAGATCAAGCATTTCACCCAACGAATTACATCACACCGCCACTTCCATCTTCCGAAATCCGGGTTGCTACTGAGAAATATATGTACTCGTATATATGTAATGGAAAATCCAAACATACAGGGTGGTGCCGACCATACGACAATAAATGAAACCACTGGTAGTTCTAGTTCATAGGAACATTATTAAACTATCAAATAAATGTTAACAGCAAAAAAAATATGAAAAAATACTATAAAACTAAGTAGCAAATAAACGAAATACATTACAATTTATAAACAAATATTGGTTTACTAACCTTAGGAATAATTTGCACCGATATACGTATGGAAATACAATGTAACAAACGAATTTGGCAAAAACATTTAGGTAGTTTATTGTCGTATCGTCGTCACCACGACGGTGTTAGCATTTATTTGATGGTTTAAAAATGTTCCTATGAACTAGAACTACCAGTGGTTTTATTTATTGTCGTATTGTCGGCACCACCCTGTATAAGCACTTCAAATTCTGACCGATTTATATTCGCTGAGCCAAAGTCATCAGTTCCGTATAGCGTCGGACGTAAAGAATAGCACCATCCCATATCTTCCCGTAGGTGTCGTAAGAGGCGACTAAGGGACTTACCAGAGAATGGGCAGCAGCGTTTTCTGTGCCTTCGTAACAACCATACTGCGATCGCCAACCCACTTGCATGATTATGGCAAATACCCGGGTTCTGTGGGAGGCCTATGTCCAGCAGTGGACGTCTTATGGCTAAAATGATGAGCCACTGAAGCTAAGAATACGTTTTTTTTAGACGCAGTTTTCTGGTTACAAATATTTTTAGAAACCTTCCATCTTCATCTGCCTAGCCTTTTCAAAAATATGTTGCGGTCGGCTAACCGTATGCAGCTTAATCAGAATTTAAATGGAACGACTGCCTATCTTCATTACCAAGGAACGAAATTAAATTGGAATGTACCTAAATATTGACACGAGCGGCAGTTGTTATTAAGTTAATTATAAGTAGACGGCTCATCATCATCTGCCTAGCTTGTACCCAACTATGTAAGGGTCGTCTTTAGGTCCCGTCAAGGTTGCGGGTTGTTCGAAAGAGATACCGCGGCCTCGACACAAAGGGCTAAGAAGGAACATGGGTGGTTTTTAGTCAGTAGAAGTCCGACACTCCCTTCCGCCCCGCGGAAAGGGTTATTGGATGATTTCCCAACACCCAACAAAAAAAAAAGGGTCGTCTTTAGGTAGGTATCTACTCTTGTTTAGTAAATATTTCATTAAAACTCCGTACAAGTACACACATCAACACTGTCTAGGGATATTTTGGATTTACTCAATTTACTCAAAATGTATTAAAAATTGCATACAACATGTATATATTTTTATAAAGCCCAATTATCAGTCTACACTCCAGAATAAAATAAAACAATGTTTTTTTGCGTAAACAAATTTTTATTCAAATAAAGAAAAAATATGAAATAATGGTAAAACTAACAACGAATGTGTTTCTCAAGAAAAATTTACAAATAAGGAAAAAATAATTTGTTTTTAACAGTTCTGTGAAAAATCAGTAGTCAGTAAAACCACCCATGACGTTAATAACGGTCCTGCAACGGTTTTTCATGCTTTGGATTAAGTTATCCAAGTCTTGCTGCGGTATATTGTCCCAGGTCCGGCTAAGATGCAAAAAAAGTTGCTCTTCCGTCGCAACGTTTGCAGGGAAATTCCTCAAAGCCCTTCTTTGGAGCATGTCCCACGCGTGTTCTAGGGGGTTTAGGTCAGGCGATTGAGCGGGCCAGCCTAAGACCGATACGTCTTGCTCCTGCAACCAGCTCGTCACCACTCTAGCTGTGTGCGGACGGGCGTTATCGTGCATGAGCGTGAATTCTTGGCCCATTTGTAGTCGATGGGGGTAGATTATTGGTACTAGCACCTCGTTACGGTATTTTTCAGCCGTCATGGTGTTTCTGATCCAAACGAGGTCTGTTCTTCCACCAACACGAATTCCCGCCCAAACCATAATTGTCTCGCCGTGGTATGAATGGACTTCCTGAGGATGTTGCAGACGGCTGTCACGACCAGGAACTCGCCAAACACGCACTCTACGTGTATCGGGATGGAAACCGAACCGGGACTCATCGGTAAACAAACTACAGACCACTGGTTTTCTTCCCAGAGCAAATGTTCACGAGCCCACTCTAGTCGTCGTCCACGATTTCCTCGGCGTAGTGCTGGAGTACGAAGCGGTCTGCGAGCATGAAGGTTAGCTTCATGCAGCCTTCTCCTCACAGTTTGGTCACTCACAAGAAACTGGTGCTCTGATTGGAGCCTCTGAACCAACTGCATGGCCGTAACATTTGGTTGTCTTCTCGCGGCAACTTGCAAAAATCGGTCTTGTCGTTGAGTGGTTATGCGCTTCCCGCCTGGGTGTCTTTCAGCCACTTCACCAGTGGCACGATAACGTGACCATAACCTTGATATCACGTTTTGTCTTGTTCCAAACTCCTCAGCAATACTCTGTTGAGTAGCCCCAGCTTGGAGCATGCCTACTGCCCTTAACATTTCTTCTCTAGTTAAATGGCGCCGCTGCATGATGCAACAATAACATTAATTCGGAATTAACCGATAACTTATTATAAAACTTAAATTGGACACAAAAAAATAGCCACAAACTACTGTAGGTAAATGAAACCTTCGGACTTCGTTACCATTATGCCGCGTAAATCTTTTGTTTTTAATGTATTTTCTCAAATTCAAATTTAGAATCGTTCAAAAAGGCTTACAAAATAAACTTTCTTCAAAAGAATTTAAAAGTGGCCATTATTTTTTGAGTTTAAGAACTTAATACAAAATATCCCTAGACGGTGTTGATGTGTGTATTAGGAACATATAATTACATATATCACTGTGCATGCAAATTACATCATAAATAGTATAAATTACCATATTGACAAATTAAGGATAGAGACAAAAAAAATCTAATGTTTTTAGCTTTGATATCCGTCGGGCTATCTGCCAAACTATTTTCCTCAAGCCTGGTCATATCAAGTTGAAATTAATTTCAAACACTTGTGTTAACGGTCCCTAGGAGCTGTAAGAAAATCAAGCTTCTTAGACAACGTAATTTAAAAATAGCCATCTATTGCGAATTATTTAACTCTTTCACAAATAAATGAAAGCTTACAGGGTACATCCCCTTTTACCTAGAATCGTAAAAATTGGTAAGAAGCAAGTACTTACAGCACAAGTTATGGAAAAACTAAATTCGGTAACTTGTATCCATACCACAAAAAATGCGATTACGAATTTACATTTGCAGTTGAAGAAATAAAGTTGGAGAAGGTCATGCACGACGTATATCGATTTGTGAGGGAGAATATTTTTTAACTGCGATATTAAATTTATTTTTAATCCAACTTTTCTTTTCTTAGGGCTTGAATCTTTGAGACCTAATTTTATTGAAAGCCAACCAATAACACATAAGTTTGTACGGAACCCTCGGAGCCCGAGTCTGACTCGAAGTTAACGATTTTTTTCTATTTTTAATTCACAAACAGGTCTGGTTATGTCAAAGTGCACCGGTTTGATAGAAATAAGTAATAATATATGAATATGTATATCATCTACAATATTATAAGGTGATAAATAAAGCTCGTATATATCACTTTACGTATTTAATATTCATTATATATCTGCGAACCTGAGTCATATTGGGATTTTATCATTTATATATTTTGTTTGTTTTGTAATTTGATTTAACATACGTTCACGGATTTTGTATTAGTGGTTTATGTTCTTTTTATTTTATGAGGTTTTATTCGATAACTATATGCACAGTATTGGTAGATATTACAAACTTTATAGTAGACTTGCAGCATAAGCAAAATAACTGGATATATGATGGTGGATAGACAATAAAACTATAACTTGCATAGGCCCCGTAAGACCGGACGCACACCACACAAGTCAGCGCAACAAGTGCGTGTAGTTCGCAAGCGCGACGCGACTGCGACACGACCACGACACGACGCGGCAGTGCGGCACGTTCAATTTTTCCAGTCGCGAGCTCCGTCTTCGCGACAGTAGGCGGGGCCGCCCCGCCCAGCCGCGCACACGCCCACCGCACCATCTCAAGACCAACAACACACTGAAAAAACACACCCACAACAAGTAACACTAAACTTATCAAAACGCAACGAACCAACAAATTAAGCCACTATGTTAATGAGTATATAGTTTATTAGTACAAAACGTGTCAAGTTACATACAATTTGGCAGCCATCAAACCTCATTAGTTTCATTAATTCGGAGCGGTTGTTACCTTCTAATGTGATTGTTGCTATGAAATCAAATTTCACAATAACGTTGTATAGATTAATCAAAACCTAGAAAAAAATGTTTTGCTTTTTTTTTAAACTTTCGTGAAATTAAGATGACATCTACTGTTATAGACGTCTCTCTCCATTGTAACCGCAGCTAGCGGACCGAAAGAGGGAGATACGCAACCACGCTTTAAAATGAAAAAGCTCATAATATTTCCCTTTCAACAATGGAACTAAACAAAAATGTTTTATGGTACAAAACTTACGCGGGTCTCTGTCGCACTAACAGAGCGAGGTACAAGTGCGAGTGGGAGAAGAACACCTCACATTTTCCCGACAAATGAAGCGTGGCTAAACCGCAGATTGACCGCAGAGAATGGAGGCAGCGAGTGACAGAATGGCGGCGGCTCAGTAGTAGAGAGTCGCGCGGCCAGCGAACACGCGCCAGCCTCCGCGCGCTGACTCACCACGCGATCCCTGACGACGTCTGACGCGCGTCGGTCGTGCTCGTACCCAACAAAAACCCGCGCGCCACTCGACCGGCCACACATTATCATAAATATATCGGCTCTCAGCTGATGTTGACATAACACGCCGCGCGATTGTGACTTACAGGTGTTCTTAGAACTTAGCCGGAACTGTTCATGTATCAAATAGTTCCCAGTGAACCCCGGACTAGTGTTGTGACTCACGTAAAATGACGAAAGTTAAATTCAAGAACTACTTCGCTTGTATACAATGAGCGTCAATGGATTAAGGAAATAATACTCAAAAATATTATTACAGTGCGACATACGCGGCCAATTTGTGAGTGAAACAACGGACGCGTTTGTTTATAACACGAAGTTTTAGTTTGTTAATAACATTAGACTCTAAACGTTACGACGAGACTGACAAAGTATTAGTATCCAAAGATTTCCTAATCATAGTAAATTATCGTGTCAATACTAACGAAATACTCACTCACGACTCACGTACAAGTACTTGCAGTAAGGAACGGATTTTAGTTGTCATACAAGGTTTAAATAAAAACTTTTTGGACGTTTGCCAGAGCGAAGACGTTCGAAGGTCGTGAAGAGTGCGGAAGCGTTGGAATTCGAGTGTTCAAACGAGCCCTTACTTACATTAGAGTGTATCGTAGTGTTCGGCGTTGCTTGCTGCGCCAGTGGGACAGTTGGGACACGCCGACCGTGGCGGTGCGGCAAGTGAGTGTGATGGTGTGAAGGATGCATCTGCCGTATGAGTCCCGAGGCCGACGGCGGCGAGAGATGGCCGAGCTGGAGCCGTGGTGGCTGCAGTCTATCGTGGACGAGACCCTCGCGGAGTACCCTGATCTAGGTAACATATCATCGATATTCTTCAATATATGCTTAAAGAAGTTGGTGATGAGTGTGATGACCTATCATCATCAATTTTTCCATTGACCTACTGTATATGCAACAGATTTATGAACTTTGTAGCGAAAACCTGATGAATAAGTCGATAGAATTCCGCTCTTTCCGGTCGTGAAGTAAGGTCAAAAGTTGTTTATCTTGAATATTTGTTACGGTTACTAAGAAACCATTAGGATTTTTTAGGGATTTTTAAACAAGTTTTAGTTAGCCTATAAACGTAAATAATTTTGTTAGGAGGAAGGTTGAACTATAATTACAAAAGTTTCTAATTACAGTGATTTTAGTGTTAATATTTTTTTAAATATTTGTTTTTAACAATTTTATTAATACTAAGTACAAAAATAAAGTCAAAAATATGAAATTGTATAAGAAATGAGGAAACATGTATAAAATTGTGCTCAAGTAAAAGACATCAACGCGAATATAAGAGAAAGTTAGAGTGAGAGATTTATTTAATTTAATGTTCAAACTCAAATCTAGCCATTATTAATTCAATAAATAATAATTAACAATTTCACTTATTATTGTTATGCAAAGTTGTTTGGAATTTTAATGGTAGTAAATATCGCGTTTGCTAATTGCATGTTTCTTAATTGTGGACCTATTATGTTTTTTTTTTTAAACTAAAGCAGCAATTATGGTTATATGCACTATTATTATAAAATTGCATTAGGCCTGTACATAATTATGTAATAAGACAGTTGCGTAACTTAAGGAAATGGCAAAGTTAAATCCGAAAGGCATACAATACAGTAAAGCAAAAAAAAATGTAAATAAACAGTAAGATGAGTCTTCACAAAAACTGTCAATATCTATATTTTGATATTTGGATTTCAATCTAATAAGAAAAGAAAATAACAATAATTATAAATGTTTCAAAAAATCCACTGAAATCGGAAACACAAACTACCTATTTTTCGAAAAACATTTTTTTTTTCCAAAAGTGTAGCGGAAGCGCTTATAATCAAATTTGAATTGAGTTTCGAAAACTTGTTGAATGTAGTATTTATTTAGACAGTTAAAATCAAACAGAACGATTTCCACCTACAATTTTTTCAATAAGAAACGGAATCCGTAGGCGGCATTATTGAATAATAGACCCGTCTTGCCAAAACATTCATTAGACATAATGATAAAAATTATTTCAAGTATGATGTATTCAGTTAGACAAAATTACAGCAACCAATCATATAAGTGATGGTAGCTGTCATTAGATTCAATAACTGTTTAAACTATGAAGCATACATTATTGAGCTCGATCTTATACAATATATTATATAGGAATTTGCCATAATGTGAGTTTATTTCGTGCAGAATAAACGAATTTTCTTTCTTTCTGTAACACCGTTGAAGTTTCCAATCGGAATAGGGGATCGGACAAAAAAAAATAATTAGTCCGTCAGATAGATTTCCAAAAAATTTTGAACACGTATTTTTTCTTTTTTCACATAAACAAAGGATGAAGACGGTACAGTGCTTCGAAAACTCTTGAACTCCTCGAAAACGTCACATGTCAGTACATTTTTTACCTACAAGTGACGTCACAAACCCACACTCATGATCTTTGACGCGTTTTATCTTCGTCAATTTTTGTGGATTTGATAAAACAAAATACACGTATCCAATATTTTTCGATAATCTAACTGACGAACTAAACAGAATCATATTTTTTTGACTCAGTCCGATCCCCTATTCGCTCCTAGATTGTGGAGAATTAAATTACTGGCTTCCCTATCAAACAAATATCTACATATTTCATAAATCATCAAGTGCGTGATTTAGCCATCAATTTTCACTTCACTAAAACTATTTCACACCACTCAAACGGCGCGAAATGCACCTAACTAAAACATGTAGTACCAGCATTTCCCATAAGTAATTTATTCTAATGATGATTTGATTTACTAATGCAATATTACCGTTTGGAAGCTTCGTGCAATTAGATATAAGGGCGGGACACACGTACGACGCACTCGTTGTAACGACCGGTTCGCTATTGTACACTTTCAATGATGCCTAATGAGTCCAGGAAGAGAGCTGTTGGAGAACTAGGGTAGCAATGGATTGCTATATTTTGACTTTACCTAGATAATTGGCGAGCCAGGACTTGTGACCATCAACTAGAAAGAACAAATATCTACAGATCTTCTGTGTTTGTTTACACTTTTCTATTTGTTACGAGATATTTTATGAAGAGTCGTCTCTTGAGTGCAACTCAATTTTTTCTTTCTTTTCTTGTTGAAACTTAACCTTCTTGAAAAATAAGGAGAAATGTTTCGTTTGATTTTTGCCGAAGAAATCAATGCCATTGAAAACAATGTTGTAAATAGTAGAGACTGGCATCATCGCTTAGTCTTTTCAATTAGTCAATCGTCTCAATTTGTTTCAATTAGTACACATTCTCTTTACGATATCTTCTACTGTACATAATCTAAGGGCAAGTAACATGAAGCTGGCTAGGCGTCGTCGTCTATTTCTTCTCCATGATTCACGAGAATTCCAAGAAAGGATTCCAGCATTTATTTTTTACACACTTAAACATCATGTACAAAGTAGTACATAGGCAACAAGACATTCTCTACCGTTCAACTCTTAGGTTTAAAAAGGACAAAATTGTGATACAACAAAACAAAATAGTTTATTTTGTTTAGGATAAATGTAAGGTAGAAAATACTAGAACAAACAATTAAATAAAGCCAGCACCGTCTAGCACCTGAATGCTACTAATAGTATTATTAATACATTTCGGTACACGTTACTATTATAAAACTAGTTTTTCCAGTCTAAATATCGTGTCAAGAATATCTGAACCGGCTCAATCTCTTACGTACATAATTAAGTCGCACGTATTTTCTAGTATTTACCAATAAATTCATATTTGCAGAGGGAATTTATTTATACCCTGTAGTTTAAATCTCCACCGAAATCGGAGGAGCTCGTGGCTAAATGATATCAGCTGCTCGGTTTGAGGTAGGTCCGTGGATGGGTAACCGCTAAGGAGTGCTCATACATACCGAATTTTCTCTGTACCTCGGAAACTACATTAAAGGTATTGGTCCTGCTCACTCATTTGTAGATCTTTGACAATCGTAACAGGTAGTTAGTTGCCCGAAATTCTGATAAAACCAGTCTTACTAAAGGGTATCGTATTACCCAGTACTAACGGGATGGTGGAGGTATAGGTATTTAGCTGCATCAAGTTAGACTGAAAGCCGACCCCAACATACTTGGGAAAAGGCTAGACAGACGATGACAGGTCGAACCCGCCATTCAATTCCAAACCCTGCAACTCTTGGAAGCCAGAATAAATTGTTTGATACAAATATGGCAACATTGATATCATCACCAATACAAAAAAACCCAATAATCGAATGATTTGCATAATGTCCGACTCAGCTCAAGTATTTGCCAACACGAGTACGTGTCACTGCCGGGGAACCCGCTCGAACTCACGAAGTTACACACATTAACTTATTTACATAAACTGTTCAGGGTGTTAATTGCTGCCATGATGAGTGACTTCAACAATGCTACTTGACTTTTTTTAGTTTCCATATACGATGTTTTTGTTGTTTATTTGTTAAATAACATAACATGACACCTGTAATTCTCGAGGAGTTAGGCAGAGTAGTGCCTGAAAAACACAAACATATTTTTTTCCGAAATATTCCCACCACTACACACTGACTCGAAAATCTGACAACCACTGCTACAAAGGGGTATCGTATTACCTAGTTCTAACTGAATTGTGGAGGTTGGTCAGATAGGACAACCTCCAACACCAGCCTCCTGATTTACCTCACCAGATGCAGCTGAATACCATTTCAGCTGCTGGTGAGGCTGGAAGCCACCAACAGGGTTAAGAAAAGGCTAGGCAGATGATAATTATAGTGGAATCCGATATAATAGGATAGAGGACAAGCTTAACGCTCATCATCAGCCCATAATGTTCCCACTGCAGGGACTCAGGCCTCCTTTCTAGGAGAGGGATCCACCACGTGGGTTCTCACATGGCTTCGAAGTTTTTGGTTCTAGGACATGCCGGTTTCTTCACTGTGTTTTCCTTCACCGTTTCGAGAGCAGTGGTGATGAAATAAATTACACAAAGTAATGCGCCAGCCTGGGTTCGAACCCACGACTTACTCTACGTAAGTCGGGGCCGCAACCACTGGGCCACCACTGCTCTCCGTGTACTCCTCCTTAACGATATTAACCGGGAATTATAATTCAGGGCCTCTACTGAGAATTTTCACCCGTTAAATGAAGCCAATACTTGGTTTTCGCTGGCTTTTTTGCAGGCAGTCATGTCATGCTGTTCACATGCATGTCAAATTAGATATTGTATCCTTTTGATGTAGCAGCAGGATGCTGATTTAGAGAGTTAAAGGTTAGAAGTTCTAATTCACCAATGAATCGCAGACATGAACCTTTTGAAACTCTAATCAGATATTACTTACTATACGTATAGTTAAGAAATTCACCAATTTTGTTTTTTTTTGGGCGGGTGGAAAATCATCAAATAACCCCACCCGCTCTCGGGCAGAGCGAAAGGGAGTGTCAGACTTCTACTAAAAACCACCCATGTTCCTTCTTAGCCCTTCATGTCGAGGCCGCGGTATCTCTTGCGAACAACCCGCAACCCCGACGGGAAATTCACCTATCTTTCAAAGAGATTTCTTACCTATCACGGTATATCCAGTCTTTTTGCCATCAATCTCTAATAAAAATACACATTATATGCCAAAAGCCTCGACCAATACCTTTTTTATTTTTTTTTCGGGGGGTTGGAAATCATCAAATAACCCCTCCAAGATCGCTTGGGCAGATTTGAAGGGAGTGTTAGACTTCTACTGTCTAAAAACCACCCATGTTCCTTCTTAGCCCTTGTGCCGAGGCCGCGGTATCTCTTCCGAACAACCCGCAGCCCCGACGGGCTCGACCAATACCTGAGGAGGCTTTCGTTAGGTACTGTATCAAAGGTTTGATTCAGAAAGCGGTACTTCTGGACATGGCTTGTATTGTAGGTATATCTGAAACCCTAACCGCCGGCGCCGGTTGCTTGGACCCTGTTCCCCAGACCTATGGACTACTATTTTCAAATGTTTTTTTTCTACTTTCTAAAGAAATATTTAAAAATTAAAATTGTATATGTGTAAAAATAGATAATGAAATAACATCTTAAAATCGGATTATTTCTAATGACCGAAGCAATTTCTGATCGCCATTTTGTGCAGTAGCCGACTCTGAGGATTAAAAATATTGTTAATTTATTATGCCTGATGATCAATAACTGCGTATGGTGAATTAATTTAATTCAGTTGTTAAATTTTAATGATCTAAACTGGAAACGGAAAACACTTCATGTATTTCATTATTAAAATAATGTAATAATAATAATAGTAATATAGTCATCTTTTCCGCGCATTATATTGACGAATATCACAATTTTTAAATTACTTTTTAAATGAAATATCTAAAAAATGCTGTATTTTGTTGATTGTCTCATTAGTAAAAATTAATAATTTGGTTATGACAAGGTAATTAAAAATGTATTATTTATTGCAATGACATGAAGTAGCATTCCGGTTTTTATTAGCTGTAAAATGTTAACAACTCAATTTTATTAGAAAACCGGTCTATTATGACTCCTCGTTTTGAAAAACAACAATGTACAGATTAGTGGTGATGAACATTTTTATTAAAATTGCATAAGACCTTGTATAAACCTATTAATATAGTTGAAAACCGCTGCTTAGCAAAATACGAAAATCGATCAGACTCAAAATAATTTACCGTATATACAAGGTATAAACGATCCGTTTACGAAGCCGTCGAGTGAGCCTAGCATACTGTACATCAGACTCAGCAAATACAAACAAAAATTGCTAGGGAACGACTGTTTTTGGGGAAATTCACATTTTACGGATAATTCACTGAAACGAACTCACACTGTGCTGATGGATGCATTGTAAACGGTTAAAGGTGAAGTCATAATCTAAAACAAAAACTTGTGAAACAGTTTGAACTCCAATATCTCCGTAACAAGGTTCAAAAATATAAAAAAAAAAAATGTTTTTTTTAATAAAAATAACCACTATGAAAATTGATCTATCACCATTACATCGTTGTGGTAGCGGTGCACTATTTACTAAAACTAAAGACTCTGTGATCATCTTTACACTCTAGGGTCAAATCATCAAAACAAGTCAAATCATCGGATCTCAAACGCAATCTCTCCAGTAACCCTTCACTCTTCAACCGCACCTAACCCGCAGTTTGCGGCTCCATAATTCCTATATACCATCAGCTTCCGTAAATAGTGAAACCGCATTTATACTACTAATGTTTTTATGATTCCTTGAGCCGTTACACGGTGATTTTTTGAGATAGTCCGTGAAGCGAACGGTGTGACCGCATAGCATCCTAATTTGAGGATTGAGCTGATGTTAGGTTATTATTAGTACTGTTTTAGAATGGTGATGAGTTTATTCATTCAAAGCAGTTTCTTCATTTTTAGCCAACAACTAGGTTTCAGACAACAATTAGATTTAAAAAAATTCAATTAGATTTTAGACAACAACGTTGAGTTTGACGTTCTGCAGGGCTATTGCGTATCTTTTTAAAAGTCAGTGGCTATGATAGTGTCCATCGATTAACTGTCAAATGGTTATGGTTTGGTACAAAATGGAACTTGTGTCTTTAGTAGTGTTTGTACCATCATTTATTTTATAAAGAGGGATTACCTGACACAAGGAAGTTGTGACTTGTTTCAGTATGTGTACAGGCGTGACCATCACATCAAGCGTTTTGACAGAGGTGTACACCCACAGTTTGTCAGTAATGTTAAAGCCCAATGTAATATTAGGCGAGCCTAGTGCCCGGTTGATGGATTACCATCAATCGAACATAAATCTAGACTCCGGGCCGCTAGTGCGAGTATCCTTTAATTCCTCTCGTATCTTCCTCCTCCCCAGATTACTCATAAATAATTGAGAAAATTTGTTGGGTAACTGCGATCACCATTCTTAACCTTAGCAGAAAAATAGTAATTAAATCAAAATTAGCGCAATTTCATTGTTAAATGAATAAATCAATCAATCATTACTGACGCTCCTGTCATCGAGATATCATTTATCATAATTACACCTATTTACTCGTTTCGAAAACGTTACGAATCGATTGGAAACGTCAAATCATCATCGAAATCAACTAAGGCTGTGTATAGACTGAATCAAGACTTTCGCTCTATGAAAACATTGACGGTGCGTAATGTCTAAGTCTGTTTTGTTTCGGCTATTCGAAACTGTTTTTATTTCATTCTAGTGTGCGCTCAGTCTAGTAGGTTAGTTATGAATCTTTTCAACACTATGACTTAACAAAAAATATTCATAGGCCAAAGTTAACGATTAAAACCGCATTGTAAATTATACAATATTAAAACGCTTTTACGTAGTCATTATATTTAGTTGTTAACTCGTTATACATAACGGTTTTCCTTGTCCAATCTAATATTTTTTACAACAGTAGCGTTACAATTTATTAGCAGCCGGCAAGCCGTGTGATAACTGAGTTTATATTAACTATGGCTTATTAGTTGTTTATCCGGTATTTATCATTTCGTTGTAACCGATGTGTGACCGATGAGGATGCAGAAGAACTAATTCAATTACAGCTCGGCCACGATCTACACATTCAAGCGATGCGCGTTTCTAAGAGACTGTAGTAAAAAGAATCCATCGGGTGGTTTGGAAGATATGAAGAAATAAAGAATATTACAAACAAAGATAGTCGCGAAAATTACCCTTTCCTTGCAGTCTGGTAAAAACAAATGAAGGAAGAGTCAATCTAGATTTGATTTTCAAAAATTTCGGTTGGTGTCCGGTTGATGGCGTACGGACGTAAAGAATAGCACCATCCCATATCTTCCCGTAGGTGTCGTAAGAGGCGACTAAGGGACTTACCAGAGAATGGGCAGCAGCGTTCTCTGTGCCTACGTAACAACCATACTGCGATCACCAACTTGCCTGCCAAGCGTGGCGATTATAGCAAATCCCCCCCTTCTGGAGGAGGCCTATGTCCAGCAGTGGACGTCTAATGGCTAAAATGATGATGATGATGATGATGGTGGCAATAGACTATTACATGAGACCTAAACATAGCTGGCAAAATGTGGGTGAACTATTAGGTACACCTCTAACAAACCCTTCGCGAACTACAGGCGGGATGTTATTTCATCTTTAACATGTTTCTAATCCAAATCCCTTTGTCGGCAGTAAGAACGGGCAGTCCAGATTACATGTGTTCAATGCTGCCCCAACACTGGCGCTCCAACAAGACTTTACCCGGAGGCTTCAAGGTGGTGGCCCTCGGGGAAGTCCTCGACGGGACCCTGGTCACCGTCAGGGCTGGCAACGACGAGAACTGCTCCGCGGAGCTGAGGAACAACTCGGCGGTGATGAAGAATAGAGTTGCTAAGTTCAATGACTTGAGGTTCGTTGGAAGGAGTGGGAGAGGTGAGTTTCTCTTTTTTTTTTAAGCCTTTTATATGTCCCACTGCTGGGCAAAGGCCTTTCTCTTTCCAAACCTCTCTACTTTGTTTCATATATGGAATATTTGACCATGTTCGCCTATGATATCTTTTGAAAAAAAAAAGTAAAAAACATATAAATGAAGAAGGTGTTTGTTACTCTGTGAGTTCATTTTGAACGCTACCACACTTTTTTGGACACCATGAAGAAAATACATGTACTGACATCGTAAATTCACTCTTAAACGCGGTTAGTTTTCTACGAACGAACATTTCACAAGCTCACATCCAAACATGATACTCATACAACTTAAAAAGTCAATTCCAATTTTTGACTAATTTATTCGAGAAAAATCGAATAAAACGATTTCCACGGCAAAACCCAACAAGTTCCTGCAATTATAATGATTGGAAATACCGCTCTTATCAAATAGCACTTCTTATAAATTCTACTCGTTACGCAAGCGTTATTACGTCACGCATTAGTATGGAGAACAAATGTTTAATGAATTCGTGGGTACAAGATACATTTTTTTCAATCATATTATCATGTAGGTACTTAAAAGAGGAGCTCATGTCTATGTCTTAATAATAACAGTTACTCGGGTCGAACTTTAAGTAAAGCCGTGCTTGCCTAGATATGTCGTGGATGGGTGACCGCCCATTACATACCGAGCTTTTTCCATATTTCAGAAAGCACGTTAAGCCGTTGCTCCCAGCTGCCGTATACAGGGTCTAAACGAACCCTTCACGCATCCGTCAACCAAGCATTCTGTACATCAAACTAAGTACCCCTACGCAAAAATTTTTGCTGGGAAATGACTTTTTGTTTTGGGGTCAAAAATCACATTTTACGATGAAATTCAAAGTAGCACTTTTAAAACATTGTGCATTGTGGATGCTTTGAATAGTAAACGGGGCATGGAGGTAGTTTAAGTAAAGTTAAAACCTGAAATACTAGTATTTACAAAAAACAGCTGTGAAAAATTTGGAACTTTGACCCCCAATATCTCCGTAACTAGGAGGTTCCCAGGTATGGTGTAGAACAAAAAAATTATCGCAGTGGTGGGGAGAACAAATGCCCTTCGTTTGCGTTAAGGGTACTTTTACACCCTATATAGGGTGTAAAAGTAAAAAAATAAAGTCCAAATTTTTCACAGCTGTTTTTGTAAATACTCTTTTTTCGGGTTATAACTTCACTTAAATTACCTCCATGACCCGTTTACTATTCAAAGCATCCACTAGCACAATGTTTTAACAGTGCTACATTGAGTTTTACCGTAAAATGTGATTTTTGACCCAAAAAAAAAAAGTCGTTTCCCAGCAAAAATTTTTGCGTAGGGGTACTTAGTTTGATGTACAGAATGCTTGGTTGACGGGTGTGTGATGGGTTGATTTACACCCTGTATAGATCTTTGGCAGTCGTTACGGGTAGTCAATGGCCCGTAAGTCTGACAACGAGTCTTACCCAGTGCAAACTGGGTTATGAAGGTCAGATAGGCAGTCGCTCTTTGTAAAATATTCATATTTAGCTGCATTTTGTGAGACTAGAAGCCCACCCCTACATACCTGGGCCAGACTGGTGATGGTTATCACCAGACTGACTTGAAATTGATATTAAATCGATCGCAAAAAATGTTTATGATACTTCAAAAAAAAATATCGACTCAAAATGCTTGCCAAATCTACAAAACTAGACCTTTGTTCAACAGTTGGCTTCATCTAGGGACTCCCGCACAAGATTACAAGATTTTTACCAAGTCAAAAGAAACCTCAAACAGAATATTTACAAAAAAATAAGCTAACTGATTGTAGAGCAGGGAAATAACCTGCGTAGGTAGAGTAGTCAGATCATTCCATCAGGGCACAAAAAATATGAGATCCGTAACAATATGATAAAAAATATTCATGCACATGTCATGATAAATCGATTATCAAAAATAGACCTTACCTCATAGAGACTTGGGTGCTACACGAGGTGACCGATAATCCTGAAGAACTAGGTCAAATCGCATCAAGGACATTTTACTTTTCACTGTCTCGTTGATGGTCTCGTGGTCGCAAACGCGACTACTGAGCGTGAGGTCCTGGATTCTTTAACGAAAAATAGGGCATCCGGGTATCTGGTTCTTTTCCGGAACCAGATAACCTGTTATTCCGGAACGAACCTGTTCCCAAAAATGGCCGTTCGTCGATGATGTTTCTATGTCAGCATCTCCTTACCAACAAAAAAATCCGAAAAGGTCAAGTAGCCGCATTTTTAGGCTTCAAATATTTGAGTATGTACAGAAAACCCGTCATGGAACTCCAAATACGTCATTGTTGGCACGTAATTAAGAAAAAAAATTGAGTACATTAAATATGTACCGTGTGTTTTTTTTTTGCTGTACTGTATGTTTTGATAACGTACAAATTTGGTGATATTAATTTGGGTGTTTCCCAGCAAACTATTAATAGAATCCAGTTATGGTAATCTGTGAATCGAGCTGAGTTGCATATGATTGAAGAGGCCTATATCCAGCAGTGGATTGCTTTAGGCTGATGATGATGATGATGGTAATCTCAGCTTTTTATTACAGCTTTTTAAAGGTTAATTAGTTACTTTTTCGCTGCTTATATGACCTTTTCTGAAAGTATAAAGCTCCGCGCACAGATATTTGTACTTCACCGGATCGTCACCTCGCCTCATTTTTAGGGTTCCGTAGTCAATATGGAACCCTTATAGTTTCGCACAGGCCCGTCTGTCTGTCCGTCCGCACTAAATCTCAAAGACTCTTAGTATGTACTCGAAAGCTGTAATTTGGCATGAATATACAAATGAGTTACGCCGACAAAGTGGTAAAATAAAATCACTATAAATATTTTTTTTAGGGTATCTCACAAAAGAGGGGATGATTTTTTTTTCTTGTGAAGCCAATAGTGTGGGGTGTCGTTGGATAGGTCTTTGAAAAAGATTGTGAGTTTGCCCAAACTTTTTTCGATTAAGGGATTCCTTTGTGAAATATTAAGCTATAAACTGCAAACTTTTGTTAGACTCAAGTCTGGCTACCTAAACCACCTATACGAGTTGTGTTTGGGCATGTGAAAAAATTCATGGTAGTAGTATGTATAACGAAATTAAAAGGAAAACTATCACAGCTTTACAAGTTTACGAGTAATAGTCACCCACTTATAAAATGCACCTGTATAAAAAATATTTTCCTATATATGCATAGGAAAATATTTTTTCAGGTGCTTAATATTGTATGGGAGCACAGGTCATAAAACTGCAAATATAAATTTGTTTTATTTTACAATAAAAATCATCGTTCGGAGGCAGGTAGGCAGGGTGGTTAATCAGTTTAGTAAGTTCACACATTTTGATGGCAACTACGGAACCGTACATTGTGCGTAGTCCGACATGCACTTGACCGGTTTTTACTATCTGGAGGCGATGCCGTAACGGTGCTTATAGTAAGTGTGCATTTTCGAGTGTAGATTCTAAGAAAATAATGGTGAACGGTTTGAGATGAGGTGATGCTGATCCGATGTGATGCATACACGTGTGCTATATACCTAATAAGGAAAACTGGTTTTGGATAATTTATTTATATATGAGGATATATATGTGAAGACGTCACTACGCACGTCTGTTTACGAAATTTTGCCTATACCAGTTAAACCAGTATTTTTATTAGAGTTCAATAACTGTTGTAAAGATATCATTCGAACCTCCTTTTGCACCTATTACACTCGACGGATTACTGACCAGGCACAAAGCGATTAAAAAAACTTTCTGTGTGTCGGTCTGTCTGTGTGTTTGTCTCCGAAACAGCTGGACCGATTACTGACGGATAGCAGATGTTATAAGGTATATCTTAGCCTTCTTTTATTTTAGTACTAAAATTAGGAACTCGGCAAAAAAAGTTGAAACCAAATTCAAAAATTTATAACAAATCCTATTCAAAAAGGCATTGTTTTTTTTTATTATAATAATATTATTTCACGCTAAAGAAAGTCACGGGCAACTGGTACTCCTTAATAAATCAATAAAGCTTTGATAATGAGACCTTGAAATCTTAACACTCGTGATCCTCCAACCTGTCTAAACATTAAAACTCTAATCATCAGTCAGTGGCACTATGTAAACTATAAACTACTTTGTAACACTTAAACCGGTCGTTATTACAACACGTATGACTTAATAGGGGCGTATAGTAATTGGTTAATAATTACTATGGCGCTTAAGAATACTTTTATTTTAAAAAAATAATTAGGGTTTCGTGCAAAAAAAAAACTCTTGAAATTGGTAACAAATTCGGATTCAAATAGGGAAGTTATTTTTTTTATTAATTACACGCTAACGGAGATCACGAGCAACAGCTCAATTATGCTTCAATAATGAGACCTTGAAATCTTAACACAGTGTCTAAAGCATCACTCAGTGGCACTATGTAAACTTTATACTACTATGTAACACTAACCGGTCGGTATTACTACACGTATGACTTAGTAGGGGCGTATAGTAATTGGTTAATCTGGCGCTCAGCGCGGCCGACCGCCATGATTTGCGAACACCGCCTGTCTAATAAATGGATTAGTGATTTTATTGTGAGTGTCAAGTGGTCGTTGGGTCAGTAAGGTTCGTTGATACAATGCGTGTATGGGATGTGCATGGTATATGTGTGTATATGGTCCAGAATTAGATCATGAAACTCTGACTTCAAAATCAGCTTTCTTCACGGGGTAAACAGAAATTACGATACAAAAATAACAACAACAATTACAACATTTTAATAATTCCTGGTTTTGTTTTTTTGTAAGGGATCATCTGCTTGATTCTCACCTACCTGTCTCAAATAACACCCTTTGTTTTTTCGATTCAATTGAAATTAAATGTAGTTCAGTTTGATTACACCGTGTATACACGCACTATAACTGTTTTCTGAGACTTTTTAGTCATCTTCCTTTTTTCGAATCGATGATCAAAATTCATCTAGCAAGTTACAGCAAAACATTCATTAAACTCACACACTAAGCCGTAGACATAAACTATGGAACTGGGCAACATTCATTGTGCTATGTTCTTTTCATTTAATCTCCTCTTTTTAAACCATTCTCGTTTATACGAAATATTTGAAAGCCAGTTGCGAGTTCTCGATAAAAATAATCATCAGTTGCTAAGAGCCGAGATACATAAAAAAATATGAATAAGGCTGGCCTTAGTAAGAACTCAGTCAAGGACGTACTAATTTAACATCGATGTGTCAGCCGCTTTATTAGAAATCTTAACTTATTTTAAAGTAATAGTCGAACATTCACATGACCTTTTTTTTACGAATGGGAAATCGCCAAATGACACCTCCCGCTCTGGACGAAGCGGAAGGGAGTGTTAGACTTGTACTTATAAAACCTACCCATGATCCTTCTTAGCCCTTTGTGTTCCAAGGCCGCGGTATCTGTTTAAACAGTCGCAGCCCCATCAGGCGTCGACCCTTGCTGACATCTCTAGTTCATTTTTATTTAGTCCTGCAGCGGTATAAAAAAGAAGAAAAGGTTAATAACAAACTCTTCCGATCTGAATCGCGTGAATCATTAATAGTAATCTCTATTATCTAACACTGTCTGTAATTGATTTACGCAATGTGTCACGATAAGGAAAAAAGTTAGATGAGCGCAAGCGCAGCACAGTGTGCGTAATAACTATACTATCATTCACTTTGTTCACTTACATAGAGCGGTAACAGAAAAAATCATTACGAAATCACTTCGCACACGATAAACCGTGACCTTTACTTGAACTTAAAGTGAGGCATTTGTACCACTGTCGACGAGCAAGCGACCTACTATTTTCGCTTAAAAACTTACAAAAGATTGTTGTCATTATACGACTCGCAGGTGGTCGATTTAGCTTTTTTTGGAAGTAACCCGTCACACACACCATTCTCAAAACACTGCAAATCCTGAAAGCCAGAATCAATAATGGCGACCATCAGAAAAGCACCCACACATTGAAGGTCGACGAAGTCCCAGAGAAACAATTTAACTGTCGTGGATCCCGCAACGAAATGAATCGAAAAAGAATAGCGGAGGAGTAGGAAAATCATAATTTTGACTTCAATCAGCTTTCAAGGAAGGATATAGGCCATTATATAGCCATCCTGTATATTTGTTCATCGTTGATATTGACACTGCCGCAGCCACTGTGCTGCCAAGCCCGGTGAGAACTTGGTAAATTTAACAACTCGTGTTTAATCGCCGATCGCTGACAGTGAGACAGTTTCCCAAGTCCTTGATGTCTAAATCACCTTAAAAACTGGGACAAAGTAATTTCCCGGTTATCGATCAAACAAAAGAAACCCGACGTCATTAAAGAAGTTGGAAAATTGAAGTGATCGAATGACGCACTCATTGATTCGTTATAACGATGACGACACTAGAGCTGCGCGCGCGCAGACCGGTTTCCATTCATAGCACGTTTTATTCTGTTTGTTAAATCACGTCAGGCTGCTAACACACCTATTATTGGAATCAGTAATTATCTCGCGGTGGTCTCTCTTAATTTACATTGCGGTGTGTTATAATAATGTCCTGATTCTATAAATACAATTGCTTTTCTATCATATTTATAGAGCAGTTCTTTCTTTGGGTTAGCTCGTTCCATTGTCGACCTCATCTCTGTCCTCAGGACAAGATTGAGGTCAAAGCAGGAGCATTTACTGTTAAAGAGCGGGGTCATTGTGAACACACTGGACCAATACCTATTTTGACAAATCCACAACATCTATTACGTTATTTACGCAGTCAAGCAGATGAATTTTCGAACACATGAACCTATGGATTAGGAATTTCCATAAAAATCCTTCGGATCACAATATACAGTAGATAACACAATCGGGGTGCAGGTTTTTCAGTACATTTTGAAAAGGGATATTTAAATAAAAATATGCCGTTTTCGGTATTAACTATGACCATATCGGTTTAAAAACTGTGTGGCAGTTAAATACTGTTTTATTGTTGTTAAAGCAATAGTAATCAATATAAAGACATTCTTGTTTCAGTATGCACACAGCCTTATACCTGTTAGGGGTGACGAACTCTTGTGTACCTACAATGATGGCGTGACAGCTACTGATCATAATACTTAACACCTATTTGTTTATAGGTTACTAAGCAGGTAATTAGGTACCTACCTACTTGTGGTCGTGTGGTATCTACAGGAGGTTTAAAAAAAATGTCTTATTGAGAAACGTTGCTTCTGATTCATTAAGGGTAGTTCAGTAACCCGTCGAGGCTGCGGGTAGTTCGAAAGAGGTACCGCGGTCTCGGCGCAAGGGCTAAGAAGGAACATGGACCGTGGTTAGTCAGTAGAAGTCTGACACTCCCTTTCGCTCTACCTAAGAGCGGGAGGGGTTATTTGATGATTTTCCACCCGCCAAAAAAAAAAAGGGTAGTTCAGTAAAGGTCAATTAGGCACAAATCGCGCTGTTTTCTATTTTCCATATCTTACAAACAATTATTTAAAAACCATGTACCTTGCAAATGTAAAATAATAATTATATAATTTTGGTGTTGTAATCTCTCATTCAACCCTGAGAACTAATAGGTTTTGCTACCTGTCACTAAATGAATGAATCCTTTTATGGAGAACTGAATCAAATATCTTAGTTTTTTGCCTAACTCCTTAGTTACTTAGGCAGTCAAGGTTGTATTTCAGAATGATGTTGTTCACACTTTCTCGAAACAATTAAGGAAAAAAAATTAAGGAAAACATCGTAAGGAAACCGATACATACAAACAAATCAACTATGCAATTATTCCATTTGTATAACCGGTTTTAACTACCGATGACACCGATGACACACCCTTGTATTTGTAAGAGATTTTTATACTCTATGGAAACGTAAAATTTCTTTAATCAAAGGAAAAAAATGTAAATACAAATGACGTCAAACGAAACTAAAAAAAAACATACACAAAAGACAAGTTGCCTAGAAAAGAGGTATTCTATTCTATTATTGGGGGTTTGGGTTTCCGCACTTGGTCCTTGAAGTGGACCATTGTGCGTGAGCCATGTTGGCCGATCACTCTAACCAGCCCACCTCCCTCCAGAAGCAGATCAGACTTCCCGGTCTCCTCAGGGCATCCACAAGGGATTTTGGTGTTCCTAGGGTTTCCTCACGAATCTTGGTAACGCCTGTGCACTCAAGGAGCACATGCGCCACCGTTTCCTCCGCCTCCATGCATGCTCTGCACAGGGGACTGTCTGTGATTCCTAGGGTGTGGAGGTGCTTATTCAGTGAACAGTGTCCAGTGATGGTCCCCGCCACCAGACGCAGGCTATCCCTGTCCAGGCGCAGAAGGCGCCTGGTCAGCTTTATATCCAGGGATGGCATAGCTTCCTTGGATTGCCTACATCCTGGTGTCGAGCTCCACCACCTCTCCGCTTGTATTAGAGTGTGGTCTTTTAACCAGCTTCTTAGCTGCTTGAAAGGAATGGGCACAATGGGTTCGGGTCCGTAGGGTTTTGTGCTGGATCCTCTTCTGGCAAGTTCGTCAGCCGCATCGTTTCCGAGTGATCCGCTGTGACCTCTAATCCATTGTAGTGTTGTTAGAAAAGAGGTAAATCTTAAGATGACAACTAATTGAGAAGTTTGGATAAGAAAACAAATTAATTGGGATAACACCAGGAGAATGATGAATGTCGGATTTATTGTCGTCAATACGTCTTTCTTTCCCTCCTGTTATAATTCTAACTGCATTAAACGAAACAAAAAAATACAATTCATATTTCCGCAAAACTGTACACAGATAAAATCGAATAAAAGAAAACTAAATGATCACGCTATTAAGGCCCCGTTCCAAGTCCCCTTCATGAACAAAATAATCGTTTGTGGTGAGGGAACGCGCATTTTCTAAATCACGAATGTGAAAACCCCCGTTTGTCGTTAACTTGCCGTGTCTATGAACTGTCAATTTATTTACAGTTTGCGTGAAAATTCAATTATACTTAATCGGAAAAATTCATTTTTTTTTCATTCTTACTTAAAATCTTTGTTTGGGTCCCTATTACATGGGACTTAATTATTACTTGTGAAATGTGGGTGTACTAACGAGTACACCTCTGCCTAACCCATTGGGGATTAAAGGCGTAATGTTATGATAATTCAATTATAATCGGGAAAACACCAATTTTTTTAATACTTCCTAGAATCTTTGTTTGGGTATTACTTACATAATAAGTACTGACATAGCTTAGCATATTGATTGTTTTTTTGCGTGGGAAATCTGTTTTTTTTTGTTCAAGTAATTATCGTATAAGCGTGAGTCAATACAGGGATTCCCTCGAAGAAACACGAGTAAATTAAAAAGAATATATTTTCTATGACTTGGTGTTTATTTAACGTATTTAGCAGCTCATAAATAACTTAGAAACTATTTTTTTTTTGCCTGTTAATGTCAATGGGCTCGTTCCCTATAAAATGAGACTTAAAAGACTTACAAGAGCGGTGGCCCAGTCGTAGCGGCCCCGACTTACGAACTTTATGGCTTGTATTCACGCCAATGACCTTGTGCATAGCTAACTGCCCCTCTCAGTCATAGACACGGACTTTAAACGGACGCATTTTTAATTTATTATAATTAAATTAATACACGTTTTTAAAAACTAACAAAACCAAATTATTTTCCTTTGTATTGCAAAGCAGTAGATATTTTTTTTTATATTTTTTTGTTAAAAAATGAAGGAGTAAAATGGTTCAACTCAACGATTTGGAGGTGATTTTGTGGATTTTTTTCTTATTATGTGATACCGATAGAAAAATTATGGCTAAACCAAATTACGTGTCTTAACATGTAGATTACTAACAATTTTTCTCAGATGTAATTTCTATGTAAGTGCCGGTGAAAAGCTGCTTCATCTGCACGCTGTTTTTAAGCTTTTTCGAGAGATCTGCCTTAAGTCATGTGTTCGGACCCAGGCAGGCACTTTACTTTAAGTAATTTAGTTCATCACCGCTGCTCTCAAAACGGTGAAGGAAAACATTGTGAGGAAACCGGCATGTCTTAGAACCAAAAAATCGAAAACATGTGACATCTACCAACCCGCACTGGGCATGCGTGGTGGATTATAGCACACCCCTCTCCTAGAAAAAAGGCCTGAATCCCTGCAGTGGGAACATTATAGGCTGATGATGATGATGATGAGACTTAAGGTTCTTTAGTGGCGCCGTCGCACCATGTGTTTTGCCCCAATAAAGTAACCGACGAAATGTGGGTATACTATACTCTGCTTTATCTCTTGGGAGTATACGGTCTCAGGCGTGATGCTTTTTGTAATGAGATAAAGTATAATCAATTAAATATTACATTTCTTTTTATATACATCTTTTTACTTATATACACACAAAATACTTATGAAAGAAGAGCACAAAGGTGCTTATTTCATAAGAAATTTCTTCCAGTAGACCTGCGAAAGGAAAGTGGGATTAGAAATGTAGACACAGTGCGTAGAAAAGACAAACAGGAAAATTTAAAACAAATATAATTATTATATAAAGATGCATACTGTAATTATAAATATTAACCTTCTACCTTTTTTTCACGATAGGTAAGAAATAGTATTATTTTCTTCAATCGATGACACACCCCCGTTAGTAAGGGATTTTTATACTCTATGGAAATGCAGAACTTCTTCAAAGTACGGAAAAATAAATAAACATAACTGACGTCAAACGTCTTACATTATAAATGTATAAAACGTTTACGAGAGGAAAACTACGGGAAGTACCTAAATAGCACAATTAAACTGCGTTCTAATAAATAATATCATATTAAGAATTACCCAAAGAGTAACACATTGGTATGGTGTTTTTTTTTATTCGTTTCTCCATTACCGGCTTAGGAAGAGGTGGTGGAAGGGTCGGCTGCGGGTCCCGTCGCGGCTGCGGGTTGTTCGCAAGAGATACCGCGGCCTCGGCGCTAGGGCAAAAAAAAAACATGGGTGGTTTTTAGTCAGTAGAAGTCTGACACTCCCTTTCGCTCTGCCCAAGAGCGGGAGGTGTTATTCGATGATTTTCCACCCGCCAAAAAAAAAAAAGGAAGAGGCGGCGAACGGACTTGGATGAGGATATCGCTGGGTGGTACGAGTACCAGAATAGTTCCAGGAAAACTTTGGGGGAGGCCAGTAATGGGATAGCATAATTAGCCTATAATGTTCCCACTGCTGGGACACAGGTCTCCTCTATATGAGAGGGAATAGGCTAAAACGCACCACACGGGCCCAATGCGGGTTGGTAGATGTCACATGTTTTCGAATTTTTGGTTCGAGGACACTCCGGTTTCTTCACAATGTTTTCCTTCACTGTTTTGAGAGCATTAGTGATGAAATAAATAACACAAGCAGGCGTACTGCTTGTGATCAATCAAACCCACGACATACTGCTCGTAAGTTGGGGCCGCCACCATTGGGCCAGCGCTGCACATAGTAGTGGAATATTTATGGCTAATTAAGAAAAAAATATACTTTGTTTCATCAGAACTATCTATAACAGTTGCGTAGTCAAGACTTTACCAATACAAAGCTGACTCGGCACAGAACGAATTTCCCGAAGTGAGACAAGTCGCCGAATTAAGCGTCATCAATGCAAATGTTAGTTCTGCGAAAATGTGCGGGTAAATACGTTTTGTGTGGAAATTAAATGTGAAATATGTGCAAATTGCCGATTGAATATAAATTGATTAAAGTTCTTGGTCAAAATACAGCCATTTAAGCATTATTTTGTCTCGTAAATAGTTCGATTTCCAATCATAATATATATTATTTGGTTCTAGTATTCTAAATTCCATGTTTTATCACTTAATAATAATCCACAAACCAAAAGGAGAAGTCGATGTCACTCAGGCTTTCATTTTGTCTCAAACTACTGTATATATTTATCGATTTTTAATAAACCCTATGGTTGTTTCTAGATTTCCACCTGTGACTCATTAATGATTTTTTGGTGAACAACATATTCTATTTTCTTTGTAAGTATTAACAGGATTGGGATATAGATTTTAGGATTTCATTTTTCCATCAGGAATATCTCAGTAGCAGCTACGTAATCAGTTTTTGTCTGCTGTGGATGGCAATATGTTTGCCCTTATCTGACTTAAACATAACCGGCGAAATGTGGGTGACCACCACTTCTGCTTAAACCTTCGGGGATTATAGCCGTAATATTATGCAGATAACAAAAATAATGAACACCGTCATGATCCAACAATTTCCCTTAACACCAAACACTTGAATGCCACGACAGAGTCGGATCAGCAAGTTGGATTTTAATTTCCAAACCACAGGCGGCTATAAACGACGTTGGCACTTTAGTGTTCCATTGTGTTGTGTGCGCGAGCGCAGCCCACATGCACCCACAATATGGACGGGGCAGTAAAATCACGGAGATCGTTTTAACACGCCATCAGCGATGTGACTGGTCGGTATGCTGGGTGTTATGTGTAGGTATGGAAGTTGTAGGTACCTACATCGTTTTATACTTATACCTACATAATTCTGTACCTATACCTATGATTATTACCTTGGTAGATCTTTTTTAAGGCTTTTTCTTTTTAAACAAACGTCGCCACACTAAGAAATTCTCTCTCCTATATCGTGGATGAGTTAACAAACTCTTAAACTCACATACACAAACAGCCAGTCCCAGAACAACTATCTGTGAGCCAATTAACTATTTGTTCCGTGCGGGGATCGAAGCCACGACACCCAGCGCAGCAGTCAATAGCTCAGCCACTCTACCAACCGTGCCGTTGCGGTAAATAACAGGTGGTAGACTATCTTCTCGTAAGTTCTGAAAGATCATAAATAAGAAGGCATGGTTCCGTCTGCCATTATGAAGAACTTTTACAGTCGACACCCAAAAGGTGTACAACCAGTCTTATCAAAAGATATCGTATTACGCAGTGCCTGGGTTGTGGAAGTCAGATAGGAAGTCGCTCCCTGCAAAATACTGATATTCAACTGCATCTGTTTAGACTGGAAACCGAACACAACAATCCTGGGAAAAGGCTAAGCAAATAATGGTTATATACGTATATAAATAAACAAGCAATATCCATTTATCTTGAAAGAAGTTGATTCATAAAATATTAGGATGCCTAAAAAAGTAATTTGAGCTATCACAATTTTCCCAATTGCATAGAGTTCTAGTAGCTAATATTTCGTTTGGAATGTGTCCCATCCTCATATCCAACTCGCCCTTTGACAGCCAGATAAAATAAATATAGGCTACTCTTTGCCAATCAAACCAAAATAGGTCAAGATTTGACCTAGCTATTTTATAATTTATTACAAGTTAAAATGTCTAATGTTAGTTTCTTAGTATTGGACTGGAGGCGTTGCAATAGGTTTGGGTTTCCTTATGTTTAAAATTCGCAGTTTCTTAGAATCGTACTTTTTGGAAGCTTAATACATTTATATAATTAAATATTAGTTTATCCTGTAATGTATTTCAATTTGCATTAAAAATATCTACCTTATTTCTTACTAACAATGAGTCAATCAAAAAATTAAGTCCTAGTTTAAAACAAAACCTTCCCACTAACACCGTTTATAAAAAAGTCAATTGGGTAAAACAACAATATAAACTCCCCTAACTTTAAAAGACAAAGTATAATAAAATATAAAACCTAATCCGCCAAAATATTTGTAACACAAGACATTCAAGACGAGAACCACAGTCAAACAAAAAAGCCATAATTTCCGACCATAACACAGTGATGACCGCTTCACAAAATGATTTGGTCACATTCTGGTCATGCCGTTTATGCTCGTCCCTAATTATCTGTTCAATTTGTCAAGTACGGGGACTCTCTCTTTCGACATAGCACATTACGATCAAATTACTGATTTCGAAATGTCTAAACGTGGTGTAAAATTATTATTTTTCGTTGTGTAATTATGTTGTTTAGCAAGTTATTAGATGACTGCTGAATGTCTTTGCTATGAAAACATTACTGGCGAAATGTGGGTGTACCAATTAGGTACACCTCTGCTGAACCTTTCGGGGATTACAGGCTGTTCGTGTGCGGTGATGATATGTTTCTAAGATCGAATTGTACGGTTCTTGTATTAATAAGGGCCTTAGATAATAAATCATCACAATCTATCGGGACGAAATCATCATCTTCGATGTCTTGGATCTGAAAGAGTTTAAGATGCAACTTACTAACTTTACTAACATTCTCTCTTTGTGCTCCGACGTTTCAAATATTCATATCAAAATAAAAAATTCAAGATCATGATACCCTAACAAAAATAAACGTGAATGTTCGGAATCACGGCACTGCTACACTGGACCAGTCCGCGCCTGTCTCCTCTCATCTCGTCACATTAGCGATGCCCTGTTGTGATGAGCCCGTCACAACTAATGGTAGTTCACACACCATGGTGTAAGGTTACAGCGTATTAATAGCTGCCGCAGTACTCTGGCTGAGTTTGTGGCCAGCCTGTTTTATTGGAACGATATTTTGTGCCGTGATTGTTATATATTATATATTGCTGTTGTTTTAATGATTATTTAACCCTAGTTTTATTGAGACCTTGGTGTCTTCAGGGTGATTAAGTAGGACGTGAAAAAGTCTACTTTAATGGTGAAACATGAACACGATAATCGAGTTTTTAATAGCTCAAAGATAAGTAGAACAATGGAGATTTGAATAGTAAAGAATTTTTTCAGCATTATTACAGTGCCAAGGTAGGTTAGAAAGCAACAGTTAGGATATAAACCATTCGAATGCCAGTCCAACGAATAACCCGCTTTTAAAAGCGACTACTTACTTATAAAGTCAAACGGTCATATAACTCAAGTTCTTCCCAAAGCTGTGAGAGCTTTGACAAGAGATGTTCACATGTCTCGACGGGCACATAACGTTCCATATTTATGCTTGCTGGGCGTTCCATACAATATTGAGAACTCATGATCAGACTCAGGCGCTGAATCGACAAAAAGCCGTTATCCGCTTTCCATTGCCGCTTCAAACCTGAACCATGGAACTATGGGCCATTGGAAAATGCAATAGAAAGCAACCGCAAAATATTTTTCTGAATATCGTTTCATAGTCGAGTACATAAGAGGAGACGGTTTGCGAGTCGTCTTCACTCACAAATGTCACTCAGGATTTACGCTCGATCGTAAATCAAGATGGCGGCGGGTCCCCCCCTGGACCCCTCGCCCACCTGCGCCTGGGCACAATAATTGAATATTTCACGCGCCTCTCTCAACACCTCCGAGAGATGGTCGATACAATGTTATGTTTTACGGCTTCACTCGTATTGTGTTAGGTCCTAAACTGTTGATGAGTGATCATGTGGAGTGTATTAAGTTTAATGGCGACTTTAGAAGCAATATTTCACATCGTTCCAGGCACACCTTTAAAGTTTAGCGGCCAATGTTTTATGATGATTTGTTTCCGTATTGCGTGAGGCTTTGCGAAAATTATTCTGCTCTACCTGCTTTAGTGCTTTGCCTGGACAAAGTTTAAAAAGGTCCTTCAAATTCAAAGAATTAGAGAGAATCGACCATAGTGAACTCCACCAAAAGCAACGATCGGCTTGACCGCTGATTAGTCGCGTCTTTTTGCAACTGACTAATCGGCCAGTCGGCCACAGAGACACAGCTGACTCATCTCTGCAAAGAATCTTTAATTTCCCAACCAAGAAATTCCCAATTAAAGACGATTAAGATTCGAACTTTGGACTTTGATCCTAAAATTTGGCTTATGTATGAGTCAGACAAGAAGTTCCGAAATATTTTCCACTATTAAATATAACAAATATTGAAACAACAGTGCAAACATGTGCTTCAGTCATCTTCCTTTGACACAGGATTAGCTTTGTCTTTCCGTCAAGCTGAAATTTTGAGATTTTATGTACATAAATACTACTGTGTCTCTCATCATCATTCTCCGGCCCTTATCCCAATTTATTTGTGGTCAGCGCAGCATGTCTTCTTATTTCCTACATTGTATTTACTTGTCATCTCAGCAGTCACCTAGCTCTAGCTTCACACAGTACCTCCATAGTTTCTTCGTTTCATCTCTGAATAAGTGTATTATGATTAAATCATTTAATAACCTAAAACATATAGAAGAAACATTTTTTTTCATAATATTTTATTCACAAACCCACTACAACGAACAAATTGTACAAACGTGTCTTAACTTGTCACAAAAACAGGAAGCAGCAAACTGAATTATTCTCTTATCATAAAGAAGCATGAATTGTGGGAACAAATAATTCAAAACCTAACATTAATTAGAACATGTGTTTTAATTCCTAACTAACGTTGATAAGTGTGTGACAAACTGACCTAACCTAATCAAACGTTGCAATTTTTCTACTATTTTCTCGTTTTTCAGTTCTTGTATTTTCACTTCGCAAGATTACGGCGGAATAATCTTACTATTCGATTTGCTTTCTAAGTAATGGCATTCTACGTAAAAGCTTGCATAAGCAAAACATTCTTACTAACCGTCCTTGCACCACATTTTAACCAAACTACATCAAAAACAAACAAAACCCAGAATGAAAACGCGCCTAATCTCGTAGGCCGGGCACGTTGGAATCAGTCATTTATTCCGAATCGAGTGCTCTACACACGAATTATCTGCATTAGACATGTTAATCCACTCATTTTAACTGTAATTTTATTCGGTATTTATCGGTGCATTCATTACTGGCGACCGCAAATCGGGCGCCCCAAAAAGCTCGCCATTTTCCACCATACGGTATCTACATTAGTACCTACATTCCCACACCACCACTCGTGTGTGCACACTAGTGCGGGCTGTTGAGTGTACATTTGTACTACACTGAAATAAGTAACACATGGGGAAAGGAATGTACTGAAGAAATTAATATAAGCTATATTATAATATGGTTAGAAAGGACGTGAATGCGGACATGACGAGTATTAGAGAAGTATGGAAGAAGAAGACATGCTGCGTCAACCCCAAATAAATTGGGATAAGGGCAGGAGAATGATGAACTCACTTGAGAATTGAGAACGGCAAAATCTTCAGGATGACCCTGAGCTATGTATGTTCGGAAATATTTTCAATTGCTGCTAGTTGTATAGGAAAACAGGGAGAACAATTATCGACATCTACATCATACAAGATGATATTGATTTAACTTCTCTAACTTTCCTATTTATTTCCTACTTATTTCACCAGAAAGAAAATGTGGCTGTTTTGTAGTTTATTATTTTGTTGTGTTTTGATAGAGGTGCTACCCCATAATATTATACTCAGTGTTAACGGACGATAGTACATTTAACATAGTTATAAATTAATATGAATATTCCAACTAATAAGTTGATTGAATTTATTGAATTTGATTGAACCTAGTTCGCGCAATGTGAAGGGTGATTGTATTTGAATGTGTAAATTAGTGGTCTGTTAAATCGGTGTTATAATTTACTTCATTATAACATACATGGGGCAATTGTGTTGGGTTAATGATAATAAAATATATAATTAGGTATAGACAGTCTACCCACAGACCCAACCCTATAGTTTAGTAATACAATAATGACCACAGAAGGAATTGACATAGGTAGAGTTTAATTTTAACCGAGGGGTCTTTTTAAACCAATAATATTCCCCTTTTATCCTTGATAAGGAGGTTTTACGATTAGATCATATTAAACTTGGAAATATTTTTATATTCTAATGAAATGATCACATAATATTAGCACTAAAACAGATCGACAATACCTCACCTTATTTACTAGCTATTACGTAGTTTATAGTGCGTTGCATTGATTATTGTGCATTGAGTTTAATCGTGTATGTATTGCAGTACTTGTTTTTTTATATTTCAAATGTTTGTTTTGTTCCAGGGAAGAGTTTCTCGCTAACAATCACGATATCAACGAACCCACCTCAAGTAACCACGTACCAAAAAGCCATCAAAGTCACCGTCGATGGACCCCGAGAGCCTCGCTCTAAAACTAGTAAGTTACCCTTAATTTTATAAGAGAATCAGGTGTACAGTTGAAACGTTTGGCCACCAGCTCCATGTTCAATGGACATGCGTGTTGGACTTCGAGAAAAAACCGCCAATTGCAAGTCAGACTAGTTCATGAATTGTCGTCATAGCGGCAATAGAAACACACAGTTTGTGAAAATTTTAACTATATTATAAATCATCACGAACATTCCGCTGACAGATAGACGGACAGTATTAAGGACTCTTTGGTTACCCTTCAGGTACGGAACACTATACAATACATTGCTTAAACTAAAAGCGCAACACATATAGGGAGAGGGTGGAACGAGTCGGGACTACGGCGGTCTATTACAGTCATCAAAAATGTCATTTTGTCTCCTTAGCTAACTGTGAAGGCCTAGACTCAAGGCCTTAGGACATACATTTCGGCAAAGTCGAAGTCTAGTCTAGTCTATGAATGCGTCTCGTAGGAGCAACTTTTTCCTCAACCTGTTGCTTTCATCTACACCTTAAGTGGCTGAGGGGTAACTGTCGTATTCTCATTGACTGCTACGACATCAGACGGGGGATCATTCATCAATGATTTGTGTCGTCTCATAGGTAAGCAACCTTTAGGGTGGAACCACATTCCCGAAGGTGTTAGGGTGTTCTGAATGCTGTCGATTTTTAGTATGGTGTAGTTTAAGTATTTGGTATTAAGGTAGATAAAGTTTATTAATATTATTGATTTTTAACCAAATTAATTAATAAATGTTATTTTCTGATAACCACCACATTTACAAATACAAACAATGCGGTCATATCGGAAACAAACAGCAATTAAAATACATTTACAAAATTACAAGTTACCAATTAATTAAAAAACTAATATGAAAACATAATTCGATCGCGCGTGTCCTGAGCTCGGCGCAATTTGTTATTATTCGACGTCGCGCTACGAAAACCGCGAGCATAAACAATTAATATAATATAAATAATAATGTGAACCGTTTCTATTATTATCATTTAGTTTTCATATATATGATAGTGGCGGGCGGCGCGACCGCGATATCGCAATTAGTAGATAAACTCTTTTCTTCCCACGGGAGTCGGCGCTGATAGAGCGATTGTCATGTATTTTTTTACCTACTTTATTGTGGTGAACATTTGTGTTTTGTGAAGGTCATTTTTTGTAGTAGGTAACTGGGGTTTTTGTAAGTAGGTTATCAATTTATCGTCCTGTTAAAACATATTAACTTTATGAACAACTGGACACATCATTCCTTGTTTTTAAGCTATTGCATAGCTTCTATCGCGGGCCTTGAGCGTGGGGACCGAATCCAGAAATTCCGTAACGAAAATAAAAACCTAACAAACTGACACTTGACAACTTGACAATGACTTTTTCAAATATCACGCTTGTCTCTTTAGTTCAGCAACCCGCCTTTAGGTGGCATTGGTTGTATTGGAAAACTACCGTAATCAGCTGTTTGTGAGAAAGTATATAGGTGTATAGGTATTTATCATCTATGTACAACAGTGAATATCTGTACTCGTATAATTTGTGTACAAAGTGTTTTAAATATGAATAAACAAAGTGCATTTATTAATGAAGAAAGTCACGAAAAAATAGTGAAAGAAAATGAGTTAGTACTCTATATACATTCATTTTATTATTATTATAACAAATGCAGTATTATTTTTTGTTTTGTTAATTTATATATAATACTGCTATAAAGATAACCAAAATGTTGGGGAAATATAGTATTTATACTTACACTTTTACTAATCATCCTCATCTTTTATAAAATATTAAATCTTATAATTTTTCAATGTTTACTTTTCATCTGACATTACATCAGTTGTCAAGATGTCATTTACTTTTTCTTTTAATTTGTGTCATAGTTTTTCTTAGTGGTTAGAACTACGAAGGTGACATTTGATTTATATAATTTAATTCATTTTTATTAATATGTTAGCTCAAATAATGTAATTTATTGATAATTTCTATTAATAGTATCTTATCTTACGCTTATAAAATTAACTAACATGCTCCACAACTCCTTTTTTATAGAGAAGAAAAGCATAAAGAGCTAAAAAAAGAGCTAAAAAGAAAAAGAAATTGTGAACATCAAAGGGCATTATTATCAGCGTTAAAATTTTAAATTGATAAAAAATTTAAAAAATTATAAAAAATGCTATGCAATAGCTTTACCGCGGCAGTCTCCGAGTGCCACATGTCTTTTTCATAGCCTATGTTGTGTCCCCCTTCTGTTTTCTACAATTTCTGGTCACGCTTATCCCACGAACATGATCAGATCGTTACACCGCGGTCGACCTCGTCGACGATGTCTGCCCTCATAAGAGCATAAGGACTAAAATATTGTCTGGAATCAATCGCTACTTATAAGTCGCAATAAAAGTAATATTAACATTTACAGTCCCCTTTAAACATCTCCAACTACCAGCTTAAGCTTCACCTTAAAAACAAAACGAATAAACTTATATCCCCCACCAATTCCACCCCACATTTAAGCAATATCTAATTAATATCATAAAACATCGTCTTCCGCCTGTCAGTCACGCGAAACTAAGGAGTTGCTCAAAAGGAGCGAAGCTTCGAACTATTGACGAAATTGGAGGAAAAATATATGAAAAAAAAACACGTTACGCCATATGGAGCGCCGGAGCCGGCGGCAAACAATAGTGAAATTATATCAGTAATAAGTTGCACTCACGCACTGCACAACTGGGACCTTTGTGCCTGCTGCCGACATGACGTGGAACAGGCTCAGGGACAATATTTCTTTAAACTTTATTATGTTAAATACACTTAAAGTTATAATAAAAGGTTTCATGATGTAGATATACTTCTGAGTACTGAAAAGTTCACTACGAACGACGCGATGCGACGGTCAAATGACAATACACAGATGGAAGCGAATAAAATCAAATAGGAAATAGGGTTATTGTACTGCTGATTAGTTGGCTAAGTTTAAACTCTCTCACTAAGACAAAAACTGCGTCCAGAACAGCAAGGAACGCAAATAGAGTTCTTATTCAAGATTTTGGACAAAAACATGTCAGGATGGCCACCTGGCAACTACCCATCTCTGCTTACATGAATCGCCTTAATTAAACTAAATTAAACTCGTAAACAGTCAAGGCACACTCACTACTTCATTAAAAGCAGATCTTTATCAAACTGCACGAACACCAAAAATCCTTACACAATATCAAACAAAGAGTAGAAAGGGCACAAAAGGCTAGTACTTAACGACTAAGCCCCAAACTCTGGGGCACAAGAAAGGAAGATATCGTATGCTGGGGGACTTAAAAGTTTGACTAAATAGACTTAATTTGTAGGTGGAACATAAGCCGCTTCGCAGTGACCCTCGCTAATTGCGCTGTACTCCCATATTACACGGACTATCGACTATCGATAAAATGCAATTTATTTGTAGCGGTCGAAACTGCGAATGATGCTTAAATAGTGTAGTGCAAACAATAATTGCGTTGCGCTTCGAAGATTTCAATTTGAGGTGGGAACTTTGACAAATAACAGTTGTTTTATAATTTTTATGTGACTCCTAATGCAGTCAATAACTGATGTATCAACAAAAAGTTGCAGTCGTGTAGTTTCAGATAGTCATTAATTGATTGATTTTACATCCGTCCATATAGAATTAATGAAAACATAAAATCACAAACATTCAAGACAAGAGACTTGACAATTTTAAAAATATCTATCATAAATCGATAGATAAAAACAAAAAAAAAACATTATTCTAAACATACATCGACATCTAACACCACAGCACATCACTACCCTATTATTGTAAAACAACAAATAATAATTAACTGACTGCATTTGTTTGCGTCGATTCACTATATAATTGCGGTATACGACCATCTTACATTGTGTATACTCATAAACTAATTATCTATGTATTTTTTCTAACACAAGTCCAAAATAATTAGGGCGGTACCTTTTTAGAGGACCGACAGAAGGACCGCCAATTTTGGCCACGTCTTGAAAAAAGGACCACCTTTTTCTGTAATAAGGTGATTGACACTTTAACGTTTAATTGAAGATCGGTCGCCGGAAACTTGTAGTTTTTGGGCTTGTTTAGAAAATTAAATTAAATATTAACTGTAGTGCGTGACAGAGGTCGAGGAATTTGTTGTAATTGTGGGGTGTATTATGTACTGAAGTTGTGTTTGTTCTTGTATTGGTTCCCTTAAACAAAAAGCAATATATGTTTTTCAATTAAATATTCGTATAATATACAATTTTGACGGCACGGTTGGCGCAGTGGCTTGAGCCACTGCGCCAACCGTGCAGCAGTTGACTACTGCGCTACGTGTCGCGGGTTCGATCCCCGCACGGAACAAATATTTGTATGACCTACAGATAGTTGTTTCGGGTCTGGGTATTTGTGTATGTGAGTTTAAATGTTTACCCACGATACAGGAGATATTCCTAGTGTGGGGCAACATTTAAAAAGAAAAAAAAAACTTTTTCTTTACTCTGCTAATCTTTTCTGATTAATTTCGTTGCGGGAACCAAGACAACTAAAATGTTAATCTGAGACTTCGTCGAGTTTCATTGTCTCGGCGCTTTTCTGGAGTTCCTCACTGTTGATTCTGGCTTACAGTAGTTGCAGTGGTTTAGGAATAGAGTAGCGAGCTTGTACCAAAACTATGAATATCCGAGAAGTACGTTTTCCGTGAAAAAACTACGTTTTTATTTGAGCGCGTTATTTTTCTTCGAGACTTTTCTGTCTCACTCCTGGGCAATGACTTATTCCACTCTTTAATTTTGTCCAAGCCCTCGCATCCAGATATATTGATATATTATACATATATATATATTATTATATATTATATATTTATGCCATAGCCTTTTCTTCCCTAACATCAGTTTCATAAAACTAAAACCCTTCTTCCTCACAGGTACAAACGCGTCTCCGCACCAAATCCGGTCCTTCGGTCTGCAGCGGTCCCTGATCACGTGCGACGCATCCCTAGCTCTTCGAGAGATGGAGTACAAGAGCTCCCCTGTGAGGAGTCTCCGGTCCCTCTCCCATGAGGAACGAGAGTACAAGACTAACGCCAACCTACCCGCGGGAGGTATGTACATAGACGGTTAGTCAAACTTTTTATACTTTTCTTAGATAATAAGATTTTTTTCAGACTTTTAACTGCATGGAACGTTATAGCGTCTTGGATGTTGATTTAGAAAACTAGTACAAACGCAATAGTTGCATAACATCACGCCTTGTAATCTCGGAATGAGTAGACAGAGGTGTACCTAACAGTACACCCAATAAATCGCAATAGTTGCGATTATTTATTATACCATTATTTGGTCGTAAAGCTTGAACAGCTGATTAAAGGTACACCAGATATTACTCGTAGTTTAAATAACTCGTTGGTTACCGATTTTTAAATAACTTGACCATTATCTAAGATTTTAAAGCTGTTTTAACTTAACTGAGATTGACTTATCAATAGATCGATTATTTCATACACAGTTACCTAGTTTATTCAAAGACACATAATCAAGTATTTAATTTAGCTGTTTAACCTTTTAAACTCAATGGGTTAACCACATACATTGCTTGTCTAAATAAATACAGTTTTCCTTAAAAGTCTGTTATAATACCAATACTGCGACATAGGTATTCGACACTTCCTGTTGACCCAAACTCGACGGTCATGATAGTGTCATTAATTTAGTTAACAGTGATAAAAAAATATGTTTATCATTTTGATCGGAATCCTAAAAATCATACCACTCAGAACCAAACTTTTTGTCGTTTTTCTTTTAAAATTGACACCATTATTTTCGGTGACACACTCCTCTGAGAAGAATAAGTGTTTAATAGGATTCGGGTTTTTTGCATTCAATTACAAGTGGTAATTATGAAGAGAGTTTGTTAAGGACTAAATAATACCGTGACGTCTGACGGAGAGAAGAAAATGGAAGAAGAAAACGTGTTGAGCTGACCCCAGGTAGAATAGGGTAGTTCACTTAAAAAATCTAATTAGTCCGTCAGAAAGATTTCCAAAAAATATTGGACACGTATTTTTTCTTTTTTCACGTAAACAAACAATGAAGACGATACGGTGCTTTGAAAACTCGTGTGACGGCATGTTCTAAGACATTAGTATAACATTTTTTACCGGTGACGGTGAGTGACGTAACAACCCCCCCACTCAGATCTTTGACACGTTTTATTTTCGTCATCTTTTATTGATTTGATTAAACAAAAAATACGTATCCAATATTTTTCGATAATCTAACAGACGGACTATTTAGAATCATAGATTTTTTAGTCAGTAAACATCCCTATTACACCTTCATCAAATCATTATGAGCTTGAACTTAAAAATCTTCTTCAGCAAAGGTCGTCCAATAAATTTTATAGATTTTCCTTTTCCGTGGTTCTAAACATTGTCTAAACTGACTAAAAAACACTGCAGTAAATCATGTAACAATAACAGCAGACAGATAGTAATTTGCCGACGTAATTATGGCCTAAATAACTGTAAAGTGTCCCGGAGTGGCTGCGTTAAATTTATTAATATCCGCGCTCATTACGCTCGGCTCACAATCACGACCCTCTAACTGACTGCCGCCTTATTTACCGACGAGCTGTTGCGGACGGACTGATGTTTCTAGTAGACTAGGTACTTCTCAAAAAAGGAATTTATTTTACGAGTATTTTTTCTAATGAGATCACTGGGGGTCTAAAATGGCCACATTAGCAGATCATAATAGGATCATAATATGAATTGCGTTGAACTTTGTAAAATGTGGTCATTTTAGACCCCCTGATAAGATACAGGCCACTCCTCCATGGAGGTTGGTAGATGTCACATGTCTTCGAATTTTTGGTTCTTAGACTGTACCGACTTTGAAAACAGTGTTGAGAGAATAAATCAGGAATTAACATAAATGGACATTAGACGTACACATGGCGACACATCAAGCCAAAAATTTCCAGTATAACATGGCCTTGCTTTGTATGGTTTCATGTACACTAAAAGATCTGTATAAACTGGTTTTGTTTAGCATGATGGCCGTCCTGCATACTAGTACTTATACTAAAAAAAATGGATCTTTTGATCTGCTCTTCGGTTTTTATTATTTTAAAGCTGACTTCTCTGTAATCGATATTGATTGTCTAGAAGTTATCGTTTAGTTTTGGTTTAGTTGCCAATTTGGAGACAATTAAAAACTACCACAAATTGCTTCTGACGGACTCCGTGAAATTAATAACAAAAGGCAATCAAGATGGCAGCTTTTTCTATTTGATCAAAAACCACCTAATGCATGCTTTTGCTATTAAATAAGAATTCTACAGAAGACAAAAAAGTTTTGAAAAAAGAATAACCAGAATTTTACATAATTATGTAGATATACTTGATTCCTTATTCAAATATTTGTAAATTCGCGTTGGTAGTTTTATAGGAAGACAAAAAACTTACTTACTTTTAAACTAATTGTTGTTTGTCGAACAGAAGACATGGTTGAATTTGATTTTTTTAATGGAACTTGCCGTTTTACAAGGACTGCTAAGAAAAACCTAAATCCTAATAAGAAAACAACACAAACACTAAAACTGCCCAATCTACCAGTTCTAAGCGCACGTTCATACTCAAGGCGTTTACAAGGCAATCCCAGCGGGTTTCATCAGCGCTGCCGGCAATCTGCGCGCGCGCCGCTAATGACGATCTGCCATTACGCACGTTATTAGCCGTCTGCGCCGCCGACAGCCCATGTCAACTCTAATGCTTGTTGCTAACTGTTGGATTGCTTCGTGCATCTGTATTACAGTTAATTATAAGCCTTCACTTTTTGGTCCTTCGAGCCGGATTATTGAGATGGAGGATTTGTCATCTTATTTTGGAGTGTCTTGAAATGACTGGTTGTTTTTATTTGGCTTTTTGTTTATATCTAATTATACGCGTCTCGATAGCAATTTAAATTGAGTCGTCTCAGAACTTAGTGACTACTACATACATACGCATTACACGCAAGGCTTCTTTATTCTCTTAAAATTTAACTGTTCAAGAAAATCTTTATAAATTCTTTTCATTCCTCACAGACTACGTTCCGTTCCGTCATCGGACCTGTAAAATTGCTTAGTCTTATAGCTTATAAATTACAAGTTGTTGAACGGAACAAAATTGTACTTAAATAAAACGATCGATATTGCATCGGTAATGGTTTGTTTCCTGTCCAAGAAATATCTTCGTAATGGTCCAGTTCGATTGCGTTGTGATTCACGGCTGTAATTTAACAATATCTACGTGATTACGAGTACGTAGGTTCCTTGTGTTCTCAATTTTGGGTTGGAATTTCTTTTACTGTAATTGGGGATTATGCTTCATTGATGCAATGTTCATCTTCATATGCCTTGTTCCATACTTCTCTATTAGTATCTCCGTAATCGACCCTTTCTAGCCATATGACCCTATAGTTCTAAGAAGGCATTTCTATCATTCATATATTGTTTACATATTATTTATGATAGCCAGCATTCGAAATCATCACAAATCATTTAAAATTAAATTAAAATTATTTCCTGTTTAATACCAAACAGACAGTTTTTACCAAAATAATAATAATAATTAATGTCAAAGTTCATACGAAACTTTTTTTGTTTTGTCTAAATTGTTCGACATTTATTTCACAAGCTCTACAATTTAGGAATAGTCAAAATGATTATTTCAAAGTTTATAATAAAAACAGTCCAATGCAGACAGGGGCAAACAATGCGGTCATGGGATGATGACGTAGACGGCCAGTGATGGGGGGCTGCGTGTCGGCTCCCGGACAATCGGAACCGGCCAATTATGCGCACTGATCGAACACCTTGCAAGCTTGCGCGCGCTAAACAACAACTTCGAAATTCGAAAATATACGTTATGATGGCGTCACAATTATTGGAACACGAAATTTGAAAACTGATTTTTTTTATTAAAGCTTGTTTATGGGACATAATTATGTCAAAAACAGTTGAGACTGACCCGGTATTCACAAATCAAATAATACCTAACGTAATGTCAGCTTATTGATTGGTTGACAAAAAATAAAGACAGCCAATCAAATCAAATCACGCTACCGCTAGATTCAAATATAACGGAAAATAAATAGAACAGTTTTTCAGGAATAGTGTAGGGGTTCACCGAAATGTAGGTAATCAGTTTTAACTGAACAATAATCCCAATTATTTATTTTCCTTACTTAACAACTGTGTGATATTTAACATCAATGACGTAAATGGCCAAATAAGGTCTGTTTATTATTTAAATTCGGAATATCATTAATTTATTACATGGTATGAGATGTTATCAGTCCTATTTACGTATTCAGGAAAAACGGAACAACTTTAGGGTTATAAATAATTTATGGCAGTTAATCAACTTCCTTTTCCCTATATTTTATATAAAATTTCTGGATCGTTTTATTACTTTTACTTTTGTCACCCACTAAATTCATGGCATTTTATTGTAAGTTACAATTTAAAATAATGAAACAAGGTTAACATAATAATATAATATAATTATGAAATCCTATTCTTAGATATACGAGCCGTGTGGTCGGGTACTTCTCATTTTTCAAATTCTTGAACTACCTTACAAGCTTTCATACAATTTTTACCCCTTCAGGGGATGATCTTTCAAAAATCTTTCCATAATGCAAGCTTTGTACAAGGAACACCTGTGAAAACTACATGTTCCGGCTCCCAACTCTACCCATATCTACCAGTTAAATAAAGATTTACTGTTCAGTAGATCTTTAATTAATCACATATTACAATAAATCAATATCAAATAAACTGATTCCCCCTGAAATCCATTTATATTTCACCACCTATATTTTAACAACCTACCCTCCCCTCCCCCCTGAAAACTCTATACAATCCGAATACCAACTTTTCACAATACAACATTTTATAGGTAGAAACAGCTTTCCACTATCCACCTAGCAGAAGCTAAGACAAAATGTCGTCGACCTCTAGATGGGCTACGAGAGAAAAATAATAACAATAACATCAAATGCGATGAGGAGAAAAAACGGACGCGCGGGCACAATGTCATTACGACGGCGGCTTAACATCGTGCGCCATAGACTAGCGAAGTCGTAGATTGGTTTTGAATTTTGAATAGAGAACACGGTGTCGGACGTCTCTGTGGTATTTTTGTTCTGCTAGTTGCTGGTAACATATTCGGTAATTTTGCAAACGATGAACTGTGATAGTTACCTCACATAATCACCCGAAAACAGTCGACTAGTACACCAACATTTCCCCAGTTTAAAGTCAACAATCGGGCACAGATCCCTGATGGAAATACTCAATAACACCTTGCCTAACCCGGGAATCGAGCCCAGGACCTGCCTCTGGACCAATAAAGAAGTGAGGGAGCGATAGAGTCGTCGCAGATCCCTCAAAAGTACTTTAATTTTGCTGTCAATGTCTAAGACTGGAGTCGCGTCCGCAAATTGTCCATACAGATTTGCCTGTTAAGAATGTAAAGGAACGTCGACAAGTCAATGTAATGTCCTGTGGAATCAGTCAATCAAATAAGAAGAGCCCATTGTTTTCATTGATTTTTCCTAAAGCTTCAATAGAACCGTAGACGCTTCGTAGCGATTAAACGTAGAATGCTACGAAAGTCTACGCCAGTTTTCGTAGTCAATGTAAAAGTTCTTAAAGTTGTCTTGTGAACATTTTTAGTTCAACAACCTGTCTATTAGTGGCGTAGTGCTACATTGTGCGCTTGTCTATCACTATTTGAATCCAAAGTAATCAGAGTGGCGGTCCATTCACTGACGGCTGCTATTGCCGATGGCACACCATGTAATCACTTCTACGTCAAATACTATCAATTTCAACAGCTCCCGGCGCGGCCCAATAATTACCCACCACGCACCGATACATTGTCTAAAATTATACGGACACTTCGGAATCAACGCAAATATCATTCTACCACATTTTCACACTTTTACTAAAATTGTTATAAAATACTAAATCTATTTTTGAAAACATTCAATTCTAAGAACAACGCAATATAACATCGCGCCTTATTTCCGGTAGATATTTTCGATTTGATTGATCAATTTCGATGATCAATATCTCGGGCGCCGTGATTGGCTACCGACCGACTACCTATCGCATTATAACGATACTTTTCACTGTTTCACACTCCAATACCTTTAATTCACTAGAGAAACAATTGAAAAATGGTATCGGGACGGCTATGTATCGTAAAGCGGAGTCAACAGCGTCGGTTATCGAGTGTTAGCCGGTGTTGGCGCGTACGCCTGCGGTTACACTTACTCAAATAAAGTCAATCTTGGTGCCGGGACTGCCGGGCGAGGGTCCGTGTGAAAATTTGATAACGAAACTATAGATCGATGGGGCTGCAGAAATCAGGGGCCGCAGGCTGCGGTTTCAATCGGTGTGCTACTGTGGGATGTAATAAGCGCCAACGGATTAGCCTCCTACGCACCGACGGTGTACGCTACGCGCTCTATGGCAGTGTATTGCCACCTCATCACCTCGCACCTGGCCCAATTTCCGCCAATATTGCTATAGGCTTTTTAAAGTAATATACTTTTTTACTGAGCCAGTAAATAGATTTGTTTTTATAAAGCAAAGTTGGTCTAAACACGATGAGAAAAAGAAGAAGAATAAGGTAGAATCCGTAAATAGTTACCGTGCTCCGTTTTTGGTCTGTATGGTATGTAGGTATGTAGGTACCGCAAATATCCTAATAGTTGAATTAGACACATTGAGCTAAATTAATTCTATGAAATCAAAGCTAACTTTTTGTTAGGAAAATCCAGTTGCAAATCATCACACCGGATATGAAACATTTTGATTTCAAACACCTTGAGATCCACGAAATTGAGCAATAAAACGAAAAGCCGAGCCACCCGCATCTTAACCCTATTCTGGCAACCTGCGTCTATCGAAATTATTTAGAAACGACGTCCTGTTGACCTCACACGATTTCCGATCTTCGGAAATGAATCACGTACGGCGTAACGTCTTCATTTCTAGTATTTTATAACTAGCTGTAACAAAAAATCTTATTGGATGTATTGGAAGTTGTCTATGGATGGCCATTCGGTGTAATCAGCTACTGAAGATAGCTTCTTGGGGCATTAAAACTATTAAAATGTATGGTGGGCGGAGCGGCGCGGGTAGAATTAAGTCCGGCCGCAAAACCACAGCTCCTGGATCGACTGGACAGTTAACCCGCGACGTGCCGAGTATTATCGATACGTCCATTTTATAATTGCATTTTTAAAGCCATGTAAATTCTAACATGATTTTTCTTACAGTTGAATTTGTTGGTGTGACGTTCATAATAATTTCTTAAATTTATTTAATTATGGTATTAAATGAACACTTTTCCTGCCTTTGTGTCTTACTTGACCAAATGTTGTCGATCTCATGAGTTTGTCGAGGTTTTCAGCTTTATTATTATATTTTTTCTTAAATCTCTTGCATGGCCTCTGCAACCATTTATTTGAGAAATACAACAAAACAGTTTTATTAAGTCAATGAAACAATATTTTATTAAATAAAAACATCGACATCAGCCGCTCATCGATAACCCAACCCTTCCCGCGCCGCGCAAAAAGCAAGCACAAAACTTCTAAACAGTTAACTTCCGAATGATTTTATCGACGTTTTGCCGACAAACGTTTGTATTATTCATCTAACTCCGCATGTCCCCCAACTCATTACAGACACTATTTTCAGATGTGGCAATATTCGCGCATTTTAAATGTACTAAAGTGCACTGTAAAAGCGCTAACCACAAAGATTCGTCTGATATTTTAGTTGCTTTAAAATTAACCCTAATACATGTTTCGGTACGCAACACTAGCTTACAATGCAGACTGGGTCCGACAAAAGTCTGTTATTTTTAGAGGTTTTTTTTTGTTGTTTACTTCGTTTTCAGTAAATGTTCCTACTCAAAAACTAATTAATTCATCTGACATCAATTTTGAATCAGTCACTCATTCTTTGTGATCTAATGCATTAAACCTAAAGGACTTATTTATATTATTCCCTTATTTTCATTACATGACGGTGCTTTCTTAAATTTTGGTGATATTTCTTTTCTTACACTTCAGATGTGCGTTTAACACAGAACCAATACGAATAGTGTTTCTTTATCCCAATGCAAAAAAAGGTAGGTCTTTATTTTTCATGCCATACAACTGGAAATGCTAAAGATTCTGATATCTTATGCAAGACTGCCACTTACCTACGATGTATAAAATTACATGCTCATGTCCCATACACCCACAAATTCCAGATCCCCACATACCCTTCACGCATTTTACATTGATTTGATTAATTCGTTCGTTCGTCAAGTACGGACTATCAGATAAGTATTTATTGTTCGGTCTGCGGTTCCGTGGTAGCGGCCGCCCCTAACTTCACCGCAGCCACCGAAACACCATTTGAATAAGTTCACTCACCAAGATTTGTGAACGCTGTTATTGAATCTTAATAAGGTCATATTATTACTAGCAGCACTACTAATAGAGAAGAAAAGATTTGATAGTTAATGAGATGACAAATTTCAAGAAAGCTTTTTGGCTCATAACTGTGGTACGTTTAGCAATGCTTTGAAGCTTTTCGAATGCAAACCTTTCATAATTTATTTAACATTCTTTCATCCAAACTTTCCGTAAAACTTGCCAGTTTCTTCCGCAACTTTTCTATGAATTCGTGCAAAGTTTTAGCACCTGTAAGTCGATAAACCTTTTGTTGTACAAAACGTGGGCCCGATAGTGTCGGTGCACGTAGCACGTATGAAGCATTAAGTGCAGAAGCATCGCCTGCATCTCGGCTCGGCTCAGGTGGCTCCTCTGATCCGTAATGTCTCGCATTTGCGGTCGCCGGCAGGATACGCGCTTGTACAGTAATGAGCAACACATAACGAAGCCTTACAAATAATTCCACCCACGAAAAAAACACACCGAATCACGTACTCGTATCCTTCAGAGGAAAACGCATATCGGATAGCATCGTACACAACGCCTTTCTCCCTTTTTCATATTTAAGTTTATGAGCAAGAATGAGACGCAAAATTAATATTCGCTCCTCATACTTACCGATATATTTTTGAGGTGTCGGCCGGCTCAATACAATCAATTATTGTTCTACGTGCCGCCCGACTGCCTTCTGTCGGTAATGTGTTTGAGTTTGTTACTAAAAAATATTGTAAAAATCGTGTCGGCAATTTGCGTTTCGACTTACGACATGATGTTCCAAGTTTCGACTACAATTTAAAAGTGGATCATATAATTTGGTATCGAACGAGCTCAGTAAACGGATAGAAGGACACTTTATTTTATTTAGGTTTAGTTCTAAATAAGTGCCCGTTGTGTCGTGAAGCGGTAATGATTTGATTATCTCGCTGAAAGAGCACGGGCAATGCACAAAGCTTACAGCACACTAGTAGACAGACTGGCCACGAACGACTACAAACTGCTAATTTTAGTGTAATTTTCCTTTTGTACGAGTACATCAAGCTTGATTAGATACGTTTAGTTGAAGAGAAGCTAGTGGCAAGTATTCAGATACTTCGCAAATGATTGGGCATTATTTCTATAATACATTTTATATGGAGCAGTTTCACAAATGGTAAGAAACGGTCGTTAATAAGTCAATAAAGATATCGTTATGTGTGTCTGGGTGTGCGCCCGCGCCGATGACATGTACCTAGAGGTAGATACTAGTGTGTGCGCGAGATAGGTAACGCTAGCCCGCGTATCGCGTGTTCGAGGGATAATATTACGCGCCCGGCCGGCTGTATCAACGGTCGTCAATCGGCCGGATCCATTCCGCGTAACAATACCTTCGGTAGAGCCACTACGATGGCGAGTTTGCACAAGAAACGGGCAATGCGGACACGCGACGCAAATGCAGTGTGAACTGTTTCCAATGAAGACCGGAATAATAAGGCTTTATGCCGATAAAGCCTTATTATTCCGGTCTTCATTGGAAACAGTACAGAGCAGAATGTATTCCGTAATACGGTTTGGACTACAAGAGCCGTCTTGTAGTCCAAACCGTATTACGGAATACATTCTGCTCTGTGCGACAACATGATTCGACTTTTATTTCCTATACGAGTATCATCATCATTATTTAGGGCCACCTACACACAACTTATTGTTTTGCGTAGGTGGGACTTAATAATTCGGTAGCAATTTCCGGCCTCCTTTATCAAGCCCTAATTTTTGAGCTGCTGATAGGTCTCTATATTTCCTTTTTCCGTTAGTTAATTGAAAACCGACAAGATGGTGTTTTATGTTATGATATGATAATGAATGAGTAATGCAACCAGCTCATCTATCCGCGTTCAAGAGTTGCCTAAGTCAATATTCCATAGAAATTCAGGCATTAACAACCAAAAATGTGCTGATTACTTTCGGTTTCATTTTTTTTAGTCGTGCTTTTCGGTTCTATTTCTCAATTATTTAACAAAATCCCAAAAGGAACAAAAGTTTAGAAAAATAAACCCCACGTGTTTAGTGGCCACGCATCTAATCTGAGCAACTTACATTACCCACAGTGGACGTGTCTTAAGAACCGAACGCATTGAACCGGACAATGTTACCGTTTGTACTTATTTACACGACTTTTTACTATTATATAATATACTATTACTATTTTTTGTGTATTATTATTTTGCATAATAGTAAGTGTAATTTTCGGCCTCTGATAATTTTATCGTGATGTTGATTTCGACAGTTTTTCCACTGCTGTGTTAATTGCCCGATTACATTAGATACTGCAGCATGATTTATGTTTTATGCAATAGATTAGAAAATAAAAACAGTTGGAAAATTTTCCAGTTTTCACGAAACAAAACGTAAACGTTACAAGTAAAATGTCAAAACTCTAAGTAAATAAATAAATCAGAAACAAGATCTTTGACTTATCTCATAGCAAATGACCACCTTTTTATACGACTGCAATAAAAGGAGGTGTATGATCCTTAAATATTTTATAACTCTGCGACATATATGCTCAATTTGAGTCGTAAACGATGTAAATTATTATGTACATATCAAACTACTCTAAAAAGTGCAAGTAAACTTTAAAAACTTGACTAAAACCATGATACAGGTAGCGCTAAGCGTTATCCGGAAAATGGAGCCAAATCGGTCATTTTCAACCTCTATACAAGAAATGCTGTTTGTGTAAGATGAATAAATGAAGCCGGACATCCGTTGTCCGGCTGTGCGACGTAAGTTTAGACCGGATATCCGTCATCCGGCTAATAATTATTGTCAATGCCGTTGCCATTTCGTTCCCGATGACGTTGCGTTGAGGGATGAATTTGTCAAATTACCATTGTTTGGGTACCTACAGGCATTGTAGCAATGTTTTTCAGTTTTTTCAAAAAGTTTTACGGGTCTAAAACACATTTTGATTAGAAGAGCCATAGAGCTATTTCGCCACAAATCAAATGCGTTTTACGCTAAGCATATTTAAAATATTCTTTCCCCGGAAACTCATCATCTGCCTAGCCTTTTCAGAACTATGTTAGGGTCGCCTTCCAGTCTAACCAGATGCAGCTGAATACCTGTATTTTACATGGAGCGACTGCCTATCTGACCTCCACAACCCAGTTAATACTAGGTTATACGATACCCTTTGGTAAGACTGGTTGTCAGACTTACAGGACTACCTGTAACGACTGCCAAAGATCTATATAATATGGCAGCCGGGACCTACAGCTTAACGTGCTTTCCGAGGCACGGAGGAAATCCGGTATGTCGGGCGGTCACCCATCCACAGACCAACCTAGGCAAGCACAGCTTTTCGTAAAGATCGACCCTCGTGGCAGTTCTTATAAGCCACGAGCCCCGGAAACTACAGACGTTTAATATAAATGGAATAATATTTTAAATACTTTTCGTGCTAGGGCAGGTAGACCAAGCGAAATAGGCATTTAACGCTACCAAGAGTTGCCCGCGATTGCCGCAAAGCGAGCCGTGCGCTTACGTCGCGAGGAGTGTCACCTGTGTCACATTACAGATAAGCAGGCAGTAGGTCAACTTGTCTTATTGATTTATTTTTAAATTAAAATAAGAGATTTGATTAATTAAAAACTCGTTTTATTATAATTTGTAGTAATAGCGAAGTCTTTCGTTTTTTTGTAATAAATTAATTTGAGTAGATATTTTAAATGGAATAAACTCTGAACTATACTTATTACATTAATTGATGTTTTAGTTTCTAGGTCGGGTGTTCCAAATGCAATAGGTAACGCAAGGACGATAATGCCGCAAAGATCGCGTCATTATTATCATTTACGGAACAGATTAGGGTGATCATCGTAGCTTTTTAGTCGACCTTGTTTAGGGTTCCGTACCCGAAGGGTAACCAACGGGAACCGGGGGGGTACCCTATTAATAAGCCTTCGTTGTCCGTCCGTCCGTCTGTCAGCGGTCTGTATCTCATGATCTATAATAAGTAGACGATTGAATTTTTCACAGAATGTGTATCTCTGTTGCCTCTAAAAGAACAAATACGAAAATTTAAAAAAAAATATTAAAAAAGAACTCGATATTTGAATGGAAAATCGTATATTTTTTAATACAACAACGATAATATTATCAACTCTGTATCTCACGCATATGATAATCACCAAATGTGTCAAAATTATTATTCATATATTCGGGGGGGTATGAGGAACAGGGTGTAAAGTTCCTCATCCCCCATAGAAAAGGGAGGATCCTCCGGGTATTGTGTCCGACATAATGTAAGTCGGGATTTTCTATATAGGCTAATGTCGCGGATAATGTTGATAGCGCGATGTAGGAATTGCCAATTTAGTTCGCATGTGTTGCGATAGATGTCGCTGTCGCCACATCACTCCCCTCCGAGACCGGAGGTCGATAGCAGACTGAGTCTTGATGCTTGCCAGGCCAGTGGAAGGTTCCAGTGAGTCGGAATCGGATGCCGCGTAGTTCTCGGTGAGTCGGAACTGTCTGCGGTGATGCCCCAGTGAGTCGGGGTGATGCTGCATTATGCTCCAGTGAGTCGGAGTGATGCTGTGCTGCGTAGTGGCTGGTTGCTGCGTCGACCAGGAGAGAAGTGCGTCTCTGCTTGCTGACCGGCCGAAGTGCAGTGTGCTGTGCCAAGGTCGCTGATGAGGCTGAGGGTGATGACCAGGTATGCGCTTCTGCTGCATGCTGGTGGTCAGGATACCCTTTGAAGCCGTGGTTGGAATTCATCTTTGAGTACTTTTTCTACGATGAAGGAGTCTTCAGTTTCTCTAAAAAAGAGAAATATGGTAAGTCTTACAAGTTTGTCTTACACATCCGAGTAAAAGCATTGTATGTAAAATGCGGTAAAAACATAAAATGTGGTACTTACGTTAATGTTACAGTTTTTTGTGTATCAACAGGATCCAATCCAATAAAAGAGGTTTTGGATACATCAGCCGTGTTTCTACATGATGCATTATCCATGTAGTACCTGAAAATCCACCCACATTATGTTAGTTAATGTACATTATGAGTATTCAGGACTTTAATACAGTAGAGCATCGATTATCCGAACGTCGTTCAACCGAATGACAGACTCCTTTTTCCGTTTGAGGTACGGAACCCTAATCTTGATCTATGGTAATTACATGACGCGGGCTAGCGGACTGCGAGTAAGGGTAACTCGCCGTCCGATCAAGGACCAAGCCCGGGTCCGCGGCGCGTCGTGTTCTACGCGCGCCTCAAAGAGCTGTCAGCAAACTGACGGGGCCCAAATAGGGATGCCTGCCGGGGCCACGAATATGTCTTACCAGGATACCGTGGCCCTGGAACGCAAAGGGCAACCGAAGGAACAGGGTGGATTTTAATTAGTACAAGTCTGACAGTCCCTTCCGCTCCACTCAGAGCGGCAGGACTCATTTGATGATTTTACCACACGTTAAAAAAAAAAGATAATTACATACCTATTTTCGTTTGAATCCTCGGGTATCAGATTTGTTGCTGCGGCAGTGTTCATGTTAGTTTCTTCAGGCTGTCCAACTAACCTATAACAAAAAGTAAATGGAGTACCTATTTCACAGATGAAATTGATAGGTGGATATAGTAATTTACTGTTCGTTAGCAAACGCCAGGTTGAGATATCGAAATAGACAAAATATGATTTAATTTTATCAAAAATCTTAGCGTTCTCTAGTACTACTGATATTTTTATATTGTGGCTCGCCACTCGCCAGGCAGGATACCGAACGAAAAGACAAAATATGAATTATCAAAAATCGTAGCGATCCTCGGTACTAATATACGATGATCGTAAGTTTTAGACATTTACCAATCAGAGACTGAAGTAAAATAAAAATTAATTTTGAGACCAAATTACATTACAATACAAATAAAACATTTACGTAGGTACTTACTTCTTGACATATCTTTGGAGTGCATTCTTTCTATTTGTGTATTTTATTGCTTTACACGACTTTTTTCGCCTGCGTTGTTTATTGCCCATTATAATTTATAACTAACAAGCAACAAATTCTCAAAAAGAGATAGTATGGTGCGCGTAGTTGTCAAACTGACACAGGTCCGTCGTCCATAAGCGCCAACACGCGACTGAACGGACCTGTCCGAGCCGCCGCGATCGCTTTTAATTCTTATTTAAACATAGTAATTGAGAAAATCATTTTATCGATTCAAACTCTGCGAATTTGTCTTAAACTAATTAGTTTCTTAATTATAGTACAAAAATTAAATGTAAAAAATCAGTAATATAGTCATAATATTGAAAAAACGATCTAAAAAGCGGTAACTTTGCGATTTTTTTCTATCGAGTGAAGTTCATCAGGTCTTGCAACTGAATGCGATTTTGACTAGATAAGATCCTTAACTAATACATATATTTTTTTTTTAATTTAAAACACTGTATTTTTTGTCTCAGATTGTTTTAAAAAACTTAAATTCGGGTCCACCCAGCCTTAATTTGTGGTGAACGCATGTACAGGTAGGGAAAACCACACTAATATTGAAAACCATATGTCAACCAGATCTAGAAGGAAAAACATAATTAAATGTAATCAAATTCACACCTTTTCCTACAAAAACCACATGTCCTATAGGGTTACCAGATTCAAGAATGAAAGTCTTATTTGTACGCACAGGAAGTGAAAACCAACTATTATGGATTTTTACAATGGTCGTTGGAGAACTGGACTTCACACAGGGCAATCAAAACAATACTATTTTGTCTACTTATATATATTATTCAAAATAAAATAAATAAATAAAAATAAAATGTTTATTGCTTAATCTTAATTCTGGTTACAATTTGGAGAATCCATTTAAGCAAATAGTATGCTTGTATTAGGAGACTGCATGTTTTTTTTATGCTCCTTGGTGTAGTGGTCGCAAGCGCGACTGTGGAACAGGAGGTCCTGGGTTTGATTCCCGAGACGAGCAAAGTGTTATTAGGTTGTTCCATCAGAAAGTTCTCAGTAGCAGCCACGGAGACTGAACTTGTACGCGATCTCATAACATGATTATTGTTATTTTTATTTTTTGAAACAACGAAAAAAAACGGCCAGCCTTTCAGGCCAATCTTCAACCTTTCCCAGTGCTGATATTGACCTGCAAAGCTAAAAATGCTATACAATAAGCATGTTCCTCATTTTTTCTATGGGAACATTGTCTGTTCGACCCTTTCGCGTGGTACAGCATCCACAGCCGGCCATCAAGCACAGGATGTATCGAATTACGCCAACTTACGGTGTAAGCGATCACCAATAAAAACAAAACATCGACTGAGGGGTGAGAATATTCTTATGAGACTATAATGAGATTTATAAAGCTTCATCCAAGTATGTGTTCTGTTTTGGTTTATTTTGATACTTGTAAGGGTTTTTGGAACGATGGGATTTATGTAAGAGGGTGATTATTAATTTTATTATTATTTGTGTTCTGTTAAAGGTTTGGTTGATTCATTTAATAAGAAACCCTATAAGACTCTGCAACTACGTCTCTTTTTTAGCGAATTTAAGAAAAAACATTTAAAAGATTCGTAAGATTGAAAACCAAAGCAATAGATTTTCATGGTTCTGTTGCTTTTCCTGGTGGATTGTTGGATCCCAAACACGGTGTCTCTACTGCACGACTGGTCGCGAACTCTTTTCATATTATGATTTTGGACATCTCAGAACTGACCAAATCACATCTCCGCCATGACCTTATTAGCGAATTAGGTTACTACCATTTCCTTGTCAACCCCAAAACCGGAACATCACATCCGCCATAGCTCAAAACCGCATACTACATCGATTAAACGTCTAATCATACGTTAAACAAGAACAGGCGCGGTGCGATCAAAAGAGCCTAATTACACCCCTCCGCCCCTAATCAAGGCCCTTGATTGGCTCCCAGACGTGTTTGCTTACGACAACCGTCACATGACGGTGGTAAGCGGTTATACATCGTATGTATGTTAAAAATACTGTAGCAACCATAGGTAGCAACAAACTGTCTGGTATACCTAAGTTTAAGTCTTGGCAAAGGAAGTCTTTTAGACAGTGAATTAATAAACATGGTCGCCAAGCTCGATCTAGTAAAAAACTTCTGGGGTTCAATAGGAACACCAAAAAAACTGAGAATTGCATCCGTCATCTCCAATCCGCATGACCTCCGGTTGTTTCGGTCCAGGGCTAATTTGGACCACTGGTCGTTAGTTTTGTCCAACTCGTCCCACCATCTTCTACGAGGTCTGCCGCAACGCCTTCTGGCTGGGTCAGGTCCCCAGAAACTATTTTGGCCCACATCTCATTGGCTATGCGGTAAACGTGGCCATTCCAGTCCCAGTTCAGCTTAGCAGCTTTTTGAGCAACGTTAGTAATTTGTGTTACTAACCAAAAACGATAAAAAAAAATATAAAAAAACCCAAGACCTTGGATTCGATTGGATTGGTTGTTTGTGTTTGTGAGTTTAAATGTTTGTAAATGCATCCACAACAGAAACAGCAGAATTCCTAATGTCGGCTAACGTTAAAAAAAACGTCTGATTTGGTTTATTTTGCTCTTAAATTCTTGACATTCTTATCACAATCTTCTGCTACTGCCAAAGTGAGCAATTTTTTTGTAAAGTCAGTGCTAAATCTGTATCGCTGTGTACTTCTAAAAACAATCACAAAACACCTTTCAACTCTGACAATCACTACGAATGGCCAATTTTAATCGCTATTTTCATTTATTTCATATTCGTTAAACAGGGCGCGATGTTTTGACAGTTTGCACGCGTTCGCCCGAGGTGGAAGTGTTAATGTGACATTACCGTGGGTGTCGCAGGAGGGGGCGTAGAGGGGTGAAGTGGGGTGCAGCGGGGGACGGCCGGTAATTATCCCACGTCACCGGCAGGCCTAGGCTCCCTGTCCGTGCCTATGTTAACAGCTAGCTTTCATAACTACCCTGTTATGGAGCCGGTAAATGTGAATGTTTATAAGAAAAATGTTGGTCTTCAAAACTAAGTTTGGGCATTTTGTTTGTTGACACAAAAATGATGTTTAGAATTAATAAATCTCCCAAAACATGCATTATTTATTTGAAGAATCAAAGTCATTTACGTCACTACTAAATGGCTTATAGGTACTTAATTTTCTGACCATCAATCATCTCTTAATAACCAATTCACAAACCAACCCATTTTTAAACCACCCCAAACACGACATGACAAAACGCTATATATCAGTACATAATTTTACATGGCAACACTATCGTTACCGCAGCGGACAATACAGAGCGCTTTTATTTAGACACCTAATTAAATATTAATTAAGTGCATATCACATTTATACATTAAACCGATTTTAATTTCATGTCCGAGCGAGCAAAATTAGGAGTGTTTCAGGTTGGTACCGCAAAATGAAGTGGATTCGTAGTGTGCGGCCTCGTCGGGTGCGAGTGGCATCGGCTAGGGAAAATCATTATCGAATACACTTTTGATTAATAAACTAGTGGCTGTAATTACTGCATATGTGCACTAACCAGTGCACATATGCAGTTTTAATCTGGTTAAAATGAGCTTCAGTAGACGGACTAGAGGAATGTTTTGATTTAATAATAAAATAATAGTTCCTTTAAAATGGAGGCTTTATAATTTCTGGCGAATCCGAGACATCCTGTATAACTCTGTCGCTTTTCCAGTCTGGAATGAAAACAAGACAGCTTGAAGAAGCCTTTGATGTGTTTATGACTTGGTGTCAACTCTCCCTATTTCTAAACACAGTGTTCTTAGTGATTTCATTTTCGTAAACACACTCTAACACCCGTACACGTACCAATAAACAAGTCAAAGTGATTACTTGAGTAAAAGTCATAATTTATTCTGTAGTTTATTAATAACTAGCTGATGCCCGCGGCTTCACCCGCGTGGATGTCGGTCAAATTATATACTAAAACCTTCCTCTTGAATTCCTCTATCTATATTATTTAAAAAAAACCGCTTCAAAATCCGTTGTGTAGTTTTGAAGATTCAAGCATACATAGGGACGGACAGACAGCGACAGCGACTTTGTTTTATACTATGTAGTGATTGCTTGAAGTTAGAACTGTCAAAAGTTAGAATTCTTACTCTTTTACGGTACTTATTTCGTTCAAATTCTTGTCTTTTGCATGAAAAAAAACTTTACTTTAGCTACCAGGGAAAGAGTTTTCACAATCTCTTTTGGTATTTAATCTGGCCCCATTTACAAAGTTACGCTGAAAGAATGACAAACAAAACTAACATTTTCAAATAAATAACTAGTGCTGCGATCTGATCAAAGTATTGCGCGTATTTGTATCTACGCGAGACCAAGGTCATCGATACTGCCTTGAGGTCTGGGGAATACCGACTATTTACTTCATCTCGCCGTATACGGCGTAAGTAACTATGTAATACGGCGTAAGGTGAGTCAAGATTGAAAAGGTGTCATGTTGAATTTGACAGTTTATCGTTTATGGTTGAAAACTTCATTGTTTTTTATTTGTTAGAGCCAGCATAGAGAGTCACTATTTAGACATTTCAGTTGCATTTGTTTGTAAAACAGTTCAAATTAGAATGATAAATAATTATTAAATGAAAATAGCTAACACATGGGGTTGTTGCAATTTTTATTACGCCGCACATAACCAAAAAATATTTGCTAGCTCACTAAATTAAATTTTTAAATACACCTTGCTATAAACAAACCTATATCTTTAGAGTCGTTTCATGAACAGAAACACTCCTTTCTCAACCAAAAAAAAACCACTCACGAAATTCCACAAAGAAAGAAAAATAGGTCAATGTTTTACTTCTGTGGTTTTACTTCACAATTTTATGTGAATAAATATAATTACCAAAGACGTTTGCCCTGAACAGTAGAACAATATCCAATGACTCATGCGCAGATGTCACTCATTGACGTAAATCACTTACGTACAGTGTTTGTAGAGTAGTAAGTCATTAAATGGTGTGATGATGGTGATGATCATCTGTGACGCGGGGTGGCTCATTTATTTGTGATAATTATATTAGATTTTTTCCCTGTTTGTTTGTACAATGTTGTTTTTAATTAAATAATTCTTGTACAAAACACAAGTTGTAATTATTGTGTAGAGCAATTTTTCTATGAATACCAAGCGCTACTGCTCTCTTAGGTTCGCTTCCCAGTTCGAGCAGAGTTTAATGTCTTTTTAAAATCAAGATATTCTCGAGTCTCGATTTGGGCTCAGTTAATAACTCGTTTCCGATTATAATAATGTTATACATCATGGTGACACATCAAGCTATATCTATAAGCTATCCAGTATAACCCGAACCACACTTTGCACGAGCTTCCCGTATAATTAGAAATCACCGTATACTGGTTTTCAAAGTGTGATTGGGCGTCGAGCGTCTTGCGTTCTCATAAAATGTGAGTGTACATCTCTGTGATACCTTTCGAGGATTACAGGTTTGATGTTATGTAGAGCATTTTATTGCCATACTTGCCTAGAATATTGATGCATTTACGACTAGAATATTAGTCATAAACAAATCAATATAATAGGTAGGTACTCAACTATTTGGACCAATATGAAATGTAGCTACAGGATGAGATTTTTATAGGCTGAGTTTTTTCTGGGCTGGGAAATTAACAAAAAAAAATATGATATATTTTAGGACTTTCGTATCTACAAGGTCAGGAACAAGAAAATTTACTTAAAATATCGAAGGGAAAATATCAAGTCGGCTAAAGATATCACAAAATAAATTAACATTTGAAAAATACAATTATTACATTAAACTAAACAGTTTACAATCAATCACTGTATAATTTATGTTATCCATATTCTACAGAGAATCCATTACCATAATTATATAATAAAACAACCTATAAATACCTTTATTTTCAAACTTAAACCGTTTATTATTACAATAATAGAATAGAAAGGAAGATTTATGAGTGTAGGGTTTTACCAGGGTCACTGGTGTGCGTCAATGGATAACTAAGTTCTAGTTACGACAGTTTTATTTAATTGCTGGAATTAATTTACAAGTCTTTTGTGGAAACTGGGCGTTTATTAGTCATTTTATTTTATGTGACAAACGTTTAAATTAAAAACTAGCTGCCCCCTGTGTGACCTGCATCTGCGTGAAATTATTATAAAATTATAGGTAACTTACTTGGTTTTTGTTTTTGCACGGAACCCTAATCCTTTTTCTTAAATAAAAGTTGCATAAGTTAAGCTTAATAAAAGTAGTAAGTATTATTTTAATTTCAGCTATTCGCCAGTAAATCCCGTCAAAATCGGCCCTGTCTTTTCGCAGATAAGCCGAACCAACAGACTGATGCCCAGATAGACAAAAATAAAAGTTTTTTTGTCATAAGTAACCCTATATTCATTAAATCAGTAAAAAGCGGTTATTTCAAAATTACATGATATAAAATATTCACTACTTACGAGGAGCTAAGTAACTGGTTTGTTAGGACATAGAGTGATATTTTCCCAAGCCAAAAAATATCTTACTTTAATACAATTTTTAATGAAATAAAATATTTAGCATTGGTGAAAAATATCACTCTTATTTTCACTTTCTAAGTTATAAATAGTAAAAAAAATAAAGCTAAGACAAGCAAACTATGCACTCAGGTGAAGCTGTAGATTAACTAAGTGCGTAGGTATACATACGATCCCAATACATGGCCGCCAGGTTATGTAATTACTATGTGTTAAGCAATTGTGGTTTGTGACCCCAACAAAGAGTTGAATTGTTAATTAATTTACTTGGCTTACTGCTGTCTACAATGTGTGATTATGACAATCATAACAACTGGAACTGAGTCACGAACAATAGTACACTTGGTAAAATTCAAACGCGAATTTCTCGAAAAATACCAATTGTATATAAGGTGTAAAAGAACCCTTAACGCAAAAGAAGAGCACTTGTTCTCCCCACCACTGCGATCATTTTTTTTGTTCTATACCATACCTGGGAACCTCCTAGTTACGGAGATATTGGGGGTCAAAGTTCCAAAATTTTCACAGCTGTTTTTGTAAATACTAGTTTTTTAGGTTATAACTTTACTTAAATTACCTCCATGACCCGTTTACTATTCAAAGCACCCACTAGCACAATGTTTTAAGAGTGCTACATTGAGTTATACCGTAAAATTTGATTTTTGAACCCAAAAAAAAAATATCGTTTCCCAGTAAAAAATTTTGCGTAGGGGTACTTAGATTGATGTACAGAATGCTTGGTTGACGGCTGTGTGATGAGTTGATTTACCTACACCCTGTATAAAGAGTGGGCCGAAGGGAATACTAGTTTTTCAGGATTTAACTTTACTTAAATTACGTCTATGACCCGTTTACTATTCAAAGCATCCATTAGCATAATGTGCTACATTTAGTTTTACCCTAAAATGTGACTTTTCACCCCAAAAAAATTTCGTTACCCAGCAAATTTTTTTGCGTAGAGGTACTTAGTTTGATGTACATAATGCTTGGTTGACGGCTTCTTGAAGGGTTTGTTTACACCCTGTATGTATACATACCATAACAATTGATTTGTATACCTCCTTGTTAAAATATGAATGGTTTTAGTTACACTAATGTTAGTTTACTATTATGTGTCACCCATCAGTAAGTATCTACATACCTACTTATAGGTAGGTGGCTATTATAGGTACCTGCAGTTTGATATTAGTCGAATAAATTCCTTTTCCTGTTCATGCGACCCGAAAAATTCAACCACCAGTGACGCGCAAAATGTAACTATACGCAATTCTTGGAATACCTCCAAAAAGTATATATTTTAACAGGTTTTATATCCCTTGATGCCCTTACATATGATAAGGTGTTGACAAGCCTCATAAATCATGACCTACGTGATAGCTGACTCATTATCAAACGTGTATAGACGTCTGCTAATGTTCGCAGAATACATATATACACCGTGTCTAACGTAGGATTAAATACGTTTGAGATTGAAATATTAATATCTAGTTACTTAATTTGGTACATATTATTATACCATAATTATGTAGGACATTAACCAACTATGTACCTACACGGACGAAAGCCTATAGATACGGAAAGCATTCGGAATTGAACACACCCGACAACATGTTTGCATTTTACTTTTCAATCACATTTTTTCCTTGTAATTTCAACAACAGAATCATTATTAATAATAATTAAAACTTATTAAACAATCCAAACATTAAACAATCGTCGCGACGTCTGGCTAAACAAAAACCAGACACTTTAACACTAAAGATAAAAATCAGTGTTCTTTAATGGCGACGAAGACAGCATTGTAATAACTTCGAAAGCGCCAAAATTGTAGTCGCGAATTTAAATAACGTGTGTACGTGATGCGAGTCTTGTACAATAATGCATGCGGACAAAGCTAACATACGAATTAACATAATAATGATTTGTTTTTATCAGTACCTAGTACTGAACTCAGTACTTACTGAGTTACTGAGTCAGCAACACTGGGTCTCAGGAATAATAAAGTAAACGACGCACGTTTTGGAAACACCCTCTAAGTTCTGCATCATCGTGTTTATGTTCGGTTCTTTTTTGTGTGTGCGTGTGTTTTATTATTCATGATGATTAGTCGTAGTTGGGTTTTATAATAAACATAAAATAATTGGATTTTTTAGGAGGAGCTCCTCCTAAAAAATCTCTAAAAGATTTGGTTGACATATGGTTTTCAATATTAGTGTGGTTTTCCCTACCTGTACCTGCGTTCACCACAAATTAATATGCATTTAGCACGAAAAGTATTTTAAATATTATTCCATTTATATTAAACGTCTGTAGTTTCCGGGGCTCGTGGCTTATAAGAACTGCCACGAGGGTCGATCTTTACGAAAAGCTGTGCTTGCCTAGGTTGGTCTGTGGATGGGTGACCGCCCGACATACCGGATTTCCTCCGTGCCTCGGAAAGCACGTTAAGCTGTAGGTCCCGGCTGCCATATATAGATCTTTGGCAGTCGTTACAGGTAGTCCTGTAAGTCTGACAACCAGTCTTACCAAAGGGTATCGTATAACCTAGTATTAACTGGGTTGTGGAGGTCAGATAGGCAGTCGCTCCATGTAAAATACAGGTATTCAGCTGCATCAGGTTAGACTGGAAGCCGACCCTAACATAGTTTGGAAAAGGCTAGGCAGATGATGAATTGGAATTTTTAATTCAATTTATTTTTGCAAAGTTGATATTTTGATAGTTAGATGTTGATGTCTTCTGTGATCACTGTGTCACATCGAAATGTTCAGAATATTTTTATTAATTACATTTTGATTTTGTTTAATATTTTTAGTTGTACTCCAATAACTAGCTAGCCATTGATTAATAATAGCTAGTTAGTTATTGAAATATCGTTCCCTTAGTAATCAACCTTACCAAAAAATAAAAGTACAATAGGACATAAGTTCATAACAGAACGAGACATCCAAACCAGGACCATTTGGCAGCATGCCAAGGTCACAATCATTTACAAATAATGCACTTTCACCAGGATTTCGATGTACTTACTCATATACCCATGTGTCAGAATAAATCTGAGAAATAATTTGGAAACATTTTCGTTAATAAAAACGGAAATACCCTGAGAAATATTTTACTAGAAATATTGAGCAACATGACATTGAGCAAGCATGTCATGGAGTGACGTTGGCTTCGTATTCTTTTTCGTTTGATCTGCTTTACGCTCGTGGTGAATTACCTTTCAGGATTTAGATATTATAGAACGGAGGGCTTGTTTTTTGGAGGTTGTGGAATCATCAAATGACTCCTCCCGCTCTGGGCGGAGCGGTAGGGAGTGCCAGACTTCTACTGACTAAAACCACCCATGTTCCCTCTTAACCCTTTGTGTCGAGGCCGCAGTATATCTTTCGAACAACCAGCAGCCCCGACGGGCGTCGGCCCTTGCGGGCTGCAATTATTGTGCTGACATCTCTTTGAGGCGCGCCTGGAACAGGAACGCGCCGTCGACACGGCCTGTCGTCGTCAAAAGACAGACGGACGCGACGGCAGCGGCGACTAGACAGGAGGCCTGAGCCTCAGCCATGAGAAAATTATACGCAGATTATGCTGTGGGGCGCTGGTCATCGTAATCAATTGCAATATTTTGGACATGAATCAAACAGGGACCTAGAAGTGGTTAGGTACAACTCGGAAACAATTTTAGAAATATAATAATTTTAAGAAATAGTTAAGCCGTCTCATGTGGATGTAATTCAATGTCTTACAATGTTGCTTAGCTACAAAACTAGACGTGGCAATAGATAAATGCATTGAGATACACATAACGTCGTCGTCCTAATTCTAATTTGGTATAGATAAGTAGAAAATTATCCATCTAAAGATTTTTTGCAATAAAAGTGAAGTGATTAAAAGTTAACCGTTGAGAAAAATAACGGCCAGCACTACCTCAAAGTGGTTAAGAATTAGGTCACAATAATTAAAAAAAACAAGACTCCATTACTGATCCATAAACAAAACCTAATCTGAACCCAAATACAAAGCAAAAGGCAGGTGTCACCAACCTTGAGTGCGACAATTCGCATTGTTTGGGCGCTGGCCTCACTTTCATTGAGTTTCATCCACTGATGAATCAGCCGGCAATCCCAAGCCGTTGCCACTAGTTCCGTACGCGTGACATACATAAATAATACAACGCAGGTATTATTATGGCGTAATTTTATTGGGTTTTAATGTTTTCTTAGCGATCTATTCAAGTCGCTATCTTACTATAATTATATCGCGATTATCATTAAAAGTCATGTTATTTTCAAACATTTCCTGAAACTAACTATCTCTACCTTTATTTGGTGTTTCCAAATAAATTTCATATATGGTGCAAGTTTTTTCAAATGTATTAAAGGAATCCCTTTTAATTATCTTAACTGTTTACACTGTAAGTTTGATTTACTTCCTAATCTTCATCAATGTAAAGAAAAGACCCTTACATATTCACACCTAAAAATGTCACATACACCCATATAATATTTACAAGCGCCACATAGTGGCTAATGTGGCTATCATTAAATCAATCACCAAGACTCTCGCATGGATATTAATTTCGTTTCACTTTCAATATGACTAATCGCTATAAAATGTTGCATATCTCTGTAACAACGTTCGGTCAATGGTTCCGGTTGCTAGTGTCAAGTGCAAGTTGCAACATTGAACCTTTCTCTTGAGGAAGGTCTAGGGTTCTCCCCATATCTTGGTATGTACTATGTTATCAGAGGTCCTGATAGCAACTATGGAGACTGAATTTGTGCCCGGTTGATAGTCTTGATAGCCATGAGCTGGCCCCCTATTACATGGGACTTAAACATAACTGGCGAAATGTTAGTGCACTATTAGGTGCACCTCTGCCTTATCTTTCGGGGAGTACAGGCGTGATGTTAGTATCGAAAGTCAGTAAATTGTAATTACCTGCTTTTGGTTTCCTTTCGTATTTAGAGTTCCATGTAGGGATCTATTTACGTTTGGGTAGTTAATTGGTTAACTACTAAAACTTGCAAGTTTAATAAGAAGAAGATCTTTTTATTTATCATGTGGTTAGTGTCTAACCTGGTGTCAGCGTTCTTATGCCGCCCATGATGGGCCTCTGACTTACTTGTAGGTATCTTAGGTAAGTCAATCTCTGGAAATGATGATCACATTGAAGAGGGTGATATGGAGCGAAAGTTTTTATGCCATTTATGGTATAATTATATATGCAAGTTTTTATGTGCCTCTAACTTTACATACCGTCAAGAAATATCTTCTCAGGCATGCTGCTTTCCTGTCGAGGCTGCGGGTCCTGTCGAGGCTGCGGGTTGTTCGCAAGGGATACCGCGGCCTCGACATGAAGGGCTAAGAAGGAACATGGGTGGTTTTTAGTCAGTAGAAGTCTGACACTCCCTTTCGCTCTGCCCAAGAGCGGGGGGGGGTTATTTGATGATTTCCCACACCCCCAAAAAAAAAAAAAGGCATGCTGGTTTTCTTAGGATGTTTTCCTTCACCGAAAATTGTAATAATTATACAATACACATACTTATTGGTTAATAAATATAATATTGGTTATATAAATTTGTATCTATATGCTGTTAAGAAGGTACCTAGAAATAACAACATGGAAATGGACACATTCAGAATACCAAAGAAGAATGATGACGATTCCTGGACTTAAGCTACTCGCTATGAACACATGCCTACAGTTCATTTACAATGAATTTGTTTTACGTAGGCAACTATATGGTAGAATAGTAATAAGGAACTTATTTAGGTAGGTACATCAAGCATTAGGAAAATATGTAGTCTGTTATTTAAACTTATTTAATTCGTAACATATAGATGGGTGTTTCTTGATCATCATCATTCTCTTGCCCTTATCCCAATTCATTTGGGGTCGGCGCAGCATGTCTTCCTCTTCCATACTTCTCTGTTTTTCGTGTTGTTTTTTTTCTTGATATAGCTGTTATATTCAGGATCAGTAAGAACTTCTCATTCAGTCTTTACACCAATTTATTTGGGGTTAGCTCATTATTCTGCAGCAAAATGTTCTGAAACAGAAAGGTCGTTAGTGAATTCTAAGTCACCTTCAGTTCAAGCATCAATTCTGCTTACACCCTTTCCTTTGCACAGAGCGAGAAGAGGTTTAGGTGGATATGAAGGTTCAAAATCATAATCAAAATATTTCATTTCACATAGACCTACAGGCGATTTTTGGAACGAAGTTCCTTATCGCGCGTTGTGAAAGGGGGCTAGACGGAAAAAATTCTTACGAAAAGTTGTCACGACACTTTTTGCTATAGTAAGCTATTGTAAGCTGTGCGGCGTCGCATGTTTCTCTGTCTGTCTCTCTCTCTCTTATAGAAAGCAAGCCAGATATTTTCATTTCTACATTTTTTTTTTAGCGTGTGGAAAATCATTTTATTTTTTATTTTATCCTCCCGCTCTTGGGCAGAGCGAAAGGGAGTTTCAGACTTCTACTGACTAAAAAACACCCATGTTCCTTCTTAGCCCTTCATGTCGAGGCCGCGGTATCTCTTGCGAACAACCCGCAGCCCCGACGGGAGACCTACAGGCCCTTATAACTTATACATGCATGGTTTGGGTTGGTCGTTTCGTATGGAGAAGAACCGGCAAGACACTCCATGGATGCTCTATGGCTCGTTTCCTTAAAGGAAAAAATATCGAACATTGAAAGCTCCGCTCTCTATAACTATATAGGCACTGTATTTGTTTATATTCTGAACTTATCTGGGATTTTTCGTAATGTAATTAATATGGTACAATTTTCTGGTGTTTTTTCCTTTTAACTGCCCAAATCTGTATGCTATTACATTCTAAACTTCTATCGGACGACGTATATGCTTATCATTTATGAAATGAAACAAACATTCTCGCTATACCTAACTTAGAATTCAATGAAAATATCCTCCCTGCCCTGATACCTAATATTTTTTCCTCGAAATTGGAAATATTTTCTCGTGCCACACGATTTTTTATTATTACCTTATTTGAATAGGATTTTGTTAACAATTTCAAGGGTTTTGATTTTTCAGTACTATAAAGCCATTTTCTTAAATAAAAGCATACTTACCTACTCCTCATGACATCAGGTAATTGCGAGTGAAAGTCGTGTCTAAATCGCTCCAGCCGTTTCGGAGCTTAGCTGGAACAAACATACAGTTAAACGGACGGAAGGACCGATAGACAAAAATTTTTGAACAGTTTTTTCAGTAAAAATCTGTTATTTTGAAATAACAAACACACAATTCAATTTTATTTATTTGTATCCTCTCTTAAAACCTGTCTACAAATCTAACAATACCATATTTTCTATTACAGAAACGAGTGGGAACATCCTTGGAGCCAGCGAGTGGAACACGGGCTACCCTTCGACGGCGTCCATGTACCCTGCGTACGCGCCGCTGCAACCCCCGTACTACAAGCCCGACCCCACTATACATATACCTTCAGGTAAATTACTAAATCTGCTAGTTTGTTATGGAAAGGAACGAAGAATGGACCGTGTAAAGCATGATATGGCAAGAAAAGAGGTATCTGGTGAGATGACGAGTAACAGAGAAGAATGGTAGAAGAAGACATGCCACACCAACCCCAAATGAATTGGGATAAAGCCCATGCCCGTATGGTGTCGGACGTAAAGAATAGCACCATCCCATATCTTCCTGTGGGTATCGTAAGAGGCGACTAAGGGACTTACCAAAGAATGGGCAGCAGCGTTCTCTGTGCCTTCGTAACAACCATACTGCGATCGCCAACCCGCCTGCCAAGCGTGGCGATTATGGCAAATCCCCCCCTTCTGGGGAAGGCCTATGCCCAGCAGTGGACGTTTTATGGCTGAAATGATGATGATGATGAAGGGAAAATATCAGAGCTTATGATCTCCGACTCTTTGCGCTAATCCCGAAAGGTTAAACGCTAATACCTAAATAGCCTTTTTTTTGGGGGGTTGGAAAATCATCAAATAACTCCTCCCGCTCTGGGCAGAGCGGTAGGGAGTGTCAAACTTCTACTGACTAAAAACTACCCATGTTCCTTCTTAGCCCTTTGTGTCGAGGCCGCGGTATCTCTTTCGAACAACACACAGCCCCGACGGGACCTAAATAGCCTCAGTTATGTTATACTGCTGTACTGAGACGTTTAATGATTACTTAAGCCGCCACATACTAAAGTAGGTACTAAGTGACGGCTTAAGTAATCATTACATATCTCTGTGTGCGGCAGTAAGTCTCATATAACAGGTGTTGACCCTAGTTAGTCAAGTCTAGCCCAAGTCCAGACTTCGACTTGCTACTGAGCAAGCCTTATGCGCTTGTGGCCATGTCTTCTTCTCCCATACTTCTCTATTATACAGAGCAGTGATAGAATAGTGATGAGACCGTCAGCCTGCACCACACGCTTCGGTGAAGGAAAACATCATGAGGAAACCAGTACCTATGCCTGAGAGAAATTTCTCAACGGCATGTAAAGTTAAAGGCCCATGGGCCGCATAAAAACTTTCATACCAGATTAAGCAAGTGCCACGCGAAAAAAGAAAAGAAGCCCTCCTCTATTAATGGTCACCATCTCTCTTGCCATTTCGTCCTCTACAATCTGATCATAATTTAGTTAATGTGAACGCATAAATTATATTATCATTATATACATGGATAATATATTTTTTCTATATATTATATATTGAAAAAATATATTATTCGTGTATGTATACCTACAGACGTAGAGAATATATATTTTATTAATTTTACTAGGTACTTATATTCTTCCATCAATTTTCCAATCTTTCACTAATCCATGGCAGCTATTTCTATAATACACATTATTATAGATTAACCTTTGACACTCCGAAAGCAATATCATATTAGATTACAAAATTGCAACATTGCTTGTGTCGTGACCATTTCCTACATAACTAGTAAACTACACTTGTCTTATAGGTGCATGTGTACCTACACTAGGAAGGTACAGTCAAACAAGCTAATAATACAGCCAGCTCAATTGTATTTACTTTTAAGATTATACAGATACATTTAGAGGCTAATGTATGTGAAATGATACAACGTTTCATATCAGTCGCTTAATGCGAAACGCTTTATAAAACAAACTTGAAATCAATTTTTCAGTGTACTAGAATTATAAAGATCTCTACCTGTATACTTTTTAGTTTGTTCGACCGTACATGTGAGTACCTACGTCAGTCATAGCAATGTTTTTGTCTTAGTTACTCCTAATTCAAATAAATGACTCGGTATATTTTTGTAGTGATTCGTTTTATTTTGAACCAGTCGCGGAAAATCATGAATTAAATGTAACTGAATACGCAAGAGCAAATTAAGTATTATTGCAAATTCTGATATTTCCGAAAACAGTTTACATAATATAGGTAAATGTTTACACGACTTAAAAATGACAAGTCGTGAAGATGCTATAGGTAATCCTAAAGGCGCCCTATACATGCCTACAGCATATTAATGTTCCCACTGCTGGGACACAGGCCTCCACTCTTTGAGAGGGAATGGGCTATAATCTACCACGCGGGCCCAGTGCGGGTTGGTAGATGTCACAAGTCTTCGAATTTTTGGTTCTAGGACATGCCGGTTTCCTAACGATGTTTTCCTTCACCGTTCTTTGAGAGCAGTGGTGATGAAATAAATTACAAAAGTAATGCGCCTGCCTGGGTATGTTTAAACCCACGACTTAGGTACTGTTCGTAAGTCGGGGCCGCCACCACTGGGCCACCACTACTCACTACACACACACTACTCAAGTCTAAAACACCTACGAGTTGCTATCGGATCGCCATTCTGTTAATTTTGGTGTAGAGAAGAAAAGTGGTTGGAATGAGGACTACTAATTGAAGACGACACGTTTTGTAGTAACTGCCTAACCCACATAAAAAATAGGAGGATATTCTCGTTTGTTTTTTTTTTTTCAGCAAAACTTCTTTATTACGGTTTTTCTAAAACCATTACAATTTGTGTCACACATTGTTAAATACTGATAAACGGACTTCCTCCATTCAAGCCGTGGTCAGCCATAATGGAGCGGTTGACCACATGATAGGGACCGGACCACCACATACCTATAATACGTGTATTATGTAATTATTATTCTATGAAATAGAGCCCTCACCTCACACCTTATGATTTGATTTAAACAAGAGCGCAAGATATAATTGCTTATATTTATGCATTGTATTTTCCTATGTGGTCCCTGACGCAAAATATGTTTATCTTTATCGGGAAACATGTTATCAACCACATTCCATGTGACCCTTGAAGTTTTTCCGTGTGTTTCATTGCGGGTCATGGTTAGTTCTGGTTCATGTTCAGCTGTTAACTGTAGATCATATCATTTTCAACTTAATCTTATCCAAAGTAAAGACGACTTTCCACCACATCGTAACAAGGATTTTTGTTAATGAAAACTTTTCTTTCTTCCGCAGTTCTACCTGAGATCCCGCTGGGCCACTCCGACTACAGCGGCTTCCAACCGAGCACGACAAGTTTCGTGAAGGGCAGTCCTAGCGGTACGGGGTCCGCGCTCACCGAGCTCAACTCACCTCCCGCCATGCCAGCGCAGCGATACGACCCCAACTACTACAACTCCTGGCCCAGCAACACCTACAACTACAACAACTATCAGTACAACAACATAAACAACAATCCTACCTGCCTACAATCACACGCGCCGTATATCAACCCCAACCCGCAGATGATACTGCCGAACCTCTATTCAACAGTCAACCAAAACCAAATACATGTTCATCTGCACAGCTCGGGCGACAAACACAACCTAGAACAATGTTTCCCAAGCGAAATTAAAATTAGTGATATAGACGGAGGCATCTCTATAACCACGGAGCTACAAGGGGCCGGTGAAGCCAGTGGGATGGTCCAGAACTGTGAAGCCAATGACGAAGTGAAACATGGCCTCTACGGAGCAGGGAACCAAGAAGTGTGGAGACCCTATTGACATTTCGCAATCTTGCGGCCCACGAACAAAAACATTCCATTGTACATATTGTGATATAAATAAATGATCTGTTCTATGATTCTTGATGTAATATAAGAAAATTCAACTAAATTAATGTTAAACATTAATTAGATGTTAATTGTTAAATTAATTGTATAAGTAATAAAATATTAAATTAAAAATGAAAGTGTGTTGTTTTACACTTGTTACAAGTGCTTTCTTCATGGGATTTCAAGACTTCTGTCTGTTCTGAACATGATCTTGATCGGGATAAATAATATCCCACTAAAAACAAAACAAAAAATCCAAGTCGCACAACTCTTTTCTTCTATCGTAAAAGGTACCTAGTAAGATCCATGTAATACCAAGTCAGTTAATTTATTTAGTCCCTACTTAAGGGACCTTCTATCATAAGTTATTGCTAATTAGTAAACCTAACAACATCTTATAGTGAGTTACTGTGACCTTAACAATATTAAAAATCTTTGACGTTTTAAATAAATAGATTGACTTGCCCATCGCATCGCATTCGCCAATGCTATACAGCCCATATGGTATTTCATCAAAAAAATCGAATTAGTCCGTCAGATAGATTTTCAAAAAATAATGGACACGTCATGTTTTTTTCTACGTCACAAGGTCAGTACTTTTTTACCCACAAAGTGACGTCACAAGCCCCCACTCATGATCTTTGACACGTATTTGATAAAACAAAAAACACGTAAGTATCCAATATTTTTCGGTAATCTAACAGACGGACTAATTTGGTGGTTTTTTTTGGTGAAATACCCTATTCTAATGGCTATTCGCCATCGCATTGGCCAATGTGATGCGGTGGCCAAGTCAATCTATTTATTTAAAACATCAAAGATTTTTAATATATTATATACATAGGTATACTGCAAGAAAGTAACGGGAAAAGATCAATAATACACAAAATGTTTGTTATTCATCCAAATTTATTTTAACACCTTCAAAGTATGCTCCTTCAGAAATGATACACTTACGCCAACGAATAAACCAATCATCAAAACATTTTTTTAAACTCTGTTTCCGGAATTGAGTTCAGTTCTCGCCGCGAATTATTCTTTCTTTATGTCGTCTACCGATTGAAAACGGATGCCACAAAGTGGTAATTTGAGTTTAGGAAAAAAAAAGAAGTCGGCTGGAGCCATATCTGGTGAATATGGTGGTTGCTCGATGGTGTTTGTTGAGTGTTTAGTCAAAAATTCGTTCACAATGATGGCCTTGTGCGAAGGCGCATTATCGTGGTGCAAAATCCAAGAATTTTCTTTCCACAAATCAGGCCTTTTTCCTCGAATTTGCTCTCTTAAATGCCGCATAACGCTCAAATAATATTCTTCATTTACCGTTTGACCTTCAGGCAAGAATTCCGAATGCACAACACCGCGATAGTTACACACTTTTGCGATGTTAACTTCAGTTGCAGACGTTGATGGCCTACCAGAGCGAGGCAAATCTTTCATCACATCTCGACCGTTTTTGTACCACTCTTAAGCACGTGTTTTTGATAAAGTCGATTCACCGTAAGCCTTCTGTAACATTTTCAGTGACTCCGAACACGAATTTCTTTTGGCGATGCAAAATTTAAGACAAACTCTTTGTTCGATGTTTTTGTCCATACTGAAATTCGCTATAAACACTGGATAATTATGATATAACTAAAAATAGCACTGTTTTTAATATAAATACAGATGCAACTCAAACTCCGCGCCAAAATGGAAAACAGTTGTGACAAACTGACAATCTAACAACAACAAAAAAAAAACAAAAAATTGAATTTGGAACCCTATAGAAATCATCCATTCCCGATACTTTTTTGACAGAATGTACATTATATATTTTTTTAAGCTACTCTTCCCATACGCATGGGAGGACTCGGCGTCCGCAAAATTTCCAGTTTAAGCTTACCGGCTTTCATATCCTCGGTCCACGGCACTGAGAAGTTAATCAGGAATATCCTGGCTTCCACACTGATTAATTTTGATGTGCCGTGCTTCTCTGAGGCTATCGAGGCTTGGAAACTCGCTTGCCCAAACACTGAAGCACCCGACCATCCGTTTTCCCAGAGACGGTGGGATGAGCCGCTTTGCAGAGTAGTTCAAAACAATTTAGTGAACACGTCTGCTACTACTGCTGAGCGTGCGCGCCTGCTGGCTGTGGGTGAATGGGAGTCGGGTCTTTGGCTTCACACACTGCGTCGTCGAACATAGGCACTTTGTTCGACGACACGACCTTCCGCCTCGCTGCTTCTTTGCGTCTTGGTGCCGCCTGCTGTTCTCCTCATCGCTGTCAATGTGGTGAAGCTGTCAACAGCCTCGGTCACCACGGCCTGTCATGCAGCCGTAGTGCTGGCCGTTTTGCGCGGCACGCGAACTTAAACGACATCATCCGACGTGCTCTTGTCGCCGTCGGCGTGCCAGCTGTTTTAGAACCCAATGGCTTGGCACGCGACGATGGCAAGAGACCGGACAGCATGTCTTTATTTCCTTGGAAGATGGGTAGGCCTTTAGTGTGGGACATCTTCCAAGTTCATCGTGCTGCGCAGGTGGTGCCGCTGCGGCTGCAGAGAACCTCAAGCGGCGTAAACATAGTAACCTTTGTGGAAACTATATTTTCGAGCCGTTTGGGGTTGAAACTCTGGGGCCGTGGGGTCCGAGTGCTCATAGCCTGTTTAAGGAAATTTCTAAACGCTTAGTTGACGCTTCTCGTGACCCAAGGGCTGGCTTTTATCTTGGCCAGAGGCTAAGTGTTGCCATACAACGTGGGAATGCCGCCAGTCTTTTGGGCACATTACCGGCTGACAGCGTTGAGGAGCAGTTTTTTGATGCCCTTTTATAGTTTATTGTTAGTTTATTTATTAGTTTTTAATTAATGTACATAGTTAGTTAATTCTTGCCTCTTATTTGAAAACCCAGCTTCATTTTTTAAATATTTTTTTTAAGTTCTTGCTTGACAAGCCGAAGAAAACGAGTCCAAACTCGACGAGGTTACTTAAGTCGTTTTACAATGGTATTTCTATGACCACCTCCCAGCTCCATCAACAGACCCTGCACACCATCTAAAGACAAAGACTTTGTCTTTTTGTCTTTGTCAATCAAAAGAGTCTAAACTCGATAGGTTCTTTAACGGAGTTCCTATGGTCACCTTCCAACTCCATCATCAGACCCTGGGTACCATCTAAAGCCAGAGTACTCGTCAAAACAAAACAAACAAGCTCAAACTCGATGGGATTATGTCGTTTCATAACGGAACTCCTATGGCCACCTTCCAGCTCCATCAACAGACCCTGGACACTATCTAAAAACAAACTTCTCGTCAAGACGAATCCAACGAATCAAAACTCGATGTGGTTAGGTCTTTATAGAACGGAATTCCTTTCGCCACCTTCCACCTCCATCAACACACCCTGGAAACCATCTAAACACAAAGTACTCGACAAGGCGAACCAAACGAATCCAAACTCGATGGGGTTAGGTCGTTGTATAACGAAATTCTTATGGCCACCTTCCAGCTTTATCAACAGACCCTGGAAACCATCCAAAGACAAAGAACTCGTCAAGACAAATCAAACGAGTCCCAATTCGATGGGGTTGCGTCGTTTTATAATGGAATATTTAAATCATTCATGCCTTTCTAATACCATGCACTTTTTTTTTGTTGGAGATAGCAAACCAGGGTCAGTGGGTCGTCTTAGGGGCGGAGGATAGTCCCGCTAGTTTTACGATTTTGTAACACCCTTATATCGTAGGACTAGTGGGAACAAAAAGTCCTATTAGTTGTATTGTAAATGGTTTAATAGGACCAAACATTTTTTCCACTAGTTCTACGATTTCGTACCACCTTGAATCGTAGAACTAGTGGGAACAAAAATTCCCACTAGTTCTATCATAGAATTACTGTGTAGTAGAAGTAGTGGGAATGATCCATAAAAATGCGATCCCTTGCTGATATAATATGTAGTTCTACCCTAAAACCAATGTGGTGTAAAGATTTGATTAATTTTATCGCTAATCGCATACCTACTCATTCCTTTCAGTTTAATTTCATGCTCCAATAGTTTTTTTTCAGATTGGTTTACGTTTACCAACTTGAAACAATGGTCACAAGATAGTAGATCGCTTTCTATTAGTTGTTTGCTCCCAGCCTAACTCCAGGTGTTATAGGACAGTAGATGAAGATTAGCGTGAGAGTGAGATAAATACATAAATCCATAAAACTGTTAAATTTAATACATACCGCCAACGGCAGTATGAAACATAACTGAAGTAATGTCGTACCCAGACTTATGGTAGGAACAACTCGAACAAACAAATCTTTTCAAAATGTTCACTCTCGTCCATTGAAGTAATGAGTACACAGTTCTCCGTTTCATTCTGAAACTATAACATTGCCCCCTTGTGGTGTTTCGCTGCAGTAAAAACATCAAAGAGAAATATGAAAATAAACAGTAATCGACAATCAATAACCGTAAACTTGTTGCCCACCACTATTTTTATGTTGCCAAGTAAAATAATTAAAACTGTCAAAAAAAAAAACATACTTTCCCATTCACCATCATCAAGATAAACTACCAGTAGGTAACACAATAATAATTGCTAAATTCATATAAAACTTCAAAATAAAAAGGGAAGATTTTTTATCTTTTGTTTTTTATTTCTGAGTATTTTATTACTAGTGCGTGTTGGAAAAGGCGGGAAAACGTACAAGAGTGAAGGCGCGCTTTTTGTTTTTAACATTTTATATTCATTATTTTTCGACAATATCTCTGTAAATATTCATCAATAGTTAGTAATTAATAGTTAAGTGTTAGATAATAGGTAATTAGAATGGTTAAGAAGAGAAAAAGGAAGGAGGGGGAACCGCCTCCGGATCCCCAGCAGGTATTATCCACCGATTCTGACTCGGCGGAATCGGCGGTAACTAGCTTTTCTTATAAAGAAAATATTGCAGACCCGAAGGAAAAATATAAAATATTTAAGGTAAAAGGATACACAAGAAGCTACCCTGAAGATACCAACCAAAAAGAGTTGGTTGTATTTTTAAATCACGTAGAAGACAATAAGCCATTTAGTGATAGGGACCGTATGGCTCTATCTAAAGGAATACGTGAGCATGGAGTTTCAGGAGTCATGCATTTGCGTTCGATAAATAAATATAAGGTCGGCATCACGTTTGATTTGCCGAACAACGCAAATATGTTTATCAAAAATAAAAAATTACTAGATCAATTATCATTAAAAGCATCCATCCCTGCCGCAGACACAGAGGTAACTGGAGTCCTCACTGCAGTCCCTGTCGACATGGCCAATAAGGAAATATTTTCATTGATTGGCAGCTCCAAAAACGTAGTACAGGTCAGGCGCTTCATGCGCAGGGTAAAGGGTTTTGGCGGTGTTGAATTTGTCCCAACACAGGCAGTTGCTGTTACCTTCGCCTCCACCATTCTTCCTCCTTATATATATTTAGACTCATGGCGACATGAGGTAAACAAATACATTCCACCAGTTAAACAATGTCTTAAGTGCCTTCGGTATGGACATATTGCTAAGTTTTGTCGCAACACCGAGGTTTGCTCAATTTGTACATTAAATCATAATTTTAAGAATTGTCAGGTCGACTCAAAGGATGCTAAGTGTGCAAACTGCAAGGGCGATCATATAGCTATCTCCTCATCTTGTCCTTTAAAAAAACAAAAAATAGAAGAAAACAAATTAAAGTCAAGAAGTGCCACATACTCTGATCTTTTCAATATTAACGCTTTTCCAGCTTTAACAGCAAAAAATATAGATGTACAGATTAATAATTTAATGAAATCCGATAAATTTATAAATATTTTAGTAGAGACAATTACCAAAATAGTTAGCAATAAAGATGTCCCTATAAACACATCATCAATTAAAGAGGTTTTAAAAAAAACTTTAAGTACTAAAATTTCTTCACCTCCATAATGGATAATATTATTATATCAAATTTAAACATAATGCAATGGAATGCACAAAGTCTTAATAGCAACAAACATATATTTATTAATTTCCTCTATACACACAATATTCACATTGCAATAATTAGTGAAACATGGTTCAAATCTGATCAAAATTTTAAAATAAAAAATTACAATATTGAAAGGAATGATTGTGGTAACAAACACAACGGAGTTGCCATAATAATTCATAAAAGTATTACTTATAATAAAATTAACACTTATTTTGACAATTCTTTACAAAATATTTGTGTAAAAATCACAGTTAATAATAAGGAGATGAGTATAGTCAGTTTCTATAGTCCCTTAAATTCTAATCCAGCTTTCAATAAGGATAATTTTGATTCATTGGTTAAGTCTATCCCTGGTCCTTTTATATTTGCTGGGGACTTTAATGCTCATCACACATCTTGGGGTTGTGGTTCTGACTCTCCACGTGGTCGAAATGTCTTAGAAGTCATTGAAGAAAATAATTTAATTTTGCTTAATAATGGTCAGGCAACAACTATTGGCTCTCTAACATGGCGTCCTAATGCACTGGATTTATCATTGGTTTCTTCATCATTGGCACTTAATTGTGAATGGCAAGTGCATGATAGTCCTCTTGGTAGTAGTTACCACATCCCTGCAATCATAAAAGTAGTGATTAGTAATAGTCAAAATAATGATTCTTGTAGAAATTGTTCAAGTACTGAACATTTGCCCACCTATCCAAATTACAAAATGGTAGATTGGCAAATGTATAGTAATAATGTGGATGAATTATTAGTTGATCTCAAAACAGTTAACATATGCCCTCTTGATTCATATCATCATTTTTGTACAATTTTACGCACAGCTGCTGCTAATTCCATTCCAAATTATAAGGTCAATAAAAATAACAGCAATCATTCATGTCCTATAAATAGTATTAGAAGAACTTCCCTTCCTTGGTGGAATCAAAAGTGTACAGAGGCTGTATCAAATTTCAAAACAGCTTACATAAATTTTAAAAATAATCCATCTGAAGAAACATATATCCAATTTAAAAGACTTCGAGCACTTAAAAAGTTAATTATAAAAAAAGAACGTCAAAAAAGTTGGATGTCTCTATGTGAAACTTTCAACAGATGCACTCCAATATCTGTCATATGGAAATTCATGCGCAAATATAACAAAACATATAATGTTAATAGTCATGAAAACGATGCATGGATTTTAGATTTTTTGAAGAAATACACCCCAGATTTTGTTTCACATGCCTCAAGTTCTTTGTTTAATAATAGTACTAACTCCAGTCATAGTTTTCTACTTAATCCATTTACAATTAGTGAATTAATATCTGCCATCTCCTCTCGAAGAGACACTACTTATGGTCTTGATGGTATGCCATACATATTATTTAAAAAACTTAGCATTACTGGTTTAAAAACATTCCTTATAGTCCTGAATATGTTATGGGAAAAAAATATTATACCTCAAGAGTGGAAAGTGGATTGCCTTGTACCAATCTTAAAACCAGAAAAACCCAAATCATGTCCCGATTCCTATCGTCCCATAGCACTTACTTCTTGTGTCGGTAAACTATTTGAGCAATTGTTGAAGCAGCGTTTAGAGTTCTATGTTGAAAAAAATCATATTTTACCTTCTAATCAATTTGGTTTTCGTAGAAATCGATCTGCTAGGGAAAGTGTTTGTCAATTACAGCTTGATATACATTCCTCTTTATTGGTCAATAATAATTTGGTTGGAGTTTTCTTTGATGTGGCTGGGGCTTTTAATAGTGTAAATATAGATATTTTATGCCATGAACTATTACAAATAGGTATCCCTGGAAAAATTATAATATGGGTCAGAAATTTTTTGAGTAATAGAAAAGTATTTGCTAAATTTAATAGACATCTTTATGGTCCTAGACTTGCTTCAAAAGGAGTTTGTCAAGGAGGAATTTTATCACCTTTATTATTTATATTGTATATACGTAGTTTAAATTTAATTTTAGGGTCTCAAGTAAAAAATTTACAATTTGCAGATGACTTAGTTGTTTATGCTTCTGGAGCCAATTTATCACAGGTTGTTCAAATAGTCGATGATGCCTTGTCAAATCTGTGTAAATATTTCTCTTACCTTGATCTTGATGTCAATCCATCAAAGTCTAAAGTGGTTGTGTTTGGTAAAAAGTGTCATAATATGTCACTCGTGCAATATAACAATATTGCATTGCCCAATTCACATGAAGTCAAATTTTTAGGGGTTCTATTTTCATATAATTTAACCTGGAATAATTATATCAAACATATAATTAGCAAAGCAACTAAAGGTTATAATATATTGAAATCTTTGGCTGGTTCATACTGGGGTGCTGACCCCAAAATTTTGCTATTGCTGTACAAGTCTTTGATTCGTAGCCATTTTGAGTATGGTTTTTACTGTTTCGCTGCAGATACCAGAATTGTAGATAGTCTAGATGTTCTGCAAAACAAATGTTTGCGTGTTATAACTGGAGCATTCAGAAGTACTCCTATAAATGCAATGCAGATTGAATGTAACATTCCACCATTAAGAATCCGGTTTGATTATTTGAAAGAAAGATTTATATTAAAACTTTTTAGTGTTTCTAACAATAGTCTTTTGGCCAATCTGTTGCATTTCAATCCTAGATTAGATAAAAAGTCATTTTACATGTTACAGGGTATTCATAGTTTTATATATTTTATTAAAAATATAAATATTTATCAATCATCTCATATTCTGCCTTGTTACCAAGGAGCTTTTATTGCAAAATTTCCAGACATAAATATAATTATAAAAAATAAAAAGGACCTGTCCTCAAAAGAGGAAGTTAATGCAATGTTGTCAGAGTGGTCAAATCATAAATTTGTGTATAGTGATGGTTCCAAAAATGATAGTGCAGTATCTTTTGCCATTTTTGAACCAACCTCAAATATAGGCATTGGTAGAAAAATTGATAAAAATGCCAGTATTTTTACAGCTGAAGCTGTTGCTATTCTGAGTGCTTTGAAACATATAAAAAATTGCAATTCAGGACATGGCAAGTGGGTTGTGGTAAGTGATAGCATGAGTGTTTTGAAAAATCTAGCTAATAATAAATTACATGCTAACACCAACTACATAATTTATTTAATAAAAGAGCTATGGATTGAATTGTCTCATTCTAATATTGAAGTTAGTTTTGTTTGGGTGCCTTCGCACATTGGCGTCGCAGGAAATGAAAAGGCTGATTATCTGGCCAAAAAAATTGTTGATCTGGGTGAATTAATTCCAAATGCTGACGCTGATATGAGTGTTTTTATACCGCATACAGACGCTGTTAGTCTTTTAGGACAGCGTATGTGTCAATCGTGGGGGAGACATTCATACCGGACCACACAAATCGAAAATAAAGGCACTTGGTATGCCTCTTTAGATAAACAAATAAACACCATACCTTGGTTTTGTAGAAATAGCAGTTTTATAAACAGAAAGTTTTATTCATTTATTTGTCGTATGCGTTTTGGTCATTGTCGTTTAAATTATCATCTTCATCGTCTTAAAATGGTCAACTCTCCGTATTGTGAGTATTGTCAATCGCAAAAAGTTCAATCTTTGCATCATATCTTCTTTGAGTGTTCGTCTTTCAACATTCAGCGCCTTGTGTTGTCGGATGAGCTTCTAAAAATTTACGAAAATCCTGATAAGGTCCCGCAATGCATTCAGGAGCTACTTATGAATGCCTCAACTTATATATATTTGTACAAATTTATAACGGAGACTGTAAATGACATCTAGGTTACGTTTTGTGTTTTTTATGTATATTAATTTTATTGTATAATATATTTTATAATTGTTTAAACGTAGTATTTAGGTTATGTTTTTTACCAAAAGGAGATAGCACTTAGCAGTTAGAATTTAAAGCTAAAATAAAAATCTGACATGTTTATGTCTAACCAAGTCGTTTGACTTGACACTAAAATGACGTTTAATTACCTAGGATTTGACAAATATTATAAAAAATGGATGGACTTAATAAAGACAGTATAAGAAAACTGTTAAAAAACCGAAATATGAAAAACACGAAAGACATTATTATAAAACTTATCACGTAAGAAAATACCTGGACGTAAGACTAGGCAATATGGTCGAAAGACTTTAGCCTTCCCTTTGGGGTAAATAAAAAAAAAAAAAAAAAAACTAGTGCGTGTTGGTGAGTTGGTCACACTGATGTCTGATGGTATGTGATAAAATGGCGTCTGTCTTGTCGTGTTTCGTTTGATGACCTCGTAAAATATTAGAGATAGTTTTTAGTGTGTGATAGTAAATTGTAAATATTAGTGGTTTATAATTAAATTAGGTCTCTATCAGTACACTAATCACCTGTAAGTAGCCTAGTGTCTTGATAACCACAGTCAACATTATTACTACAGGTTTCTGATAACGGCGGAGAAATGCAAATGTAATCTTTGTAGGAATTAACTGTGATTATTTGCTTGCAGTTGAAAAGAGACTTCTAAAGTTGTAGTAAGAGTGAAATGTCCGAGGAGACAGAACGGCATGGCGAGGCGTCGTCTGAAGTCGGAGCAGGTGGCGGAGGGTCGAGCTTAGCCCGCGTGTTATTGACCCCGCACCAGCTCGAGGCCGCCGCGGCTGAGTCGCTCCGCGCCGCGTGGAAAACCCAGGACTTGTACATTGACCATCTCGAAACTTTGAACAAACAGTTGGAAGGTATTTAAGAAAGTTACATCGGCTTGTAGCGCCAGGTCGGCGACGTTACGGCGCTCGACCCGGGAGTTCTTATGTTATCTCTGTATCGACAATACTTTAACTAAAATTAACTAGTGATACTGTTATGACATATTGAAATGTTACTGTGATACTGAAAATTGTTTAGTTATAAAACGGATTGTGGTACGGGGTGTATTTAGGTGGTTTAAGTTCTAAAAGGTGAAGACGCAGAAATGGTGTTATGCTGTGTAAGAGAGGTGCCAGTGGAGTGTTTAGTGGAAGTGCATATATCGGCGCAAGGCCATGTGATGTCTCCAGATGATCCTGGAGCTGTGTCCATGTTCAGTGGTGTTCCGCTACGCTCGGTAACTGAGAATGTTGCCGAGTTGTCCGGTCTTTGCTCACGTGAAAAAGTAATTATGTTTTCATCACTTCTTTTGCTGTATAGTTAAGATTTGTTTTGTACATGCTTTATTTATCTTCTGTCTTCAATTATTGTTAATTGTTATATGTAACTTGTTTATATTTTTAACACAATCTGTTTATGTTTCTGCTATCTATCCATTGATAAAGTATTTGATTATTCTTTTGCTGTCTTTGCTAATGGGTTTGATAGCAAAAGATGTATCAAATAAATATTATTTTCTTTAGGTAGTATATTAGACAACCAGGCTAAAATGACAAAAATACAAGTTTAAACTAAATTAATATCATATTAAACTTGAATATAAATATGTTAATTGCCTGCCTTTGCCATTATAATGTTGTCTTGGTCATAATAAACTTGGTATATAACTTCTCTTGCCAGCTTCCCATCTAATATTCTCCATTGCTACTTGGCTTGAGTCATTGCATGTAACTCATAAGTAAATACTTGAACCATGTTCATAGCTATATCAGATCTTACTAACCCATCTCTATTTATTTCTGTAAATATAATTTAACAATATATTATTAAAAGGAACTGTTATTAGGAACTATTTACATAATGATTGTGTAGTAATAAAAGTATTATATTTATAAAAAAGTTAAGAATGTAAAGTGAAGACTTACCTATTCACATTTTCAGTATTTAGCGACACCAAATGTCTGCCTAATATAATTGTGCCATTGAAAACCTGAGGGAGGCATCTTGATTTAGGTGTTCCATTGTATAAGTGGAAACAAACCAAATTATGATTAGAAATAGAGACTAGAAGGGTAGTAAAACTAACTAAATAAAGTCTTAAAAAAGGTCATGCCCTATCAAATTGTTATTTTTGTGAATAGCTAAAAAAAGCACACATATTTCCAAAGAAGTACATTATTATTTATTTGAAAAACAAATGGGGTTTAAATTAATCTAATTAAACTATAACAAATTTTTAGTTAATGTTACCAACTTTATTGATGTTTGTTTAGTTTAAAATTTTGCAAAGTTTGTGTAAGGCATAATGTTTAGAAATATTTCAATAATTTTGAGTATTTATAGCAAATCTTAGAAAAGGCCAAGCAGGCAAGATATGCATTTTAATATTATAGTAAAAAAACGTGTTGCGCCGACCCCAAATAACATGGGAAAAAGGGCAGGAAGATGATGTTGATGCTCTGAGAATATGTATATTACCTATTATGTTAATCAAATTTACAATAATAATTCATCTTCACGTTTTCTAATTCATTCTCTACATAAACAAACAAAACTTAACTGTAAAATATAAATTAAATTCTAGTTTAGACACTAAGGAACTAAAAAAGTGATTGCAAATTACAGCAGGAGCTGTGATATAAATATAATTAAAATGTTTGTAGGGGAAAATGCTGTTGTTTAACCCTTCGTGTGCTGGAACGTACATACACACGAGATACAATGACTTTGTAATTGTCTCCATATAAACAGCATACAACAAGTTAAATCTCATGTTAATCACATCAAACATCATAGGCTTCTTTTGAGTTAACTTGTTCTATTGTCAACCTCATCTCTGCCGTCAAAACAAGATTGAAGTCAAGAGAAGACCCATTGAATATACTATAAAAAAACATCAGATGTAAAGAAAATGTTAGTAGGACATAAGTAATGCTGTTGTTAAAATCTCATGTTAATCACACAAACATGATAAGACTTATTTTGGGTTAGCTCTTTCCATCGTCAACCATCTCTGTCCACTGGACAAGATTGAAGTCAGGAGTAGATTCATATTTATAATTTATGAAAAATGTCAGATTTTTCTGCACATAATCTTAATGTCTTTTGTAATAAAACATAGCCATTGTCATAACAATGACTTTTTTAAGAGGCCTATAGTGGTTAAGTTAACAGGTGATGAAGAAGAGGAGCTGTGGGTAAACCACCAGTTTCCGGATGGAACAAATATTTGTATGGCCTACAGATAGTTGTTTCGGGTCTGGGTATGTTTGTGTATGTGAGTTGAAATGTTTGTTAATGCACCCATGATACAGGAGAAATTCTTAGTTTGGGGCAATGTTTTTCTAAAAAAAAAAAAGTAAGTTTAAAACTCTTTTTGTTATTATGCCTTGCAAGAATTTATGTTTATGGTAAACTCCTGAAAGGTTTATGATAGAAAGTTGTTATTCACTTTATTAAATTAGCCAATAAATTCAGGACAAACTGGATGTCTTCCTGGAGAATTGGAAGTTCCACAGAATAGTGACCTCTGGATGGAATGGAGGCCTTTATCCAGCAATGAAACAATGTGGGCTAGCTATAATAATAGTTTTGTGAAAGTTTCATGCAATGACATTTGTATCCAATATGATTTAAATTCTTTAATCCTGTCTCCTAGCCTTTAACATAAACAGAAGAATATCTTGTCTAAAAAGCCAGAAAAGTAGCATTTTTGACAACCTTGCCATTCCTTTAGCTGTTCTAATATACATGTCATTTTACTAATACAATAGGTCATACACAGATTTACTGGTTCTAATAAACTGTTAGCTAAATCAAACCTAATTATGACTTAAATATTGTTTGTATAGTTTAGTTAAGGTGTTGTCGATTATAATGTTGTATTCATTTTAAACTAATAAACCAAACTAAATGCATAACATTATACTCCACATTATTTAAACTCTTGAGATAACCTTTATCTTATCAGTGTGTAGTATAAAAGTATCTCATGGTAGACAAAATGTTTGCATTTAGAATGGATTAGCTAATAGTAGATTATTAACCAAGGGCTGTATGACATCAATTGCATACGAGGTTTTTGGCGCCTGAGCGAAGCGAAGGCGCTAATTAACCCGAGTATGCAATTGATGCTTACGCCCGAGATAAATACTCTGCTTTACATATCGATTGTGAGGTAAGTAAACAACAAGACAGCAGGTTTCAATTAATTATTTTCGCGATGCTTTCGCGCCTACTAGTAGACTGCCTTTTTTTTTTCACGCACGCAAGCGCGTCAAATCTTGCTGGCCAGTTTGATTTTTAAATCGATTCCATCTAACATACGATGTGGAAACAAATAGTTCCATATTTAAAATAAAATCTTTATAAAATAAATTGTCTAGATTCCGATTCGAGTAATTAATCGATACCGAGAAAAAAAAAATTAACTTTTTAAAAATATTCTTTGTGCAGTATGAGTATGACAGTTCTTTTTTCAAATTCCAAAACCTATGCTGTAATGATAGTCATACACCCCGGCATTCAGGGGTGTAAGGGTGTACTTACAGAGCAAGAGATATGTAAAATAAGTTAGCGGCATTGTAAAGGTGTCAAAACAATACTGTATGTTTGTAGACACAAGAAAATTGAATGTTAAAACCCCTTGCCAACATGTAATGTTAGCCAAAGACTAGTTATTAATTTGTATAATTAATGTGTGCAGGAAGCCTGGAAAAGGCGAAAGAGGTAGAAGATAGGATAAAACAGCAGTATGCTGAGTCACAACATAGAGAGAAGGTGTTAGTTAGAAGGCTCGCAGCCAAGGAGCAGGAAATACAAGATTATGTAGTGAGTACTCGCCTTGTATCCACGACTACCAATCAAGCTATATGAAACAAGTCTATGCGGATCTCTCATTGTATGGGAAATCTATACAGAGTAAGGCCATGTTATACTGGAGATGTAAAGCTTGATTTGTCGTTGTGTGTACAATTCCGCTTACCGCATTCTAAGAAGAATGCAGTAAGATCACCTCTAACTCCCGCACTCAGACAGCTTTAATGTTTACATAAGCCATCACATAGTAAAGGTTTTGACAGTTTTGTCATACAAAAGTATGTCAAATGTTTACTAAGTGACGGCTTAAGTAATCATTAAATATCTCTGAGTACCGCAGTTAGACCTAAATGGTAACAAAAATTATTCTCAATTTCAGAGTCAAATTACGGAATTAAAGTCTTCCCACGCCAGTCTCAACGGACGGCCGACGCTGTTAGATCCAGCTGTTAATGTACTTATTTTAAGACTAAAACAAGAACTAACTACAACTAAAGCGAGATTAGAAGAAACCCAGAACGAATTATCGGCGTGGAAGTTTACACCTGATTCAAACACCGGCAAGAAACTTATGGCCAAGTGTAGGCTGCTACATCAAGAGAATGAAGACCTTGGACGCATGACATCGAGCGGTAGGATAGCAAAGTTAGAAGGTGATCTGGCACTGCAAAAAAGTTTTAGTGAAGAGGTGAAAAAGTCACAATCAGGTGTGTATGTTTCCAATTCCCTCAATATCAGTATCTGAACAAGTTTCGGTAAAGTTAACACTAACTGTTAATTCCAGAGTTGGACGAGTTCCTGCAAGAGCTGGACGAGGATGTGGAGGGCATGCAGAGCACGGTGCTGTTCCTGCAGCAGGAGTTGCGCGCCACACACGCCACGGTGAATGGCAACCGGCCGGCCTCGCCCGCTGAGAAGCGCACGTACTCCGGCAGCGACTGCAGCGAGCCTCCCGTCGGCAAGAGGAGGCGCGCCTCCGTGCTGTCGCTGGACTACAACGAGGACGAAGAACCGCTCACCGTCATCAACGGCGACGCCGACTAGCGCAGGAGCACGCGCTTCACATTCAGAACACGCTACTTTAATATCAACTAGTGACTTGTGAAACGCTCTCGTATCTATTTAGCCCTACGGCCATTTCGTTGACTCGAAATTGTTATTGATGAATTATTGTGAGTGAGCATTGATGTCATATGAGAAGAAACGCTGGTTCGGTGTCTAATCACTCATTTCAAAACATGTGAGATGCTTCTTTATTAGCATATAAAGTGTTTTCTTTAAAAATCAATGTACTTTCATTAGAAGACATAATAAATAGACTAATATGTGTCATTCCCATTGACAATGAATTGGTGATGATTGTGTCTATCGTGATATGAGACTAAGAAAACATTTGGTAAAACATAGTTTGCGTTTGTATGCACAATGGACCACGTGATCAGATTAATAGTGAATCGTTTTTGACATTGTTTTTACACTGAAATATTAAGACTAGACAGTTGACGATTTTATAATTTATTTATAATAAGTGAATTTATTGTGATACTTATTAGAGACCCAATATGGAGTAAAGCAATGACTTGTGTTGCGAAGATTAAAAATGTTTGGTGGCATTTATTTTATTTATATGCCGAGTTTGAGATGTCCAACCTGTTGATAGCAATAATGTGTAACACCAAGCCTAATGTTTTAATAATTGTCACGTTTTTAATAAATATATGTGAGTTTCAAAATGAAATGTTTCTATTTTCAAATTACAATGATTGTATATAGTAATGTTAATAAACATATATAACTTGCATCATCTTTGGCGTATTATTTGTGTAGAACAAAAATATACAAACATTGTTTATGCCAAACTGTAGGGAACAACACAATGAATATATTTTTTATCAGAATAGTTAAATATACAATAACATTTATTGAATTGTTATAAAAGGAAATGTCTTTTTAATGTAAATATATATTGAATTTTCTTCTCTGTAAATATAACATCCTTTCTTGTTAATCGATGCGGGGGGTAGAAACTATCCGCTCTAGCAGAATCATGATATGAATCACTTTAAAATTCTCACAGACACTATAATAATTGTAACTTTTTTACGAATTGTAACGTAAATCAAATTATTATCGTATTATGATTCGGTCAAACCAGCCATAGACCCCATAATAGTTTGTGTTGTATGTATTAACACTGAAAACGGGATATTTACTCTGATTTTACGAAAAAGTGAAAACACAGTTTCTAGTGTCTGGGACAGAATCGAGTTGTAAGTGACAGTAATGGCGGTAACGAGCGCAATAAAACGATCCAGAAAGAGGGTAGACAGATTTTTCCGCTCATAAACATCCACCCGCAATAAATTTCAATTTATCCGTGATCATGGTGATTGCAACAGCGCCGAAATATAGGGAACTCGAAACAAACACATGGTACATATCCCATTTTCAGTGTTAATGGTAATGTTAAGAGACCATGTCAGTATAAAAACTTTCCTCAAGATGTCTCAAGTGTGACAGAATTATTAGACTTGCGTAGCGTTTATGATCAAATTTAAACGACTCATTAATAACCATGGTTTTGGTTTATAAGCTGTATTTGGTTCGTAAAGAATTACGTTATTCAACGTCAAAATGTCATTAGAAACAAAAGCTATTGGCCTAAGAGCCGGTGAAGATCGACTTTTACCGATCTGATAATCAGATGAGACGTATTTCTTATTAAATATAATTTACTAGCGGACGTCACGCGGTTTCACCCGCGTAGTTCCCGTTTCCGTGGGAATACAGGGATAAAAATTAGCCTATGTCACCCGCGGATAGTGCAGTTTCCCAACGGTGAAAGAATTATGAAATCAGTCCAGTAGTTTCGGAGCCTATTCGTTACAAACAAACAAATCTTTCCTCTTTATAATATTAGTGTAGATAAACAAATATGCTTATGATAACTTGCCTATCAAAAAGTGCTCAAAGCGATTTTTTTTTAGCTTTTTAGCAGGCAAGCCTTTGATATCAATTTCGATTGGTTAGCAGATCGGTGTAGTTACCTATATTGACTTACGTGTTCACAGCTTGCCAGGTAGCCATACACAGAAATGAGTAGGCAAGCCTACCTAGGTATGTTCTGTGTGTTAAAAACTATTAGTTGAGATAATATTCATTCAGTTATCAAAAGAGTGAAGGTGATGAAAGAAAATTGATTAAAATTAATAATAGGTATGAGCACTTTTTGATAGGCAAGTTATAAAAGGCATATTTTTTTATAAATTATATTTGATAAGAAATACGTCTCATCTGGTTATCAGAGCGGTGAAGGTCGATCTTCACCGTCTCCTCTACTATATTATTCTAGCAACTGAAGCAAACCCAACCGTAATTGAGTTGTCAGGATAACTTGGAATTACGAATAAGAACCTTAAGCGATCCACTTAGAAGTCAAATTCCGTAAAAGTTCTAACATAGTATTTAGTAGAAGATAGATAATTCTAGATACCTATCGGTTTATCTTTAGTGCTACTATTAACGTTATAAATAATTTGCAGAGAAACGTGATAATACCCAATCAACACCTAGTTGACTAGAGTTCTACCGATCAGATTTTATAAAGTTTCTCCAGCTCAGAAACAAACAATAGGGGATCGGACTGAGTGAAAAAAATATGATTCTGATTAGTCCGTCAGTTAGATTATCGAAAAATATTGGATACGTGTTTTTTGTTTTATCAAATTAATAAAAATTGACGAAGATAAAACGCGTCAAAGATCATGAGTGGGGGGTTGTGACGTCATTTGTAGGTAAAAATGTACTGACATGTGACGTTTTCGAGGAGTTTACGAGTTTTCGAAGCACTGTATCGTCTTCGTTTTTTGTTTATGTACAAAAAGAAAAAATATGTGTTCAATATTTTTTGGAAATCTATCTGACGGAATACTTAATTAGTTTTTTTTTGTCCGATCCCCTATTCTGTGTATTAATTCATTCAAAATTCGTCTACCCGGTTACATTAAAAATATGTAAGTGGGCAAATAAGATGCTAATTTGTTATGAATTCCTGACAGATAATGGAGGAAAACTCCACAAGTGGTAAATGCGGGCTTTCATTTCATACAATTTTTACAAAACCTAAGTCAAGGTTTATCTATTTGTGGTAAATGTTTAACCAATAGGTACACAGGCCGGATCTATTTAGTTATCTTGAACCTCTTAGCAGAAGAGGTAAGACAGGGGTCAGGTATGTTTAAGTCCCATGTAATCGAGAGCAAGCCTATTGCCTTTAACCGGGCTCAAATCCAGACTAGCTGCTACTGAGAAATGCCTGATGGAAGAACCCAATAAGACTACTGCCCGACCTGAGAATCGAACCAAGGACCTCATGCTCAGGAGTTTGCAATCCTACTGAGTACCAAGCGCAACTGCTTAGCTTAATAACCCACGAGGTAGTACTACTTATGAATAATCAAAGTAGATATTTTCTTTCTAGATCATTACATTAAAAAGTGTGCGTTACCCCAGCAGGAAAGTTGCTCCTAGAGTGACATGAGTGGAACGAATAATTAGTGCCTAATCTGCTGTAAATGTGCGCAACATAAAAAATTTGTGCGCTTTGTCGTTTTGTGAAAAATCGGAAAAAACGATTCCTGCCAGGGTAACGTTGTTCCAGCAGGAAAATTCTAAACGAATGATCGGAGAGAGAAACGTTGTACGTGGGCATGTAGCTTATGCTCGTCTATAAATGTGCGCCGAATATATAATTAGTGCGTCTTCAGGTCTTCGAGATATTGCATTTCCTGCTGGGGTAACGTTTCGAAGAATCGTGTATCTCGGAAACCATTGGATGTGCGCCTGTAGAACAAACACACACGAGTAGCTCTTAATTTGTGCCAATTTGTGACAGAATTAGATTTAGGGTAATATTTATAGTTTTCAAGTAATCGGGCGTTTATGAAAACCCGAAAAAATATCGTAGCGCCTAAATGAGATTACGTATAAGCTCGCTGAAAACTGTATTCGGTCCTTCTTGACGCTTATAATAACCATAAAAAGTTTCAAAAGTGCACATGCAAGCGTTATTGAATAATATTGCTAAAAGTCGAAACTACAGTGTAATAACTTTGACGCCAAAATAAAAGAAACCGGCTTAACCCAAGTTGTGTAGGTGTACACCAACAATTAGTGCCTTTAGTCAAAAATATTTAGTGAAAATTTTCAGCTTGGCATGTTTCGCATTCAGTAAATATTAATAAAAAACGAAACATGTAAACAACGACTGGCTATCCGACCAAATTCGAATGAATACAAAAAAGCGGCGGATTGGTACAATGGATGACCTTCTTAACTTTACTCACCAACCGGTTGAAACGTGTTGGGCCTGAGTACACTGAAGTAGAAAAGAAGTAATATAATAAACTTGTGTGATTAGATTATATTCTACAAGCTGTTTCCGTGACTTTCTACATAAATAAGTACATTGTAAAATTAGCTTTTGCAACATATAATCTAAGTATCTTTTAAATTCCAAATTTCATTGAAAACATTCGGTATTTTGTGTGGACGGAGGACATAGGTCTGTACATCTAGACGTTGGCATTTATAATATTTGTAGAATAAGGTATAAAGACCAAACATTTGATTGATTATTTTTATTAATAAAATATACGTACAGTACCCGGCGATAAATATTGCACATCGACCTTTGGAAAGAGACAATCGGCTAATTTCGGCTTCGTAGAGCGTTATCTCTGTCGCACTAGTGTGCGACGTTTGTGCCTATGTGATGTTTTGTCACTTGTCAGTCGTTCAAGTGCGATAGAGTGCGGTCGCATCCAGTTTAAAATATATATTAAGAGTTGTTAACACCCCCAAATTTAAATAATTTAAAGTTGTACTATGGCATCTTTAGGAAAAGGAGGGAAACCTTTACGAGGTCAGTCACGCGAAATTATCTACAATGTTTATAAATATTTTGTAACCAAAGCTGACAGATTTAAAAAAAATGAAGATGAAAATATAAGTTGTTATTTTAAGAAGGTTCAAGAGCGAGTTGCAAATGCCACTGGAATTTCAAAAAGAACTTTGAACAATGTATAAAACGAAGTCAACACACACTACAGAAACACATACTACTGAAAATAAGTTCAGCACTCCAAAAAAAGGGAGACCAAAAAAGCAATTTCGTTTGGATGTGGACGATTTAGATTATGATGTTGTTCGAAGAATTAGGTATGATTTTCACTTACGATTTAATGAACTGCCAACAATAAAATCATTAAAAGCTAAATTATCTGAAGCTATTCATTACAATGGGTCTGAAAAGACGTTTAGAAAAATACTTCACGAGATGGGATTTTGGTTCTCTAAAATGGAAGATAATCCAAATAAATAGAAAAAAAAAAAATAGATAATAAATAAATAAATAGTATTCTCCTAATTTATTTATATTTGTACTCTACCACAGTGCTGTCCTATTTGACCCTAAGGTTGACTGGTAGAGAATGCCTTGTGGCATTAAGTCCGCCTATGTACCACGTTTGTGCATGAAGTTTAAATAAATAAATAAATAATCTAAAAAAGGTCTAATGGAAAAGCACGATGTAAGTCTCAAACGAATGGAATACCTCGAAAAAATATCGTCTACATGGATGAGTCTTACATACATACATTCCACATCAAAAGGAAATCTTGGAGTGATGATAAGAAAAAAGGAGTAAAAAAGCCAATTTCAAAAGGTCAACGTTTGAAAACAGTTCATGCGGGAAATGAAAAAGGCTTTGTACCCGGTGCCTTTTTAACGTATAAATCCACGGACACTACAGGTGACTATCACAATGAAATGAATAACGATAACTACGAAAAATGGCTGGTTAATCAATTAATCCCAAATATACCCAGTGATTCTGTTCTAGCTATCGACAACGCACCCTATCACAATAAATATGTTGGAAGACCCCCCAACTCAAACACCATTAAACAGGAAATGATCAACTGGTTAAACAGACACGAAATTCCAGTTCATCCAAAATTAACAAAAACCCAGATTTACGCTATTATATTATGTCAGCAAAAGGAGAGGTATACAGAGTTTTCCGTGGACAAAGTACTTGCCGAGCATGGGCACACTGTGTTGCGATTGCCACCATATCATCCGAATTTTAATCCAATTGAAAATATATGGTCTCAACTGAAAGGCTATGTAGCCTCTAGAAATGTGGGTATGAATTTAACTACAGTAAAAACATTATTGATTGAAAAAGTAAACATGATCGGGGCTGAAGAGTGGAAAAAGGTTTGCGATCATGCAATCAAATGTGAGAATGAATATAGAAGCATTCAACACGGTTTAGACAATTACACTGCATACACTCATTGATATAAAAACTAAAGATACGGTCGTCCGAACATTTGCGTTCGCCATACAGAGAAACACTAACGCCATCTATTAGAACTACAGGCTGCTCGTAAAAGTTACCTTGTATGAGCGGCGTGGTATTTTCAAGGTATAAAGAAATTAAATAAAGCTTTTAATTAAAAAAAAATGTTTATTGCAGTTTGTTTGTACAGGTACATACATACATTATAACATTTTCATTGGCCTTCGAATAAAACATTTTTTTTAAACTTTTTGTTAAATTTGACATATTTTGTATTTTTATATTTTAATTCGTATTTTCACTGTACTTATAGATTTTTTACCAGTAAATAAAAACACATTTTAATTTGCTTCTAATAAACAATAATATGTAGTTTTGTTTATAATTAAATATTATTGGAATATAATTAAATCTTTTCATTTCATCGGCTACACCTTTGCACCGGCGTGCAAAGGTATGTCGTACAGCCGTACAGTACGCGGGGGCGGGGCCTCGCGTCGTCTAAATTGCCAAACGTCACACATTTATATGGCGTCAGGCGCGGACACGGCGCAGCCGCGCGGGCCAAAGAAAACTGTTTTAAATAATGTTATAAATTGATTTACCGACATATTTTTGACTTACCGGTGATATGAAATGTTAGATTTTTTTATTGTGCTTTGTGTCGTAGATAACGCAACCTTTCTTTTAAAATTTACGACCGCACCCGAAGAGAGCTGATCGTGGACTAGTTCACTTCGGTTAAGGAAAGACCGTTTTAGGACCAAGTTTGATGCGTCGCGTCATTGTAACATGTCAATGTCAGCAGACAGTGACAGTGATATTGACCTCTTTGAGTCCACAGATAGTGAAATGGATGTAATTGAGAATTAGAATTATTATTATTTTTATTACAATGTCTCATTCTAACAATAGGTATAATGGTGTTTATTATGTACACTACAGCTATAATTTTCCAAAATAATTAAATACGTAAACATAATATGAACATGTTTTTTTTATTTTATTTTCCCGCAACCTAAAGCCATCATTTATAGAAAAATTGGTGTATTATATACAAAGAATAAAAACAATTATCAAAAGAAGCAAATCATAATTGTTTTAACAGCTCCTAATAGATACCGGACTATTTGTGTTTCGTGCGACAGAGATAACGCTTTACGAAGCCGAAATTAGCCGATTGTCTCTTTCCAAAGGTCGATGTGCAATATTTATCGCCGGGTACTGTAGTTTAAGAAATGTATGACAAATACAGTTTATAAATAAAAAGCTATAATGTTTATTACAATGACATAATAAAAGTAATGCATAGCTTCATGCATAAGCCTTCAAGTTTTTCATCATTAATTGAAGATTTTTACGGTCGGTTTAAACTGTGCCCCAGCGCTCCGCTGGCCCCGCTCCGAACGCTGACCGCGTCGCCTCGCAAGGAATCGTTTTGTCTAGCCTCCAGGAAAGAGACAGCTATCACGCATACGGTATTAGTTGAACAGAGACAGATACATAAACGTTTCTCTATCTTCAATCATGCGAAGTGTTTTTTTACTAGGATGTTCGTTTGGGTTTTCACTTAATTTGTTGCAGTTATGATGCCAAGGTCACTGTCGTTTTGAGCCACGCAGTTGTACTGTTATTGTTTGTTCACCTACTTACTGTTTGTTTTATGTGTTTTTAAGTTGGTTGAAAGTATGAACGTGGCGTAATAATTGAGCATATTCAGTATTTTTTTAAGGGGTTCTAATGATAGTACAAAACAATGCCATTGATTTATTTAAAAGTTACCGTAAAACCCTTTAACTTTGCCCATATTTCTTGCGATTTAAACATAATATTAGTTGGACTGTGTTTTTGTGCTACACGATTGTTAGGTAAATGTATTGTTCTTAAATTAGATTTGAATATACATTGTCAAGAAAATGTATTTTTTGTGCTTAAGGTGAATCCTTCATTGTAGCCCGCAAAATTCGATTTTTTTTTACGTTTTTATGCAATTTGCCGATCAGTGTCAGATTGTACGTAAAATAAAATAAGATTCGCGAACGTAACAAATGTGAATTTACTGATTAAAATCAATGCCTTTTTCATCAAATAGTCACTCAAGTTAGTATTATATATTATGAACTGAGAGGATTGTATTGGTGATTTAAATCATTATTACAAATCAATATCATTCAATATTTACAGTATAATAATTAATAATTTCCACATCAACACGATCTTTCAATTATTTAAAGCTCCCAAAAATAAGCCCATTTAAAACATTTGAACGCGACTGTACGAACAACGCTTAGATGTAATACGTCCAACAGAGAAGGTCATCCATTTGTATGTATCCGCCGCTTTTTTTATTCATTCGAATTTGGTCGGATAGCCAGTCGTTGTTTACATGTTTTGTTTTTTATTAATATTTACTGAATGCTAAACATTCCAAGCTGAAAATTTTCACTAAATATTTTTGACTAAAGGCACTAATTGTTGGTGTACACCTACACATATTGGGTTAAGCCGGTTTCTTTTATTTTGGCGTCAAAGTTATTACACTGTAGTTTCGACTTTTAGCAATATTATTCAATAACGCTTGCATGTGCACTTTTGAAACTTTTTATGGTTATTATAAGCGTCAAGAAGGACCGAATACAGTTTTCAGCGAGCTTATACGTAATCTCATTTAGGCGCTACGATATTTTTTCGGGTTTTCATAAACGCCCGATTACTTGAAAACTATAAATATTACCCTAAATCTAATTCTGTCACAAATTGGCACAAATTAAGAGCTACTCGTGTGTGTTTGTTCTACAGGCGCACATCCAATGGTTTCCGAGATACACGATTCTTCGAAACGTTACCCCAGCAGGAAATGCAATATCTCGAAGACCTGAAGTCGCACTAATTATATATTCGGCGCACATTGATAGACGAGCATAAGCTACATGTCCACGTACAACGTTTCTCTCTCCGATCATTCGTTTAGAATTTTCCTGCTGGAACAACGTTACCCTGGCAGGAATCGTTTTTTCCGTTTTTTCACAAAACGACAAAGCGCACAAATTTTTTATGTTGCGCACATTTACAGCAGATTAGGCACTAATTATTCGTTCCACTCATGTCACTCTAGGAGCAACTTTCCTGCTGGGGTAACGCACACCATTAAAAAGGTGTCCGAAACCGAAGCTTCGGTTTGAGAAAAAACACTAAACAGATATCTAACTACTGGTATAGTACGATGACACTCCACCACACTGGCACGCTCACAGTGGTGTGAGCGTCGCTCTAGTATTTTTTGCGTGTGAAAATGATGATGCGGATGCTCTGGAGGTCGACAAAAAAAAAATTGGACAAGCCCGCCACACTATTCCCAAACCACTGTAACTCCTGTAAGCCAGAATCAACAGTGGCGACCACAAGAAAAGCGCCTAGACAATGAAGCCCGACGAAGTCCCAGAGAAACGCACGGATTTTTTTTCTAGTTTCTACAAGGTCCGGATAGTAAATAACTCCGGATGTAAACTGTACACTATTTAACATTATATTACGTTCATTCTTTCAAAGACTACACTCCCATAAAATGTGATGAGCAGATTGTTCATATTCGCAGTCAGATGTAGAACATTGACAAAAAGTCGAGGCAACAAGCTTGAAGGAAAATAATTTACTCTTAAAGTTTCCATGACCTGTGAGAAAGGCCTGGAGGTCGACAGAGGGTGTGTCTGACTCCCTGACTAAGCCACACGGTGTTCTTCAACTACTTTTGGCCGAAACTCTTGTGCAGGACGTCACGCTCCCCCGGACCGCGAGGGTGGCCCGCGAAAAGGTAACCGACAAGTAGCTTGGGTTTAATGAGCTGTAAATCAATGCCTAGCCTATTTTTTAACAGGAAAGCAGGCATCACACTCTAATTTCTCATGTGTGTTTAATAACTTGCACTCTGGCATAATATTATGGTAAGCGTCCTGCACTAAACGTAAGTAATTCATATTGTGTTCTTTCTAGTCCATAACTGTGCACTATTCAAAGCTAAAGATCACACCTACGCAGCAACATTAGCATAAAATCTACTCAGCGACGGGGACCTTCCTCGACAGGGCATACTCCTACGGCGCGGTGTGTTACGTTCCTATAAGGTCATCGACTCGGTAAACGCAAGGGATTTTAGTGTCGAACAATATGTTAAGCTTATATACGTATTAACCCCATAGAAAAAATAAAATAGAAGATAGGTAGGTACTGACTGTCCCCGTCGACCAACTGTCAAGCAACAGATCATCATCATCTGCCTAGCCTTTTACCAACTATGTTGGGGTTTCCAGTCTAACCGGATGCAGCTGAGTAGGTACCAGTATTTTACATGGAGCGACTGCCTATCTGACCTCCACAACCCAGTTAATACTGCGTAACCCTTTGGTAAGACTGGTTGTCAGACTTTCAGGTCACTAACTACTTATAACGACTGCCAAAGATCTATATATGGCAGCCGGGACCAACAGCTTAGCGTGCTTTCCGGGGCACGGAGTAGGAAACTCGGTATGTACCTAATGGGCGGTCACCCATCCACAGACCAACCTAGGCAAGCGCGGCATTACCTAATCGACCCGAGTGTGGCAGTTATTATTAAACCACGACTGTCAAGCAACAGATAGTAAAAAAAAATATCCAAACAACAACCAACTGATTTTTAACAAGGTGTAGGATACTCAGCTATGTAACATTTCTACATAAACATAACATCACGCCCGTGATCCCCGAAGGGTTAGGCAGAGGTGTAGGTACCGAGACTCAGATTTTGTCAGTTACTTTACGTCCCATGTAATAAAGGACAAGCCATCAACCGGGCACAAATCGAGACTCCATCAGTAGGTAGGCACCTACTGAGAAATTCCTGTTTGAAATACTCGTTAACAATTTCCTCGACCCGGGAATCGGGTTTCATGCTCAGCACTTGCGCTTGGGACAACTACATCAACGATCTCTTAATAAAAATCAAATTTTATTTCTTTATTTGAAGAAAAACTGCTACATGTTTTGATTGCATTTTCCTAACAAGTACTTATTTGGTTGAAAAGTCAGTAGTTTCCCAGATTATCTCACGCTGGAAAACATATTACGCCTGGCTGCTAATCTAATTATGCCTCAAGAGAAACCGCACTTAAGATGCAAACTAGTGAAATGTGAATATTGCATGCTAAGGTTCAATTAACACTTTCTTATTGACGGCTTATTTTTAAATAGCAATACCACAATTATGCTGGCAATACTATCCGTTCCAGTTGTTCGTCGTGTGAAAAGGTGGCCAAATCTATTTTATTAGACGCATTATATGTAAATAAGACGGAGATCCCGTGACCGCCAGACAGTACCGGGGTACCTCCACAGAAAATGTTTCAGCTTTTATAAAATGACGTATGCCTGGAATCCAAAGCGGAGAGCAGTGGTGGCTCAGTGGTTGCAGCCCCGACTTACGACCAGTAAATCGTGGGTTCCAACCCAGGCAGGCGCATTACTTTGTGTAATTTATTTCATCACAACAGCTCTCAAAACGGTGAAGGAAAACATCGTGAGGAAACCGGCATGTCTTATGATGTCCGGCATGTTTACTCAGTACCTAAGGGTCAACTCACACCGAAAGAGCGGCGAAGGGCAGCGAAGCGAAGCGCAGTTTCAGTTTCATATGAATTTTAACTTTATTATCATTACCATAATACTTATTATCGCATGAGAAACTCGAACGAGTCGCGCGGATGCCTGCGGCGCCGCAGGAATTCCGGGGAATTCCATAAACGGAGCCGTGCGACTGCGTGAGAAGTTGCGGGAAGTCCCGAGAATGTTCGAGCAGTCGCGAGCGGCCGCTGGCAATATCTTGTATTGAACTGCGCGTAGGAGAGCGCCCCATGAATTCATCGCGGGTGGGCTCGGGAAGGCGCGCGGATTCCCACGACTGCTCGAGAAGTCGCTGGAATGCTCGAGAAGTCGCTGGAATGCTCGAGAAGTCGCTGGAATGCTCGAGAAGTCGCGGGACTCCGTGACTCCGCGCTTCGCTGCCCTTCGCCGCTCTTTCGGTGTGAGTTGACCCTAAGGGAATTTCTCGAAGATAAATAGGTACCTACCTAGTAGATATTATTATACACTTTTTTTTTTATTAATCTTAATGTTGTGTTTTATGTTATATTATAGGTACAGTCTGCACATTTTTGGATTTGTTTTGTTTTTATTAGAAAGTAAGTTTCATTAGAGTATAGTTGTGTAATTTAGTGTTAGGTATAGGTATGTGTGTAAAAATAAACTTAAATTATGTTACTAAAATATTAAATTTTAATATCAATTATTACTTACTAAGTAATGTAAATATTCGTATGCCGCGTCTAGCGGTGGATATGTCGAGAACCATACCATTTTTGTAACAACCTTGGGAATACTGTATCCTACGAATAAATGTCTTTGTCTGTCTTAGAACCAAAAAAATCGAAGACATGTGACATCTACCAACCCGCACTGGGCACCCCTCTCCCCTCTCCTAGAGAGGAGACCTAAATCCCTGCAGTGGGAACATTGTAGGCTGATGATGATGAAGCGGAATTTACAGACGCCAGAATTTACAGAAGCTCGAAACTATCAACTTTGAACCTAATGCTGTAGTGTTATAGTAAAATAATGTTTGCGTTTGTACTGTTGCATCAAATAACAATACGACTACACGAGACATATATAACTAAAATGAGTAGTTACTGGAACGGTTTTAACGAAAAAGAGGAACTGTTAAAAAAAACAAGATTTTACACAAATATACTTATTTATTAATTTTACAATTTCGAAGGCACCACAGTTATGACTCGCTGTATTGGTGGGTTAAAAGCTTTTATAAACACTCACGAAAATATGACTAGATTTTTTTTGTTACTCTTAGGAACCTCTCAGTTTTGAGTATACTTAGCATTAGATACAATAATAATAAAATTATGCTATTGTGCGTTATCTAATTCTGCTAGTCAACAACCGACGATCACAATAATCTTAAGTAGACACTTCTGTAGGTACTAGAAGCTAGATTCCTTATGACTAATAATAACATGGTCCCAGTGTAATAACTACGTATAAGGCAAACCTTGACATTGTTTCAAACAAATCATCATTAAAATACATTAATCAAGATGTTTTCGAAATTTTTTATTCTCGTTTTATTTTAACACGACAGTTGCATAGTTTAATTTTTCATAATTTTGGTTTAAATGATCTTTATTGTTCTGTTTAATAATAAAATGTTCATGTAATTTTCTGTCTAAACCTCCTAAGTATTCAAAATAATGTTTCTTTCCACTATGCAAGTAGCTGGTACGCAGAAGCTGCATCACCAAAATATTTTCTTCTTGAAATAGTAATTCAATGGGATTGAATTAACTTACAATCATCAACGATTATAATTCTGTAAATACACACGTGTTACGGTCGCAAATCGTATTTCGTTCAACGACCTGCCTGCATGAACCTACGAATTGCGAAGGTACGAAAATTTGAATTTTGCGGACTACCCTGGCACTTCGGTAAGGTCCATAGTTTGTCCAGGTGCATTGAACTTAAATGAGCAGGTTCTACTAGGTATAACCCACAGAACAGATAAAAGAGGTTAGAAGGGCCTTGTGGGCGGGGCAGGCGCGCCGCTCATATGTCGCAAATGCTCAAATGTCGACAAAATTTGATTTACCGGCCAACAATCGCGCTCACACTGACAGCGTACGAAGCTCCGCGAAAAAAAAGAATTATGCCATCTTGCGCTATTATAATGTGTCGGAAAAGAAGCCAGGGTGTGTAGTGTGCCTCGAGAAGGGATTTCTTATCACCGGTAAGTCCAAATACCTTAAAATACAAGTAATATTTGTAATTATTACAATAGTATTAAGTAGTTGGTAGAAAAAATGATACTGTCGCAAGCAGTTAAAAAATTACGTACATTGCTTGCAATACGTGGGTACCATCTTGTACTGCGTGGGCGATTGCGCGATGTATTTCGTTCACTGCGAACGTCGCGTACGACGAGCCAAAGCTTGAGTTCTGCAAAATCTATGCGTTTCGATTGTGTTGTACCAAGTTGTAAACAATGTCGATATTTAGTATGTGTGAATGTATTCAAATGATATTATTATGAATATGATTAAATAACTTCGTTTGTTACTGTAAATTATTGTTTATTGTGGGTTATTAATTTTGGTTTTCGTCTAAAATTTGTTTTGAGGTTAGTCATTTATAATGGAAACATAACACAACAAAGTTTGGTTTTTAGGTTTCCAACAGATCCAGATACAAGAACACTATGGCTAGAGGCAACCGGTAGAATTGAATAGATACCTACTAACTAAATGTAGTAATTAATTGAATGTATGTCTTATTTTTAAGTGTTTCTCGTATGTTTACTTTTGATTTTACTTTTTTAATCTTTAATTTTGTATCTGTGTGAGACAAATAAATACCTTTTCATTCTTTCTATCCCGTTCCGAAATTAAAGCAAAATATTGCAAAACTTAAAGTTACAAAACTAAAGTAATTTTATCGACATAAATTATCGACCTTTTGGTCGCCGTAACATGTATGAGAAATTAAAGCGTGTGTGAGTGTACGTCATACGCAGTGTTTGCGCTAGTGTGACAACCAGTAGCAAGCTCGCGATCTAAGTGAGTGCGGTTTATTTGTGTGCGTTATGCGCGTACGTATTAGCCTCTTGCTTGTAGTGGATATAGAGAGTGGGAGACAAGCGGCGACAGGCGTTCTAATACAAATCAGGAACTATTTCCTTTCTAATCTCTTTTATCTGTTCTGTGGTATAACCCATTAGCCAAACTTCTTCCTACTTGCATACGCGCTACTTGCATGACAATTACAAGGCTTTATAAATATTATTAATCGCTGCACTCGTATACAAATATTTTATCAATTCTGTTCGAAGCGGTTAATGTATAGTCGACCTCGCAATGGCTTGTACACGTTTGGCAAAACCCTAGAAAATAAATCTAAAATATCTTAGGTAAGGCAACAATCTTTACCTTTTTGTACGTGCAAGTGGCATTCAAACTTACAGTGGGGATACCTAGTTCACCGGTTAAAGGGTCAACAATGCGCTTTTTCAAGTGCTTCAAGAAACGTATCGGGTTAGCCAAACAAGGTAAATAAATACTTATCTCTTTCCCGCATTTGTTTATCAATATAGTAAAAATATATAGGCTTTTATTAATATTAAATATTGTGCTATTTTCTAAATAAAACCTTGTTTTAGCAAGTTTTCATAAGACAAAGGACACAGACAAGGCACATCAGTTTGTCTATCGATCTTCTAATTCTAACATATATTTAGATACCTAATATAAACCTATAAATTATTCTACATGCAACAATTAATTTTATTTCAACTTGTTAAAAAAATGCTTTAGACCACAAACTCTAGTACAATATTATTAAGTACCTATATAATTTAAATCATTAAATAAGCATAGCCCATATTCCTTTCTGGTCATATCTAATCTAACAAAAGTGGGTACTCATTTAGTATATTTTAATACCAGGCTTTCGTCACTGCAGCGGAGGCTTAATTCACGTGTCATGGAGCCGCGAACTGCAGCGAAATATAATATAAAAATATAATATCAATCGCAAAAAAATACGTTCTCTTTACATTTCATTAATTTTCTTCACTTTGTTCCGGCCATCGACTGTACCGCGGGCATATCATCTGGTAATCGTTGTGCCTGCGTCGATTGCATGACCAATTCAGATGCAAACGACCCACGATTTAGGCGATCGACCGATCTTGCTCGCACAATAAAAAGACATTATTTGTATTTGCTCTCTCACTCTTTCTTTGATCACTTTGCTACAAGTAAATATTACTGTAAGTAAATAGTGCAAAGCCAACATAACTTAAATAAAAGTGTAAAATTTCCTAATTTGTGACAATTGACTTTCTGTGCCAGTTCAAAACTAATCTAAATATTTTCTAAACATACAAGTACATTTTTAAATAAAACTTTGAGCTTCCCATAACGTCGTTCAAACTGCACGAAACTCAATAATAAACTGTGTAAACGGCGTGAAAATGGCCCACTTTTCTCTCTAATTATAAATCAACCAAAACAAATGAAGGTACGCGACCGTTAATTAGTATTATTATTATAAAACTCAGTGCTACAAACATCGGTATAAATTTACATGGATCTTTTAGAGCGTGGTTATGGAACTACAACCGCTATCTTGTTTTTTTTTTTAATACAATACCCCTAGACAATTTCACCCTCTTGAGGATGTCATTCAAGCGCCAAAAGATCGATGAACACTGTATCTGTGAACAGTTCGATCAAACTTAACGATCCCTCTTATTTTTAGCACTAGTACATTTATTGTCACCCCCTGCAAGCACGTCTTCTTTCATGCCAGCCTGGTACCTCATCAGCTTATCTTCGGATGTTCGCAAGCGATCCTGAAGGATCTCCACCGTTCTGTTGAGGAGTTTGATTTCTTCCTGCTGCGGATAGACTTCCATGTTCATCTGCATTAGCTCCTTCTCGTGTGCTTGTTGTAGAGTGTGGAGCTGAAAAAATAAACATAAAAAGTAAGTTAGTATTTCTTCTTCGTAGTGTGGATGATGGATGCCCTTTGGTATAATAAAATTAGTTTTAACCAGAACTCGGCTACCTCAAAGGGGTTTCGGGCGCCAAGGCGTTGACGTTGGGGCTGGGGATCCACCTGCAGCTTGAGGGGTCTCAAGCCTGGTTGGTGGCTTCAGACAGGTCCCTCAAAGTGCAGATGGAATCGCACATAAAACAGGTAGTAGGTAGGTGGGCCATAGTTTGTGTTGAGGCAACGCAGTCACACCCCGCTTTATCGGAATACCGCCACTCAAGTTGCCTGCAACGACCCACCTGGCTGCGTAATCGGTAGGGTCTTAGTCAGATAATATAGTACAGCTACAAATATACATACCGCCTTATTACAAAAGGTAATTGGTACTTGGTTTAACTTAGACTTGGTTTATCTTGCATGCTATCACTTTCTTTTGAATACTATTGAAGTGAGACGTCATGCGAGATAAACCAAGTCTAAGTTAAACCAGGTACCAATTACCTTTTGTAATAAGGCGGATAGAGTTCAAAGTTAGTATCCATACACGATAAAAGTATAACATCCAAACATTTTTGTATCATCTCTGGCAAATTCTACTCTGTACTTTTGCAAGATTATTTTATTAAACCCTGTATAAGGACGTAGGCACAAATTCTGAAAACTGCCTAAGGGCCCGTTCATACAGACTGGATCGGAGAGCATCGACCGGCGCTCTTCTTTTAACACAGACCGGCGCAATTTATACGCTTGGAACTGGCCGGAGCGGATAGCCATTTCACTAGATCGGCTGGACTAGCACTGTTTTTAAACGGATGCACTCGGAGCCGGACGGATGCGATTGGAGCCAACCGGATGCTCTACAAGGGCGGTATATATCCAGTTAGTCCAGTCGCGGGGCGTGAGACGACGCAATTGGAGCCGGTCGGCAGCACGAATGTGACAGAGCACGCAATCGGAACCGGTCGGCCGGTCGCGCGGAAGAGTTACGGTACGCGTACACCGAATCCGTCATCGGCCGAAGTATGCTCGGGCGTCATGGGCCGATCAAATAAAACGTAAGTAAAAATACGTAGTTACGGTACGCGTACAATAAAACCGATTCGTCCGTTTTCGGGCGTCATCGGACGGCGTCGGTAGTAGCAGTGTATGCGCTCTCTTCCATTTACTTACGTTTTATTTGATCGGCCCATGACGCCCGAGCATACTTCGGCCGATGACGGATTCGGTGTACGCGTACCGTTACGGTACGCGTACACTAAAACCGATTCGTCCGTTTTCGGGCGTCATCGGACGGCGTCGGTAGTAGCAGTGTATGCGCTCTCTTCCATTTACTTACGTTTTATTTGATCGGCCCATGTCGCCCGAGCATACTTCGGCCGATGACGGATTCGGTGTACGCGTACCGTTACGGTACGCGTACACTAAAACCGATTCGTCCGTTTTCGGGCGTCATCGGACGGCGTCGGTAGTAGCAGTGTATGCGCTCTCTTCCATTTACTTACGTTTTATTTGATCGGCCCATGTCGCCCGAGCATACTTCGGCCGATGACGGATTCGGTGTACGCGTACCGTTACGGTACGCGTACACTAAAACCGATTCGTCCGTTTTCGGGCGTCATCGGACGGCGTCGGTAGTAGCAGTGTATGCGCTCTCTTCCATTTACTTACGTTTTATTTGATCGGCCCATGACGCCCGAGCATACTTCGGCCGATGACGGATTCGGTGTACGCGTACCGTTAGAGTAGGTACATCAGAGGCAGCCGGTGGGCTTCTACGTCCGAGTCACCAACCATAATTACGATCGAGATATAAATTGACGAACACAAACACGACAGAAAAAGTTAACTTGGTCTTCTTCTTTTTGAATCGATGGTACATGGTTATGGGCTAAATCTGCATTATTACTTCTGAGGACTTGAAAAAGAGTGTGGACACTTTCGACACCTTAACTTAGACTTTAGTCAACCTAGCATGCATAAAATATGTAAGTTTGTACCTACTTTTTAAGTCATAGGTACTTGTAATTATCTTTGCTTAGCTATATTTTTAGAAACGTACTATGTTTAACTTTTATTTATGTGACATTTCTATTATTCACTTCGGTTACGCACTAACCAACCAAGCAGAAATAATGCGGTGAAAATTTTATTTTTCATAGTTACACGTTCTCATTGTGTTAATACGGCATTATATTGTTGAAATTATTATGCGATTATAAAAATACCCGTTTAAAACGAGCAAAACGTCCGGATTTCATAATGTGGATATTTTGTAATATTGGAACTTTCAGTAGAAATTGATGTGCAATGAATACTCATTTAGTGACCCATAAAAACGTATTTTAAACACTCCTACTTTTGCGACGGATTTAAGTTCTAAAATCTAGATCCCCTGAATCATAAAACAGAACGCACTTGGAGTCATCATCACATCAATTTCGTACTTAATGCTTAATAATGATTTCCTATCTCCGCTTATCGTGTTGATGACAGTCTAATTTGCGAAGGTCCCGTAATTAGTAAAGCCCATTCAGAAGCTAAAACATCTAAAACTCTAGTAACGCAAGCCTACTAAACATAAACATCAATCCATCTATTTACAAAGAACTGACGATAACTGTTCGGGGTTAATGTTGCTTGACTGTCATCACTACAAACATCTCAACCAAGCAGCTCTTGCACTTAATTTTACGGCTGACCAAGCAATCGGACACAAATACGTGCACAATCATTTAAATTATTATCTACTTCCCAAAGTTTCATAGAGCATAAACAAATGTTTCACAGAGCAGCAAAAAAATATTTCATACGAAATTTACAGTACAGTGGCGGAAGAAAAACTTACAAGACCCAATTTCAGAAGGTAAACGATGATTTTAAAATCCATCGATAGTTTATGCAGTTAATTCTGATAACGTGGCTATTAAAGATTGATTTATAGGCTACTGTCATGCGCACTAATGTCAAAGTCGACGAAACACATGCAGTTACATTCCTTGGGTAAAAACTACCCGTGGCTTAAAGGAATTCCAGAAATCTACTTTCCATCTACCGTATAGTTTCCTTTTTTGCGTTTATCACCACTTACCGAACTGAATCAAAACACTGACTGAAATATTTGTTTGATAGACCAACTGCTACTTACATCTTGAATCCTCTTTTTCTTCAGCAATATGAATTCCTCATTCGTACGCTTGAGTGAATCGAGTAACGTGTTCCGTTCTTGTATTAGCACTTCCTTTTGTTTCCTTATTTCCGCTAGTTCGGCTTCCATTTCCGTGTTCATCCTTGCCAATATATTCTCCGTAGACTTCGATCTGTTGGCTGTCTTCTTATGTGCGTGTGGATTTAAATTTAGTAACACTAGAATAAATATATTAAGTTAGTAACTGGAAAGCTGAGTCAATCGAAGCTTAATTTTAGGTGGGTTATGAATTGATTTATTTAAAGGGAAGGAAAAAAACGTGCTGAACCGACCCTTACCATAAGATACAGAGGAAGATGACTATGAATAATTTAGACAATTACTAAGTTCATCCAATTTATGGGATTGTTTGTAAAGTATGCCATAAGGAAATGTAGACCGCATGGACTATTAATATTACCATTATCGAAATTATCAATTTCAACAAAATTCGAGTCACGCTATTATTTCACATAGGCAGATGAAAGTACCGTTTCACAATTTTTTGATAGCTACCGCTAATGTTTTATATGCCAATGTTGTCACGTGAAAAGCACACGTAAGCAACACTGTTGAAGAGTCGGTAATTTATTGTATGTAAATTAAACCAAAGAGGTTCCACGAAATGTAAAAGTGAAATGGAATTTAATGTCCTTTGTTTGTCAACAAGTAAAAGAAATCTCAAGCTGAACACGTAATAAAAATCGCATTTGTTGGAATGAATTCTTTGTTTACGTACCTTCTTTTTCCTTTTGAAGATTGCGCAAGTTCTTCCTCAGTTCCTCTGTTTCTCTGTTGATCTTGGCAATAGTTCGTTGTTTGACTGTCAGCTCAGATTGCAAACCTTTAATGGTGGCTACTAAGTAACTATCTTCTTTCAGCCTATTCAAAATTAAGGCTGAATTTTGTGACAATCGGCTTACAGCTGACGACGCTCTGTCGGGCTTTATAAATGTTTGTGTCGATACAGTATGTCTGTTCCTAGATATTGTTTGAGTGGCTGCATCCGTCCTATGCACTGTATTCAACTTGTATTTCAACTCAGAGTTCACTTTTCGGTCATCCATCAACTGTCTCTCTACGTCTATAATGTGACTTTCGTATTTCTGCTTCATGTCGCCAAACTTTTCTTGTAACGTCATCAATATTCCTTGAAAGTGATCTTCTTTATCTTTGAGCTCTTGTTCCAGTCTAGCAATGCGTTCCTCTAATAACTTTTTCTTATTGTCTTCCACTGTTGACGATTTTGAAGCTACTGCAAATGTTTCAGTATTTAAATTATAAACAATTCATCATCATCATTTATTTATAAACAATTACTTAAAATAAAATAGATATGCCTGAAAGGATTTTTGTAAGTACTCACCAATCAGAGCTGATACAGAATCAGGATGCTTCCTTCTCAAAATCATCTCCATTTCTTTGACTTGTCTTTGTAAATCATGTATAACAATTAAATCCTTCTCATGTTGCATAGTCAAATTCTTCCTGTCATTTCGCTCTTTTTGTAGTTCCGCAAGTATTCTATTTTCATTTTCCGTAACAGCCTTTAATTCTGTACTCTTATGTTCGTATTCCTTACTTAGCCTACCTACAAAGTTTTCGCATTCAGATAATTTTAAATCTACCACATGTTTCTCTTCAGTGACTTGGTTCAACTTCTTCCTTAAAGCTTTATTGTCATCGTTTAACTTTACGTTCGTTAATTCCAAACCTTTTGCTCTTTCCGTTGTGTCTTTTAATTCTTCTATCAAGTTTTCGTGTCTACAATTAATTACTTTTTTAGGTGAATTAGTCACTGACTTGACAATCTTATGTGTCTCTCGTTTCTTTGAATCGATGACGCTGGCGGAGAAAGGCCTTAACTTGGGCTTACGACGTGTTTCAGTGTTTTCCTTAGCATTTTGTTTAGCATACTGGTTAGCCTAGAAACACATTTTAAGATTATTACAAATACAAGTACATAATTTCTCAGCTTTCTTAACGTAAAGTTATACTATATTAATCTTGATATAAGATGAAACTCTTAGAGATTCCAAACCATGTACTAAAGACATATATGTTCTAGATGCAGAGTTTACAGGTACCTACTCAAGTCGTAAGTGTTAGTCCCATCAAGATAAAGCAAGAACCGAAACGGTCATAAACCGTGAAAAGAACATTACCTAGATAAATAAATCGTTAAAAACGTGTTTACAGTAAACAAAGTTTGTCATCAAAGTTAAATAACTGCAACTTGGTGGCAACGACCGGGCATGGCGCCCGCGCATGTTGAGAGAAAAGTTGTCAGGCCGGTTCCAAACGAATACTGTACCTATAGGCGATGTGACGCCTTTTGCAAATACTGATCCGAATCTAATGGACTTGTTCATAATTTTATTATGCTCGGTTAGAAATAAATGTAAAAGCTTTTGGTCGTAAAAGGGAGCCCTTTTTTATGGTGGGTGAAAAATCATCAAATAACCCCTCCCGCTCTTGGGCAGAGCGAAAGGGAGTGTCAGACTTCTACTGACTAAAAACCACCCATGTTCCTTCTTAGTCCTTCATGTCGAGGCCGCAGTATCTCTTGCGAACAACCCGCAGCCCCGACGGGCAAAGGGAGAGCCCTTTTTTATGGTGGGTGGAAAATCATCAAATAACTCCTCCCGCTCTTGGGCAGAACGAAAGGGAGTGTCAGACTTCTACTGACTAAAAACCACCCATGTTCCTTCTTAGCCCTTCATATCGAGGTCGCGTTATCTCTTGCGAACAACCCGCAGCCCCGACGGGAGAACCCTTAGTTTCTCATTTTATGAGGATCTGTGGTGAGATCTTAATTATGTTGTAAAAATTTGCTTAAAGTCAGTCGAACCTGAAATCTGGGATTTCATATCTTAAGTATTTTTTAGGTTGCAATATTTAGATCTCAAAGATCGCCAGCATTATAATTATTTTCTTTCATATAAATCCATGGAAGCTTAAATAAGAAATTCTTAAATTTGGGCTTAATACCTAGCGGTAAAAGGTTGAAGAAGTCCTAAAAATAACTTCGACAAATCTTCACAATATGACAAACGAAACAAAAGTCTTTGAACTTTGAAATTTGAGAGCAATAACATTATAAGGTATTTCACAAGCAATTGTATAATAATAACATAATGTTTGATGTTCACGAAATTAATAAAGAATAATAACCATAACAACAAATGACTTGAACTCAATTGCCATACAAAAATGTAGGTCTCCACAATTGCGCTAATACCATCAATATGATAAAATCTCATCAAGTTAATTTCGTATCCCGAGCTATCAATACTGACAGCTTGTTTATCGGAGCTTAAAAGAGGCAATCGATGTGCGCGAGCGCATCAGTGTGATCACCTGCGGCAGAGCGCCCGCACCGCCAGTAGCCATGGGGTCCTTGATGAAGATAGTCGTGTTCCTGTTCGTCACATCCTCGGTATCGTGTACGCCGTTCATCAATAAACTACAGCCAGGACAAGGTATGGAATTATTTACTTATTTTTAAAGGGATTTTAATTGACGAGAAGAACATTTATTTAAAAATAGATATCTGAAAAAAAAACTATCACTTCCTTTAAAATAATTAACGGTGTCTTACACAATGCCAGCGATCTAATTGATTGATTGATTGCTTTTATTTGGTACGAAATTGTGTTAAGGCTATTTTTAGTTTTGTTCGTCGCAATCCTTTTTTCAGGCCCTACGGAGCCTTCTCGTTATCGGTTTTCATTCTCGTATTTTTCCAATAATTTGTAAAGTTAAGAAAACGCATGGATCCAGTGAATACAACTCGAATGTATTCTTTGTTTATGTTCTCTAAATATCTGTTCATATCTATTCTGTAAGCGACGTCACCTTCGAAATGCGTGATCAAAATCAAATATCGAAAGTCGCGGAAACCCTTGGACGAACGGCAAGTTCAGTTCAAGTTCGATATGCAGGACCGTTAGACCGGCAAAGATATTAACCAAGACCGGCCAGACGCGAATGGAAAACAAGCCGTGGCCAGAGAAAGTCATTAAAACATGTCACGGGAGATACGAGTCTTGCATTCTAATCTATTCCATTATCAATTCGCTCTGTGTCGCTATCGATACTTCAAAACTAAACACATAACGTGTGAATGTGGACACATATTCGTATCCGCAGTAAATCAATGTAGAAATCGCTCATTAACTTTTATGTACGCACTTCAATAAAAGTTGATCGTATTTATTTTATTTATGTATTCTTAATGCATACTCGTTGTAAGAGGAAAACTGTTTAATATTTTCTCTGTGAATCATCAGAATTGATGTGTATTTTTTGTTGCATATTGCCTGCAGTGATTGCACAAAATATTGACTTAGGTACTGTAGTACTTATAAGCACTGTTGTTGAATCCGCATGTTTCGGATATAAAAGCTCAAATTGACCTTGATATGTTCTAAATTAATTCATTCATTTTATACATAAACATTCAGAATGAAAAGATACAGTTGTATACTTCGCATATTGTTTTAAAACAATGCTCACACAGAACTATGTCGCTGTGAAAAAATAAGGCCATGAATTAAACAAAGCGTATGTAATCTGTCCATCTAAACACACTACACAACAACAAACAATTATATCTAAAATGTGTAAAAAGACAGAAAAAACGACATTAATGCAGTTTTACCACTCATTAGGATTGAATCACACGTGAGACAAATTGATGATACATAATAAGTCACGATTGTAAATCACTTACTGCGGTACTCAGAGATATTTAATGATTACTTAAGCCGTCACTTAGTAAAGATTTGACATACTTTTGTATGACATAACTGTCAAAACCTTTACTAAGTGATGGACTAAGTAATCATTAAAGCTCTCTGAGTGCGGCAGTTAGACGCAAACATGCAGACGTAATCGTAATTATAGCTGATATGAGGGGCCTACTCACTGTAATGATTTGTTTCAGAATGGCCTACTCGTAGCTCGGTTAAACAACCGTCTCATGAACTAGTTCAAAATGAAACTGACTCTAAATCAGTCTCAGTTGCTACAGAAGTGGCAGCTGATGGAGAAAAAGCACCTGAAGTGCCTGGATACAATAAACCTAAGATCGCGGACGAAGTAGAGAAGATTGACTACACTGGTTGCCAAGTTTGGAAGGTCTCCACAAAGAAAACTAGCGCTCAACGTCTCATTAACCAACTGGCGTCGGAAAAACGTGGGTTGAAAATCTATTTTAAACTAGATCCAATGAATTTCCGGTAAGTAAAAATATGTCATCAATAAAAATTCAATTATTTTCCAGTTATTGCGTCATGGGGAGGCAATCACACAGCAATAGATATCCTCGTCAAACCAAAAGCCCTTGAAAACGTAACAGCTGCATTAAAAAAGAAGGACATTGCATACTATATCATGATTGAAGATCTGCAGCAAAGAATCAACGAAGAAAATCCACCGTTAGATGAAAACGAATTGGAGTTACAAGACCGAAGAGGTTCGTATAGTTAATGAATTTATTTTAAGCTTGTGAAGATCGATTAACAATATTCCAAGGGCCGATGTCATTTTGTTCCAGCAAGAGCTTACAATTTTTGGCGTTACAGGGAATCTCATCGCCGACTAGGTTTTATAAGTGCCTACATGGGGTACAATTCTCTCAACCTTCCCATGGAGTTTTGGCCAAATGCAAATTGGGGTTCGTTGTTGTTGTTAGGCACCCAATCATTGTTGTTATGCACTATCTTTGTTTTAATACAATTGGTTTTGAAATCTCACATGACGTGTCTTTAACTTTTTGGATCTGGATTGTGTACATTAACATTTTTTAAGATTTTTTTTATGTTTCTAACAGTTGAAAGGTCGAAATGTTCCTTTCGTCACTAATCCGGAAGAGACCGTGTGATTAAACACAAATTATGGATAGCGAGATGAAATGATGATTTATATCCATTTTAATGTAGTATCTCATTTCAGGTCACCGTATGACATGGAAGCAGTACCATAGACTGGAAGATATTCATGGATTTATGGACTACTTGTCCAAAACGTATCCTTCTATCGTCAGTGTAAATACTATAGGAAAATCTTACGAAGGCCGCGAACTTAAGGTAAATCGGTTATTCTAAAATAATGGCTTCCATGAATTTTAAAAAATGTCTCAAGTTTCAAAGTTATTATAATATTGTGAGTTATAATTTCAAGTTGCTTTTAGCATTCGTAACACAACGATGACATTCATGAGAATGTATCACTTTTCCCTTGTGGTTAGCATAACAATCACAGTAATTCTCGGAATTGTTCATTATTACTGTACTTTATCACATCAAACCATATCTACGGTGAAACGAATTTTGCGATAGTTCATATCAGTTTGACTAGAAAAGTGGCGGAACACTCGAGGTGCTTGACTATGTGCAAAAACCCAAGCCTTCCTTCTCTCCTATCTACATTTTTATCAATATTATAGACTGCAGTGATGATCGTGCGATCATCACTTGAATATTCAAGTCTTGGGTTTATCTATTAAGGAACCCAAAAAAATAAATTGAAAGAATACTCTTTTTTCTCAGGTTTTACGCATTTCAGACGGCAAAGAAGGCAACAAAGCAGTATTTATTGACGGTGGTATACACGCGCGTGAATGGATCAGTCCGGCTGTAGTCACTTACTTCATCAACCAATTCGCTGAAAACTTTGATGTCGAATCTGACGATATCAAGAATATTGATTGGTAAGTATGTAAAAGCAATTTTGTAAACAGAAACAAAGAAAGGTGGGAATAATTCATTTGGACGCTCCTTCAGGGGTCCTAAAATTGTTTCTTTTAAAATTTTAATTTTGTTCCCAGGTATTTCTTGCCCGTGGTAAACCCAGACGGTTATGAGTACACACATAGGTCTGACCGTCTTTGGAGGAAGAACAGGAAATACGGATATGGTCCCAGCACTTGCACAGGCGCGGATCTTAACAGGAACTTTGGGTAAGAATTTTTGATACTCAGCCGTACCTATCGTGGACCTGGCTTTGAGACCGAGACTACTTAAAACTCCATAATTTACGGCATCTCACAATGTAATTGATTTTTAATGAGATTATTAGCGAAACTGTCGGGAACATTACAATAGAGGAAAAGGAAGCTTGTCTTCGAATCGACAAATGCAACTTGGTAAACCACCCAACCTAGATAAATGGATCGAGGACTTTTTATAAGAACGACTAGGCAGATCGGACGCAGAAGGCGGGTAAACCGGTAAACATGACCCCAATTGAAATAGGCGTATGTCCAGTCATAGGGTAGTGCGATAAGCTGAGTTGATTAAAACAGTGATTGATCAGAATCGATCGGATAACGCGGCCAAGGCTCTCTGAACACGGGCCAAGGGCAACTATGAACTAGCGCACGTGCCTTACTTAATACATAATGAAAAAAGTTATGCTGTGTAGGAAACTATTTTGCTTTGTCACGGAAAACGGCGTGCAAGAAAAGCATTAAAGATGAGATGATTGAAGAGAAGCTCTATTTAAAAAGGTCGTTATCATTTCATTCTATTAGAAAATGGGATAAGATTACCTAGGTTCGGCTTTTCTTATTTAGCTAAGTACTGCCCTGCATAGTCAATGCAGTATTTTTAACGGTTCAGACTTAAGTCGTTCAGTCGAGGAGTTTAGGAGAATTTCAGATTTTGCGCTTAGCCTTCAAAATCCGATTGCGCGAATTGCGCGTAGCCTTTAGCGCTTGTCATTTCGTAAAAATAATTTTTTGGCGTTATTGGCGCTAACCAAAAATGGTTTTTCTGTTTATAGATACCACTGGGGAGGAAAAGGAGCTTCGAGTTACCCATGCAGCGACATTTACCGTGGTAGCGGACCGTTCTCTGAACCAGAATCTAAAGCAATCTCTGTAAGTGGTGATTATCATCGTCCGATCATTATACATCGCCCCATGCTATAATATTATTATAACTTCAATCACTTCGGAGAATCGGAGATTAGAGTTCTCGGCCTTCGGCAGACTGCGTGAAATAGAACTTTAAGAAAAGCTGGATAGAAATACGAGATCGACAACCTTCTCTATTATTTCACTTTTTTCGAACGTTGCATGCATGCACTACTCGAAACACTACAAAACCCTACGGTAAATTCTAGAACACACAATTGCCCTAGATAAGCCAAGCAATTAGGGCAAATGGCTGACATAGTGAGTCCCCAACGACAACCACGCCTCCAAGGTGTTTAAAACATGCATCATGGAAATGCAATTATATAGTACTAGCTGATGCCCGCGGCTTCACCCGCGTGGATATCGGTCAAATTATATACTAAAACCTTCCTCTTGAATCACTCTATCTATTAAAAAAAACCTTAAAGAAAGCGACTTCACTACATAGTATATTATAAAACAAAGTCGCTTTCTCTGTCCCTATATCCCTATGTATGCTTAAATCTTTAAAACTACGCAACGGATTTTGATGCGGTTTTTTTTAATCATCACTTCACTTCACTATCACTACATAGTATAAAACAAAGTCGCTTTCTCTGTCCCTATATCCCTATGTATGCTTAAATCTTTAAAACTACGCAACGGATTTTGATGCGGTTTTTTTTAATCATCACTTCACTTCACTATCACTACATAGTATAAAACAAAGTCGCTTTCTCTGTCCCTATATCCCTATGTATGCTTAAATCTTTAAAACTTCGCAACGGATTTTGATGCGGTTTTTTTAAATAGATAGAGTGATTCAAGAGGAAGGTTTTAGTATATAATTTGACCGACACCCACGCGGGTGAAGCCGCGGGCATCCGCTAGTTGTTTTATACAATGTAGTGATACACTCGAAAGTCTAAAGGTGTGTTTCCACTGTCACCGAAAACTTTTAACAACACAACTAATTTCTGTTTTTGTGCGGAATCAGATCTATAACTTGTTCTTTTCCTGCAGGAATTCTTCAAAAACATCACAACGAAATTCTCTGCCTACCTGACATACCATAGTTATGGTCAGTACTTGCTGTACCCATGGGGTTACGACAATGCATTGCCCCCAGACCACAAGGACCTTGAAACTGTGGGCAATCTGATGGCTCAGGTAAGAAGTCAAGATCATGTATTTGAGTTGTTTGCTTTAAGTTACACTAATCCATAGGGCTGCCATCACCAGCTTTCAAGTATCCATAACAAATGGTCTTAATGGAATATTACTTAACCCAGTCTCTTGGACACATTACCGGCTGACAGCATTGAGGAGCAGTTTTTTGATGCCATGTTTTTTTTTTTTTTTTTAAGTTTAAATAAATTAATATACATAATTAGTTTACTCTAATACCCAGTTGAGATCATGGGATTTTACTAGCAAAAGTATTCCTGCAATTCAGAAGAATTCTATTTAATCTGTCCCTTTGCAGGATGTCCCTATTAAAACATTCTTTCATTTTAATTTTCTTGTTCTTACAGGCTATCCGGAAGACTGGAGGATCAGAGTACAAAGTGGGATCATCTAGCGGGCTCCTCTACCCAGCTGCAGGCGGCTCTGATGACTGGGCCAAGTCTTTACTCATCAAGTACACCTACACTATTGAACTGAGTGACACGGGACGTTTCGGTTTTGTACTACCGGCTTCATACATTGAGCCTGTAGCAAGAGAGAATTTAGCTGGTCTAAGGGTTTTAGCTAGCCAAGTGAACAAATTATAATAAGTATCTTTATTCACTTACTAAGTATGCATAAATTATTTATTTAGTGTTTTTAAAGCATTTCTACTCATGAATGTACAAATGTTACATAAGTTGAATAGTCTCATTTATAGCTAAGACTTAATAAAAATGTAATGAAAAAGGCTGAATGTGGCTGAATGTAAGAAATGTAAGGCTGTACAGCAGCACTATTTTTAAGAATAAAAATATTTAAAAACGTTTTGTTTTTCATTATTTCTTGGAAAGAGTACTCACCTACACAAAAATAAAAATTCTTACAGGCTTGAGAAAAGATTAAATAAAACTGTTTAACTGATTGCAGCAGACTTCTCTATATACTAAGTAATTCAACTTAGTGCCCACACAAAGCACATAGAAGCTACCGTTTCAACTGGCATAAAAAGTGAATAAAAAAAACGTAATTACCTTAGTATTATTACTATATTCCTGGTGCTCCAACATAGCCTTTTCATTCTCACTAGGTTTAGTCACTTTAATTTGGGGAATAACACCAGATTCACTTTTATTTGGACTGCTGGCTTTCATAACAGACGATATTGGGCTACTTTTCAGCAAATTTTCGGTCGCTTGTGCAATATCTTCTGCCCTTTTGAGAATCAAATCTACATCATCAATATCTTCACTTAATACCTTCTCTGACTTGTTGGCAGCAGACAGCTTCTTGATTTCATTAAAAATCATTTTGATTTCTTCATCGTCGTCCTTGTAAGCTTCACAACTTTTTTCAAATTGCAGAAATTCTTTTGTCGATATGCTGTTATCATTCGACCCTAGTTCTTGTGCCATTCCAATTAAACTCTGCGCCATGATTATTACGATCAGTTATTAAACCCCGCTAATATTGTTTTGAATGAAAAAGTTTTAAAAATAATATTTTGCCGAATCCTTCGTCGATTATTTTCTTCTATTCAAATACAACTTTCGGTTGCTAGGCAACAATCATAGACTGTCTATTGACTTTTACATTGTAGGGATGGATGTTAACTTCGGAAAAGCTCGGTTATCGAATGAATATGTGTGGGTCGTGCTTTAGATTGTATTATCATCTGCCTAGCCTTTTCCCAACTATGTTGGGGTCAGATCCAGTCTAACCGAATGCAGCTGAGTACCAGTATTCAACATGGAGCGACAGCCTATCTGACCTCCATAACCCAGTTAATACTGAGTAATACGATACCCTTTGGTAAGACTGGTTGTCAGACTTTCAGCAGGGCTATTGCGTGTCTTTCTAAATGTCACTGGCTATCATAGTGCTCATGGTGGTCACCCATCCACAGACCTACCTAGGCAAGCGCGGCTTCACGCGGCTTTACCAAAAGAGTCCGAGTGGCAGTTATTATAAAACCACGAGCTCCTCTAGCTTTAGACTTTTACAGTGCAATGCTGCCAAATTATAAAATGGATGGAGTGTAATTCTGGTAACACTTCAAGCAAAAGTCAAAGTCAACAATTGACAAGAATATGTCAAAAAGCGGATTGTTGTTAAAATAGTTAAAATAAACGCTAATATTTAGGAGAAAACAAATTTACGTTGATTCCTGCTTAGTAATTACACATTTTTAGTGGGTTAGACAAGTGTGCATAAACCCAACATGTCGGTCCCCCCGCAGGCGTTTGTAAATAAAAACAAAAAACATTTCCTTGGGATCCCAGCACCCTTAGGTTATGTTGCTGGTGTTGGTCGAGGGTAAGATAATGTTTGTTTACCAATATAAAATAACGTTTCGAATAAAAAGATGTTTAAGTAAACGTTTAATTTTCGTTACAGTGCAACTGGATTCACCACACGTTCTGATATCGGTCCTGCAAGAGATGCCAATGATGTGTCGTAAGTACTGGTTTTAATTCCTTATTTCAAAATATTTTGAAATTGTAAATTAATTTAAAAACACTAATCATATACTGATTTCTTAGTACGATCTGATGTGATAAATTAATTAATGAAAAGTTGATTGTATTGCCCCTATACTTACTTATTTCGTCTTCTAGGGATGATCGCCATGCACCACCAGCGGCTAAACGCAAGAAAACTGAGGAAGAAGATGATGATGAAGATTTGAATGACTCCAATTATGATGAGTTCTCAGGATACAGTGGTTCATTGTTTTCCAAGGTTGGTTTACAATGTTCTTATTCTTCATATTGATGTTTATGAGAATAATAACTGTATTGCTGCCTGGTATAGTTGAATTAAGCTTACAATTTCACTTCTCCCAAACTAATTTGTTGAGTTCTTCATTGTACAAGTTTGAAATTTAAAAGTAGTAGAATTTAATGTGATATTATTGAAAATAAATGAAACTTTATGGGTAGATTTACCATCACTTTATGAACCTTTATAACATACTCCAAACCTGTATTATTCAAATATTAATAATCTTATAGGTACTTATTACTTTTTCAGGATCCCTATGATAAAGATGATGCAGAAGCAGATGCCATTTATGAATCTATTGACAAGAGAATGGATGAAAAGAGGAAAGAGTATAGAGAGAAGCGCCTTAAAGAAGATTTGGAGAGATACCGTCAAGAGAGGTATGTAATTATTTGCGAATTATCCTCCTTAGAACTTTACTATGTATAGACGCAAGCACTAATATTATATAAACTTAGCAAATATTTTAAACCAATTTTCTCATGAACTAACAGTTTTTATATGCAAAATACTTTATTAGTGAAAACATAATACAGTAGGAGACTTTTATAGTACTTTTAAAAGTTGTTTTAACTTGCTGCGTGTATTATAAGATAGGTATGTACGTATTAGTGCACATGAAAGATGCTCTCTTATTATAATAATCCAAGTTTGAGTAGTTGCACTCAAACCTAGAATATTGTCATTATTACAAAGTCAACTTCCAGGTTGAAAGTACCTTAAGTTTTTAATTTGTTGCCCCATGAATTATAAAAAAAAAAAAAAAAAATCTAACAGCGTCAACCAAACTGCATTGAATTATTTATTATTGTAGGCTTTTTTTGACAAAAACAAATTTTATAACTAACCTAAAATGTTTACAGGCCAAAAATTCAACAACAGTTCTCAGACCTAAAACGTGAATTGAAATCAGTATCTGAGGATGAATGGTCCGCTATACCTGAAGTGGGTGATGCTCGTAACAGAAAGCAGCGCAACCCTCGGGCCGAGAAGTTCACACCATTGCCTGACAGTGTGCTATCCAGGAATCTGGGTGGAGAGTCTTCTTCATCTATTGACGCTCAATCTGGCTTAGCTTCTATGATGCCTGGGGTCATGACTCCAGGAATGTTGACACCTTCTGGTAAGTATTTTTTTTATTATTGTTAGTTATTGTACTATTGTGCCATTCAGGACCAAGTATGACTTTTTGGCAAAATTATTCTGGCAAAAAAAACATATTAAGATGATTGATGATGATGATTGTTGATGATTGTTGATGATTTGTTTGTCCGGTGTCCGGACTGGATGGCAAGACGGTATTTTGAAGCATAATGTTGCCTGCTTCACACTAGATTTCTGATTTGTAACCTAGCTTAAGGAATGCTGGCAAAAGAGAATTTAACGAAATAAAAAGAAAAAAATTTAACCCAATGTCTTTTATTTACAGGTGATTTGGATTTAAGAAAGATCGGTCAAGCTCGTAATACTCTAATGACAGTTAAACTGTCTCAAGTATCGGACTCAGTAACAGGACAGACGGTGGTGGACCCTAAGGGCTATCTGACAGATTTGCAGTCTATGATACCGACATACGGTGGTGACATCAATGATATTAAGAAGGCTCGGCTGCTGTTGAAGTCTGTGAGAGAGACTAATCCTAACCATCCACCTGCTTGGATTGCTAGTGCGAGGTTGGAGGAAGTTACAGGTTTGTTTTCTTTTGATTAAATTTAATTATTGTCTTGGGGACGCATGTAATGTTTAAGAATAAAAAAACGCGAGGAAATCACAGTGATTTATCTTTGTTTGGAACTAACAAATTTACACATTAGTCAGTAGAAGTCTGACACTCCCTTCTGCTCCGCCCACAGCGGTCATTTGATGATTTCTCACCAACCAAAAAAAAGTTTAAAAATTAAAATCCAGGCCATCAAATAATATTACTGACAATTACTATAGACTTATAACAAAACAACTTTTGTGTCTCTACACTTAATAACAAATTAACCTTTGTGTCTATAAACTTGTAACAAAACAACTTTTTTGTCTGATTATTTGTTCGTTTGTTCTGTCTATTTGTTTGCTCTGGCTAATCTCCAAAAACGCTGGACTTAATTTATTACTAAAACTGACAAACGAAATAATATCACCCCAAGAACTTTTATGTGCTGAAAAACTGCATTGTTTCGACGTTTACATATAATTTATCCTTTCCACCTATTCCAGGCAAGGTGCAATCAGCCCGTAATCTAATAATGAAGGGCTGCGAAGTGAACCCGAGCAGTGAGGAGCTCTGGCTAGAGGCGGCGCGTCTGCAGCCGAGCGACACAGCTCGCGCCGTCATAGCGCACGCCGCTAGGAACCTGCCGCATAGTGTGCGGATATGGGTCAAGGCTGCGGATTTGGAGCAGGAGACTAAGGTATTTTGATAAAACGTTTATTTAGTATAAAAGTATTTCTGTTGAGTTAGCCTTTTAGAACTCGACTTTCGGCAACTCATCTAGTTACTACTACCCTGCAAAGATCCTCACTCCACCGAGCCTGGGGGCGTATCACCTTACGCTTACCTTACCATAGTAATTAATACTATGCAATAAAATGTAAATCGTGCCTCTGAAATTGAAATACTCACCATATCATACTACTCTTCGGGTAAGTCAAGCCAACGAAATTATGAACTTGTCAATTTATCCTGAGGTATTTTGTAAAAACGTTTGATAAATAAGTATATGAACATAATTCTTCAGCCACATGCTGAATCTGTATTCCCAACTAAAGTGAATCTGTAAGCGAAACATCCAACAGCAAGTTTCATTCTAAATCACAACGGTTTTCGTTGCGTATTATGTCCCGACTTGCATTAAGACAGTAAACACAAAACTTCATTCAGTTTCAACTAACCCCATTTTCCCTCCAACAGGCAAAGCGCCGAGTGTACCGCAAAGCCCTAGAACACATCCCCAACTCAGTCCGCCTATGGAAAGCAGCCGTGGAGCTTGAGAACCCAGAGGACGCCCGCATCCTTCTCTCAAGAGCTGTGGAATGTTGCCCCACTAGTGTGGAGCTGTGGCTAGCGTTGGCTCGACTGGAAACTTATGAGAATGCACGGAAAGTGTTGAACAAGGCTCGCGAGAATATTCCTACTGATCGACAGATTTGGGTCACGGCTGCGAAGCTTGAAGAAGCGCATGGTGAGTATTTTTTTGTTGAATTTATGTAGGTTTAAGGGGTCTATTACCTGGCTGCGGGTTGTTCGCAAGAGATACCGCGGCCTCGACACAAAGGGCTAAGAAGGAACATGGGTGGTTTTTATTCAGTAGAAGTCTGACACTCCCTTCCGCTCTGCCCAAAGCGGGAGAAGTCATTTGATGATTTTCCACCGTCTAAAAAATGACACGGCCTGTCATCGTAGGACGGATGGACGGTGAGCAAGACCATTACTCACCGTCTATACTCCCGCGCCTATGGTGACTGGAAGCCATTACGTGGCCCCCGACGCCCGGAGCGTCTCCCGCGGCGGCTGGGACGAGAAGTTCTCTCCCTCTCACGTTCTGCCACCTCCTTTGCTAGCATCACTGCTTCGCAGAAGAAGGCAACGGCGTGCCATTCCCTCTCACCCCGGACCATGGCTTAAACCAGACTGCGAGAGGTCACTGTCCCTTGATATTTAAAAATTAAACTGCGTCCTCTAACAAATACAACCCAAATATAACTTTTCAATAGACTATACAGTATACAGCCAATATTTATCTTGTCTATGCCAGGCAATACCCACATGGTGGAGAAGATCATAGACCGCGCCATCACATCACTTAGCGCGAACGGCGTCGAGATCAATCGCGAGCACTGGTTCAAGGAAGCCATGGAAGCTGAGAAGTCAGGCGCTGTTCATACTTGTCAGGTGAGTTAATTCAATGATAGTGGTTTGATTTCAGATAGTGCAATTTTGAATGGACTTTAAAATGATCAATGTCTAAAATTCCTGATTTACGACAAATGATAATGTCACCGAAAATGACAATGTTAAAAGTCTTAAATACCTTGTAATCTCAGCAGCCCGTATTTGTTATGTTGTTTTTTTTATAATTTGTTGATGGCTATTTAATTTATTTTGGTAACACTGTTCCACATTTATTAATTGCAAGGCAATTCTGCTGGATCAATCAATGCATTAATGTGATATTAATTATTCTTTTACCAGGCCATAATCCGTGCTGTCATCGGTCACGGCATTGAACCAGAAGATCAAAAACACACATGGATGGAAGACGCAGAAGCTGTAAGTATCTATTTAATTATCACTTGTTTTGTTACTATCGGTCTATAAGTAAATCTCAACCTGTTAACTTATTTCTTGTTAGTTATAACAAGAAATAAGTTTACTTTTTAGTTGAATAAAAAATCGGTTAAACCTTACCTCTTAAATATAGTTTTCCAAATAACACTAGGCGTCAAACTGGAAGTTGTCAAAAAACACATAAATAATCAAGTTAACGGTACCAGGTCAATAAATTAAATACGCTGTTTTTTTTTGTTGTTAAAAATGTAAATGTGTCTGAAACACTGTTTAAGAATAACCCCCATGTCGTGGTTTAGGGAATAAGACATTATTGAATAAACGTTTGCGTTATGCGTTTGTTTGTGTGTTTGAGAGGGCGAGGTGCGTTCTAACACTGGTTCACACTTTATCTACACATACCCGTCGAGAATCATTAGTATATTTATCTCCTTAAATTTGACGCATTTGAAAAAACGACGGCCTGTATTCATTTAAGCTATAAACTTATTATTTGTCCAACAGTGTGCAAACGAAGGTGCCTACGAGTGCGCACGCGCCGTCTACGGATACGCTCTGTCTGTGTTCCCGTCTAAGAAGTCAATCTGGCTGCGTGCGGCCTACTTAGAGAAGCAACACGGGACTCGGGCTAGTCTAGAAGCGTTGTTACAGAGAGCTGTGGCTCACTGCCCCAAATCTGAGGTGCTGTGGCTCATGGGGGCCAAGTCGAAGTGGCTGGCAGGTGTGGGATAATGATTTTTTTTTCTTATTCTTTATTGCACACAAACAAGTAGATTTTTCTAACAGCAATCCTAATTTCGAATGCGATATTTGCAGAATAGGATGTACCTATGTACATTAACAGTATATTTTATTACTCAAATTAATTAATTTAATAAACAAAACTACTTTTATACAATATAATGTGCATATGTAACAGATAGGTACACACAAGCACAGACAGGCAGAAGGTATTTTTAAATTGTAGATTTTCTTGAAGTCATAGCAAAAATATGTAAAAAAAATATCGTTGCAAACGGCACTACACTCTGAGGTAAGGTTTTAAGATTCCCAAAAACTTCTGATTTCATCGCGATATCCATATCTGTTTGATGCCTTATAGGGCTCGACCTTTATTTGAAATTTATTTTTAAACCAACACTGCGCCCGCGACCTTGCCTGCAAAAATTGTGATGGCTCGACAAATATGCATAATATATAAATATAATTTATAGTTTATAGCACCCACGAATAATGTCTCTTCTAGTAAGTAGTCAAATAGTAGTACTGCAATAATCATTGCAGTTTTAATAAAAATATCCTTTCTCTAGGTGACGTCCCAGCAGCCCGAGGGATTCTCTCACTGGCCTTCCAAGCAAACCCGAACTCTGAAGAGATTTGGTTGGCGGCCGTCAAACTTGAGAGCGAGAACAAGGAATATGATAGAGCGAGACGACTGCTGTCTAAAGCGAGAGCCTCCGCTCCTACACCACGGGTAAGCAAAAATACTTCTATGTTGTTTTTCTCACCTTTCGAAATGTCATTTCAATATTGATTACCTGTTCATTAATATTCCATGCCATAATTTAATTTAATTTATAGGACACAGTTCACTGAGGTTCATGTCAGAATTATTTGGCAAACAGTTCGATTTTTTTTTCTAGATAGTTTAGTTTATTTTATCTTCGCTTTTATTTTAGCTTTTACCCGCGGCTTCACCCACGTGGATGTCTTTTCTTGACAAATTATATACTAAAACCACCACCAATGGATAGAGTGGTTCTCGATTCCTCGAGATCCACTCTATCCATTGGTGAAAACAGCATGAAAATCGGTGCAGTAGTTTTTGAGTTTATCGCGAACAGACAGACAGACAGATGCGGCGGAGAACATTGTTTTATAATCTGTAGTGATACTTCTAGGCCGGCAAATCATTGACTGGCCCTTCGTTAAGAACATGAACCGATGAACAGACACCAAACTCTTCATCATCCTCCTCCACGGCCTTAAGTCAACCATTACTAGGTATAGACCTCTCTTTATTTGTCCAATTTCTTTTTCTTTTAAAATAAAACGTTGCGCCACACTAGGATTTTCTCCTGTATCGTGGGTGCGTTCACAAATATATAAAGTCACATACACAAATACCCAGACCCGAAACAACTATCTGCAGGCGGGGATCGAACCCGCGACACGCAGCGCAGCAGTCCAATCGCTTAGCCACTGCGCCAACCGTGCCGTCAATGCAATCGCGTGCAATCTTCACGGTCCTGTGCCAGCCTTATCCAGGTTCCCCCCAAATAAAAATTAAAAAATCAGCAGTTGCAATATAATACCTATAGCAATATCAATGCGGATGTCAACTATAAAAAATATGATTCTAATTAGTCCGTCTGTTATATTATCGAAAAATATTAAATACGTATATTTTGTTTTATCAAATCAATAAAAAATGACGAAGATAAAACGCGTCAAATATTTGAGTGGGGGCTTGTGACGTCACTGACCGCTAAAAATGTCATACTAATGTCTTAGACTATGACGTCACACGAGTTTTCAAAGCACTGTATCGTCTTCGTTGTTTGTTTACGTGAAAAACGAAAAATATGTGTCCAATATTTTTTGGAAATCTATCTGACGGACTAATTAGATTTTTTTTTGTTTACTACCCTATTATGAATGAGACTCACTTTGTTTTTTTTTTTTTCTACAGGTGATGATAAAATCCGCCAAGCTAGAATGGGCTCTAAACAACCTGGACGTAGCGCTAAAACTGCTCGAGGAGGCTATCAAGGTGTTCGCAGACTACGCTAAAGTCCATATGATGAAGGGACAGATTGAAGAACAGATGGGCAAGGATGAGGAAGCACGGAATACCTACTCACAAGGGGTAAGCAACATTTTTTTTTGTCATATTGTCTTTTACCAAGCCAAGAAACACATCACATGTTATCTATAATTGTGAGATTATTTTTTGATTACCTCGTTTGTCTGGTAGTCGCAAACGCGGCTGCTTAGTATGACGTCCTAGGTTCGATTCCCAAGTCAGGCAAAGTGTTACTCCCGTCGGGGCTGCGGGTTGTTCGAAAGAGATACCGCGGCCTTGGCACAAGGGCTAAGAAGGAACATGGGTGGTTTTTTAGTCAGTAGAAGTCTGACACTCCCTTTCGCTTTGCCCAAGAGCGGGAGGGGTTCTTTGATGATTTTCCACCCCAAAAAAAAAGGCAAAGTGTGACTGGGTTTTCTCCATTAGGGATTTCTCAGTAGCAGCCACGGAGTCTGGATTTGAGCCCGGTTGCGCCTCCTCTTACATGAGACTGCCAAAATATAGGTGTGCTATCAGGTATAGGTCTACTTAACCCTTTGGGAATTACAAGCGTGATATTATTACTATAATGTGTATTTGGCTTGAAAAGTTTCTAGGTTAGTCAAATCGACAGTATTGTAAATAATCATTTGAGTCGAACCAACAATTTGTGAATTTTTTTGTTACTCAATTAAAATGCTTGTTTTGAAAAGTTAGTTTTTTCCTAATCTGGAACAAATAACATTGTTTTTAACATAAAACTGAATTTAATTTAATTTTGACTTGTTAATTAATAGATAAAATAGACCTTTTGTTAGCCTTGTTCTCATCAGTTTGCTTGTTTTAGCTCAAGAAATGTGCAACAAGTGTACCAATGTGGATATTACTGGCGAGACTGGAAGAGAAACTGAAGAATGTCACCAAAGCTAGATCAGTATTAGAAAAAGCCAGGCTACGGAACCCTAAGAATGCAGAATTATGGTAAGGATCTAAACTAATTTCATTTATGTATTTCATTTTAGACGTGTATAAATCTCATAATTTCTAAATAGCAAGGTAATTTTAGCAGTGGCGTGCCTAGGGGCCAACAATACGGCAAGCCAATAGGCGAGCAGACTGGTCAGAAAACTTAACATAATCAAGAGTAGTAAGTTATAAGTGAGCAAGCCAATCTTATAGGCTTGTATGAAAGTACCGCTATCTAAATTTTAGATGTTTACTTTAAGATTTTTTTATAAGATGGTAGGTAAAATGTTGTTGTAGCTTATCATAAATCGCAAAATATTGGTTTGTCTGTTTATTAAATGCACTTAATAATAGGAAGAAGTACTTGAGGGTTTTATTGATGATTTCATTGATATTCTGTAAATATATACGTTTAACGGTCGCCAATCCTATTTTGTACAACATACAGCCCTACACAGACCAGCAAATTGCGAAAACACCAAAGAAATAAACCAACTAAAATCAACTGAAATTTTGTTACATTTAAGGTAACACAGTGATTATCAGTGCTCCATGTAAAATACTGATACTCAGCTGCATCTGGTTAGACTGGAAGCCGCCCCAACATAGTTGGGAAAAGGCTAGGCTGATGATGATGACAGTGAATAATAATACATTAAACTTCTCACCACAGGTTAGAGAGCGTAAGACTGGAAAGGCGGAACGGCAGCGCTGAGATCGCTAATGCAGTGATGGCTAAAGCGCTGCAAGAGTGTCCCAGCGCTGGACGCTTGTGGGCAGAGGCTATATTTATGGAGTCGCGGCCGCAGAGGAAGACTAAGAGCGTAAGATTTATTTAATGCTGAAATTTTTAATTTAAATAACAAATAGTGTTATGAGTAGCGATTGTTTCATGAGAGATTGGTCCACAACAGCCACTTCTCATGGAAAAACGAAGGCGTGGCGGGAAGCCTTTGCCAAACAGTTGGAAAGTATCGGCTGATAATAAAAATGCTGATAATAAGGACTATTGTAGCTAATAAGCCTATAGTGGTGGTGGAACGATCAGAGCAGCGCGCAATGATTGCTGACATAACGTCCCGTATGACGAGAACCTCGTGAAAGCCGTGAAAGATTAGCAAATCAAGTATCTTGACTTGGCTCGCGAGGTTGTCGACATGTGGGGTGTGAACTCAGCGATCATTGTGCCGATAGTGGTTTCAGCCAATGGCTTAATTGGCTACTTGACTACTGTTAAAAATTCACGAAAATGTTATGTTATTTCAAAGAACTAACAGAAATAACACGATGTGTGAAAAAGAAATAAAATCGATCAGAAAATGGCTTAGTTTTAACTGATTTTAAATGACGTGTTAGACAAAGACAGCGCTATCGAATCGTGACGTCATAATTTTATACCGCCATAGTAACGTCACGGTTACGTAGTACAAATGGCCATTTGGCGCGACAAGGATAGAAAGTGCCCCCACCAAAAACTAAAAGCATGTAAGTATTCCATTTTTTTATTGATATTATTACTTTTTTCACATATCGTGTTATTTCTGTTATTTATTTGAAATAACGTAACATTTTCGTGAATTTTTAACAGTAGTCAAATAGCCAATTGCCAAGAGCCTCGACCAACACCTGAGGAGGCTCTCGTTAGACAGCTGGATCAAGGGCTTGATACAGAAAGCGGTACTCCTGGACACGGTTTTTTTTTGTAATTAAATAAATAAAGGAAATGCTAATAATATCGCACGGGACATAACAAAAAACTGTTAAATCAACAATAAAACCAAGTTATAATAAAAAATCCTGAAAGCAAGTTGGCTTTCAACAGTTCGTAAATACTTATTAAAATCTCTTTATTTTTTTTTCTTACTCTACCACATTGCTGTTCTATTTGAACCAAAGGTTGACTGGTAGAGATTGCCTTGTGTCATAAAGTCCACCATATGTACCACTCTTGAGCACACTATGAAGTTTGTATAAATAATATGGCCTTACTAAAACCTTACTTATGAACATTACACAATTTTGTATACAGGTGGACGCGCTAAAGAAATGCGAGCACGACGCGCACGTGTTACTGGCGGTGTCGCAGCTTTTCTGGACTGAGAGGAAACTCAACAAGTGTCGCGAATGGTTCAATAGAACGGTTAGTTGCGATTATATTGTTATCTTTAGCAAATCTGGAAGGTGGGATAATCTTCAAATGACTCCTCCCGCTCTAGGCGGAGGAAGGAAGTTTCAGACTTCTACTGACTAAAAACCACCCATGTTCCGGATTTTTTACAACAACAATAACATCAAGCTTGTAATCCTGGAAGGGTCAAGCAAAGATGTATGTCATGTGTGTATGTATGTAAATAAATGAATAATAATAGTCTTTATTCGTAAAAAAAAAACAAAATAACAACCTTGCAGATTTCGAGGTGTAAGTTACAAATAAGCAGTTTTTTTTTTTTTTCTTTTTTAAAAAAACGTTGCCCCACACTAGGAATTTCTCCTGTATCGTGGGTGCGTTCACAAACATTTAAACTCACATACACAAATACCCAGACCCGGAACAACTATCTGTAGGCCTTACAAATAGTTGTTCTGTGCGGGGATCGAACCCGCGACACGCAACGCAGCAGCCCATTGCTTGAGCCACTGCGCCAACCGTGCCGTCAATACGCACGTACGTCAGTACGTAGATGTTACAGTTTTGATCGCTACTTACGTGTTGTTACCTAATAATTAACGTGACCTTACATCAAAAATCTTTACTCAGGTAAAAATCGACCCCGACCTCGGCGACGCCTGGGCATATTTCTACAAATTCGAGCTCCTCCACGGCAACGAACAACAACAGGAAGACGTGAAGACTCGCTGCAAAGCCGCTGAGCCTCACCACGGGGAGTTCTGGTGTATCGTCTCCAAGGAAATCGCCAACTGGTGCTTCAATACCGAACAGATCCTACTGCTTGTCGCTAAGAACTTACCTGTACCTACGTAAAAGGTAGGATGGATTAGGTTATGTTAGAGTTATATTACGGCGCTCACACTCCGGGAAAAGGAATGTTTGCTGACTTAAAAAAAATGTGATTCTGTTTAGTGCGTCTGTTAGATTATCGAAAAATATTGGATACGTGTTTTTAGTTTTATCAAATTAATAAGAATATTGACGAAAATAAAAAGGTGTCAAAGATCATGAGTAGGGGTCGTGACGTCACTTTCTGGTAAAAAAATGTGCCAAACTGTGACGTCACACGACTTTTCGAAGCACTGTATCGTCGTCATTTTTTGTTTATGTGCAAAAAGAAAAAATACGTGTCCAATATTTTTTGGAAATCTATCTGACGGACTAATTAGATTTTTTTTTGTCAACTACCCTATTTCGACTGTAATATAAGAGGAAAACAGTTCATATTCACTTGTTTCTGTACAAAATCAAATCTTGAATTGTTACGTTACAGGCGAATGTTCACGGTGGGGTAGCGTCTTAGAGTTAACTTACACTGGTAGATTGATTTGATCAAAGAAACAGACGAGTTTGGACCTTTCTGCCCGAGACTTTTAGGTACAAATTTATTAACGTGTAGGTAGGTATTTGAGAAGCCCATATAAATTTTCTTTTGAGTTCATGTTAGCTACCAGTATGATTTGACCCTTATGTGGTATACGTTCAAGTAATTATTGCTATTTTACTTTTAGTACGATAAAGTACCTTTTTCTACATATATTTAGTAATGGTTCAAGCCAATTTCACCAATAAACCTGAATGCACATTCAAACAAACTGCGCTCAAAAGCGGTTTTCGTAACAAAGAGGACCATGATACCTTGAAACGCGCTCTGGGTGTGCTGATCGCGATCAGATTCAATGGTGAAATCGGCCCTTGAGGCATTCGACATCCAACATCCGAAACAACTAATAGGGATGTTTACCGACCATAAAAAATATGATTCTAATTAGTCCGTCTGTTAGATTATCGAAAAATATTGGATACGTATTTTTTGTTTTATCAAATCAATAAAAATTGAGGAAGATAAAACGCGTCAAAGATTTGAGTGGGGGGTTGTGACGTCACTCACCGGTAAAAAATCTCGTACTAATGTCTTAGATTATGACGTCACGCGAGTTTTCAAAGCACTGTATTGTCTTCATTGTTTGTTTACGTGAAAAAAGAAAAAATACGTGTCCAATATTTTTTGGAAATCTATCTGACGGACTAATTAGATTTTTTTGTTAACTACCCTATTTAGCAAACAAACTGTAATTTATATAATAAGAGTAACATTACTTAAGTCAATTTAGTTTTTTTTTTTGAGTTTTGTAGTTAGTCAATTCGATGTCTAAATGGGTGATATGTTGAAATTTTCTACGTTTTTTTTTTGCAACTTGCGGATCAGTGTCGGATTGCATGTTGATTAAAAGATGATTTGGGACCGGAACAAGATATATGGCACCTGTAATAAATCATTTTATGACTTTTTCATGAATGGGATTAAAGGAACTTAGAGGATTTTTTTGATGATTATTATTCTGTAAATAAATACGTTACAGTCGCAAATAATATTTTAACCAACATAAAACCTGACACAGACCGGCGAATTGCATAACACCTAAGATTATTTGAATTTCGCGGCCACCGCAAGGATTAGTAAATTGTTAGAACTATAAATTAAAATTGATTAATTCTCAGATTCATTATCACGCTGTTGAAAGTTGTCATTCTGATGTGAAATAAATGTATTTAACTAAGTATTCTATTTCTTATTTAGACCCTTAACTTATTGGCAAGAAAATCGTTTTCAGCTGTTTGCTGCTGTGAAAATAATTATATCAGACTGATGCACTCCTAATTAAACGCAATACGTCTCACATTTCGCAATAACAGAGTAACAAAACTAGTACTTTAATATTTATGACACAACCGTTTAAAATTGAACGAACGACATTTACACACGCCAAAGAGTTTCAATCACATCAGTAAAAAATTATGTTTACATTTTTTCAAACTACTTCCGCATCTTTATTTACACCAATAAATAAATGGACGCAAAACACAGCACCATTAAAATTACAGTTAAAGTCAAACATAAAAATCTATCATTAATAACATCGTGCGTATATCGTTTCGTAGATCTCAATTTTATGTTACGAATCCAGTTTATAATAACAATTGCATACGCTACTAGCCGTAAACACCTTTTATAAAACTTCTAAAAATACGGCACGACTTGTGTGAGTTTGTATTATAAACGTGCGCTGGCGCACTGCCAGCCACGCACCGCGCATGCGCGAGCTAAATAGCACAACCATTTTTCACTTCTTTCTCTTCCCAGTTCCCAAAACTGAATGTCCCAGGATAGTGCGATGCTCAATTAGTGCGACTTAGTGCCGTGTTGTAGTGAAAGTGATATTTTATAGTAGTTGAAGGCTTATAGCTTTGTGCTAACATGTCGCCCAAGATACCCGTGCCGCCGCTACAGGAGATTACACTGTCGTTAGTGGCGAGACAGTTGATCCACGCCCTCACTCGCGTCTCATCCGAAGAAGATGCCGCGCTGGAGTTCGCGATGGTCTCCTCCTACTACGAGAGCATGGGAGCCACCAACGATATATTCCAAGATCTCGTTAACTTAATACTTACTTCAGAATACCTGGAGCCATCCGTTAGATTCTACACAATGAAACTGCTGCTCAAAGAAAACGTCAAAAGCTTAGCGACGGGGATCTTCCCTCTTCCCTATTATAGGAAAGTCCTTGAGCTCATTATGGAGCAAGGCCACCACTTGACTGCTCTCAATTTGAAAGGCGTGTGGGTGAAGGAAGACCATCTTCCAATTATGTACCAGCTGCTTAAAAACCTACCTAATTTAACGTGCTTAAATATTCCTTACATCGCTAACGATGAAGTGCTCAAAAATATAGGTAAATATAATAAAGTGTTGAAGTTATTGGACATTTCTGGTGAAACGGACATTACAGAGATTGGTATAGATGCGATGTTGTCTGGGAACCCGCAGTTGACTCAAAGTCTGACCGTGGTGAACATCGGAATGTACGGCGAGGAGAGCATTGATCACACAGACGTCGCTTTATTAATACGGCGGCTGCCAAACCTTAGTAATCTTGGCAGTTACTCGTTTGTTGGTAAAGCTATTTACTCCATATACAGGACAGATCCTGATTTCAAAACAAAACTGGCGTACATGCACGATGTGCAGACAAATCTGCGGACGATGAAAGCGATTGTTGCTCTGTGTCCAATGATAGAGACTATATACCTAGAGAACCCGGACCAAGGAGTTTTACAGCAAATCAAAGAGTTGACCTACGTTAACAAAATAAAGCTGAACAAATTCCAATGCCACGAGCTTCACCAGCTGTTAGATAAAGTTGGCCATAGAGTAGGAACATTGATGCTTTCGGGATCGTCTGGGTCATTCAACTTTACTAGGGTAGCAGAAACTTGTAGGAACCTGGAGAGCATAGAGTTTTACCAGATTCAGACGGCGACGCATGAAGAAGAGATACCTTTTAATAATCTGGAGCAAATTGAAATCATTCAGGGCAATCTGTCGACGTCGTGCCTCAAGTACCTGATGACTGGTAGTCCTAAGCTAAAGAAGTTGATGATTGGCGATGAAATTAAGCTGGATGATAATGATATCTCGCGGTAAGTGGCCTGTGTTGATTTCACATTTTATTTTTGTAGTTGCCTACGACCTTCACCCGCTTAAAATTATTTAAAAAATGTTAATTCCCCAATTGGTCTTATAACATCTCACGTTTCACGTTTATCACGTCTCGAAGATGAGCCGGAACAAACAGATAAACTAAAAAGAAATAATACTCTTAGATTGAGATTGTTTTTTTTTTTGTTTTAAGTAGGTACGCAATCAGTAACAGCTATTTTGAAATAAGAAACAGACACTTCAGTTTTATTTATTTGTATAAATTTCCATAAGATGAACCATTCTAACGCGGTTGATACCGGTCTCTCTCAAGTAGCCTCAGAGTGATTCATTGGCATACGCATAGTCAGAGCTCCCTTTCGCATTCTTTTGCATGTCAAAAATTTACTTAAATAATCATTATAACATCAGGCCTGTATTCCCCGTAAGCCGAAAGGTTAGCCTAAGTCCCATGTAATAGGGAGCAAATCAGGACATTCCTGATGAAAAATCTAATAACATGTTGCCCGATCCAAGAATCGAACCCAAGACCTCGTACTCAGAAGTAATGCTTGTGACTACTCGACCAACGAGGCAGTTAACATCAACACGAAATAGTTTATAGATATAATAAAGTTTGAAAACCTGACGGCATCTGTACCCTCCCATATTTAACCCATCTGCCTTCAAAACAAGAGAGAACAGGCATCTTCTGGGCACGATCGTACCATCATAGACATCATATCTTGCTTTCCATCATCAGTATTCTCCTTTTTACTGCCTCGTTTGTCCAGAGGTCGCAAGAGGGGCTGCTGTACATGAAGTGCTAGGTTCGATTCCAAGAAAAGTGTTAAGTATTAGGTTTTTGCATGAAAAATGTCTCAGTAGTAGCTGAGAGTCTGGATTTACATGGGACTTAAAGATAACTGCCGAAATGTGGGTTTATTAGTACCTACACTCACGCCTTACGGTACACTGCCTAACACTTCGGGGATTACAGGCAGGCGTGTCATTATGTGACGTAAAATTTTACCATCTTGTATTCACACAACAACTTTTCCCATTCCAGCATGCTTCGCCGACACAAGTTCGAGAACCTCGAGGGCATTTGGTTCCCAAACGCCCCTCGTCTTACGGCCAGCACAGTGGACCTACTCATCGAATCCTGTCCTAAGCTTCAGAGCTTGGGTCAGCTGAGCGGTTGGCAGTTCACCCCTGATGATATGATGCTGATGAGGGCCATCACAGCGAGTACTAACACAGATATTGTGTTGTCACCGCTTGGTATATTCCAACAAGGGCATTAATAAGTGTTGGTGCAGACGGTATGGTTTTGTGCATTTCTTTTGTTATGCTGATCAAAAAATGTAGGTAGTGATGTAGTATTTTTTCACTACAGTTTTTGTAATCTGTGTATTTTACGTCACTACAAAAGTCATGTCAATTTTGAACTTTGTCAGCCTCTTGTAAAAAGGAATAAGTGTATGAATTCTTTATTTTACCTGTATCTACTTTATGTGTAAAATACTGATGCTTTTACATTTTTATATAAGTACATATAAAGAAAGTAATTTATAAATTGTAATAATATTCTAGTCAATGAAGGGAAACTTAATTTATTTTACAACTATTATTCGACAACAAAATGTGGAATTAACACAAATAAATATTTTATTACGTTTTTCATAATGTTTATTAATATTATTTCACATTAATACTCCAAGACATCGTACTTATACGGCATGTAAACTCAAGTGATTAGTAGTAAAAACAATTTAATCCAGACATTCTTAATTTAAATAATAAAGGCAAATCACAGCCAAATAATTCATTGGTCACCATCGCTAGGGCCCACTTGCATCACAAATTACTAAATATATTTTTTAGAACGTATTTCTATCTCTGTCAATCGTTTGGAGAAAGTGACTTAATGATTATTGATTAATTTAGTGAAATGCAATGCAAGTGGGCCGCAAAATATTATGGTAGCTGGTTACATAAGTTTTTGTGCTTCCAAGTTATTGTTGGATGTGGGCCGCGGAGGCGGTATGTTTTCATTATTAATCTTTGGTTTCCTCTTATTGACTCGAGTTTTCCACATTTTGCACTCGTCGGCACATTTGGTTGTGATAATGCTCCTGAAAAGAAAATGCCAATATTATATTCCTGAATCTTCGGAAAACATTTCCAATAGTCAAAACAATTTGCGAAGCCATATTAGGATCTTTAACTTTGCCTTTTTCTAGATAGTAATAATAACAAAATTAGTATTTCTTTTTGTCCAGCTCTTGTCTGCTTCTTGGGCAATAAATTAATTTCAGAAAACATTCCAATACTAAATTCATAAACTGGCAATCTTCCAGAAACCCAAAAAAACATTTGTGAAAGTTGTAACTTTTTCCACAAAATGGTTAATTTCCTGTATAAAAAGTCGTGTCTGTCACCGTTTTACGATCAGCAGTGAAATAATTAATTGTTGCTAGAGCATTCGAGCAAACATCGGCGACAAATATTTGAAAGAGATGTCAGAGATTCTTTGACGGTGTCTCTAATCAAATCATTGAATGATTTGTTACGTATTATGCTTTCCCATGCCACCCGGCGAAACATTCACAAAAACTTTCCCCTTAGATTTTTTTTCGTTTGTTATTTCCTAACCTGGGCGACACATATCTCTCAGGCATTTGTTTGGTTTCAAAGTCAAAGTCAAAGCATTTATTTCAATTAAACCATTACCAGGTACTTTTGAATGTCAGAAGAACAATTCATAAAACTAAACTACGAGTGCAATACGTCATCCCGAAAGCCACCACGCCGAATCACACGCCGCCGAATGCCCGCAACAACGAGCACTGCGAGCACGAAAGCACGCAGCGACGCACACCGCAACAACGAATGTACGAGACTCCAAATCACGGTTTGGTTTCCTCACGATGTTTTAATATGCACATGACTCCGAAATGTCATGCATGTCTTCGAACCCGAGACCTGACTTGACAGTCACGCCACTAGTCTATCGCTACTTCTCTTAGATGGAATCTTTTACCTCATCAGACAAAATGTTGTCATGTGAATTTTGCGCAAGTGGGACAGCACAGTTTGTGCTGTGTTCTCGTGTCCCCCAATTTGAACGTAACGGAATATTCTGAACCAACTTACCTAACAAGATTTTCTCGCACATTGAATCTGTCCATAATTTCCATAATGACGTCTGATATTATCTTTGGATCTAAGCACATTTTGGCTGGCTTGTCTTGAAAGGCTGGCGATCTCTTTCCAGTCAATGAGTGAGTTGCTAGTATCCTGTGGATATAATTAAGATATTATTAGTCTGAAACTGGCGCCGGTGACTGAAAAGTTGTGTGGAATGGGCATGTGATGCGGAGGAATGAGGAAATTGTCGTGAGGAAGGTTTTGAGTATGAATGTGGATGGATATAACAGTAGAGGAAGACCAAAAAATCGATGTATGGACTGTGTTAAGAATGATATATGGTAAGGAAAGGAGGTGTCTCATGAGATGACGAGAAACGGAGAAGTACCTATGGAAGAAGAAGACATGCTGCGCCGGCCCCAAATGAATTGGGATAAGGGCAAGAGAATGATGATCGTTAGTATTTTATTTTCTTAGTTAGGTACTATCACGTCACATATTTAGTTCAACAGGTGCGAGCATTTTACGTGGGATGTGATCATTCTTATTCATTAGTGTTATAAATATAAATCCAGCATCTGTACACTTTTTTTTGTTAATTGGGTTTTGGGTTTTGGGTTTAAGTTTTCTGATTCAGGTACGTTTCTTTTACTTTTGTGTCTCGCTTTTTTGTTCTTAGGGATTTAACTATATCACGGCTAATTTACTGGATCATTCCCACTAGTTCTACTGCACAGTCCTACGATAGAACTAGTGGGATTTTCCCACTCGTCCTACGATTCAAGGTGGCAGGAAACCGTAGAACTAGTGGGAACAAAAAGTCCCATTAGTTCTACTGGTCCCATTAAACAATTTATAAAAGAACTAATGCGACTTTTTGTTCCCACTAGTTCTACGATATAAGGGTGTTACAAAATCGTAAAACTAGCGGGACTCAAGTTTCTCATTCGTTCTATCACACAGTTTAGGGTACAACTACGGCGGATTGTTTTTCTCCTTATCTTAGTGCGCCATAAATATACATAATCAGCTAAAATGTGACCTACCTTCTTGGAAACACAGCAAGAAGTAGTGTTCTCGTTGCAATGGTGTATGATTTCCAATTCACTCTCTTGAATTGGTCTCGATGTATTAATGTCTTCCCACTTCCAATCGGCACCTGAAATCAGCATCGTCATCTTTATTTCTAACATGATTTGTTATACAATGCATTCACGTTAATAAAAAACTGTATTTTAAATAGGTATCATGACCAACAGACTTGCTTCTATATATCTTCAATAACAATGTACGGTTGTTCTGAAAGTAAACACAACATGTCGAAAATACAACGCACAAAATCCTACAATACTCCCATTAAATAACATTTGTTGCTTCAGAACTTGGTTGCCAGTTGTCATTCAACTTTTAATTTTTTTATTACCCTTTGTTACAACCTAACGGTTCACATCCCTCGGGTTCTTTGTAAAACAAACAAATACAAAAAGGTACATACCCATTCATTTTTCTCCGGTCCTTTATTCGGGGCCGTCTTTACAGCCACATTGTTGTACTTATTAGTGATGAGCACATTATCATCTGAACGATTGAATTCCTCATTCTCACTGTTTTCTTCCTCCATATCCCTAACATCTTCATCAACAGTCTGATTGTAAGGAGTTTGACTTCTATCTTCAGCTTTAACCGGGAGAGGTACATGTTCCCTTGGGGTTCGGTTGAGTACCGAAGATCCTGGCTGCTTTAAATCATTCAGCATTTTGAATAAAATCTTAAAAGTGTTATTTATGTCTATAAGTTCACGAACATCGATTGCCACATACTGATTGCTTGTACCGTTTTGAAGAGTATTCCTTCTTGTTGAATCTGCTAGAGATTTGTTGGTAGATATCTTTCTGCACAGATCTAGACTATCATTGTGAGCTCTTTTGCGGTTCATCATGGTTTTGATGTTCGGTTGCTGCATCATTTTTGTTGGTATCACTGGAGTTACCCTGTGCGAAGGTGTCATGATCTTTTTGTTACTAGTCCTTCTATTGGAATATTGACGTTTTGATTTTTCTAATTTGACTTTTTTGTTCTCTACCTGTAATTTGGAGAGTGTTTTTTTAAATTGTCACTATCTACCCTCGGAATCGAAATAGTAAAATGTACAGACATCAGCATATCAGGTACTACAATAGGGAAGTTGACAAAAAAAATCGAATTAGTCCGTCAAATAGATTTTCAAAAAAATATTGGACACTTGTTTTTTTCTTTTTTCATGTGAAAAAAAAATTAAGACGTTACAGTGCTTCGAAAACTCGTGTAACGTCACATTTCAGTACATTTTTACCGGTCAGTGACGTCCAAAGCCCCCACTCATGATTTTTCACACGTTTTATTTTCGTAAATTTTTATTAATTTGATAAAACAAAAAACACGTATCCAATATTTTTCGATAATCTAACAGACGGACTAATTAGATTTTTTTGGTGAAAACCCTATTGAAGGAACATTGTCGTGTGCTATGCGCTGTACCGCATTTACTGTAAGTAACATAACATCACGCCTGTAATACCCAAAGGGTTAGGCAGAGGTGTACCTAAAAGTGCACCCACATTTTGCTTGTTATGTATAAGTCCCATGTAATACGACGAGCCTATTGCCATCAACCGGGCGCAAATCCAGATTCATTCAAATTCCTGATGAAAAAACTTATAAACACATTGCCCGACCGGGGAACCAAACCGAGAACCTCATGCTCATCAGTCGCGCAAGCAACCACTTAATATATCGACCTCACTACATTCACTATTAAAACCTACCTCAACAGAATCTCCAGATTGTGCACCGCGGTCATCGCTGGGCACCCAAGATGACGCGCTTGAGGAGTAGTCTTCAGGCTCCTCATCATTCTTTATACTGGGACCTGCTTCCTCTTCCCTTTCTGGTTCCTTTAACATCGCTTCCAACATATCACGATCTCCTGTTCCGCAAAAAAAATATGAATGAAGGCTTATCTTGTACTTTGGCGACGTACTTACCAACTTATCCGTTTTCACTAAAGCTAAGTAGTACTTAGGTACTTAAAGGAATGCCTAATATTGAGTTGGAATTTCCATTCGGGACACTGAGCGTGCCAATTTTTATAATTTTCATTTAGATGTCGCCTAGTGTATCTACGTGAACCTATTTATCGAAATAAAACAAGTTATCAGGTAAAACGGGGTGAATAGAGACGCAGAGGTAAGTCGAGACAAATATTTCAAAAGGATTTGAACGATATGTTAATATTTCATATTATTATTATCAACAAGTAGGTACTCTATTATATTGACACTAATTATACTTAATTATTTAGAGGCCTTGTTGGCAACATATTATTATATACCATATCAATTCAAAGTCTCGATTCACCCCTGCGTTTCTGTTCACTCCCTTTTACTAGTCGACACACTTAGGTACCTATAAATAGTCTTTTATGTAACTTTTGTAACATCCCCAGCCCAAACTTGTTTTGTTTGTTACTAGCCGGTTTGGTAATCAAAGCTGTGCTTTCATGGTCGAAAGCTCCGTGAATACGTTGTATTACGAATTTGCAATTCTGTGTCATTGAATTTTTTTGCAAAGTTGCATTTAACTTGCGTGTAACTAAGGTTGGGTTTGGCATGCAACTTTGACAATATAATTTCTAAATTCCTCTGTATCTAATCTATCCCCTGTTTCTTCTTATAAGTAGGTATGAAGAAAATAAACTCGAATCGTAGGTACATCTCGGAAAAAAAAATACGCTCCATTTTTGCGAAGTCTATTCTCACTTTAAACTCTTGTTGGTATTTGATGAAACTAGAAAATTCTACTTAATTATTTCTAGAATAAATAAATCACGACATTCTTATTTACCTACATAAATAAATTCACAGAAATAAAAATAAAGATAATTTCAAACACAACAGCCTTACGATTTCACTATTACCTACTTTGTACAAACCGTTACGGATTACCTGCGCAGGCGCAAGGGTAGCAACAATACAAAATTCAATTACTCACGCGCGCGCGCAACCAACGTCGCCTTTTCCTGTTCCCCGCGCCTGTTCACCGTCATCTCATCGCCAGACCTAAGCTCCTTATTCAAGGGGCTCACCACCGACCTGATATACGTCACATCACGACCACCACTCTTCCACTCCACTAGCAACCAGTTACAATCACTCTGCCTTGAAGAAGACATCACGTCGCTCAAACATGCGAATACCTCGAACTGTGGTATATGACTAGATCGTTCAACACATTGCATCGGCCCCTCAGGTAAAAGTTTCATTGCAGCGCACCCTTACTGCAATTATTACTTCCCCCACCCTCTGAAATGAACAATGGTTTTCGCCAACGGCCCAGGGGCGGACAAAAAACGCATCCTTTTTTGCAATGTACTTCCTAGTAAGTTTCTAAGCGGAGATTTATATTTCTTTTGTATTCCAACCCCCAGTTGTCTTGCCGACAGACATAAAAGTTTGTAAAACAATTGACTGGCCTTTCTGTTCGTTATTTTGCGGGAAGGGCTAGTTTATGAAGTAGGTACCTATGTAAAAGTTATAAGTAGTATGGACAAGGACCTTGAATAATTCAATTCAGTTTTATTTTATTGATTTCTAATTGGTGGCTCAATAATAACTGGCGCTCGAATCGATCTTTAGGTTAAGCCGTGCCAGTACATACCGAGCTTCCTCCATGCCTCGCTGTTGGCCCGGCTGCATCTGATATAGACTTTTGGTAGTCGTTACAGGTAGTTAGTGGCCTGAAAGTCTGACAACCAGTGTCACCAAAGGGTATAAGGATATTGCCCAGTAGTACTAACTGGGTTGTGGAGGTCAGACAGGCAGTCACTCCATGTAAAATACTGGTATTTAGCTGCATCCGGTTAGACTGGAAACCGACCCCAACATAGTTGGGAAAAGGCTAGGCAGATGATGATTTCTAATTGGAGTAGTTTTCATCATTTGTCGGTGTTTTTCGTTTTACCTATTCAATAAAACCAAATAAAAATTCATATATTTTCGTTTCTTATCAACGGAAGTGAGTCAGTAGCAAAGATGATTAAAATAATTTCGGTAATCTTTTCCTGGTGACTCACAAACAATAAGTCCTTTCAGTTATTTTAACTTTGATTTTACATTACTTGCAAAATGCTGTGACCCTGTTCATTCTAAGCCCCACCTGTTGAGAAACATTACTGATGTCTCTGAGCATTGTGTTAATTAATATCCTCCAGCGATTCAGCCATGATGACTATATCATCGGTAAAAAAGGAAGGTGAGTGATATATTCGCCATTGATGTTGATGCCGAATCCGTCCCAGTCCAAGAGCTTGAAAAAATCCTCCAATGCGTTCGTGAACAGTCTCGGAGAAATAACGTCTCCCTGTCTCACGCCTCTGCAATTGGATTGGTTTTGTGCTCTCGTCCTGTAATCGGATCGACATAGTGGCGTTTCTATCCTTCACTTCAGCACTTTGATATACACATAGTCGATACGGCACCGCTGAAGAGACTGTAACACCGCCCAGGTTTCGATTGAATCGAAGGCTTTTTCATAGTCCACAAACGCTAGACATAATGGCCAATTATACTCCTCAGTCTTCTGTATAATCTGGCGGAGGGTATGGATGTGGTCTATGGTGCTAAAGCCTTTTCGGAAATCGGCATCGATATATCCTCATACATAGCCTCCACCTCATCGTCAGCCTAGGGTATGTCGAGGTCGGCGCATATACCTGTATGACCTTCAGCGAATACCGATCGGTGATTCTGAGAATAAGGTATGCTACCCTGCTCGACACACTAACGACTAACGACCTTTTTTACTACATTGTTAAAGAGGGACTTACGGACGAGAAACCCAACACCAACCTAGAATTTTTGGTTTCCTTCCCGGAAGGAGAGCATGTTGTCGGAATCCAGGATTATCGTGTCCTGACCCTCTCGTCTTATTTCGCAAGTGATGACTTATAGTAATGCACAGAGACATGGTCCTTAACTCCTGGCCTCTTAGAGAAGCTCAGAGTCACGCAACGAGCCATGGAGAGAGCTATGCTCGGAGTTTCTTTGTGTGACAAAATCCGAAATGAAGGTATCGCCGAAGAACCAGGGTCACCGACATAGCTCTCAGAATATGCAAGTTGAAGTAGCGATGGGCAGGCCACATCGCTCGAAAAACCGACAACCGATGGGGAAGAAAGGTTTTCGAGTGGCAACCACGAACCGGCGTTGACGACGACGTAGCGTTGGTAGGCCTCCCACCAGGTGGACCGACGACATTGTGAGAGTCGCTGTGACCCTTACTGCAGTTGAAATACGGTTGCTGACATTGCTGGCACTGACAACCATGTCAAAATCACTGTGATCTTTATTATCGTAATTATAATGGTGCTATTAGGTTGCTGCTATACCTTTTTCTCATGTATCGTAGGCGTTTACAAACATATAAACTCACATGCACAAACAACCAGACCTGGAACAGCTACCAATAGGTCATACCTACAAATAGTTGTTCCATGTGGGATTCGAACCCGCGATGCGCAGCGCCGTATCCAATCGCACAGCCACTGCGCCAACCATGTCGTGTAAATGAATGGAGCTTACTCAGAAAGAACAAAAAACTATCATTTCAATGACTAGAGTGGGTGTTTGGACCACAACGTCTACAATCCTACTAAGCAAAATCTGCCCACAATGTTCACCTCACTGACTGCAGGGTCAGAGGCTGCCACAGTATTATTATTATACTCTTTGGTCAGAGGTCTCTTCTATTAGAGAGTGATTGTCTAGTGCGGGTGCAGATGCCGCATTTTTTACCGGTATTTGTAAGAGCAGTAAGTGATGAAATAAATTACACAAAGTTACGCGAGTTTCGAACCCACGACTTGCAACTTGTAAGTAAGGCCATAAATACTGGGTCATGCAACTTATCACTGTTCTTTATCTCATCACAACCAGATAAAGTATTAATTGGAATGGAACCATTGACTTATATATTACTGCGTAGGGACTGGGCGGACCGCATATTAAAATGACGCCTCAAACTTGGTCCTAAAACGATCTTTCCTAAGCCGAAGTGAACTAGTCCACGATCGGCTCTCTTCGGGTGCGGTCGTAAATTGTATTAAGGGTCCTCTCTCGAAAAAGCTTAAAAACAGCGTGCAGATGAAGCGGTTTTTCACCGGCACTTACAGAGAAATTACATCTGAGAATTTTTTTTAGTAATCTACATAATATGACACGTAATTTGGTTTAGCCACAATTTTTGTATCGGTATCACATAATAAGAAAAAAAATCCACAAAATCACCTCCAAATCGTTGAATGGAACCATTTTACTCCTTCATTTTTTAACAAAATAATATAAAAAAAATATCTACTGCTTTGAAATACAAAGGAAAATAATTTGGTTTTGTTACTTTTTAAAAATATGTATTATTTTAATTATTATAAATGAAAAACGCGTCCGTTTAGAGTCCGTATCTACGACCGAGAGAGGTAGTTTGTATGCACAAGGTCATTGGCGTGAATACAAGCCTTAAAAGCTTTATTTATGTTCTTTATACCTCGAAAATACCACGCCGCTTATATAAGATCACGTTAACGAGCAGACTACACCGATTCTCTGTATGGCGAACGCGTCGAGCAAATGTTCGGACGACCATATCTTTAGTTTTTATATCAATGAATGGAACCTTAATTATGAAGTCTACGATATGTTACAGAATCACTAGCATGCCTACCTGCATGGTTAGGCGGGAATATTACCTAATAGGGGTCTTAAAAAACCTAACAGGTTCCTGAAATTATATGCTATGCCTATGGATGGATAGAAAGAGAGTGACTCATGATGTGACTTCTAATATAGGGTGTAAAACTACTCTTAACGCAAACGAATAGCACTTGTTCTCCCCACCACAGTGATAATTTTTTTTGTTCTAGACCATACCTGGGAACCTTCTAGTTACGGAGATAATGGGGGTCAAAGTTCCAAATTTTTCACAGCTGTGTCTGTATAAAATACTAGTTTTTCAGGTTATAACTTTACTCAAATTACCTACCTCCATGAATCCATGATCCGTTTACTATTCAAAGCATCCACTAGCACAATGTTTTAACAGTGCTACATTGAGTTTTACCGTAAAATGTGATTTTTGACCCAAAAAATAAAGGTTTTTCGCAGCAAAAATGTTTACGTAGGGCTACTTAGTTTGATGTACAGAATGCTTGGTTGACGGCTGTGTTGATTTACACCCTGTATAGAACTATAGACGTAGGTATTAAAGAAGACGTGCTGTGCCGATCCCAAATAACATACTTACATAATCTTAGAATTTTATTAATTGTTATGATAAAAAAAAAATCTTGGGTTTCTAAACAGAAGACATACTGGATATATAAATGTACTCTTTGCTCCTATCTCTGCTGGGGACCACTGCCACTGGAGACCATAAATATACTCTGGAGACCTTGGTGGCGATACAGCAGTTGAGTTTGACACTGACAAGTTATATGTCAAATTCGCATAGACTGTCATTGTCACTCACAATGCCACAATTATAGGTTAATTAAGTTATGATTTTAGTATACAAAATACGATTGAGGTCAGCTTTTTGCAATATCTAAATATTATTAATAATAAAAATGAGTGAGGCTAAAGCAGCTACTACTCTACAAAAGAAGAAAAATACCATCAGTAAGGGCAAACTAAAGAGAACTATAAAAAACGTTTTATGTCGACCTGATCCAGTGTTTTGGTAAGCTTGGGCTAAGCTTAAGCTTGAAATCAATATTTAATTCAGTTTATTACTACACACCACACCTAAACCATGATATAAATAAAGTGGAGATATATTACAGGCCGGAGATTACAGAAGACGAGGAAAAGAGGTTAGAATCAGCTTTGAAAAAACACAAAATCATTATTCCCGAGTTCAAGAAACCACATTGGGATGATCTGAAAGATATCGCTAAGGAAGAACGTCCAAAACCGTCTAAGTTAAGGTAAGACCCCATTTGTAATGTAATTAATTAATCTTAGGTTTCAATAAATAAATACTTTTGATAAACCTAGCTTTTTCCCATGGAGATGGGCAAAAAGTATAGAACGCCAGTTACTACGAGCGTTACATACTCTTTTGAATCATCCGAATTCACACATATGGTTGTATGTGCACTTGTACAAACTTTTGATATCCTCATTCATATAATGTTTGATTATTTTATTTCCAGAAAAGTGGATGGACTTCTACTTGGTTTAAAAGAATGTACTGAAGCCGTACAAAATGGAGAATGTTCCGCAATCATTATTGAGGCTAAGGTTAACCCAAGACTCATAGTTCAACCTATCATAGAAATGTGCACAGCTAAAGACATACATGTACTCTGTTTGAGTCACCTAAGAAAAGTATCTGCAGTTAATTTTGGCATTGCAACTAGTTGTTTAGGAATAAAATGTAACAATCTTCTAGATATCAAGAAAGAAATAGTTGATATAGCGAAGAATCATCCTAAACCAAAACAAAACAATCAACAGAAAAATACAACAAATGACAGAGTAGTAGAAAAAATGAATGTCGACGAAAATGAGGACACAAAAGAAGGAGAAAAACTTAGTGATGTACCCACTTTTGAATTCTTATATAGAACTAATAAGAAAAGTAGAGTGTTTGTGCCAACCGCTCCAGAAATAGTTTTAAAACCAGTAAGAACATTCACAGGCCAAGACTTCATAGAATTTTCTGACAAACCTGACCTTAAGAACAGCAAAGAATTCATGAGAATGTTAGTGAAGAAGTTTTCCAATAATCCAGACAGAGTTAAAAAGAGAAAAAATAAATAAACATGGTTTCTACTGACAAAGATGCTTTATTTCAAAAATATTATCATTACTATAATGTCACAATAGACATAATATTGTGTTAAACATTCCACAGGGAATGAGTGAGTAATTATAAATGTCTGGGACGGCTAACTGGAGCTATCCCGTTACATTTGTTATTACTTCTATCCAAATCTTACCTTTCAACCTTTTCACTGCCAGTTATTTTATTACAGGAAATTCATTGATACATCATAATATAAATTAAATAGAGTTTGTTATGCCATAAAACATTGCCAAAATCACCATGGCAGTAAAAAGGTTGTTCTGACAAAACTTGTTTAACTAATTATACTAATAATGTCATGTCATACTTCATAAAATGAATCTATACAAATATAACAACTATCATTGTATGAAGTATCGCATGACAGTAGGTAGATATATGTATCTTACATTTTCAATTTATGCATTGCATTTAAGTTTTAAACAGTTCAATTTAATAAAAATCAAACAACAGATTGGTTCAATGTTACACCTACAATAATGACTAAATAAGTCAATTATAGCTGGCCATTGCTTACATCTAAACATACTTAGTAAACCAAGAAAAATAATAACATGAAAAGTTTTTTGATGTTCCCTCAAATAGTCAATAAATGAATGTAGCCATAACCATGGTGCAATATATTCTACAAAACATTCATACAAAAAACAAATCATGGTAATACACGCTTTTATTTAAATATAAAGTCAACTTTAACAAGTTACTTTTTGTAATTAAATACCATAACTTTACTATATTAGTATAAAAATAATAATTGGTACATGGTACCAATAATGATTTATATGATCACATATTTAGCTATTTATATTAATAATTAATTGTCTTAACTTCATGTCACTACATGTAATAATTTTACATTCACGCAAAAAGTAAATATTGTGAAATTATTCACTGGAAGATACAGGAATGAACATAAGAAAGCAAACATTGCCATACTAGTCAAGCAACAAGTCATAATTAACTGTACACCTGAAATAATGTTTTTGTACATTCTAGAAACTATTTAATATTTATTAAATATCAGCATACGCTTCTCAGAAGCATATGACAGAAATCGTAGAATATGTACAACATATAAATGCCTATATATCAGTGATACGTGCGAGCGTCGCGCTCACTCGTCGAGCGCGCGCGGGCCTGCTACACGGCGTTCCGTAAACATTTCTGCAACCAACCATCGCCTAGCTGGAATCTGTGCCGAATCTACCATCATCAGAGCTAGCGGGGATCTACTGGTCCGGTTTTTTACCAAAAGCCGGCAGTGAGACGCGGACTCGCTCCCGGCCGCTCAGTGCGGCACGCGCGCCTCGCTGGGCCGGTAGCGCGCCAAGATGATGGCGCACATCTTCTGCGCGTCCGTCTCCTCCGGGTGCGCCGCCATGGCCTCCGCCACCTGCGTCTCCGGGAATATACCCGCCAGGTGGTAGTGCATGCGGCGACGTGCGTCCCAGTGCTGCAGCGCGCCGTCTGACGCGCACGGCGACATTTGTGGCGCTAGCAGTGCCGCCGCGCCCGCCGCACCTCCCACGTTCCCCGCGCTGGGTGCGCTAGCCACGCGCGCCGCCAGCGAGTGCGCGTGCTGCTGCAGGCGCGGGTCGCACGTCGGGTTCAGCGTCAGCTGGCGCGCCAGCTTGCGGTGCGTGTTGACGGGCGGCGGCGGGCAGATCGGAAGTATCACCTGCGGCAGCGGGTGTTGCGGGCGCGACGGGCCGGCCACCTGCGCGCGGTCGAAGAGCGTGGCGAGCGTGGGGTCGGCCAGACGCGGCGCGGCGGACTGCGCACGCGCCAGCTGACGCTTGAGGTCGGCGGGTCGGCCGCCGGGCGGTAAGCTGACGGTGTGCAGGTGCGCGCGGCGCTGTGTGGTGGCGGCGGCGCGCTCCGACAGCTTCTCCGCAACGGACAGGTGCGAGCGACCGGCGCGCTCGGGGTGGTGGAACTTGCACTTGTTGCCGTACGTGCACTTGCGGCCGTACGGGCACGCGGGTGGCGGCTCCGCGCGGGATGGCGGCGCGCGCAGGAAGGCGTCCAGCGTAGGGCCGGCGCGACCGAGCGGGTCGTCGGGCGGCATGAATCGGTCGTTCACGAACGAGAACATGAGCAGTCGCTCCTCGACTACTTTCCGGAAGTCGGGGTTCTCGACAGCAAGGTCACGATAGTTGTCATTGGACACAACGATGCCGTCAGTCTCGGCGGCGAGGCGCAGGATGTACCGGTCGTCGTAGCACACGAGACGCTTGCCGCCCAGCAGACGGCTGGGTGTGTACACGAGCACGCGGTCGCGCTCGAGCCGGTCCAGCACGTCGCGGTCCACGATGGGATTCTGCGGGCGCGACGCCTCCTTGCGCCACTTGGGCACGAAGGCGGTGATATCGCTGTGTCCGCGCGCACGGAACCAGTCCACGCAGATCTCGATGCCGCGACATGAGAACACCTCCTTGTTGCCATGGCTGAGGATAAAAGAGAGAGCATTAGGTATAAAGTGCGCCACGACGTCTTGAACTTATATAATTAGGTTAGAAGTATACAATTGGTAATAACAACACAGTATCGTTAAGATAAGATTGTGACAATACGAGTTATCAACCGGAACTCTCGGAGTGATTGATATCTAGGAACTCGTACGACGTTGAACGTGAATTGTTTATCTTTGACTTATTATGATAATAAACAAAACATTTATTTGATTGCTGAAATAAAACTTCATTTAGTTCCCAGCATATTTCTAAGCTCTTTTTAGAAATCAAACTAAGATTCTGGCAGTTCAATTTGCTGGTAGTATTGATTGTTGAGGAATATATAAATTCGCAATCTCCTGCCAAATAGCTGCCAAAAGTAGGTAAATCTACCTATATAAAACTTTACTAAGGTAAAGGTAAAATTTTAGAAAAAAAACTTGTGCAGGCCTACGTCTAGTCAAAAAGGGCTCAAGCTAGGTTAATCAGTAACATACCTCATAGCGACATTGCTGCCATCTATAACGATGGGCCGTAGCGGCGCACGGTCCGGCGGCGGGTCGGGCTCAGCCGGGGGAGCAGGAGACAACGCTCGCGGTGGTTGCTTAGAAGCCAACTTGATCAGCTCAGCCAACAACTCGTTGGACGGAGGGTCAGGACCCAGCCGCTGGATAGCTGTCCGCGCCAACCGCTCCGAGTAACCCAACTTTAGGGCAAACTCGATCTTCGCCTACAACAACAAAAAGTGGGATAAGTTACAGTAAACACCACGATGGACTATGGAGTAAAGCAGGAAACTCGTGTTAAAAAGAATGACACTTCAAACTTCCTTCTCGTAGAAACAAAGAAAAAAGATGATACCCGATTGCAAACCAGGAACTCCATTTAATCTTTGACTAACACGCAGACTGACAAACGCAGAACGTCCCTGTTGATGAAGCTCCCTGACCAATCTCTATAAAGATTTCTTGCAAATGTCCTTTTAGCCTCTAGATCGCAATCATGACACAATAAGGCTATTGTGCCTCGAGCAGATCCACTCAGAGAGACACAGGAAACAGTTGTTAGCTGTTAGGCACTTTGTATTGTCAAATACCCATTGCAACTGCGCAGGCATGCGGTGCCTGTAAATGAATTGCGCAGTAGAACGGTGGAGGAACACATCGTGAGGATACTGGGATGTCCTAGAACCAATGAGTAGAAGATGTGTGAGATCCACCAACCCATAGTGAATTACGGTCAACTCCCTCTTACTGAGAGGCGATCTGTTAACGTGGGTTCATGCAGAAGAAACATTACAGGCTTAGGCTATGCTCAGTCCCGTCGGGGCTGCCGGTTGTTCGCAAGAGATACCGCGGCCTCGACATAAAGGGCTAAGAAGGAACATGGGTGGTTTTTAGTCAGTAGAAGTCTGACACTCCCTTTCGCTCTGCCCAAGAGTGGGAGGGGTTATTTGATGATTTTCCACCCGCCAAAAAAAAAAAAAGATGCTCAGTAGAGATCTTACCTGGTTGGGTTGTGGTGGTGTAAGAGTGACATATTCAGCGAACTCTGCGGCAAGAGTATCGGAGGGAGTCCTCGAGGCCGCGCGATGCGCACTCTCGTCTTCGCACTCCGAGTCATAGCTGGAATCTTCTCCTCTCTCGCCAGCCCATCCCACTGATGACTCCACATATTTCTGAAACAATAACGACAATTTTAACATTGATACTAAGTTTTTTTTAGCTCAAACAAAAAACGAGGAATGATGAAGTCTGTGCCTGTTGATCGTTTTTTCAATGAATGGTCCTTTGTACCGTCAAAGTATATATTTAGAATCTATTGTAATTTTTGGCTTTATAATTTTATGGTATTCGTTAAAATCACTTGATTAGATAGACTAAAGTTCAACTCCAACATCATATTAGCTGATAGATTCTAAACTGTCAGCATGAAACCTTTGAACATAGATTACAAACGATTTGAATTATCTATCTTTTCACATAATTATGATTATGACTATGACTTGCATTAATGCCGGATGTGACGAGAATGCAGTTAGAATTTTCTAAGATTAGCTTTGCAAGGCGAGCAGTTAGCTTTAAGCGGATCTAATCCATTAATCTCCGCAGATATGACGATCTTTTTTATTACAGCATCTTAAAAATAGCTCAGTGAGTCGCCTTATTTGTAATTTCAATAACCCTGCGTGATATCGATGTCTAAGAAAATCCAACAATGTAAAGTGAGCATGTGAGTGATGATTATCGATCAATAAGCAAATTTGATATTACGGCGACCGACACCGGCTCAGCACAGGGTCACGAGGGCGACGAAGCGGATCTACAGATGATCATTGACCTTTAGCGTGTGCGCAACTGACGGCCGTACCGGTTGGAATACATTATTCTTGGATTGACAAAAATATTTCTGAATTAAAAACTCAAAAATAACTCACCGTCATCTACTATCGCGCACTGGACACGCTTACAGTTAGAAAATTTACTTAATAGTGTACAAAATAGCGGTTAGTCATACCCGCAAGATCCGCCTCGAGACCTAGTTGGCTGAGAAACTAAAATACAAATCTAAATTTTGGTTTGATGTAGGTGGGTAAAATAACAAACAGGATATGAAGGTAATTGCTTTATTATTATCTGTGATCATTACTTTTACTAAGAACGATAACCGTTAATTAATCGCACCAGTCTTGCTGACGCTCGAAATATTTCCAAAAATGATAGTGATAAAAATCAATCAAGGATTGTAAATATTGAGGTAGCTATAGATAATAGCAAAAACAAGCAAATTTCCCAGAACGTCATTCTAAAACACCTACAACATGGACAACACAAAACTAATAATGGAAACGCGCCTCAGAATTTTGTAGTGCACGTCAACCGGCAAGTTCCTGTTAGAAAATCGGTGGCTAAACGTATAGTCGTGTAAGACCAAGACGATAAAGTTTAGTAGGTCTCGGGAACCTACATCCGGGCTGGGCACAGTACGGAAGCGCCCCGCCTACAGCGCGAAGCCGGATGCGACTTTCTAAAAAAATCGAGCCAAGTTACAGTTGGCGGTTAGAGAACGATATTGAACTATGTTGATTATGATGAGGCGAATGTTTTGGACAATTGTTGGTGTATCTTCATTTATTTCGTTGGCTAGGCTATTATTTTAATAAGCACTCTGCTTTCATTGTATCTGCAGCATCAGCTCCTTTTATATCGAAACACAAGACCTATGGTCTTGGTATTACATTTTTTTCAATTCGAACTCGACCAAAAATTCAGTTTTGTCTGTTTTCCCATTCTCATGATATCTCAGGTCATTACAATAGTAAAGCTGGTGCTATAAAGTTCAAATTGGACAACAAGAATTAGGTCGTCAGTTTTACCAATGCACCGTCCTTCGTCAATGAATAAGTTCAATGTGTCTATGATATAATAAATGTCCTAAATGCTTCCTACGATAGCGCGTGTTACGTCAATGGATCGTACGATGTACGTGTTTGGGGTCATAATGATTATTGTGTATCTCATTTAACAAACAAGTTATTAATAAAGTGATATCTACTTAAATCTTTTTACGCACTATGCTATCTTGGACTGAATATGCATGAATACTCGAAATTAACCTAAAAGGAGCTTGAAAGGACTTTTAAGGATCGATAAGATCTCGGAAATTAAAAAAGGTTTTATGTTGTTAGAGACACCAAAAAGACGTCTGAGTAATTTCCTCGTAACAGTAGCAGCAATTTTAGAAATAACAAAAAACCCATCGGATTATCCCGCCGCGCGCCGCGTTCGCCACGCTCGTTTACGTTGGACGAACTATTTGTTTACGTTTTTTCAGATTCAACTTTTAGAATCTGGAAGGTAACACGCTAGACTTCTAACAAAACACCAGCGATAATATAATAAATAATAAACAATCCATAATATAATAAACAAATAACAACTGCGCTAAAAGAAAAAAATCTTCGCGACCCACTTAAGCCATGGAGGTCGTGCAAATCAACCGAATCATTCAATTCATTAGTGTTCTTTTAGATTTGTAGATAACTAGTTAATTGATTTAGAAGGCCTTATTGCATTAGATCACTGCACGCGTTGAAAGAATTTCCGCTTTTGGTTCATTTGTAACAGTACCTACATCAAGACTCCAAGCTTAGAAGAAAATTTAACTATGCTAATTTCTTGAATTCTTGATTCAAGACAGGACCAGAGCGAGTGTGCAGTAATAGACCCCAACCAAGTCATGACGTAATCGTTTACTCGTGATTGCGACTTTTTTCCAATTAGCATTCGCATAGCTGTTACATTTTCTCACAGGCTTTACTTTTGGTTTGTTACGTCACTTGTCTATCTGCTTGTGGCCTCGTTCACAATCCATTTGTTTTCGCTCCTTACCTGTCTATATCGACTTGTTATGATTACTTATTTGTTTTTCGGACCTTGTAATGTTGCAATTCGAACTTTGTTCGCAAAACTTAACTCTTCCTATACATTGACGTCCTAAGAGTGATTCCATTGATAGTATTGACGTCAGTTTAAGACCGTTTATCTCGTTTAGACGCAATTCAAGGAGCTACTAATTACGTAGGAAGGTCTTTATATCGTAAATTTGCAAAGGTTATCGTACTGAGCAAGATTAGAAATTCAGATGCTATTGAAATTTGTTTACGATATTTTAACGGCAACTATCTTTCTACTGATTAGCTTTCGGTATCACTAATAGACTTGTATGCTACTGGCACTGATTGACAGAAAACCGCAATTAGATAGCCAGCTCATGGTACTAAGAAATTTTGTTTATTACGAAGTCTGTGGTTTGGATTTCCAAAATAATCCCTGACGACGAATAACCTGCTGATTCGTATTCCTAGGAAATGAACGCTATGTTAATTTACATGAAGGCATTTCTGTACGCCGATAAGTAAAGTCTGGGTGAGTGAGTACAATTAGTTCCGTTTGTAGAGGAGAAATTCTATCGTTGGTTTGTTGAAGAGATAACAACGGCCAATAGGGTGGGAGCATTCGGGCGACGTCGGCGCACGCCACCTCGTGCGATGTGGCGTCAGCGACGAACAGGATGCGGGCACGCGACATACTTTATACAACATATACACACACACGCGTACCACACAAACTGCACTCGACTCAAACATTCGGTTGCCATAACAAAAGTATTGTCTCTCTTTCTACTAAGCGAGAAGCGATCATGTACCTACGTACCTACGTGAGGTACAAAAGTCAATATTCAGTCTTGATTATTACTTTTCTGATAAATTATTTAATACATAGTTGTCTATAAAACAAACTGTCATAGGTAGCCAGTTGTTTTTATAAGGTTCTTAATTGATATTCACGAGCTTGCAATTAATTCGTGACGTAGTTTGATGTTGTGACTTGTGCTCACAACAATAATGACAAGATTAGATGAAAACGGAATATGACGTCAGTAGATCTTATCAGATTTAAAGACCCAGTAACCAATAATTAATCAAATGCTTAACAAAAACATGGACAAGGATATTTGTGGGAAATCAAACATGAAGATCTCAATTTAAGAACTGGGTACTTATACCAAAAGTCTACTTTGCCGCCGGCAAAATATCTAGACGACAGTTTTTTGGATATAGTTATTTGCCAGTAACAGTTTGGCGAAGGCTGTTGATGAATCTTACATTATTTTAATGAAAACCTCCTCCGCGATTACGATCATTCGGAATTTGAAGTAGTGGTGGAGCAAGGCAAGTTCTCGTTATAATTTTCAAGCTTTAAAATTCCGACCATAACAACATTCTAGAGGTCCACTAATCTAAATAAAATGTAGTCAGCCTGTCTACACATAGAACAGACACTTAGAAGGGGAGTGATGAGGTGGTTGCAGTCGATTTGACGACTGTAGGCCGCAGTTAGCGACATTATTCCACAAACGTCATCAAGTATTAATAGAAAATGCGCACGTAAAAGCCGTAATCCAGTTAATAATAACTTCCTTGAGAAAGAGGATGCTAATAATTATCTGACTTGAGGACCTGATAATATGTCAAAAGGCAAATAAACATAGCTATATTAATTTGATAATAAAAATGGTAGGCAATTCATAAATCACAAACAACGTTAAACACATATTGATCAATATTTCACAGGATATTTTAATAAGCCTTCTAATGTCGTGGTTAAAAACCAATCTGACCACAAATTAGCATTATGATACGTCACATTTATTTAAATAAATTCGTTGGATGTCGACCGAGTTCGTTTTTATATGTTTTCGGGCACTTTGTCAAGTTTGTCATCCTCGTCAGAAACCGCAAGTGGGCCCCTATCGTTTCACTCGCTCGCTCAGTCAGCTTACCTATTGACAATCATTACATCAGAGCATAATCATACCGGATACTAATATACGTTTCAAGAAACATTAGAAGGTTGCTTGTGCCACGCCACTCTTTATTATCAGCCAAATCATTTGTTTGACTTTGGCAAGGAACCGTATTTTAAGTTTGTAAAATAATATCGTAAAATATTTTTATGGTCTTTGGACCCTTTTTATTCTAATTCATTATCATCAATGCAAGCTGGCTGTATATCTAATAAGGTTATAACTATCTTAGGGTTTCCCTATTTCCCACGTGTCTTGGCTTTTAATTCCCAAGAAAAATCTCTAACATTGTATTAAAATAAAATGAAAGTGACGTCTTTTGTATTCAGTTTGTTTACTTGCGAAACATCCGTGAGTGTTTAACGTAACCTTCGCGTGTAGTAGATATCTATGGAAAGCTAACAGAAACGAAAACAGATCAAAGATATCCTGAAAGTGTCGATGCTCTAGCCAGTGTCGATAAATGATATTCAACAGACAAATACTTAAAAAATTCCGATTAGAACAAAAACAGCAGCAAAAAACTTCAATGGAGTTAGGTCAAGCATTGCCGAAATTCTCAGAAACGTCCTCACACTTATACAATTCAAATCCGTGATCAGATGTCGTAGATAACGAAAGAATATAAATCACCAGTGCTCTCGGAGGCGAAGTGAAAGTTTGCCATGATATCCGAGCAGTGCCGGACCTGCGACACTTCGTACAGACGACGACAGATGAAGAAATGCACATTAATAAAGTATTGAGTATTAATTAAACATTGCTTTCACAAACTGCTACAAAAACAACAACATTGCAACGTGATGCTGCATAGCGTCTGATGACGGACGACCACTATCACATCCATACAAACGCGATGGCATGCTACCCGCACTAATTACGTTCACTGCAATAGTTCCATCTTGCTAATGTGCATCATCAACGAAACATTTTCATTTTCTCGCAACAAGCACTGACGTACAATCCACAAAAAACTCGTAATTCTCACTCACCCACAAGCACAACAAATCATCTCAAAAAGTGATCCTAGTGATTTCGTCTATGTTTGAGCACTGTATACAATAATTAGCATACCTAAATGACGTTAACGAACCGGCTCTACTTCCGGGATCGTTATATCGGCCGATCGTGAATGAACATCATTACAATGCGATGTACGCAAAGTCGCGGCTCACTGTGAAACTCGCGAGGAAACAAGATCCGTAAACGCAGGACAAGCCTGATGCGCTAGCCGGGTGCAACAGGTGTCCTAACGGAGGATATGAGAGTCGCGCTCACCTGGGAGTTCTCGATCGCGTACATAATATTGTATTAATGCGTACGCGCGTCGCATGGCATCACGCGCGTGTGCGAGCGCGGCGTGCTTCGCGGCAAGACTATTGACTAGCGTATCATGTGGCGCAAGCGCATGCACACCTCCACGCACGAGCCCGCTGAGTGAAGGGGAAGCGGGGCACCGCGAGATCCGGGTTGTGCGCCCACTGCACCCGGCGGGCGGCCCCCAAACAAACCGCGCACCGCTGACCTCTGCCACTACCAACCAATATGGTTTTGGATTTGTCGCATCCATACGCGACACTGTGACGAATTTTACCCGGAAATAAAATGACCTGAGCTTTCTAACACCACTTTTGTCAACGAAATGTTATACAATCTACAGAAATATTCATAACTATTGCTTTAGGAGTAAATCTGAGAATCAACGGAATTCGGTTTACACTTGCCAGATGACCGATAGTCTACCTAAAGAGCTCTTCTTAGATGGGACAATATGCTTTAGTTTGGAATCCAAACTAAAGCATATTGTCCCATCCAAACTTTGGATTAAAATCCTAAAAGATTTAAGATAGGATTTTTTCTTTTATTAAATTGGTAATGAGGGAGATAACTCATAAATATTTTTGAACAATCCTTTTCCCTCCCTTTTCCTTAATTTAAATTTTAAACAGGTATTGCAAGACAAAATCAAGATAGTTTTACTATTTTATGTAAGTAATATTAGGGAGAAGTGTTCTTCTAGTTTTACTTGTTAGTAAAGCTTCGAATGCTCACAGTCAGTGTCAAAGGCCTTATTCTGCAGGTCCACACATAAATGTAAAGGATCTGGATTGACGGCAAATTAAAGATTTTTTACTAATACATGTATGTAAGCATATGCAGTATTGGTCGTCCGGCGGCGAGATAGGCAGACGACATAGTTACCAAAGGTGGAAAAACTTGGATGAAGCTGGCACAGGACCCCGGAGAATGGCACAAGAACAGAGAGGTCTCCCAGAAGTGGGCGAATTCAGACTGTGGATAATGATGATGATATGCAATGTAAGGAAGAAAACAATCTTTTTTACGTGCGGAAATCCTCACGGATATCCTCCACAGTGCGGTCAGACTACTATTGACTAAAACACGGTGTTCCTCCTCGTTACATTCTCCACAATCACCCTAGTAGTGACGGTTTGCTTGTAACAAACCCGGTCTCAGATAAAGGGAAGGAGTGAGATGACCATTGCCCTGTCACGCGACGCCAACTCGGGAGCGAAACAACCCAACCTCAACACGTTCTTTGAAACTCAGCCTGTTGTAATTTGGTAGTTAGGGTACTCAGAATGTCACCCGATATTGTGGGGTCTTGTATGGGAGTATTTGGATGGTGACATTCATTACAGTCTTGATGATGCTGCCATACTTGTAGCACTAACAGCAAGTTGCATTTCGGAGGAGCAATGGGCAAAAAACCACTGAGTGGATACCAAAAAGCAGCAAAAGACAAAGCGGCAGGCCCAGATGAAGATGGCGGGATGACCTGGACTCTTTCTCAAAAGATTGGCCTACAATCGCATTTGAAATAATTAGAATGTGAAAAGTGGAAAGAGGGAAGGGAGGCCTTTACCCTGCAGTGAGACAATTTAGGCTTCACTACATAATATAAAACAAAGTCGCTTTCTCTGTCCCTATATCCCTATGTATGCTTAAATCTTTAAAACTACGCAACGGATTTTGATGCGGTTTTTTTTAATAGATAGAGTCATTCAAGAGTTGTGAGTGAGTTTTAGTATATAATTTGACCGACATCCACGCGGGCGAAGATGCGGGCATCAGCTAGTATAACAATAAAAGCAAGATATTCGAGCAGCAAACTCTTGGCCACGTAAATAAATAATATTATAGATAGTATTTTTTAAGACTGAATGTTTTGAGCTTGCTCTTGCATTGTACTTAGCTGCCTTGACCTACCCCAGTAAAATGTATTAAATAAAGATAGGCGATATCTGACTGCTGACGTGATTGGACCATGAGCATTAGGCACCGGATGATACTGGTAGTGTTGAGTGTTTTCTTGGGAATTACGAAATTACGACAAACCTGTAAAGATTGCATCAATGAAAGCATTTGCTGCATGCGTTTGGGGTGCCTAAACATTAATTAAAAGACTACAATTTGTTATGTAAATTGGTTTTTCCAAAGACTTTGCCACGCGGCTTAGGCTTTCGGTTGTAGTATTTTTTAAATATTTCCCGTATGAGGTTGGTGTTTCCTACTATACGACTATTCTGAGAAGAAATACCTAAACAAACGCAAAGGTTCTCTTATATATTCCAGGCATGATCTGGTTCAAATAGAGCCAAAATCTTTGAGCACTTAATAATGCGATTTCTTCTTTTCTCTAATGGATTGAGAATTCCGAATATATATACGTCGTAATGTTTAATATGTATTTCTGTACTCCCCCAAATTCTATTGTTAAGCAGTTGTGGTGCAAGACAACAGGGCCCCGAGTCTGCTATTCAATAGTGTACAACACCAAACTTGTCAAAATCAACAATTATGAGATCACTGATAGACCATTCTGACACTATTGAATAGCAGACTCGGGGCCCAGCTCGTTGCAAGAATTCCATGGGTAATTGTTGATTTTGACAACACCAAACTTGTCAAAATCAACAATTATGAGATCACTGATAGACCATTCTGACACTATTGAATAGCAGACTCGGGGCCCTGTTCCTCTGTTAAGTTCAGAAGGCACACAACGTCAAAGTTACGTTCACAGACAGTGAACGTACGGGTTCTGTTTCCACGGTGAATGAAAGCCTTTAGATGTGTGTAGGTGTGTACTGCGTATGTTAGGAAGAGCACAACAAAACAACCTTACATTGATTTGTGGATTTGAGTAAAGCCTTTGAGACTGTGAGAAGAATTCTGAGGTTGATGTACAACACAGCTACAAGCTGGCCAAATGATTCTCCCAAAAAATAGTACCTTTGGAACTTTGGGTGATCCATATGCCGATCAAAGAAAAACAATAGCGAAACGATGCCTATACATATTTTACACATTCATTACAAAATCTGGGTTTTGTCGTCAAGAACAAAACCCAGATTTTGTAATGAATGTATAAAATATGTATAGGCATCGTTTACTGCCTTAACCTACCACAATAGAACATCTTATACATAGATATATACGATATCTGGCGTAATTGGAACATGCGCACTGGGATAAATAAAATGCGTCGCAGAAATTTCCCGAACGGTTCTCTCAAAAATGGTACTGCTTTTTTAACTTGGGTCATCCATGTAAGCATTGATGATGCTGCTATATTTGGAAAACTAAAAATCAAAAGCAACATCAAACTTATGACGACAAAGGCCTGTATTTTTTGAGAATGTGTAAAATATGTGGCATCTGACATCGTTTACTTAGCTGCCCTTAACCTACCACAATAAGACATAATACAGATATAGGTATTACGATATCTGACGTGGTTGGGAGCATGCGCACAGGGGTAAAATGCGCCGTAGAAATTTCCCGAACGACCCAAACACGACGAGATTGGTTTAGTCAAGAGGTAACCCACATATTTAGATGTCCGTTGGTCCTCTTTTCCTTAAGATTACGCCATAGATTGCAAACACTTGGCTAGCATGTCGTGTCGTGAATTGACTCACGTCATCTGACCTTGCGAAAGCTGACAGTCCCGAAAAACGACGTCTAAACAACATTCTAGTAAACAACTGTTAGGGCTTCTTGCAGATCAGACTTCAAGCAGAGAACTGGCTTCGACTGAATTCTTTTAAAATAAATAATGGCCACATCATTTATGCCTCAACCCTTATTGCCACGCTTGACGCTTGATATATCTTACTGTGCTCATAAAAAGGCCAACAAGTTTATCCTCATCAGTTTCTTGCTGGGTAAGATAGCATAGGTGGTATTTTTGAATCAAAACCAAGGCCCTTTTCAAAAAAAATGCAGGTATTAACGCGACGACTACGAATATTGGTATTAAAAAAATATTAGACTGGGTACCATTTATAATGGGTTGGCGACTAATAAGGAGTATCATAATAAGTAAAAGTGAGCATACAAATAAATCAGTTATTGGCTCTGTTTTAATTTAAACTGGCATCAAGTTTTTCTTTTGGCAACTATCTAAGCGGAAACTTGATGATGGATAAAAATTGAAAATGGGCATTCATAAATAATACAAATCAGATTCTATTTATAATTGTTTATATAAAAAATAAATATAAACCAGTTATTATTTTACATTATTGTGAGACTTCTAAAAGCTTTAAATAAACTCGAAAATGACATGCGGATAAAATATTTTGTGGCTGCTTTTTCTACCGACTTCCTAAAAGGAAACTCTGCTTCTCGACTCGATTCGACTATAAGTTTTTTTTTGTATGTTTGTTACGTCATAAACTCATAACTTCATCATTTTTGGACCGATTTTAAAAATTATTGGGATGGTGGAATCTCAGGGATACGAGGGCAACGCACAAATTGTATAGGCACGTATTACGTATTTTTTTAAAGCTATTTAAGTATTCGCATCTGGTAGTCATCACCTCATGTTGATGAACTATATGATAGATGGTATTAACTCCTTAATGGTTAGGCTTTGAAGGATAATTCATAATATAGAATAAGTGGGTATTATAAAAACGGGGAGGAGGTATCAAATGGGTGTAATGCAAGTCTCACGTGAATATCACGGGGGTTACACAGGGGGGTACATTTTCGGCATTTTTTTGCCTAGGGCGCACCGTTTTCGAGATATTTCAATATATTTTTTTTTTGTACATAAATGTTTAATGCCCATAACTCAGAAACAGTGCATCGTAGGGACATACTTCTCAGAACGTAAATGGTTTCTATGGCCAGAGTTAACCCGATACTACAATAAAACTGGAAATAAAAAAAAATGTTGGTTTTAGTCGCCAAGTTATTATTTTAGTCGCCGAGTCATTATTTATAGCACCTCGCCTTATATTTCTGCTGACTTGTTCAGTTTATTTGCTAGCTTAACGCAGCTGCCAGTTTTTAGTTTTTATAAAACCCTTATTTTTGAAGCTTATTTAATATAATAGTCGCGAAAATATTTAATCGCTGCCAAGTAATTTTATTAGTTGCAAACACACACTGCCGCACTCAGAGAGTTTTAATGATTACTTAGGCTATCACTTAGTAAAGGTTTGGACAGTTTTTTCGTACAAAAATATGTCAAATCTCTACTAAGTGACGGCTTAAGTAATCATTAAATATCTCTGAGTACCGCAGTTAGTCGCCTTTTAAGATATTAGTCGCCTCGAAAATTATAAGCCAAAAAAGCAGTTTTCTTTGGTCCCCAATATCAATCTAATAGTGCAATGAATACTCTATGATTTCTTCCCCTTTTTATTTATTTTTGTCTGTGTTTCTGATTTCCACTATGTTGTATTGACACTGTTTTTTTAAACAGTTTTATTTTAAGTGCACAATCATAGGACACATTAACATCATACTATAAATGTAAATGTGAACTGATCTGGAGAGTCACATGACAAATATTATTTTTTACTGGCCTTGTTATGTTCAAGGTATGCAAGCCAAGTTGTTTGCAAATCAAAAGATTAATTCATTATTACTAATTCTGCATAAATTAATAAATGTATTGTGTGTGTTGTTACAATTGTATTTTGAGACCTTCAATTTTTATAAACACTTTAATATTTATGAGTAGAAAAATACATACATAATCATTTTAAAAACACAATTGCATAAGTGTTTTAGTACCGAATTGTATAAAAATTGCCTTTTGAAAACCAAAAACTGTTGTTGTTTTTGCAATTATACAAAAAAAATAACAGCCGCCGAACAGACAGCGGAGCCTTAGTACTACGGCCCTGTTTGCACACTTTAGAGAAAAAACCACACAATAATGGATCGCTTTTACTATAGCCACAGAATGTGGCAGCTTTCACATACAAAAGTAAAGTCATTATTCTGCAGAACATGCAACACAAATATGTTTGTTGATAATACTCACTGATAGGCTCTATGAAGGCCTACAAAATGACTAAATTTGACAGTAGTAGAAGCAGTTACTTTAAAAGTTCCAGAGCTTTCCCTAGCAGATAGTTATTTGTGTTAAAAATTTAAACACAAAAATTACTGCAACATGAAAAAAAAATCCAATTTTAAACAGATCAACTTTCAAGTAAGACTATCACAATTCTGATAAGCCTTATCTAGCTGTGAAAAAGAAACTCAAATTTTAAGAATGAGACTTGGCTTTCTACTTTCGATTCATCCACATGTAGCAAAAACTATCCCATGTGGCAATTTTCACAAAAATCAATTTGGCCGTTAGCATGTGAAATGGTAACCGATGTCAGATAGACAAGTTTTCTTGCATTTTTATGAATGGTAGTATGGATTAAATAGAAAGATAAGATTCCCAGTATTCCAGTTATAGGTACACAAACTACTGCATATCAATCAGATAATGGCATTACTAATTAGCAACAATGATTCATCTATTATCACTACATTATCTCAACAAAATATGATGAATACACGCACTGCAGGTATTTACAATTTAATAATAATTCGAAAACAAAATTTCATTAGCCAAAATAACCTGACTATTGATAAATTCACACATGTTTCTGAATCTAAAAAATGGGGAAGTTTCTAAGAAATGAGGTCATTCATTGAGTTTTGAGGCAGTTTATGTAAATGTATCTAAATATTTAAATAAATATTAATGAAGACGTTTTCCAGTCACTCACTCACACAATAACAATCTTTACCATGCTCTCACAGGTCAATTTGATAAAGGTAATAATACAATCTTGCTGCCAACTAGATCCCAATAGGATCTTATATGTACCTACTAAAAATGATGATGACGGTACGACTTAATTATTCAATAGATCCTTTGTTACATTTACATTTCTTTCAAGAACAATATTATGTGACATTTGTGAAACTGCGTCTTAAGTATTTACCTGTATCCTCCCTGCTAATTCCTTTGGATTGAAAGTTCCATCTGCTGGATTCAAGTTGAATGTGACGTCGAAATACACATAATCAGGTTTTTCTTTCGCGGAACACAATTTACTCTCCGATAGAGTGACACAGTAAAATGTTTCAACTAAATTATAATATTTGGAATTAAATTCATTGATACGGGAACGCGGAACCGATATTACAAGATCCGTGTCGTGAGACATTGTTTGCTGTGTGTCGCAACAATAATCACACACGACTATCGCAATTTTTATTGCATAATGCGTATCAAAACAACTGCGACAACTCTCGAATTCAACACCGACCGATTGATCACAAATTTAGTTTGACAGGTGAAGTAAGTAGTCGTGCAACAACAGATGAAACAATAGAATCGAATGCAAATTGTTAGTCGATTAAACTGTCAAAAAAAATAGTCGAGTCTGGAAGAACACGTTTAAAAAAAGTTGTGTTTCTTAATGTTAATCATTTGACGTATGATATGAGTGATATTTTATTTTTTTACCCCCTAAACATAACCGGAAATCAACATTTTCATGGTGCTCAGTGTAAATTGATAATTATGTTTTTTCAAGTCAAATAAGGCTAATCAAAATATTTTCTAAGGAAATGTTTAAATGATTGAAAAACATGTTGTAGTGGGTATAGTAGTAAATCATTTATTATTTAAGAATAACAGTTTATTTAAAAAGTCAACACTCTCTCCTCCTTCCTCCAGGCTTGAGACTGGCACCGGCGATGTTCCGATGGCGGAGTTAGTGGTGTCTCCTCCAATGTAGAGTAGAAATGACTTCTATAAACAAAGAAAAATACGTTAACATTTGGAATTAAAAAAATATAATTTATATAATAAAGTAAATAGCAAAAACATAAAAGTCAAAAGGAAACAGTGGCCGAGTGCGAGCACATCTGTTAAAGATTTTTTTGCTTCAAGACGTGACAATGAATAAAAAAAATTACAACTTATTCATAATAATTATCTTATTTGAAAAATGTAAAATTCTCACCTTAATCCTATAATAAATCCAGTTAATGCAAAAAAAAAAAAAACACAAAAAATGTAAAAATTCTTCAGAATCCGACTCCGGTGGGATGTTCTCCCTATTGACTATGTTTGCGCTTCTTTGTTTGGTTTTTCTTGGTACGAAATATTACTGTTCCTGTAAGAAAGGTAGAAAGTTATTGGTTTTTTGTTTCAAAACCTTACAATGAATTTAAATAAATTACAACTAATTATTATTTTCTTACCTTACCTAATCCTATAATAATTATATTCAATGAATGTAAAAAAAAATCAAATATTAGAAGCCATCAGAGTCCGACTCTGGCGGGATGTTCTCCCTATTGACTCTTTGTTTGCGCTTCTTTTTATTGTTTTCCCTAGTACGGAACATCTTGCTTTCATCAGCGCATTTTGTTGTTATACTGGTTCTGTAAGAAAGGTAGATAAATATAGGTAAAGGTAACCAAAACTACTAATTAATAATGTAACTAAATGAATATATAGGCGTTTGGTACCTGACAACATTTTCCGGTACGCCACAACGCTCAACTACCGTCTGCACAATATCGTTAACCAAAGCTGCATCTAACTTCTTTTTTGCAGGCTTATTCGGAAATGCTGGAGATGGCTTGCCGGTGAGAGAGTGCGTCGCTAAAACTCTGGATAAATATGCGGTATTGGATAAGGTGCCTATTTCGGTTTACAGCAGAATTAAATGCATAGAACGTGGTAAGTAAATACCTGCGTGTAAAAACTGCCGTTAACAATTTCCGTGTAACACTGGTGTAAGAATTCCAGTTTAAATGTCGAAATACTCCTGATGGTATTAGAGCATTCCCGTCCCCAATTGGCATCTGTAAAAATATGGAACAATTAGTTACACACTACAACGACTTCAAATTATATGCTGAATTATGTTATTATTTGTATGTTTGTATACCATGTCATCAGCTTTTGCAATAACATTTCTGTTACTCAATACTTTTGCAGTGTTATTAAGTCCATTAAATTGGCCAGCTTTAAGTTTTGATTTTACTTTTTCGGGAGTCTCGGGTTCCGTATAAGTTTCCATATCTGAATCAGACGCATTACTGTCGTCCATCGTCTGAAAAGAAAAGAATACGTTATTACCATCCCTGTTCTCATTTTTAAACTGAAGATTAATATTAGAAACATATTTTACCATTTCATGAGAGTTTGGTTTAAAGGATTCATCATCATCATTATCATCATCGTCATCGAAATCGTTTTCAGAAACACGTTGGTCCATCATTTGCGTGAACTGAAAATTTGACTTTATTTGTTCTTCCAATAATTTAATCTGCTCACGAAGATTGGAGATTGTGAACTCCATTGACTCTCTTATTGGTAGGTGATAATTATCCTCAGTTTGCGTCCCAACATCACAAGTTTTTACTTTTGTCTCAAAAACATTGCTTCTTTTATCCTTTTTAACTGATCGAGCGACTTTGCTTGCTGCAAAACTTGAAACAGGTTGTTTCTGAAATAAAGCATAAGTTTAGTTAGGAATGTTATTTAGAATCGATGAAATTTATTTTCGTTCACATTTAGCTTTAATAACTTACTGCTTCGTTAGATGTTATTATACAGCTCAAGAATAAATTCGCAGTTTCTACAGATTCGTTACGGTCATCTGTAAAGAAAAATGGAGGTTTACACTTGCAATAGCTTTTTGCTGATCGGAATCTAATAGAAAAAAAAATACAAACTTACGGTTTTCTGATTGACGAAAGTTACTTTGCAGATCCAAAAGTGCTTCCGCAGCATCATAGTCTGTGCTGGTAACACTCATACGAACAGTCGACATCCTTCAAACTTTTCGTACTATAAACAATACAACATAGGAACAATTACTAACGCTGCACAAATTTGCAACTATTGAAGTCATGTAACATACTGGGATAACACAGTTGAAAGCAGTACGGGGACAACATAGAATGTAAACAAAACTAAACACATCATATACTCACGCGCTACTTGGTTCAGTCCACGGCAGTTCATACACCCAACACTTAGGCCAAAACAACACTGATTGACTAGCAATGAGAGCAACAACCTCACACAACTTAGAATCAAAAAGCACTGACGAAAATTTGGCAATTATCCTATTTATGTATCTTTTTAGTTCAATGGGTCATAAAATAAAAGACCACGATGGTTAAGCTCCACCCAGGTACTCAGTAAAAGTAAATCTGTTTAAATTTCGCCCGAAATTATTGCTTATTGTCTACAACTATATTCAAGGTTTGGTACCTGTGAGCTTAGCTTTTGTCGGATGGCCCACAGCTGTAAAATCGAAATAACAATGACAGTAATTTTAGAAATATTCGATCCTCTCTTTTACTGGCTACCTCCAGTTGAAACAATGTTAATAGGATTATCAGTGCCAATAGGCATTTAAACAATGAAAGTTATAGGAACCATGACCTTAGTATCTACGTAGGTACATACATGAATAACCACCGACATAAAATACTATGCCTAAATATCTGGAAGCATTTACTGTTGACTAATGAAAGGTAACACATTTGAAGGAAAATAATCTCAGGTTTATCAGTATATCATAAACATCACCGTAACAGTGACCTATTTTATAATATTCAAGTCAGATTGTAAATGATTAAATTCCAGACTTCAGTAAATGGAAAATATACATTTTCAGTTTCATTACCTGTTACAAGATGTCTCTTGATATAGGCAAATCAACCCACATTTAGGACTTTGGTAAGGACATTACCTATCAACATTTCTCATCACTACATATTATTATAATTATTATACAACAAAGTCCTCCGCTGCGTTTATCTGTCTGATCTCGATAAACTCAAAAACTACTGCACCGATTTTCATACTGTTTTCACCAATGGATAGAGTGGTTCTCGAAGAAGGTTTAATGTTTAAACTAAGAATCAACACTGGCGACCGCCTGCGCCCCAGAGAAGCGCCGAAGCAATGAAGCTCAACAAGTTGCGTAGAATTTTTTTTATCTGTCTGAGCCTGCAACCAAATGAATAGCGGATGAGTAGCAAAAACAATGTTTCCCACATCCCTTCATATCAAGCTGGAGATAGAAATCCGGGGTAATCCCAGATGCCTAGCCAAACATTACATAATTATTACGGTTTAAAAGTCATAATTGTAGAAATGAACACTAAGTAGTAGATCAAGTAAAAAAAAACCACGAGTGTGATAAACTCTGCATTCTGAACCTTATAATAGTGCAATGACAGCCCATATTCGAGGAAGTGTAGTGAAAAACATTTTGCAGTACCTGTTACAATTTTATGTTGCAAATTCTGAGCATTTATGATGCATATTACCCCGTCATTTCCACTTTCTCCGTCTCGGAACAGTAATGCTTATCCCTTTTGTTCTTCATTCCAATAAGTTGGTTCATGGACAACTTCTTTACTATGATTTATTCACCTTTTGTACTCACCAGCTTTTGTTTTAAGCTCCTTTATTAAGCAAGGTTTTTTTTAATTTTTTTTTGTTTTACAGTTTTATTTCTATACAGAATATGCCCCCCGATAATTGCATACAATTAAATTACAAACACCTATGCTAAACTATCCTACCAGCAACCTTAAAACCATAATAATAACATAATTAAGTATTCTGAGCACACCTGAACGCTGTTCTAGAAGCCTACATTAAAACTGTTGACAAAAGCATAACGCCTTTGGACTCCGACATGAGCACACTCCGCCAGGACATGATACACATCTTCAATAACTCTATACACAGCAGTTCACAGCACAATTTGGTAATTCGACTTTGACCATCATGAACCAAAGTAATCGTAATCGTAACTGAATTGTTCTGCACCAGAAACCCATCAAAGACCTTTCATCAAAATATTCTGACCATGATTGAATACATTTATCTCTAAGGGTAATAGCTCAGTATGCCAAGGAGAACAAGGATAATTTTCTCCATCAGATACCGCTTCCTTTGCCAAACGGTCAACTATCTCATTTCCTTCCAGTCCAACGGTTTTTGATATTATTTTAATTTAAATAAACCTTAGGTAAATTGGGACACAGTAACACATTTGTCTATATCCATGTCTTTAAATTCTGGGATCTCGGTACACGCGGTGACACATAGAGCTGGTAGGTATCTTGATACCTACCTTCCACCATGGCCTCGCTATCGTATCATCACTACATAGTATAAAACAAAGTCGCTTTCATTGTCCCTATATCCCTATGTATGCTTAAATCTTTAAAACTACGCAACGGATTTTGATGCGGTTTTTTTTAATAGATAGAGTGATTCAAGAGGAAGGTTTTAGTATATAATTTGACCGACATCCACGCGGGCGAAGCCGCGGGCATCAGCTAGTTTTCCGATAAAATGAGATGTGTCGTCGAGTGTACACTACGCGGCCACGACCACCACTTGTCGCATGACCGGCTGATAGCTTGAACAAAACTTATCGGACGCCCGAACTTCTTCATGTTCGAAGATACTGAGGCCATAATAACAGTCGTTCGAGCGACAAGTCGCACTTGTGACCGCGTAATGCCCGAGGCCCCTGATGGTCCCTTCTTTTACCATGCAGTTAATAAGTAAATTCAGTAGATGAGGCCCCTGAGCCTAACCAAAAGCATTTTACAGAATAATTTTGAATTATTCTGTAAAATGCTTATTAATTATTATTATTCCTAATTATTTTTCGAACTACGTCATCTCTCTCTTGATCACAATCATGTGAATTAAGAAAATGACTTGTTACTAAGTATTCCATAGATTTTGTGTTTGCATAACGCTGAATATTCACATAAATAGCTATCCTACGCCAGGATAAAAAACTACCGTAGGTACGTATATTGTCAAATTCTCCCAATCAATCTTGATTCTAATGCTTTAGTGATAAAGTTGAATATCCATTAAATTTGACAGATTGAGGTAGCTTGCGGTGCTGGTGTCTGCACCTTAGAATATAGGTACATTGAGGGTACCTACTTGTAAATCTGGCTGACGTTTTTAAGATTTTTATATTACCTACATTTTTTTTTAATAATGTAGTAACGATGTAACTGACTGTCTTTTAATTTAAACAAACTATGTTCTAGGCTAAAAAACAGTTTCGAATTTGAAGTAACGGTTCAACAAGAGAATAAACTCGATTGACGATGTCGCTTGTCTAATGGAAGTTTCTATTCATTCTATTAGCATTTTTTTTTGCTTGCACCTTGGGAAGGGTCTAACGAACGTTAGGGCAAATCTACTCTTTGTATTGTCGTGAGTTTTTACCTGAGTACTGTGGAATATACCCAGAAAGGTTCAGTTATGGTTCAGTTACATTTTGAACATCGTTAAGTTCGCCTAATCTGTGTGCTATGTCTTCAAGGGTTTGGCTCCTGGTAGAATGGGTGGACGAGAGACATGTGTTCCCTTCCTATGGTGTGGTGAACGTGGACACCTTGGCGTACGATGAAACAGATCTGCATCCTGGGAATTTGATCTACATGCGAGTGAAACATGAGACTCCTCAACGAGCTAAGATCTTGCGGATATCAGGTGAGTCTTGTTTTAGTTGTTATTACTTTTATTTTGATGTTTATTTCATTACCAAAAGTTTCTTCAACTTTGAATTTCGTATGAATATCGTAACGGTAACTTTTGTGAATCTATCCAATATCTTCCTCTTGTTCATGTACATGGACATAAAGTCCTTATCAGTAGTTAATTTATTTATCGATCCCGTTTAGTTTAATATACCTTTATGAGTCACTAGCTTATGCCTGCGGCTTCGCCCACGTGGACTTCGATAATTGTACCGCGGGATCATACTACCGGGATAAAACGTATCCCATGTGTTAATTTAAGTTATAAACTATTGTGTTTTAGATTTGATTCAAATCAGTTCAGTTAGTTTTTACGTGAAAGAGTAACAAACATCCATTAATCCATCCTCACAAACTTTCACATTTATAATACCTAGTCAAACTACCGGCATAAAAAGTATCCTATGTGTTAATAAATCAATCCCACGATGCGTTCCAGGCCCAATTCATAAATACGACTACTTTAATTACAGAGAGCAAAAGATATGTGAAGGAACAGAGAGAGATTCTGAAGCGCCAAGATCTGCAGCTTAAGAATGTGCTGCAACTATGTATGCACACTATAAAGGAATTGAAATCGGAGAATCCAGTGAGTAGAAACCATGTTTACTTAGTTATGATTATCCTTACCAATTGCAACATCTATCCATCAGTGTGATAAAGTAATAAGCTAGGCTTAATATAAGGCTTGAAGAAATCACCATTCAAGTCATCACGGGTGATGATGTAACATAAGATCGCGCCTGGAATCCCCGAAAGGTTAGGTAGAGGTGTACCCATTAGTACACCCACATTTCGCCCCCGTGTAATAGAGGGCGAGCCTATTTCCAGCAACCGGTCACAAATCCTGTGGTTGCTACTGAGAATTCCTGATGGAAAAACCAATAACACCTTTCCCGACCTGTGAAATCCTGTTGAGATGATGTGTGAATTCGAAATCAGCCACCATTGCGGAAAATGGGAACTGAAGATTGAGCTAAAATATTTTTGATAGTCAGCAGAGGATAAAGACAAATAGTGGTATTTCTAAGTGACAATGCATTTCCTAATACTTAAACCTATTTTTTTTAAAACAAAGACTAGAAACCTACCGTTATGTTGGGTAAAGTTAAGTAATTGTCCGTCTGACGTACATCCCCAAAGCTTTATTGTCTGTTCGGGTTTTTAGACTTTTTATCGTGGTGGTTTCCGGTGTTAGTCACGCAAAGTAGAACAATACTTATTGTAAAGCCCATTTCTCTAGGTAGTAGGTACATCTTTTCTTTAGGTTTGGATAATTATGATGTATAGTTAACCACCACATGCGTATTATTGTAAGAAATGAAGCATAAATGTCATTAATAAGAAGTAATGGCCTGTCATCGAAACTACTTCTATACCTTTTCTAACAATGTTATTGATTTTCAGTTTAACGCACAACAACAATCGGACACTAAGCCTCATGTGGTGGTTGCACAAACTGATAATAGCGAGAGCGATAGCGATTCAGAGGTAGGTTTCGTTTCTTATTTTTCTATTATTTTGTTCACTTCTTTTATTTAATTACTAAAAATATATCATGTCATGTTTTCAGCATAATGTTCAAATTGATCGGAATAAAACTCGCAACTCTAGCAAATCTACACCAAAATATTACACTCCTCAGTACAATCGTAAAGAATCAATCGGAAAACAAGCACGTGTTCCGTTGAATGCAAATAATTCAAGACGGCAATCTATCATCAGCAGCACACCACTCCCTAGCTGCAGTGCTCAGAAAAATAGAAGACTATGTTTCGACCAAGGAACACAGACAGAGGAAGCATTTATACGTCCATGTCCTTCTAAAATCGAAGATATGGAGGCAGTCCTCCAAAATCTTTACAGTAGATTCCAGTTTTTGGTATCCCAAACAAATGTGAACACGAATGTTTCGATATCGATGTCAGAAGCCGAGCATAATGTAGAAGGTCACATCACACCGAGTGTAGAAGACTCATGGATAGATCCAAATAATACCGCGGATAATCGTGACGTGGTAAGAGTAGAATTTGAACAAGAAGTTGGTACTGAAGAAGAAGTAGTAGAAGATAATGGTGGGGAGCAACATGTAAATAGTTCGATAGTAAAAACTGAAGAGAAATTCAATCCTAATCCTAACGCGCTACGCGTTCGAAGGATGTCAGCACAGACTACTAATAACGTAGAGAATGTGAATGATGTTGATTTGGTAATCATTATTTCTATCATTTTTAGACTATTTTACTATCAAGTATTCTTGAACAGTCCGATCTATAGATTCATAACGATGGATTTATTGTGCAGAGTGACCCTCAAGATTCGTTACTATAACTTGTTATTGTTGGTTCACCATCCAACAAAGGAGCACAGTGCATGTTGGCTGTACCTATTCACTTTTGTACTTCCAGTCGCAATCATCCAGAGGAATCTTGCAGTTGGCCGCACGTTTACATTGTTTTTTTTATGTCACAAAACTAACAAACAAAACTAATCGGCATAACTTTTCAGGTACCGATTGGAAAAGGCAACGCTAAAGTGCCAGCAAGACTGCTGAATGACATTGACTGGAACTCCCATACTTCTGCAACAAGGCAATTATTGCAAGCGATCTTCCCACGACGGTACCTAATTAAAAATCCAAATTCTAAATCATTTCTATCCACTAAGTATTGTACTAGATTCTAAAGTATTTTTCTTTTAGGGTATTGGCGACACACTCGCTAACAGGAAAGCAGTCCCCTGCGTTTTTGAATAGACCACCGAAGAAAATCTTAGATCCCCAACTTGTTGAAGATATTGTGAAGACGGTTTCAATAAAATGCGGTGTTCCAAAAAGTTTGGTGAGGTAATTATTTGATTCAAAACTTAATAATGCTCACATTTTCTTTCCATTTCTCCTTTTCTTCCACACAAACATTTTACGAAAGCATTCGTCGTTGTAGGGTTTTGTCACGCAATAATCTTGATTATTGTTTTTTTCTTTTTACAGAAACTGTATAACAATAAAGTGCACAGATGAGGCAAAGTTATATCGTAATCGGCAACAATACAAGCAAGCTCGCCAGCCTCTTCGTTCAAACGACGAAAACGTTCCACTATCTACAGCCTCATCGGACGAAGCTCATGCTGTTTTGAATTAATTATAATACTGTCGGTAAAATGTCCAACGTTGAATGTACTCTAGAATATTGTATGTTTAATTTAACTTCATTCATAGTCCTGAAATTGTTGACAAGTTTTGGTAGCTATAAACCTACCTACCCTAATAAAATACCATTTTAGACAATTGCCAATTTCTTTTTTGTGTATTCAATTAAATATTATTCTAATTCTAATCAAAATAAGTTGATTATCCTGGTTTATTATTATTTGACTGACTGAAAATAATATAACCGTTTTCACTTTTAATAAATTTCTTAATTCTACCTGCTTATATTTCCAAACAAACTACGAACACAAGTCTTGTTTCATTCCTATGAGCTTGAGACAGCTTCAATCAACCTTCTTTGCATCTGGTCTTTGGTGATGAATGTGTCGGATAATTTAGTTCTCTTCAAAATGGTTGAGCTGAATGGTGCTGCTTCATGCGTCATCTCCAGAGTCCGTTCAGCTGACATGTTTTTTTTTGTTAAACTGGTTGATAATACCGTTTCGATGTGTATGATGAGAAGATGATGAACACCGTCATAAAACTTAGATATCTACAATCGACAACGCTGGGCTCAAAAGGCGTATAGCAATACGCCTTTTGAGCCCGGAGTTGTCGATAACATAATATATCAAAGGTTTTCAGGAGAAACAAAAAAAACGAATCGTGAATCTCTCTCATTTTTAGAGCTACATAGATGTATTCAAGCGACAAAGTTCTTAGATTTTAAATTACTTATCTTCAAGAGGGTTTTTTCAAAAAATGGGTTTGGTTTTGTAGGGACTTACTGAGATAGCACGTGCTTTACGATCAACATTTTTTATTATTGTATTTTTTTTTAATCAGGGGCAATATCAGTTTACACTGATTCTATTGTTCTGATTTTTTCACGAATGGCCGCCAGCCGCCTAGAGGACATACGCCCCGGCGCTGCTAGTGCACCGGTATTGTGGTCCTATTTAAGATACGAGAAATAGAATAAGTTAGTAGTACCTTACTTTACTGTAGTTTAACACAATCTTCAAAAGATCCGCCAGTTTTCGAATTAAATAAAAACAACTAAAAACGCATAGTTACATTTTCCATTTTATAAAAAATCAAAGTTAATTTTTCAAACAGAATTTTTATTTGACATTATTTATGGACTTAAAGAGGCTACTTGTAAAATAACGATCTTACACCCAAAATCATCAACCGAAATTGGTTTATACAACTTGACAATTATTGTGGAGGCAGAAATATGTTCTATAAGCCCTTTATCTTTAAATAATTTGTGTTTACGTAACGGAAATTATGAGGTTGGTTGTATTCGACATTTTTTGCGAATTTCGCCATGCGGTATATACAGATTGATAGATCATCAAAAACTGATAAGAGTAAGTATATGTAATAATGACAAAATACCTAGGGTCCTAGGGTGCTTTGCGCCCTTTAAGGTGAATGCTCCAACTAGCCCGCGAAATTCAATTTTTTTTACGTTTTTTGCAATTTGCAGGTCAGTGTTAGTTTGTATGTTGATTAGAATATTAATTGCGGCTGTAAGACGTATGTAGTTACAGAAATATAATCATCAAAATCATCAATACAAGCCTCCAAGTTCATAAAGGTGCAGGAACTTGAAAAAGTCATTTTTGCACTAACTAACACTGACCTGCAAATTACAAAAAACGTAAGAAAATTTGAATTTCGCGGGGTGGTTGGAGCATTCACCTTAACCCCAAAGGTTTTGAGGTGCGATCGAGTTTCGTTCCACATTCTGGCCGAAAACCATCTTGTCGTAACTGTAGCTTACAGCGTATTGGATAAGAAGTCAGTTTATTTAATTAACAATTGTATCGGCTTTTCGTATGCAATCAAATTAGTTATAAGTGCCGAATAATTATTTTCAATTAATGCACTATGAGAATCAAGAAAACAATTTAGAGCTCCTTTAGTCGATTAAAGAATGGATTCTCTTGAAAAAAAAACGAGCTGACATTTACTTGACTGCTTGACAGGACTCCAAAACTTGGCGTTTACCAATGAGTAAGGAAAATGTCTATGGCGTTTACGTAAATGGAATGGCAGATGTTTTGTAGGTTATGTCACGTTAGGTTTTATTAGTGCTGGTGCCAAATATATAATTTATTTGTTTATTAAGTAATACTCCCTATAGCACCCTTTCGTAATGGAGGATATTGAAGAAACAGAATTAGTGGCCACAGAACACGACCGTTTAGTGAGTGCTATATCGAAGTTAGATAAAACTCAACACATAACAGAGCCTACACGAAATGAACCCACAAATCTTAGCTCAGAGTTCAATCTTATAAAGAGAACGAACAGACTTAACCTTAACAACGTCGCCAAGATATTAGGAGACACAGCACACCGCGTACAGATAAGTAAGAAATTGAAAAAGACTCAGAGTGAGTCTAGAGTTCTCAGCAAGCCGTTAGAGAAGCCACAGGCTGAGAGGATAAAAAGGGCAACAGGCTACGAGGAAACGAAAAAGAAGGTTGGAAGATGGGACCCAGTAGTAGCAAGAGCCCGCACTGTAGATTATGTGGCTTTCCCAATAAAACACGTTTCTTCTAAACTTGAACCAACAGGAGATTTCTTAACTAAACTTAAGTTAAAGTCAGATTTGGAGAAAGAACTAGATGAAGTAGATCCCACTCCTATGGTGGAGGATGAACAGGAAGAAGAGCCGATTTTCCCTATGACTTATGAAGAGATGGTTGAGCATAGACAGCACTTAGCTAAAATGAGGGCACAACAGTCTTATAAGGCGGCTAAAGCTAAGAGGCAAAGCAAAATAAAGAGTAAAAAATATCATCGGTAAGTGTGAAACTATGCACATTAATTTTTAACCAAAGAATTCAGTAAATAATTAATTTTACAATGTTCACCACTTCCTTCGATAAAGAGGAGACAATCATGTTGTGTGAGGTGACATGAAAATTTTTTGCTGGTTATGTTCAAATAAACAATTTATGTTCACAATACATTATTCTCGTTAATAATTTTGTTTTATTCTAGTGTACTGAAGAAAGAAAAACTAAAACAGGAACTGAAAGAATTTGAAGAGTTACAAAAGAAGGATCTAGAGGAAGCTTTGAAGAAGTTGGAATCAATAGAAAAGGCTCGAGCTCTAGAGAGGCACACCTTGAGACATAAGAGTACAGGGAAATGGGCCAAGAACAAGTTGATTAGGGCCAAGTATGATAAAGAGGTAAGAAAAGACAAGCTTAAGTTAAACAATGCAGTAATATTTTTTTTTGCTATAAACTTGATTAGCCTGTAATGGCCAGAGTTTATTTAGGTAGAGGTGTTCGTATGACATACCCATTCTTTTGTTAAACCCAATAACTTTGTGGTGTAATGTGTAACATAACAATAATAACTTTTCTAAATTATGTTTCAGGTGAGACAGCAACTAGCTGATCAACTGGCTGTTGGCAGAGGTCTAACGAAAAAGGTACAAGACAATCAAAGCTCAGATGATGATGCAGATGATGAAGCAACACCTAACATCTCATTATCACAAGATCCCTTGAACCCATGGATGATGCAAAGATCAGACAAGTCCATTGTGAATGCTGATTTTGACTTTGGTTACAAGAAATTCTTACAAACTAAAATTAACAAACGGAAAGATGACAGCGATAGTGACTCAAATGACGAAAATATGGATGAAGATGTTACTAAAAATAATGAACTCAATGTTTTGAAAGCCAGTATCAGTAAACTGTCACAAAGAGAAAATCAAGATGATGAAAGTAGTGATGAAGAAACTGTAGTAGTACAACCAGCTGCTAATACTAATGTTGTCTATCCTAAACCAAATAAAAGAAAAACTCGTCAAACAGAAACTCAAGAAATAGAAAAAGAAGTTAATCAAGTCCTAAATAATCCATTATTCAAAAAGTCAAAGAAAGAAGTTGCTAAATCAAAAGTTAGTAAACCAGTTGCCACTTCAAATTGGGAGGTACAAGCTATTATTAATACTGAATCAAAACCTTCAGAAGATGTATTATCAGCTTTTGAAAGTCATGAAACCAGCATAGCAAAGAAAGTGGAAAAGAAACTGGGAGAGATAAGACGAAACATAGAAAGACTGGAAAAGGCAGGTCGGGCAAATAAAAGAGAAACTCAAAAAATTAAAGATACACAAGACAGAGACAATTTAGAATATCTTAAGTTCAAAAACAAGAAAGTCAAGGCTGTGATTGATGAAGAACTAATTGAAACATCATCTAAAACAACTTCAAATCCTGCAAATGAAGAAGACAAGCAGAACATATCTAAAGTACTGAATGCAGCCCAAACACCTGTACAGGAATCTGCTGACTCAAACATCGATCCTAACAGATTTATAGCAGTAAAGCCTAAATACTTGAACAGTGCTATTTCACAAGGTGAAAATGAATATGACCAGTTGGATGATGACCAAGTAGTGCCTAGAGTAAACATAGAGGAAGTTTTTGAAGAAGATGATGTAGTAGCTAGTTTCAGACAAGAGAAAGAAGATGAAGCTAATAAAGATCAACCTGAGGACATTAATCTTACATTACCAGGTTGGGGATCATGGGGTGGTAAAGGTGTAAAGGCTCAGAAACGTAAAAGAAACAGATTTATTCTCAAAGCTCCGCCTAAAATTGCGCGTCGCGATGAAAACAAAGGCGACATAATAATCAAAGAGTTTAAAGATCCGAAACTTGCGATTCATAAAGTTAAAGATGTCCCATTTCCCTTTGAAAGTGTCAAAGACTATGAAGCATCTATCAGGGCGCCTTTAGGTAATACTTTTATACCTGAGAAGGCACATAAGAAGCTGATTCGTCCAGGCATCATTACTAAAGCTGGTAAAATTATTGAACCAATGGATGAGGAGGAGTTATTGGTGCCTAAGAATCGGACATTCAAGAATAAAGGTGTTATTCAACTTTTGGGCCAAAAGAAATAAACAGTTTTATGTAAAAGTAGCTTTTATTTAAACTTATATTAATCTTAGAATTAGACACCGACTCTTACAGGGGGAGATACAAGTATCACTCCATCACCTCTCACAAATAACATGGGAATGTTTCTTTTAGTTGTTCTGTACACTTCTTCATAAGTTTCTTCATCAATTTCGACTGTTGTTATAGTTTCTTCTGCATCACCAAGTACCATGTTTAAATGTTGGTCATAGGCCTGGAATAAAACAACATTTTAAAATAAAAACACAGTTGGAATTTATGTCATTTTTTAAGTATGGCTGGCTTGAAACAAAACTACGTTATAAGTAGGGATTGGATATTACTATGATGCATATTTACCTCAAGTAGGTCTTTCCAGGCAAAGGGTACTAAGAAGGCGAAATGAAATTTCTTATTGCAGGATCGTGGAAGTTCGTAATTCTTCACTGTATTAAATGTAGTACTCAAAAGCATAAGTAATGTTTATAATCTATTTTAAACCGGACAATTTTTTTTTGTTAAATAACAATCAAAAATACTACAACTATTTGAATTCAAATTTCACTGCAGAAGCATCAAATAGGATGAAGTGGCAATTATGACTGGGCATAGGCCTAAGACGACCCACTGACCATAAGGTTAGCATATTACCTATATCCTCTTGGGGTGTCCACTCTCGGCGATTGATTATTCGGTATCAAGTAACGTCATTTAATACTGCTCTATGAAATCTTTGGAACTTACATGTAGCTTTCCTCTTAACTCTCGCTCGTTGCGCATTTTGACGTATATCCTCTCATCCAAGCTGAGTCTTATCAGATCCAGAGGCTCCTTCACTGTCATCACAGATACCTGCAAATTTTAGAATCGAATTATTACGTACAATTTACTTTGAATGCATATGCATTTCCCAGCTTAAGGAGCTAGTTAATTATAAAATGAAAGTGTAACGATAGGTAATTTGTTAAGTAGTTTTATACAGTATTTAGAGTAGGTAGTAAGTAGTTGTGTATTGTACTGAGAACACTTACATTTTCACCATCATCTGCCATGACTGCCGCTGGTTAGCTTAAGAAAGCGTCAAATAATTTAAAGAACGTTTGATAGGAGCAGCAATATTGTCGTGAACACTTTATTAATAGGAAGCAATAAGCAATCAATAAAAGGCGGCTACGTTTAGTATTTGAGGTTAGGTTATTTTGACTTTGTTGTTGCTAGTGATGGTCGTTGAATGAACGAACTAGTTGATTCGACCGTCCACGTACTGTGAACGAATCGACGGTTCACCGATAAACGATGGACTAGTCGAATCCGTAGACGCCTCAGACGGCTAAACTGAAACTAGCAACGCGACTTACGCGACGATCGACGATGCGCGTACAAATTCATTCGTCCGTTGAACTATCGTGCAAACAAATTTGTGATCTAAATCTATTCAAAAAGAGTTCATATTTGTACGGGTCGAATGACATTGTGAAGAAAAGGATGCGGTGTATGGTAGTTTCGCGTGTGCGAAAGAGAAAGGCGATGGACTGGTCGAACGGTGCGAGACAAACCAGTTTTTACTTGTTTGTTGTTGTTTACGTAGTTCATCTAGTTTTGATTTATAAAATTCATTGTGTGACTACTCGCGCTCAAGGTCAGAGTTCAACCGTTTTCGAATGTTTGCGAGTTCAATGATTAACTGGTTTTGTATATATTTAATGAATGTAAATATTTGTAAAATTGTAAATAAATAGTTTAACTCTATTCAGTAGGTATTCAGCCAGTCCTAAGCCTGGAAAAGTATGAAGGGAAGTTCAAGTTAATAGGTACTTATGGCACGCGGGAGACTAGTCTAAAATCTACCGCCTACGTCGCCGTCGCGCGTCGTGTCGACGCCGTAAAGTTTACCAAGTTAACGCGTAAACTAGTCGACGAATTCAACTAGTTTATCGACTAGTTGATGAACGAAATTAGACGGTCTAGTTTCGTTGACGCAAAATACGTCGACGACCGACCCATCTCTAGTTGTTGCCTCTTTTGACGTTCCAAGTGTTGTACCGTTTAAAAATATTATTACCAAACATCATAAAATAACTCGACTAAATTATGTGTGATCGAGAAGAGCGATACCTATTAGTAACATTATTGTTTTTTTTTTCTACTAGATCAGCACCCTAAAAGCTGCGTTATTTTACAAATATGTTCGATTGTCAATGTTCTAAATGTAACTAAAAAGTTCAGTCACAATTGTCATCATCATCATTCAACCGAAAGAAAAGATGTCCACTGTTGGACACAGACCTACCCCAAGTGACGCCACATTGAACGGTCCCGCGTGTAACACATGAGGCCGGTCAATAACACACATGATGTGTCTCGCATCCAGCGGATCCCCGCAACCTTCACCAGGTCGTCAGTCCACCTATTAAGAGGCCTCTCAAAGCAGCGTCTTCACCGTGTACTTTTTGACAAATTGAATTTCAAAACATGCTATAATTCATGAGCTATCAGATAAATATAAATTTAACATTTTAAAAAGCTCAAGATTTTAACCCTTCCTGCCCTTTATGTCTATGAGGTCGCTGCATTCGTAAAATCCAATAGGGAAAAGTTTGGTAACCTGCACTCCCGTCGACATGCCGACAAAGTAGTAAATAACATGCCCTCAAAAACAGCCCTACTATCTAAAAGTTTTTTCGGAATGTCATCACGAATTTATAATAAGCTTCCTAAGCAATGAGGGATTTTATTTTTATTTTTTTTAAACGCTTCCCTAGTCGATAGATAGATGGCGCTGAACTTAGTATGTTACTGCAATGAACGGAACGTCACGTAATTATTTGATTTTTTTCACTTCGATGAATTTTGAGATCGAGAACTCTAGGTTATATTCGGAAGCATAATATAAACAAACGAAAGTGTCAGATACTTCAATGATTGACATTTATAAAAGGCAATGTTTTTTTTTTTTGCTTTGGCACCTAGTAACGTAGTAAGTTCAACGCCATCTACAGAGTTCTTGGAAACTACTTTTTTTTTTTAATACTCAAAAAAGAAACTTCTCATTAAGAGAAATCGAAAATATTGATTCTTTTAAGAAAAAATTAAATGACTTCTTGGTAAATAGACCATATTATACAATAAATGAATTTTTGTCCAACAGACTCGAGTTGAGTTGAGTGCCAAACTGTTTTTATGTTTTGATGCAAAATATTATTTTTTTACCATTTCAATTAAAATGTTTGAATAAATATAGAAATAAAACAAAATGTTACTATTGTATGCCTAACATGGTGGAGCAGTGCAACCGCACATCAAAATTAACACAGTAACAACTTTGTAACCACTGTCTCACAATAAAGATCTTTGACTTTGACTTTGACTTTGAACATTCTGAACGATGAAGGTTTCTCACAATCAGCAGTTTATCGTGGTGAAGTAGAAATTTGCAAGAAACAAACCAGTTTGGATCGCAAGTGGACTCGGAGCTAACTTGTTGCAAGTTAAGTCTATTATCACCCATTTCAAGAAATGCACTTATTTTACCTATCATTTGTTATTACTTATAAATATAATTTATTTTTTTATTTCAACCAAAGTTACATGAGTGGGTATCATACAAATTTTCTGCCAAACTGCAGGACAGTTTGTCGGCAGTGTTCTCTTGAATACAGCTTTTATATAGTTAAAATAACATTAAATAGTACATCATAACGTTAAACGTTAAGAAACACTTTTGTAATAAATTATAATACATCCAAGGGTAGGTATATCGCCCTGTATTTTTGCCGCCGTCTGTTCACACAGACGTACGCCACGGACAAACACACACATACTCGAGCTGTCCCGTTTGTATTTAGAAAGATACTTATATAACCATACTGATCTACACTTCTACAGCTCGAGCTTTCGTACATGTAAACTGGTGTCTATAGATTGACTTTTATCGACTAGCCCGCCATGCCAGCACGGCGAACGAACATGCACCGTCCTGACCACCGCCGCTGCACCCCCCGGTGGGAAACGAGCTACCCAGCGCGAGTGAGACACAACGGCGGCAGCCCGACCGACAGCAGCCGGGATAAGAAGTATCCTATGTGTTAATCCAGGTTTTAAACGATTTGTGTTCTTCTTCTATAAATCCGTTCAGCAGTTTTTGCATGAATGAGTAACAAACCTCCATCCATCCATACTCACAAACTTTCGCATTTATAACATTAGTAGGAGTAGGATACCCGAAGTAGGAGGGCTTAGTTTAAATGTACACTTTTCGTTCAGTGTTTCGACTAATTATAAATTCTCAAATAAAAAACCATAGACACAATCAGTCTCTGTTTTACTTCAGAAATGTGATTTTTTATGACTGCGCATCACTACAACTGTCAAACATCGCGTCAACGCGTGTCACACAGGTTTTATTGCGAATGCTAAAAGAACTATTATTGGTATCCCACAAAACAAACTGAGCTTAATTTGTACTAATTTGTAGTGTTAAAATGGTGAGAGGCGGGTAAGTGTTTAGTTTACCTTTACAACGTTGATTATACAATGATGTTTGGCATAGTGTGTTCATGATGCAAATGTTTACAGGCGTGATCGCGATCGCAGGCGGTCTCGTAGTCGGTCGGCAACGCCCGATCGCAAGAGGAGGAGGTCCAGGTCTAGGTCGAGAGATAGGGCCTCTAAGTCGACGAAGAGGAAGCGCAGCCGTAGCAGGGAGAGAGAGACAAAGAGGGAACGTAGCAGAGAACGCGAGCGTGATAGGGACCGTGAGCGTGACAGGGACCGCGGCGACAGGGACCGAGACAGGAAAAGGTATGTAAACAAACTCTTATTTAATTTATCATAGTTGTATGACACAACCTTGTTTGTGAATACTTAAGTGGAACATTATTCTATTTTTAAATAAGCAGTCTCAGTATCAACCAGGTACCTGAATGGATTCTATTTTAATTTTAAAACTGCCATTTTCTGTAAACATAAAGTGACATGTCTTGTAGATCTTAACTTGCACACTTTTTTATAAAATGTTTCAAAATATTGGTGAATGTTTTTTACAGTGATAAAAGGGATGACAAGAGAAATGGCTCTGGGAAGTCCTCCAGGAAGAAATCCCCAGACAAAGAAAAAGATGAAAGATCCATATCTAAGGACAATGCTCAAAAATCGGATGCTGAATATGATCCAGGAACTGTTGATAAGGTTAGTTGCTGTTATTATGTGAACAGGAAAGTGGTTGCAAATATTTATTTAATGGAAATTATTTTAAATGGCAATTTAAGTTTATGAGACAGATAACAGTTTTAAATCGAGACGGCATCTAGAATTCCTTATAATTTTGCACACAAACATACTGTTTGTTCATTCTTAGATGAGGTCCAAAACATTTTTATTAGTCAATTACCTATATAAGAAAACCACCCAAGTGCAATTCAGACTTATTCCATACCAATATCTATAAAAACAGCAAAAAATAATCATTTCTGATGTATGGTGTTATTATTATGTTTTTTAGTATTTGTTGTTAAAAGGGCAACAGAAATACATCATCTGTGCAAATTTCAACTGTCTAACTGCCATGGTTCATGAGATGGACAGACAGACAGCGGAGTCTTAGGAATAGGGTCCCGTTTTACCATTTGGGTATGGAATCCTAAAAATTATGTTAAATCAAACAACTACCTTTCTGAATAGTTGTGCATGTTGAAAAATTGTAAACACTGCTGTTTGTAATTTTATGCCTTGTCTAATCCAACACAGCTGTGTTGAGTCAGGTTATTGGTCCAGTTTCTCATATTGTATTTTATATGTTAGGGATTTCGTTTCTGCACTTACTGCGGTACTCAGAGATATTTAATGATTACTTAAGCCGTCACTTAGTAAAGATTTGACATACTTTTGTATGACAAAACTGTCAAAACATTTACTAAGTGATGGCCTAAGTAATCATTAAAGCTCTCTGAGTACGGCAGTTAGTCCTTAAAGTGGAACATTGTACGTGTTCTTAGATACTAAAACTGTCACAGTTATGTAATCAGCCCAATTTTCTGCACTCCAGGAAGAAGAACAAAGTCGTTTGGAAGCGGAAATGCAGAAGCGTCGTGACCGCATCGAGCGCTGGCGCGCCGATCGTAAACGTAAAGAACTGGAGTCTGCCAAGAAAGAAGTGCAGAAAGGCAGCCTTGTGAGCAATATACAGCTGCCAGCCAAGAAATGGTCTTTGGAAGATGACTCTGGTGATGAAGGTATCTATAGACTAGTTTCCAGTTTCAGAAATTTTTCCTCAATAAATTCTTTGTTACTGCTCCAACTAGTTATCCTGAGTATTTAGTGTGTGATGGGGGTTGTTTTACCTCTTCTTTTGTTTCACTCTAAAACAATTGGACAAGACCCTATTGTTTTACTCATCCGTTACTGTTTTTTGTAGTTTCTGATATTAAAAAAAAAATTTTAGAAAGTAAGAATAAACGAAAGTTCACTGATTTTATATGATATAGAGCTTGCATTAGAAGATGATTGTTGCCTTAATATACTGTAGAAGAGTCTGCCTGATGCATTTAGAAGATCAATATTTGCTCACTACGCTGGTGATGTCTAGGACCATAAATTATGTTTAATGAATTATCGAATTAGAACCAGGCAAAGAATAATTCAAACCATTATTTCTAAGAACTTTAGTCCATGTACAGAATATTAACATTACTTTTTGCTTATCACCATAAAGCAGGTGAAGAACCGAATGTGGAGCCCAAAGAGAAGCCAGTAGTGGAGGAGAAGAAGGTAGAGGCAGAAGATGAAATAGATCCTTTGGATGCTTACATGCAAGAAGTAAACCAGGTCAGTGTAGCCATCGTTTTAAAAGTTTAAAGTTACAAACTTGTAAGCGCGAATGCTGAGGTTGGAATGTGGTTTGGGTTAGATTCCCAGGTCAAGCGAACTATTATTTGGTTTCCCCATCAGATAGTTCTCAATTGCCGCCACGTCTAGAGTCTAGATTTGTGCCTGGTTGATGGCAATAGGCTTAAATTAAATACAACTGTCGAAGTGTGGAACATCTCTATTTTATGTTTGTTTAGAACATTACAACATTGATTTGTTTGCATTTCACTTTTATCGTTTTAATGTACTCACTAAATCACTCATTAAATTTTATAAATTTTTGCATTGCAGGAAGTACGCAAAGTGAATCAAATGGACCAGGCGAGGGGTGTTATAAATGTGCCGACCACAACTGGTGGCACAGTTGTAGTGCTAACCGGCACAGCCAAGAAAAAAGTCACTGAGCAAAAGAATAAAGGTAACCTACATATTTTAATGAGCACTTGTTATGCATCTTCTGCCTAGACATATGAATTTCCTCTTTTATTACTTTAATTAAAACCTTTTTGCGTATTGAACCTGTTTGTTCATTGTAATTTCATTAGTGCGATTTACTTTGCCTTTGCAGTATGCATGCATCATACTGTATAATGCTGTACCAACGCACTTTTAATACCATTTCTCTATCTCCTCTGTATACGAGTTAGTGAAGGATGATATGGCTAGAAAGGAGGTTAGTGCTTAGATGACGAATAATAGAAAAGTATGGAAGAAGAAGAATCCTGCACAGACCACAAATAAATTGGGCTAAGGGAAGGCTGACCTCTATCTCCTCTGTACCTCATACCTATCTGATTGTGAAATAATTATCCAAAATTTCCTGTGCCTCAGCGTCTAGTGACTTTATGTAATGTAAATCATGCTCCGTTTTCTAACCATGATCGTTGTTTCCAGGTGAACTGATAGAACAGAATCAGGACGGTCTAGAATATTCGTCGGAAGAAGAAACAGAAGATATTAAGGACGCTGCTGCGAATCTCGCTTCGAAGCAAAGGAAGGACTTGGCTAAAGTTGACCACGCTAGCTTGGACTACATGTCTTATAGGAAAAATTTCTATACTGAGGTAAGGTTTCGTATGTTACTATTAATTGACGGTAAGGTTGGCGCAGTGGCTCAGCGATCCTCACTGGCCCCCGGGATGAGGCCGGCTCGGCAAACGGGCCGGCAATATTCTGGGGCAGCGAAAGTCGCAGTAGATCCCGGTCCCCCGTCGACGTAAATGAGCGAGGGAACACTCGTGTGGTTTTAATCAGTGGCTGAGCGATTGATTGCTGCACTGCGTATCGCGGTTTCGATTCCCGAACGGTTTAAATTTGTATGTTCTATAGAGTCGTTCAGGGTCTGATTGTTTGTGAATGGGAGTTTAAATGTTAGTTAACGCATCCACGATACAGAAGTATTGCCAGAGACTCAGTGAAGAAATGCGTTTGAATGAAGAAATGACTTGCTAGACAAAGACAGCGTTACTAAAAAAAAAAAAAAGTGACGTCATATTTTCATACGGTCATACGGCCATAGTTACGTAGTACAAATGGTCGTATCGCGCGACAAGGATGGAAAGTGCCCCCACACAAAACTTCTAACTTCTATAGCGTGTAGCTACTCCATTACTTCATTTTTTATCGATTTTTCTACTTTTTTCACACATCGTGTTATTTCTGTTAGTTCTTTGAAATACCTTAACATTTTCGTGAATTTTTAACAGTTATCAAATACCCAATTGTTAGGTGGAAATCGCTAAAGCTACTATTTTGTCGTCAGCCCATCCAGCTGACCATATAATTTGCAAGAAACACCTTTGCTTCCTATCCCTTATTTGAATGGACAAATGTTTACAGGGGAGTATCCCCATCTTTAATTAGGCCCCTACTATAAATTTAATGTACTACAATTTAATTTCAATTTATCCTAGACAGCAGTAAAAGCATAAATCTTAACTTGTTATTTTTTTCTGTGATAAAAAATAATAATATAATAATAATAATATAATTCGTTTTCTTTCAGGTCAATGAGTTAACCAGAATGACGCCAGACGAAGTAGAAGCATACAGAACCGAGCTAGAAGGCATTCGAGTAAAAGGGAAAGGATGTCCCAAACCTATCAGATCTTGGGCACATTGCGGCATTAGTAAGAAAGAGATGGATATATTGAGGAAGCTCAACTTTGAGAAACCGACGCCTATTCAAGCTCAGGCTATTCCTGCTATTATGTCTGGGAGGTAATATACATGTTTTTTTTTGCAAATTTAATTTTGGTGACAGTAGAATTGACTATTTGTCCACAGTTAAAAATTTACGAAAATGTTACGTTATTTCAAAGAACTAACAGAAATAACACGATGTATGAAAACAGTAATTCAATGAGTGAGTAAAACAAAAGTGTCCAATATTTTTTGGAAATCTATCTGACGGATTCGGTAGATTTTTTTTTGACAAGTACCCAATTCTAAAGAACTTTATCCGCGTTAGTACTATCACCATAATATCTATCGACAAGCAACTTGCTGCGGTTTAGGGGGTGACGTTACTAGCGTATTTGTTACTGCAACAGTCCACACCCCCACACATGGTAGTAATAGGAACAGTGTGTTTGAGTCGGTTAGAGTCCGACATGACATAACCCTTTGCAGGGTGGGAAATCATCAAATGACTTCTCCCGCTTCGGGCGGAGCGGAAGGGAGTGTCAGACTTCTACTGACTAAAAACCACCCATATTCCTTCTTAGCCCTTTGTGTCTGGGCCGCGGTATCTCTTTCGAACAACTCGCAGCCCCAAAAGGTGGTTATCGCAACCGCGATGCTTTTAGTTTTGCAGAAATCCGCACATAAACGGCGGCTAGCATTTTGAGTGTCTTCCATCCGGTAATAATTATAGAAAATCAAACTACACCATTTGTAACCATCCGTTTTTCTTTCAGAGACCTAATCGGCATAGCAAAAACTGGTTCAGGCAAGACCCTAGCATTTATCCTACCGATGTTCCGTCACGTTCTGGACCAGACCCCGTTAGAAGACACGGATGGCCCCATAGCCCTCATAATGACCCCCACTAGGGAACTCTGCATGCAGATAGGCAAGGATATCAAGAAGTTCGCCAAATCTTTGGGTTTGAGGGTTGTTTGTGTCTATGGTGGCACTGGGATTTCTGAACAGGTAAGGTTAAGTGGCTGGGATTTTTTTTATCTGTGCTTAAAAATAAAAGACATAAATAGAGAATTAAGTAACGGAAGTCACTTATCAATCTGTGCATACTTATTATGCATTTTTTTAACTATTTGGCAGGTCATTCACAAGTCTATTATAGTTAGTTATAGTTTGTCTATGACGAAATAGGCCTGAAACGCAATAACATAACATCATGTAAATCTCAATGTGTTAGGCAGAGGTGCACCCACATTTCGTCAGTTATATTTAAGTCCCATGTAATAGGGGTTGAGCCTATTACCATCAGCCATGCGCAAATCCATACTCCGTGGCTGCTACTGAAAAATTCCTGATGGGAAATTCCACAACACTTTGCCTGACCCGGGAATCGAACCCAGAACCTCATGCACAGCAGACCATTCGCTTGCGACCGACCAACGAGGTAGTCTGTGAACCGCAATAGGTTTGTAATACTAATAGTTCTCTTCTCGTATATTATTTTATATAAATTAAAAATAGAGCCCAACTTATGGCTTTATCATCAGCCATAAGACGTCCACTGCTGGACAAAGGCCTCCCCCATAGAACCCCAAAACGAACGGCAAACTGCCGTTTTCACCCACCGGTTGTCCGCGACTCTCACGATGTCATTAGTCCACCTTATGGATTATTTATTTATTTTTTATTTGCTAGCCTACTCTGTCCCACTCCAGGGCAAAGGCCTCCCTCCACTCTTTGGATTACAATTTATTTATTCTATTCCCTCGATTGCTTTATTACAGATCGCGGAATTAAAACGCGGTGCAGAAATGATAGTGTGCACTCCCGGACGTATGATCGACATGTTAGCGGCAAACTCGGGTCGCGTCACCAACCTGCGACGAGTCACCTACATCGTACTGGATGAAGCTGACAGAATGTTTGACATGGGCTTTGAGCCCCAGGTAATGGACCACCAAATGACTCCTCCCGCTATGGGCGGAGCGGTAGGGAGTGTCTGAGTTCTACTGACTAAAAAACACCCATGTTCCTTCTTAGCCCTTTGTGTCTAAAGCCGCGGTATCTCTTTCGAACAACCCGCAGCTAATGGACTTACTTTGAGTTGAAAGTGCAATATATTGCAATCGATCGATGTCGATCAGAGATTTTTTTTGTTTTTCCCACTCCTGGACAAATGCCTTCCCCCGATCCATCCACTTATCTTGGTGTTGCGCCTCTTCTCGCCAATTAACGAGAAAGCCATCCCCGGCGTCCCGCCATCTTCACCTGGGTCAGACACTCTTGATTATTAGTACATTATGGTATAAGTGTGTAACGTTGGTGATTACCGCTGAGGCGCCATTGTGACCCGAGCCGTTAGGTGAGGGTCTTAAGAGAGCCGAGGACGGTAATCATCAATACACACGTGTATCATACGACGTTTTTCAACACACTTGTGAAGAAAATAACACAAAAAAATCATTTTCAACAGTTATAATGAGTTGTGAAAAAAATTTCGCCATGGCGGGAAAAATTAATCAGTTTTCCTGCGCGCGCATCTAACAATGGCGATCAGCCATAGACAAAAAGAATAAGGTTTCTTTTTTTTGCTTTTTGCGGATAGCGTTTTAGCCACGTACAAAATGAGGAATCCAAAGTACGTAATTCGAAGTTGCATAAAATGAGCAAAAAACACAATCTTTTTTAGTATCGAAACTTTTTTAAGAACAAAGCAACTCAACCAAAAAAATAAAAAAAAACCTATAACTCACTTGTGAATAATGGTAATGAAAAATTCACAGTTTGATTACAGGTGTCATTATATGCCTAATTGCGGTGAAATTAGAGCCACTTTATGAGCAAGTGTGTTGAAAAATAAAATACGATCAATGCTTTATTGAAGAACATTACCCAGCTACCATAGACCACACAATCGAAATGATGGAGGCCAACGATTGACCGAAATCTATCTAGTTTCTCCTCGATTCGAATTTGTTGCATTCGATAGAACTTCATCACTGCAGTCCTGATCATGGGCTAAAAACCAACTAACAATCTTTGGACTACAGCTGAATTCTGAACTCAAACTAGACTTATACTGTCAAACCGCATCTCTGATACCAAATGACACATTTATATTTGTTTCTATGCAGGTTATGAAGATCATCGACAACGTCAGGCCAGACAGACAGACCGTGATGTTCAGCGCCACTTTCCCGCGACAGATGGAAGCCCTCGCCAGAAGAATATTACAGAAACCGCTAGAAGTTCAGGTATGAAGCTACGATTCATATATGTACTCCTTTTGCCTCGTCCACGTTCATACATCTAGTCATACACACACGCCAGTTGTACGCTCCTGTCCTTTCTGAAGAACCTAACCAATGAGGTCAGATTATGTCTTTCTAGGGCATCACCTCTCCGCGTTGCCACTTACATCTGCTTGAATACCTTGTGTGTGTCGTCTTCCAGTCATCCATTTATTGCTTGCTTACATTTAACATAAACTACTAAATTAATCCAATTAAGCCGTCAGAGGGTTTTATTCCGTAGCTTTCAGTAACCCAAAAACTGTTAAAATGAAGCTTCATTTGTTTTAAAATTTACAAATAATTTAAATGTCTACTTTCCATAGGTCGGCGGCAGAAGCATAGTTTGCAAAGACGTAGAACAACACGTGGCTATTCTCGAAGATGACGCAAAGTTCTTCAAATTGCTAGAACTTCTGGGGCTGTACAGCCAGCTCGGTAGCATCATAGTGTTCGTGGACAAGCAGGAGAACGCCGACAGTCTTCTCAAAGACCTCATGAAAGCCTCCTACTCATGCATGAGCTTGCATGGAGGTGAGATTTACACATGTTTTTTGTTTTTGTTCTTGGTAAGCTTGTATTGTAGTAAGTGGTAAATATATTGACTTGAAGTGCAATATGTAAGCTTGTAAAGGCGCTAGGCCGTGGGGGAATGATTGCTAATGTAACAGTCCCTATTTTAAGGTTTCATAGTAGTTGGTACCTTACAGAAAAGTTCTAACTTGCACTGGACCAATCACTGCCAAAATATAAGAATGAAAAATGCTAGGCAGATTTTTGCGTTCGTCGCGTTTTAGATTTTATTCATCCTCTCAACAAATGATACGTATTTCAAACGATTTTCAGTTAAATAATATTGATTTCTATATTACCTTGTTTCAAGATCTAGACACCAGATCACCGGATAATTTAGAATATTAAATAAAAAATGGGTCAAAAAAATACTACAAGCTCTTATATTTTCTTTTGCAGGTTGCCTCTGTCTTCGTGATTTTATTAATTATATTTTTCTTCATGAGAAAAGGAAAACTTTAAAACATTCAAATGTCCTGTTTTCTCTTAGTAAAATAATTATTTTAATTGCATTTAAAATTAGTAGCAGTGATTGAATATTTAAACAAAAAAAAAACAATTAAATTCGAGTAATTAATGATTGAGCACTTGGTTATAAAAATCTACTAACGGACTATTTTCATTTCAGCGACCAAAGCGGATGTGGGGAGACCTCGATTATAAAATAAAATACTTAAAATGTCGTCAAGTATAAGCGTACTGCCATTTTAAAGTGTATTCTCTGTATATTCATTACCCGACCAGAAATACAGGGTTATTGACTATGGTAATTTCCGAAATACACTCATTGTTAGCTTAGTCATTTTCTGATTTTTCGACAAGTCACAGAATTTACAATTTAAATAAGTAGTTTATTTTAATTTACCCACATTCTTTGCATAAATAAAAATATTTTGAAGTTTCGCGTTTTTTACGTACAAAGTTAGATCCGAAAAATAACTCTGAGTGTATAACCACAAAATATAATTATACTTAAAAAGTCATAATCATATTATTTGATTTCCATAATGTGTGAAGGTCTTACAATGGGCTTAAAGCAATAACGGACCTTGTAGGGCACAGTAATATGAATTAAATAAAATTAATACCGAACCAAATTAAACTATGCCATTAATATTAAATAACTTAAGAAACCCAAAGCAGTACGCTTATATTTGCGGCACGAATCCATCTTGTCTAGTGACGAATATATTAATGGTGGCCTGTTACAGGGATTGATCAATTCGACAGGGACTCTACTATCGTGGACTTCAAGTCGGGCAAGGTGAAGCTACTGGTTGCTACCAGCGTGGCGGCGCGAGGGTTGGACGTGAAGCAACTGGTGCTCGTCGTCAACTACGACTGTCCCAACCATTATGAGGACTATGTTCATAGGTGAGTCTATAATAATTCCTTTATTTCAATCAAATCATTGGGTACATTAACTAAACATTTTAGAAAATAAGACAAAACACAACACACAATTACATTAGTATTTACAAATTAAATTGGCAAAGTCAACAAATAAAAATTAAAAATAATCATAAATTTCACATATTTAAAATTAAAGAGTAATAACCAATACAAAAATTATTGAATAAATATCATTAATTATAAAATTATTATAAAGTAATAGGTAGACAATATTTTGAAATAGAAAAGATGGACAGATAATAAACAGTAATGTGTTATCATTATTTAATTTTATTGTTGTAGAATTTTTGCCTTTTCCCTGTTTGTAGAATGTAAGAACAGTATGTAGTGGGTTTTCCTTTTATAACATAACATTTATTTATTTTCAGGCAACTTTGGCTCATAGAAATATACCTACAGACACACTAGAGACACTTATAGAAACCATATAATACACAATACACACACAACAGTCAAGAAATGAAAGTTCCATGTCTACCTAACAACCGATTAATCTAACACATAATAAATAGAAGACATTGTAATATAAAATTTCCCAAATACTCATACAAACAATATGTGAGTCACTCTCAGTTTTTCATGTTTTTTTAATTTTTTTGTACTTTGCCCCACATTAGGAATTTCTCCTGTATCGTGGGTGCGTTTACGAACATTTAAACTGACATACACAAACCATAATCATTATGCCCCAATATCTTTGGGGCTAGCGTAGCGTGCCTTTTCTATCCATATCATCTCATGTCACTTACTACTGACAGGCGAAAAATAATTTTATTCGGTTACGTTTAAGTTAAATCTCCAATATTTGTAAAGATGCGGTCGCACGGGTCGTGCAGGCAACAAGGGCTACGCATGGACGTTCCTGACGCCGGAGCAAGGGCGCTACGCCGGTGACGTCACGCGCGCCTTCGAGCTGGCCGGTGCCGCGCCTCCGCCCGAGCTGAGGGCGCTGTGGGACAAGTATAAGGATGCACAGGAGAAGGAAGGGAAGAAGGTCCATACTGGTGGAGGGTTCAGTGGGAAAGGTTGGTAGTTTTTGCCTTGGGATTGTGGAATTAATGACAAATATACTCATCGTTTAATTATTTTATTTCTTCGAAAGTGTGTTGAAAAACGTCGTTTGATACACGTGGGTTACTGCAGTTCTCTGCTACATAACAACCTCGTCTGTGTCTAGGTTGTGAATTTAATCTCGAATGCAATAACAAACACACAACACACAATCCTGACTTGGTGACATTAAGACCACATCGGAAGTATACCCTTTTGATTACAAAAAGAATTTTGAAAATCGGTCTACAATTGACGGAGATATCGGTGATATTGCCACACGGGGATTTGAGCATACTGCGAGAAGTTGCGGTGCTTCCGCGAAAGGCTATGCATGCAACGGTAAGGTTCGATACATCTTGGCAAGATACGATATTTCGCGGCTGGCTTGAAAAAGTACCGAGTGCCTAATATCGTAATTTATGTCATCAGTATCCAGCGGCGTTTTACGGCATGCAACAAGAACCTTCGGAATCCGAAGGATTGTTGAATATCTTTCGGCATTGCGTTGAATACTTTGTGTCGCCGGGTGAGCCGGTCGGCCTTTGGATGTCCTTATTGGCAAAACAGCATAATTCATAAGAAAATCAAGAGGAATAGCCATTGTCCAGCACGCGTAGCATGACCACCGTAGAAACGGGTTTTGTCGACGGAAGAATCAACAATATGACAGATTGTAGCAAAATTTCATGTCAAATTGTATGGAATAAGCTTTGTCTATTCTTGGTAGAATAGAGATAGAATCGCCATACTACGCGTGCTGGGGTGGGATAGCCTTGGTAGGGTGATGCTTCATCTTTCAATCGAACTTTTAGGACAGCTTCTGCCCCTGTCAATATAAGTCCATTTTATTAACATACTGTCATTACTCCCAGGTTTCAAATTCGACGAATCGGAAGCTCAAGCGGCTACTGAGAAGAAGAAATACCAGAAAGCAGCCCTGGGTCTTCAGGATTCTGATGATGAAGATGTGGAGGGTGACCTTGACCAACAGATAGAGGTCATGCTCGCTGCCAAGAAGATTGTTAAAGAGATCAAGGTAGGATTGTTTCTTCATTACTGTCACTGGGCAGCTGAAATATCGTTCAATACTAGACTTTGCACCCTGATAGGATATAATTATTCGAGTCCAAAGTCTGGCATAAAAAATTGACAAGCTTGTGATAATTTATTTATTCATGTTGATGTACCATTTTTTACAAGTGCTTATAAATTTGTCCAGCACCCCCTTTTTCGGCTGAACACTTTCGTTGCCAAACACCCAGCACATGGGTCGAACAATAATTCATTTGTGTGCCGACAACCCACCCGTCTGCGAGTTGTTGCTATAAATTTAGCAATTTCGGGCATACAAATAAAAAAAATATGTTTTGAACTTAGGGAAAGTGTTAAATGACAATGATGATACTGAATGTTTGTGTTGGTTCTAAAAAGTTGAAGACTCACTTGACGCAGACCGTTTACTTTTTTTAAATTAGTAGGTTTTTTTTTTAAAAACGTGGTCTCATACTAGGGATTTCTCCTGTATCGTGGGTGCGTTTACAAATTTTTTGCCAGTTTCAAATAAAATACAGTCAGTCAGTCAATAATATAGTCTTATATGTTTTTAGTAAAATTACACCGCATTGACATCCCACTGCAAGTAAAATTAACACTACTTCAATTTGATTTGAGTTTTAAGATGAGAGCCTATTGCACAACAATCCCAACAAGAAATTCTTGATGAAAAATCCAATACCAAGGCCCAGTGCGGGTTGGTGTGACACATATTTATTAAGGAAATATCTTATTCTTGATTCTTGTTTCAAAGTTAACACGAGGTGTCGGCAATTTACAAACACATTGAATTTCTATTTTATGACTCGACGGCCTGACTGTAGTTGATAACAAATGTAAAGTTTTAAAGATTTCTGAAGAAACCATAAAATATCACATCTGTTTGCAATGTTTCCCGGGTTTTATTGCCCAAAGGTATTCTTAGAACAATTGGGACGGTTGCACAAAATACTGCAATCAAACAATGCTGTGAGAGTGTGGGAAGACGAGCCGAGCGTGGGGGTTTGATGAAGTTCTAAATAAAATGTTAGGATAGTTGATTTGAGACCGCGGAGGAGTCCAGACGCTGAAACTAGCGGAACTAAGGCAGGGTAGTCGGTTTAAGATCGTCAAAGTACTAGGACGTCCTAGGTTAGGCTTGTGAAGTCAGCGCGTAGTCTTGGTATCAAGTTGCACATTTCAGTGGAGTATCGTAAGAAAGCTTTCATAAGATTAAATTGAGTGTCGAAATGTGGATGGAGGAAGCTGAGACGGAGGCGAAACTGGTAATATGTGCACTATTTTGTAAGTGGGTTACAGACTAATCTATTTTAATAAACACGTGGTAAGTGCTAACTATTTTCTACTCTTAGGTCTCAGTAGCAGTTGGGTGGCAGCGCAGATGAGCTGTTAATAATCATTTATTTCAGCATGAAGGAGCACCTGCTTAATCTCATCCTGATGTATTTACATAATAATATTATTATCTTATGTGTTATGTGTCCACCTCCTAATACATACCTTGGCGGATATCTGTCACCTGCGTTTGGCTATAGGGAGACGGTGAAAGCCTTCCGCTACACTCTTTATTCACCTCACGCATACGTCATGTACACTGTACACTAATACACCAGACTACGACTAACGACTACGAATATTGACTATAATATGAGTCACCACATGGGGAGGCAGAACCGTAATATTCACACTTTGAGGAGCTCGTGGCTTAATAAGAACTGCCACTCGGGTCGATCTTTAGGTAAAGCTGTGCTTGCCTAGGTCGGTCTGTGGATGGATGACCGCCCGACATACCGAGTTTCCTCCGTGCCTCGGAAAGCACGTTAAGCTGTTGGTCCCGGCTGCCATATATAGATCTTTGTCTTATTACCTTCATACCTTGCGATTGTTTTGTCTTATTTGGTTTGATATTATTCATGTATATGTCTTAGTTGCGAATTCCCAATATTAACGTCACTTTGTAATCCCTCCCAGTCCCTAGCTTTCGAAGTCGGACTGGGCTGTCCCCAATTGGGAATTCATTCCTCTTACTCGGTGGGAAGATGAAGACCAGTTTGGGACGAATCTCACAGAGCCATGCGGTGGCGGAGCCTTTTCGGAACAAAAACAAACGGAAACGGATTTAGGAAAAACGAAAATTTTATCAGCCTGGGGTAATTTAGGAACAGTCACAGTGGGACCACTTACTTTTTCTTAGTGTGTCGATGGTAATCTAAATTGTGTCGACTCAGAACTAAGCTATACTTAATTGTTTGGTGCTGTTCCATACTTAACATTAAACAAGGTCTAATAAACTCTTTTGTCTCGTAGCCGGGCGTGACAGCAGGCGGAGTCCCAGGCACGGGCGGGACGAGTGCGGCTGGTGCGGACGGCAAGTTGGAGCTGGCGCGACGTCTGGCGTCCCGCATCAACCTCGCCAAGGGACTGGGTGCTGAGCACAAGGGTGCAACACAACAGGCCGCTGAGGCCATACTTAAGGGTGCACCATCTGCGCATACACTTATTACGGTGAGTCGGGGGAATTGGAATGGATGTAAGGGATGTACTTAGGCTCTGCTTGCGGCCTCAGACGATCCGCCTTGACAAACGAACAAGTAATGACATGTTTCTTTCCGTCGCTCACCAAGTGGCATCGTGGTGAATACTGTAAATAACTTCTTTAATTTGATTTCTTTGTAGATCGCGTTTTTTCTTTGAAAACAGAGGAAGGTCTAATTTTAAGCCCCTAAGATTATTCGTATATCGACACCTGAGCATTGCACAATTCGTGGTAATTCATAGTCTCCATTCGGACTATGTTAGCGTAAAATTATCAAGACGTTCATCATGCCTGATTGCCATGAATTGTGCAATTTACCGAGTACGCATACTAAAACAATTCTGAGGTTTATTCATAAATATTGCTTAAAGTTATGTAACAATAATTTATTAATTAAATGTCAACAAGTTAACATTTGTCTATACACACATTGACATTGTTTATCAACAACTTTAACCAAGGTTTTTGATTTTAACCCGTTTCGTTGTATTTACACTCTTCATCTAACAGACAAACAACTTTTTTTGTAAACTAAATCCTCGTTTCCCACCCAACCAGGCTAAAACAGTAGCAGAACAGCTGGCAGCCAAGCTGAACACACGTCTGAACTACCAACCGCGCGACGAGAGCGCGTCGGAGCCGGCCGAGGAGGTGTTCCGCAAGTATGAGACGGAGCTGGAGATCAACGACTTTCCGCAGCAGGCTCGCTGGAGGGTTACTAGCAAGGTATTGTAACGAGTCTGTCTTATTTTCACTCACACGTCCCTGAAAAACCCTTTATCTTTTGTGTTGACGTTTTACGTAATTATGTAAGATAGTGACGAAGACATCTCTTAGTCAAATCACATGCCAAGTGATGTACTAAACAAAAAAGCTGATTCTGATTATAGTACCTTAATCACGGCAAACTGTAGCGAGGTAGTGCACGCCTTTTTTTTTTGGTGGGTGGAAAATCATCAAATAACCCCCCTTCCGCTCTTGGGCAGAGCGAAAGGGAGTGTCAGACTTCTACTGACTAAAAACCACCCATGTTCCTTCTTAGCCCTTCACGTCGAGGCCGCGGTATCTCTTGCGAACAAACAACCCACAGCCCCGACGGGGCCCTTACCTACCCTTACCATTCGTTTCATTCGGTCATAAATGACATTCTATTTTGTTTGTTATAATATTTGTAATTATTGAGTCAATTTAGCTTATTCTCGTTAAATTATATGCAATATTTGTATGAATTGAGCTACCTAACTGAATGATGCAATATTTGACGTTAATTTCTGGAGATAACGTCAATAACCTACAGAACTATTGTGATAATTAACTGTTAAAGTTTTAATTAGTCGCGTACGTCATTTGATACTATTCATGACGCTTTATACGGTAGACCGCACGTCAGTGAACTTACTTTTAGGAAACTACGAATTATAAACACCGTACTACGGTAGGCCAGGTCAAAGTCCAGATGTACGCACAGCTGTGATACATACACACTTTAATATTCCTTGAGACGTAAGCAAATGGGATGTTGTTGCAAATTCAAGGCATTGTTTTATTTATGAATGTAATAAATTAGATAAAACATAATGTAAATAACAAGAATTAACTTGTGCCCGGTTGATGGCAATAGGCTCGCCCGCTATTACACGGGACTAAAATGTTATGCATTAATTTTAATCGGCCCTTTCGTGCATCCAAAGAAATCACAGGTCAATTAAGCATCGATTGATTGCGCCATCTACACGCTTACTTTATCAAAACAAAAGATAGGGAGTGATTTTTTTGCTCCTATTTTTTTTTCTAGATAAAACTAAAGGCGACCTACGACCCTGGATAGTTTTTTTTATTGAGAGTAAATAACCTCGTTTTCTTGTTTATTTACTTAGGGGTCGGTTTGACCTTAAAGTCGATAACCCTTGTATATAGGTACAAGTACATTTTATTACGCGTTGTATGTACTCAACTCAGTGCAATTTCTCAGTTCACTGCGACTAGTTGTCAATATGTTGCTCAAATTAGCTATTATTGGTGCTTTCATATTTATGTGTGTCAAGTTGCTTAGGCGGCAAAGGACGTATCAGGGAAAATGTTTTCATTGTCATTAAGTAGTATTATTCGAGGTAAAAGACCCTTTTATATTTTGAGTATGAATGTGGATTGCTATAAGAATAGAGGAAGCCCGAAAAAGTGATGGATGGACTGTGTAAAGGATGATATGGCCAGGAGGTGACAGATGAGATGAAAAGTATAAGAGAAGTATCTAAGAAAACGTGTTGCGTTGACTCCTAATGAATTGCGATGAGGGCAAGAGAATGGTGATGATAATTACCCCCAAATCCCAGCCTAAATCATTAACCACGTTACCATTTCAACTGCGTAGAATTTTTCTACAACGGATATTACTGGATTTGTTATTTCTTACACCCAGATAAAACTATTTCATCATTCTCTCGTATGATATCTCAGCGAGTTCAAACTTAATTAACTGTTTCTTTGTTTGTTTACAGGAGGCGCTAGCGTTGATCAGCGAGTATTCCGAGGCTGGCATCACAGTGCGAGGGACATATGTCCCGCCAGGCAAGACGCCTCCCGAAGGCGAGCGCAAGCTATACCTCGCTATAGAAAGTTCCCAAGAACTAGCCGTCGCCAAAGCCAAGTCGGAAATAACGCGTCTCATCAAGGAAGAACTTCTGAAACTACAAACGTCTGCTCATCACATGATTAATAAGGCTAGATACAAAGTGTTATAACTTATAATATGAGCGGAATATAACCGGCGTAATTATGTTAAAGTTGTTTTATTTCCTCGCTGACCCCTGACTTGTACTGTCGTAATTTACACGAGATAGTTTTATTACGATTAACGGAGCTGTAAATCTGTATACTATCTTCGTAATTAAACATTGGCCTATAAAAGTTACGAATTTTACTTAGTTGCTGATAAGGCTATGTTTAGAATTTAATGTCACATGATTTACGATAATAGAATATTATCTTTTGCACATAATCTTTATCATTAAAACATAACACCACGCTTCTAAACCCCGAAGGGTTAGGCAGAGTTACCTAGGTAAATAGTACTTTTCGCCAGTTATTGTTATAAAGGCGAGCCTATTGTCATCAACCGGACACAAATCCTGACTCCGTAAGTGCTTCTGAGGTATTACAAATGGGAAAACTCAATAACACATCCTTTTTTTTTTGTTTTTTTGGCGGGTGGAAAATCATCAAATAACCCCTCCCGCTCTTGGGCAGAGCGAAAGGGAGTGTCAGACTTCTATTGACTAAAAACCACCCATGTTCCTTCTTAGCCCTTCATGTCGAGGCCGCGGTATCTCTTGCGAACAACCCGCAGTCCCGCCCAATAACACTATCTTAAATGGGAATCGAACCCAGCACTCAGTGCTCAGTAGTCGCGCTTGCGACCACTAAACCAACGAAGTAGTAGTAAAACACACTTGTCATAATATTATTTGAACTATTTCAATGTCTGGGTCTAGGCATGCGCGATAAGGCTACAATAGGCTTACTAGATATAAGCCGCGTTGCAATCGGATAAGGTGAACACTTGGCGAAGTGATTGTTGTCGAATATGCCAGAATAAGACATTCTTAAAATAGCATTTAGATTATGCAATATCATAAGATAAGTTACTTATTCATGGAAATACTAACAAGAGTTTTGATTGTGAATGTGGGAGATTTGTTCTATCAACTTCAAGGGATAACCAGTAAAAGATTTGATCTCATATTTCGACTCCGTCTGAAATGCAACATTGCTAAACATTTTGGGTGTTGTGCTGTTGGAGACTAGAAATGGATCAAGCAGACTTGTGAAGGTTCTCCTAGCAATTAAGTTGAGAACGGCCAAATATTATATTTAAAAACCAAGAAGTAATTAAATATTGTATTGTGCGTGTTTGTTGTGTGTATTATATTGTATTGTTTTGTTTTTGGTTTGGTATGCGTTGCATACCGGGAACAGCTATTTATTTTTTACCCAACGTAAATTCTTACCTAGCTAGTGGTAACAAGATCCAGATTACAATGTTCAATGGCTCGAAGGAGATCCTTTGATGCCTTGGGGTCGATTTCTAACTTTGTAGTCTGTATGTTGTTAGGTACTAATAGCTATTAGCTACGTACTTATACGTTGGGTATAGATAAAATGTTCTGCCCTGCCGTTCCCAGCGTGAGCGGACCTTACTTACCGTTCCTAGCTTTACAGTTAGCGCCGGACAGGTTCACTTCCTCATAGGACAGGCTTTAACACATTCGTATCCACCCCATTTCATAGAGCTCAAATTCAATTTTTTTTCAAATTCAAATTGTTTATTTTCTCATGTGCCATCCCGCCATACATATTGCAAGTGGGTCTGCAGGTGGGTCACTGGCATTACGTTTGGGAAAATGTGAGTCCACCTGGAGGGCTCTCGGCACTAAAGGTGTTAATACCCCCACTGATTGGCTGATTGGGCAGTGGTGACCCAGTGGTGGCGGCCCCGACTTACGAACAGTGAGTCGTGAGTTCGAACCCAGTCAGGCGCATTACTTTATGTAATTTAGTTCATCACCACTGCTCTCAAAACGGTGATGGAAAACATCGTGAGGAAACAAAAAACCGACTTCAAAAACACAAAAAATTACAATTTTAAGTTGTAATATCCTATACAAATATTTACTATACATTTAACATTCAACCAAGAACCCTAACCCTTAACCTTCCAGATTCCCTTATTATTGCATTCAACTCCTAATCATTTAGGAGTAGTACCTTCCATAATCAGCTCACCTAGATAACCTGAAAGAATACAACCATATATACCATCCGTCCCCATAATATTTTACTAAAGAAATTATGCTCCAACTCCTAACCGTTGAGGAGTTATACCTTCCATCATCAACTCATCAACATGAAGTGATGACTGCTAGATGCAAATACTTAAAAAACTTTAGAAAAAGCACGAAACACGTGATACATGCCTATACAATTTGAGGGTTGCCCTCGATTTCTCTGGGATGCCATCATCAGATCCTGATTTTCTTGTCATGGTACTACGCTTTGGATATCTCCTTTTTAAAAAAAAAAGAATTTTCTATATCGGTTCAGGCGCCTCCGAGTAATCGGTGAATATACATAAAAAAAAGATTGAGAACATCCTTTTTCAAAGTCGGTTAATGAGTTTTATCTTCTATCATCAGGGCAAACTAATACCCTGAAAGAATACAACTATCACTTTATAAGTAGGTATAGTTCTGAAAGAATTTTCTATCAACTCCTAACCGTTGAGGAGTTGTACCTTCCATCATCATCAGCGAATTCACATGATATTATGATGGTCAGACGCAAATACTTAAACAGCTTTAGAAAATATATGAAAAACATCATAATATGTGCCTATAAATTTTGAGGGTTGCTCTCGATTTCCCTGGGATCCCATCATCAGATCCTGATTTGGTGACAATGGGACCACCTCGGGAGTATACCTTTTCGAACACAAAAAGAATTTTGAAAATCGGTTCATTAATGACGGAGATATATATGCGATAACAAACATACAAAAAAAACACACGAATTGATAACCTCCTCCTTTTCGGAAGTCGGTTAAAAAGACATGCTTTCTTAGAACCAAACAAAAAATAAAACCGACTTCAAAAACACCAAAAAGTGAAAAATAAACTTCTGAAGAAAAATCAGCTTCTGAAGTCGGTGACATTTGTTTGTTTGATTTCGTTTTTTTGCCACCGACTTCAGAAGCTGATTTTTCTTCAGAAGTTTATTTTTCACTTTTTGGTGTTTTTGAAGTCCGTTTTATTTTTTGCCAAAAAGTTTTTTATTTTTCCATTTTTAGTTGTTCCCAAACAAATAATAGGTTTTATTTATCCCCAATAAATGGAACATTACATAATATCTTACTGTCCAAATCTGGGTGTATACATCTGCGTACCCCCTCAGATCATACAGGCGTGATGTTACGTCATGATGTTGTATAAACAATAAACATCCAAGCGATTGCAGCAATCACGACAGATTTGCCGTCTATTTTTAACCGACTTCATTGAAGAGTTCTATTGTATATCTCCGAAGATCAGGATTAGATCTTCACCAAATTTAAATGGGACCACCTCAGGAGTATACTCTTTCAAATAAAAAAAGAATTTTGAGAATCGGTTCACAAATGGAGGAGAAATCAGGTAACATACATAAAAAAAAAAAAAAAAATACATACACACGAACATAGAACCTCCTCCTTTTTTGAAGTCGGTTAAAAATCGAAGACATGTGACATCTACCAATCCGCACTGGGCCCGCGTGGTAGATTATAGCCCTTCCTGCTCTTAGAGAGGCCTGAGTCTCTGATTTAAACTGTTAGAATCGCCGTACCGTGCCAGGAAATGATTACACACCTTCCTGTTTTGTAGTCAATGAGATTTGAAAAGTATTATCAGGTCAATGATACTTAAAATTTAAAATCGTATTTCTTATCTCGATCTATAAAACGATCGTCATCACATCCCGTATGGAAAGATTACCTTGTGGTATGGGCTGTCTGACGTTTTCCTACAACTTAAGTACGAATGATGGCACGATGGAACGATGAGGGCACGACTAACAACTCACTTTTATAGGGCCTCTCTGGATCAGCGCTTCATAGGTTCACATCAGTACCTGTCTGGTACTTTTTCTTTAGTTTATTCGTTTCTAGATCGTGTTCGTTTTAATTGTTACTACTGTAATAATGTAAAGTGAACTAAGACATTCGTGAACCTGGTGGTGAAAAAAAATGATGACTTGTGTGTAGTCATCATTTTTAGGGTTCCGTAGTCAACTAGGAACCCTTATAGTTTCGCCATGTCTGTCTGTCTGTCTGTCTGTCTGTCTGTCCGTCTGTCCGTCCTCGCTTAATCTCTGTGACCGTTAGCACTAGAAAGCTGAAATTTGGGACCAATATGTGTATCAATCACGCCGACAAAGTGCTAAAATAAAAATTGGAAAAAAATGTTTTATTAGGGTAGCCCCCCTATATGTAAAGTGGGAAGTGTTTTTTTTTTTAATTTTAACCCTAATGTGTGATATATTGTTGGAAAGGTATTTAAAAATGAATAGGGGTTTACTAAAATCATTTTTTGATAATGTCAATAATTTCGGAAATAATCGCTCCAAAAGTAAAAAACAAAGCGTCCCCCCCCCTCTAACTTTTGAACCATAAGTTTAGAAAATACGAAAAAAATCTGAAAAGTAGAACTTTATAAGGACTTTCTAGGAAAATTATTTTGAACTTGGATGGAAACAACAGATGGAAACTGCAGTTAACCAATATAATTTGGTCCCTGAATCGTATGAGCGCCTATACAATCCAGAGGTCAAGTTTCATTTGCCCGTATTTTTTTTTTAACTTCGTTTACATAATATTTTATTATCTACGGAACCCTACACTGAGCGTGGCCCGACACGCTCTTGGCCGGTTTTTTTAATTGTTACAAGTTGATAAAAAGCAGTTACACTTAAAATTCCTTTACAACATTACTGGCCAAACATTACTCGTGTTCTCCCACGATAGTAGGTGCACCGTTAATCACGTAGTCACAGCACGTGGCTCACCAATGGACCAGTGTTTGCCACAATTGTGTCATCCTCTTCATGATAACTTATAAATAACCGCGCGAACAGGCGCGGTCTCGTGCGCGGGCGCCGCCTCTGTGATAACGCGGGTTATCGACAGCTCGGGAAGATTCCACGGCAAACAACTGACGACAACACTCAGAATCTCACTCCACATCTACAAGCGAAATACAACCTTATTGATAAACACTAATCAAAATGGAAAGTTTGATTAGCTCCCATTTTTTACAAGCTTGGATCCCTTAAACTCCTATCTATGTAGATAAGAATGATAACTTAGGGCTTATTTAGATACCAAGGTCGGGCGGGATTCAATTTGAATTCACGAAGATAAGTTAAAAAATGTGTTGTTATCTCCGTCGCTAGGCCACCTATTGATCTCCGATACATGAATTAACAGTAGGTACGACGAGTTCATCAGATTTTTCTGGTTTTCGCGTGCCGTTGTGTTGCTAGCTGGTTATATAATAATAAATAACTTGATTTAAGGTCTGCGGCGTAAAAGAAACGTGAGGACGCAAGATGTAATCAATGTGCGTCAACTTTTTGTTGCTTTTTGTGATAGTGGGTAATTATTTTGGTGATAATAAAGAACGGTTACTTATTGGTAAGAATATTAAAATCTTATTAATTTAGGAACCTAACGTAGAGAATGATCGAGTATATCTTGCTCTTCCATCACGTTTTTCATGTTTAAAATTCTAGAAACTACATTAGTCAGTTGCAAAAACATTGCAAAACTTTTATTATTTCTACTGTCATTTTATTATTTATTGCGTGGCAATAACCCGTTTATATAATTGCGCAATTATAAGAAATATTCTTCTATTTGTTTTTTTTATAGTTGCTTTGATAAACATTTATGTTTATTTTGTATTACAAAGTAACTAAGTACATAAGTACCTAATCAATGTGCAGAAGTTCACTAAACACGGAAGAAATTAAGTATTTAAGAGATCTTGTTTTTTATTGATATTTGTTTATTGATTTAAGGGCACACAAAAATATCTGTTTTAAGTATGTAGTTGTGTTTACGTACCTACATATAAACAAGTTGAATATTTCATAACATTACCGTCTTCTATGACAGTCAAGATGTCATGGCAACATAGAGATAGAACTTTAAAATTTTGTAGCGAAGTTTTTTAAAGACCCTTTAATAATTCAACTGTTTATTGAAATGTTGTCAGATTGTCTGCATTCAATACGTTTTTATTATGGAACCTATCTAATCTACTAATGTTTAATTCAGTGAATTCATTCCTACTCCACAATGATATCGAGAACTTTTAAACCAAGAAACAAGGTTAGTCAAGGTAAATAATAATAACATGACCCACAAATCATGTAATAATATTCCTATGGCGTTATTGTAGCTTGCTACGTATAGACCGTAACCAAAGCTCATGAACGCTACGAAACCCGTAGCGTGCTACGAAACACTGAAAAACTTAAATAATGACATTGCAGTTAATGATATGACTACGCGCCTACGTAGTGGAAATGTACCATGAAGACGAAAATTATGTTATCTTGTATTATGAATACAAGTTAACTGAATGAATCAGTGGTATAATTAAACACAATTGTTGTTTCTAGAGAGCAAAATCACTGCACTTTGCATGCGATTAAAAATTACTCTCAGCAAAGAGGCGTCTGACATTTGATGCACGACTTCACGGAATCTAGCAAGCAAAGAAAAATAATAACTCTATTTCGTGAGAACTTATCAAGGATGATAAATGAATGTTGAATTGTTGTTGCACCACGTGGTTCGACACATTGTTGTTAATGATAATTACGTTTTGTTAACGCTAATTGCTTACCTACAACACAGTATTACAATTAGCTAAGCTAAATTTAACGCAATCACGCAAATTTGAAGTGTGTATAATGACACCGATCGTTATCATAACTTGCTTATCATTATCAACTATCAATTGCCTGAAAATTGTGCCAATATGGGATTATGGTGAGTGATATCTTATAGACAATAACATAGGCAAGCCTCCAGAGTCACGTTCTGATAAAAATGGCAAATTTATGGGGCGTGACAAAAGCGTGAGAAAAGATATCATAGAAGTATCATGCAGAATAGATATAATATATTATCTTGGAACTTTGGCCCAAAAACAGGCGTGTAACAAACATCTGATTATCACTATGACACATGCATATTTTTTACGTGACGTCTGCACTTTTTCCGGTCTGTACATACCTATTGAGTTTCCTTCGCGACTTGGAAGTTCGGTAGCCGTTGTATAGTCACGCCATTTTATTGGGACAAGTCACACACACACTATTCCCAAAACACTGCAACTCCTGAAAGCCAGAATCAATAGTGGCGACCACAAGGAAAGTGCCATAATTATCAGAAAAGAATAGCGCAGCAGTAGAAAAAGCATAATAATCCCGGCTATAATTTCTAGATCTTTCATGTTCGTTACCGGTAGTTCATGCCTGAAAGTTTGTGAACCAATCTTACCAAGGGTTGTCGTATTAACTATTACCCAGTCGGTACTAACTGGTATATTATGGAGAACAGATAGTCAATTTCTCCATGTAAAACACAGCAATTCAGCTGCATCTGAAAGCCGACCCCAATCAATATTGTTGGGAAAGACTTGCCAGGTGATGATGAATTGCTGTATTTTAAATATAAATAGTTTATATCGAAATAGGCTCTTTTGAAACACAAATACTTTCTCTTTCTGTAGGTATTATTGAAACAAAAAACATGTTGAAACTCGTTAGTCGTCAACAGTTATCGCTATCATACATATAGACAGGTAGACTAAAATAGTACCTACATTTTGATATACCTAAGTGAGGAGACTTTGTTATTGGATTCGAGGTGTAATTCACACCCGAGTCGCAAACGAGGTTCATTCAGAAATAAAACAATAGAACGATAGTATTTTGGTCATGAATTCTCTGGAAAAAATGTATGAAGCTGCTTAACAGCCTAATATGAAATACATGTACAACCCGTACGAATTAACTGTGCACCTCGCTGGTCATCTCTCGCTTTCATGCGCGGCGCCCCGCGTTCTCCATCTTTGTTACCATTCGCTAACAGTACCAATAGAGTGACGTCACAGCGCCAGGTGCACAGTTAATTCGGACGGGTTGTACCTATGTATGTAGAACCTAATCGTAATGCGATAAGAGCCAGTTATCGAGGAAATGTATTGAAAATTAATTGTAGGCATCACTTTAAGACTGAAATTATAATAATCTAACTTTAGATTCGTGTGCCGCTCGGCGTTCGGTCTTAGGTACCTACCCATTATTATCAAATGATAAGGTGTGTACTGTGTAGTAACAACAAGTTATAGGCATTGTGAACTTATGAGATAATCTATTTTAGTTTAGTAGGTACAATCTTTCTTATCACTACGTTTTGGAACCGATATTCGAAACATGATTGCAGGTGGTGGTCGAGTATGAGGACAGAAAAAGAAAATGAGGATAGAGACATACAAAACTCTATCTTCATTTTCTTGTTGATTTGCTTGAAATTTGTTTCGTCTACCCTAAATCAGTTTTTGTAACGTGCAGATAACAAAACTTGTACCTATGTCCTGTTGTGTCTCTGGTCCCGCAATTTTCAGTGTCTACGAGTTACATTGGTAGCGTTAGCCGCGGGCTGAACTTAAGTCGGACACCCTTACATTCCGCCCCATTAGACATATTGACAGCTAAAGTTTGTTTATAATTTGACATGAAAGCCCACTTTTTAATTCAGAATGACATGATGACATCTTTAGCATTGATTAAAGCAGAATGCAACTATGGGTTTGACAGCGATGGCCGATGTAGGAGGCAACGTACAGACACGGAGGAAGTAGGTACCTCATTCGAAGATCCGCCAATTGCGACCAAGAATTCTAGGATTGATTTGGTGGGCAACGCTCCCAGCTGTTGTCATGACAACGACACGACTGTCGTTCCAATATGGACTTGAGTCGGTACTGTTATTGTGTTAATGTTGTGTTTGTGTTTTTTTTGGTCATATAGTCTATTCTAGGAAAAAGCATATAGTACCACAGAAATATTACAGAGATTAGTCACAAAAACAATGAGTAAAATTCTCAGTTACTATACAAATATACACGAAAATAGATGGCCTCGTAGTAGCAATAAAACATGACATACAATGTCGTAGTTACCATCTTTATCTGTTAGTAATTGTGACGCAAATCTTTTATATTTACTTAATGAGGGGGTTTTCTGTATCGACATCCCGTTATGCGTAACAATAGGGTCAGTAGGTATGCATTGCAGGTTAATGCGTGGCAAGCTATGAGGGCGTCATATTGATATGTCCGTGTTCCGTCACCAAGCTAATAAATGAGGAATTTGATATATTTTCCTTAAATTCCTTTCTTGTTGTCATGTGACGTTTATACTACGTTATTAAATGAGTAAATTGATCGTCTGCGTAGTTAGTGGTTTGCATTGTGTAGTTTTGTAGTAGCTATATGCAACACGTAGGCTTTCTATCGTCTGATGCTATGATGTCTATGCAAGTATGTTGGCACCTTCTTATAATGATTCCTGTAAATTAGACTGCATTGTGCGTAGTCTTCATAGCTTAGGTAGTATAAAGATTTTCAAATAAAACTTTCTTGGAATATTTTTATTTCAAAAGGTTGATTAAAGAAATAGATGGGATCGGAAATAGATAAATATGAAGTCTTGTTTCATTTCAGGCGGTATCCTTTTTGGTTTAGTCAGTAGTTATACGAGTAATGCACTTAATAGCTAAAGTAATGGTAGCCCTCCGCATCAGCATTTATTCAAAGGTACGAATTACAACCAGCGTAGCATAGCCATTTCAGGGCATTTCGTAAACCAAGGTCAATTTCACTTAAATCAGACATTATGTAATCGGCTATCGGTCTAACCTTTTCAAAGTTAAGTATGTTGAACCAGTCTGTATGATGCAGATGAATTAGTAACAGCCCAGATAGTTACTCCTTTTATAACGGTGTATTAGCGCGCTAAATTGCTCAGGACAAAGTTTGTGGAATTACTGGCCATAAAATCAGCAAGTTGTTTGTCAAACCGAACCACGGAAATCATTAAATCCTCTACAAACTTATCTGTGTTGTCTACCAGCTAATACCGATCGGTATCGTTCAAATCATGTGCTGTTCGAATGAGACTTGCGCCGCCATGATTAATATCCTTATTTACGTCGCCTTATCTGAAGAATAAACTTTCCATTTGTGCATTACGTGTTGGGCTCATGTTTTAATGACGTTCATCTAATTATAGTACTGCTATCGGTATTTTGTCTTGCTCTTGTTTTTTCTTACGAATAACAGAGTTTGCGTTGTCTTTTTTATACCTGGCCACGAAGAATGGTAGCTGTTGATACTGTGTCCCGGATGTTTTCTTCTTGATAGTACGGTTCGCGATTGGGGCAGTGCGTGGCGGTACAATTCTGGTCAACACACCGTATCGCGGGTTTGATTCCCGTACAGATCAAAAACATAATTATTAAGTATCTGTAATAGAAAGGTGGGCCGGATCAGTACAATAATTATCTACTGCAATCATTCCTTGTTTCAACGGACTCCCTAGAGGTCTTCCTCTGAATGGACTGATGATGGACGCACTGGAGAACTAATTTTCATCTTTGTTTTCTTAGCCTGTCAAGGTGTTCCTTCAAGGTTCACGGAACCTTCGTCTACGGCACTTTAACCGTGTACTTGTGCACGCACAGGTTCTCACAACCTTCTAAGAAAAACAACATGCAAATGAAGAAAGAAAAAAAGTTGTGTTTTTTATGTTGTTATGGTTCATGGAGCTAGTTCGCATAACGATCTTTGCAAGGTGGCTGTGATAAGATAGATAACCTAGATCGACTTCGATGGCGTACGAATAGTCGAGGCTATGTCTAGCTGTTGTACAAGAAATCATAACGAGAGGGACATCCGGTGCGATCTCATGGCGACATAGAGAGAGCGACTGTCGCAACCCCATGCAGGGCACGCCACGACAGCGACAGTGGCGGTCCTCTTTGAGAAGTGGCTTGAGTGGCGCCACGGCGCCCTCACCTTTCGTCTGACGCAGGTCCTTACCGGACACGGTTGTTTCGGGAGGTATCTGCACCGAATCAGGTGGGAGGAAACGCCCGGATGCCACCATTGTGACAGTCGTATCAGGTAGTCAGTGGATCGAAAATCTCACAACCGTTATTACCGTTAAATTGCAAAATGTATAGAGAATCTTGGAACTTTGCCCCAAAAACAGGCGTGTAACAAACATCTTTTTATCACTATGATACATGCATATTTTTTACGTGACAGCTGTATTTTTTCCGGTCTGTATATTCCGATTGAGTTTTCTTCGCGCCTTGGAAATTGAAAAGCACGTAAAACCTTTGCATGGTCCCGGTTTTCATTTGTAAGTCTATGACGGTCGTTGCACGTTATTCGTGGCCCGAAAGTCTAAGAACCAGTGTTACAATAAAGGGGTTATAACCAGTCGGTATTAATTCACTGGTACATATATAGGCCAGACAGGCAGTCGCTCCGGGTACGTATTTGAATATCCAAGATTAAAATACCTTCGCTTAAAATATCGATGTTCAAAACATCGAAAATTTAAATATCGATTATTTCAAAATGTCGAAACTTGTTATACCTACGCTTAAAACATCGAAAATTGAAATGCCGAGTGATTAAAATTTCGAATAATTAAAAAAAATTGGTTGCCTGTAAAGTCGGTATACGGGCGAAAGTTTTACGTGACAACGAAAATAGAAGCGCAAGACATGAACCGGTGTGTATGCCTATCTCTCTCACTCTCTCTCTCTCGCGCATAACGTGAGCGGAGCGTAACGCAGTTTCTTGAAGTGTCACCCGGCAAACCAATTTATAAGACGTTGTCACGTCAAAATATCGAATGACATTATGCCTGAGTTCAAAATATCAACATTTAAAACATCTAAGTTCATAATATCTACGTTAAAAATATCTACTAGTTAAAATACCGAAAAAAAATTATATAGGCAGTATGAGTGTATTCATAAATGTAGGTAGATGTGAAATTGTCACACCCTGCAAACCCGTTGCTATTAAGTAGTCAATAATCTGTTTACTGCATAAATGTAACGTACAGTTTATAGAATATTATAGATTTTATGTCGGAATACGTATTAGAAGTTTTAAAGACTCAAAAAACTGGATTTTAAGTGGTAGTGGTTTTGGTGGAGTGGTCGTGGTGGTTTCTGTCACGGCTCCGGCGCTGCAGGGCTCCGGCAGTCCCACGCGAGCTTAACGTCGCAGATGGACTAAACGCTCACCACCGCAGCTGAGGCTGGCCGGCGAAGCCGGCCAACAAGCCGAAGCCGCGGGGGGTGGGTTTTTTAAAACCACCTGCTCCTCAGCTCGCGGGCTGCCTCGCCCCTCCGCGCCTACGCGATGCTTAATTACACTCTACACTCGACAAGACTACGTGGAGTCGGTTTTGCAGCGATACGTTTCTGTCACTAACTTTAGTAGCACAACATATTGACTTTCAAGAAAATATTTTTATTTAAAGACCTAAATAATACCTTCACGATTCACCTATGCTTGTACACTGGACACTGATTTTCATGGATAAAATAGATCGAAATTGTTCCAAAACCGAATTAGGGTACCCCAAAATTAACGTAGTCTTTTGGCTGTTACCCCTAGAGTGTATATAAAAATCCGGAGGCGTGAAGGGAGGGCAACCCCCGCTCGCTGTAACAAAGCATAGGCACCCGTGCGAGCCGTAGCGGCTTAGGCTGGTCGCCGGAGGCGACCAGCAAGCCGAAGCTGCGGAGGTGAACATGGGTGCCTATCCTTTGTTACGCAAGGGCCCGAAGGGGTTGCACTTCCCGTAGCGCCGGAGACGTTGTAGAAGTAACCTTTTTCCACTCATACTACTTACATCAAAATTTGTTCGTTTCTTGTTTAACTTTAACGTATTTTTAGGGTGAATACATGTTGAAAATTAACCCATTTTTACACGTAGGTATATTAATTTTCGATGTTCAAATAATATATGTACCCATCGTTATTTAGGACGTTTGATAGTTTGTACTTCGATATTTAGGACATTCGATAATCTGTATTTCGATGTAACTTTTGTAGATATTTAGATTTTAGATGTATTGGACGTAAGATATTTAACCATTCGATAATATAAACTTTCGATATTTTATGTTTCGGTTTTATGGTCGTTCGATATTTCCATTTTCGATGTTTTGAACATCGATATTTTAACAGCAGGTATTTTAATCTTTGATATTCAAATACGTATCCGTCGCTCCGTGTAAAATACTAGTATTCAGCTGCATTCGGTTAGACTGAAAGCCGTCCCAAACATAATAGTGAAAAGGCTAGGCAGATGATGACAGAAGGAGAAGTAAGTTTTAAAGAGTTATTGAACTTGTCCCTACATGAGAACATGCACCCAGAAGATGCCCGAACTGTGATCAAAGGATTGTATCAGCAATTCTTGTTATAGATTTCTGATAATAGGATTAGTATTCGACTTTCACCGAATGCCACATCCGATCCGTCAGACTTATTCTTAGGTACCGTGATAGCGATAACGCGCACTCAGCAACAATCTTTTTATCTCAGAATCTCCAACAAATGATATACTATGTTATGTTACTACTCGTACACAACACGTTAGACTTTTTTTTTATTTGAACTTTGCTTACCCTTGACCTCAATCTTGCCTTAAGGGCAGAGATGGGATCGACGATGGAACGACCTTACCCAGAAGAAGCCTATTTACTCGCGACATAGATAAAGAACCAACTTAAAGAATTTCATAGGTGTTCTCCTTCAATTACAGGAGAACACACCCATACAGAGCACAGTGGAGGAGGCATATGTCCAGCAGTCGTCTTTCGGCAAAATGATGATGACGACACCGAGCGCGAATTAAATAAACAACTAAGGTAGATACATAGGAAGGAACTTTGATTAATGGGTCATAGGAAGTGACAGTTGTCGAATAATAATTGTAATTTGGCAATAGGCTATTAATTGCAACATCAGCTATCGAGAGCACGGGTAGACCGCTGGGTAACTCCGCCGACTTACTGAGTTATAGGCCGTGGCTTCGAACCCAGGCGTTACTTTGGGTAATGTATTTTATCTCAATAGTAGTTGACATAAAACAACTAATTAGTCCGTCAGATAGATTTCTTAAAAATATTGGATACTTTTTTTTTTCACGTAAATAATAAATGAAGTCGATAAAGTCGCACGGCGTCACAGTTTGGTACATTTTTTACCAGAAAGTGACGTCACCAGCTGTGGAGGATGGGAGCCACTAGATCCTAAATTACTAAATAAAATAAAGACTTGTAGTATAATATTTTATCTTTTACTTTTTTACGTTTTTCCTGTCATACAATCGAACACATTACCTCTCTTTTTTGACAAATAGGTATAAAAAAAAAAGTAATTAAATAAAAAATACATGCTGCCACTACTAAAACCCTACAATAAGGTTGGTCGGTCCGCAACACCAGCCCCCACTCTCGATCATTGACACGTTTTATTTTCGTAATTTTTTATTTATTTGATAAAACAAAAAACACGTATCCAATAATTTTCGATAATCTAACAGACGGATTAAACAGAATCATTATATCTTTCTAAGTCGGTCATCTACCCTATTGTTCATCAAACAGTCAAGGAAACCAGCATGACCTAGCACTAAACATTTGAAGACATATTATATGACATCTATCATTCCGTACTGGACCCACGTGGTGGTGGTCTGTCCATCATTAAAGGCTAATTCGGATTATGCAACAGTTATCAAATAAATGATGGATAAGGCTTATCAATCCGTCTACCGATGGTATCGTTTCGATATGGTTCTCACGTGGGGTACCACGCTGGCATGACTCATGAAGCACGCTTGAAACGGCGTGGCTAGCTTTACATGCAATCATGATGACGGATTTCGATAATCTTCGAAGGAAAATTTTTTACGCGTAGACTTGTTTTTCGACGAGTGTGATAGATTTTTTATTGATTTGATTCGTAGATAATTCCTTTCTTGATAATTATGTAGATATGGTTTGATTAGAGTCTGCTTGTGGACTTGACTAGTGGATTTAAAGACTGAGTGAATGCGAAACTGGGTTGAGAGGTTTTGAGTGCAAAAGTGGTAGTTTATCTCACGAATAGGTATCTCATTGGTAACTACAATTTTGAGACATTTGGGGTCGAAATGCTCTGGTCATGGGGCTCGAGTGAGCGTCTCCTCTTTAAGAAAATCTTTCGCCGACTGGTGGACGCATCGTATGACCAAAGGGCTGACTGTTTCTTTGACCAAAGTTAGCATTTCCATTCAACGTGGCAATGCTGTCAGCTCTTTGGGTACTTTCCCGGATGATGATAACAATGCGAAGGAGTACTTTGACGCCTAAGGGTCCTATTGTCGTTGTTGGAAAACCTCTTCTTTGCACAGAGCGAAGGATTGTGTCCCAGCAGTGGTAGCGCACTAGCCTGAGTACATAGAACACAACAAAGAAAAACGTATGTCGCTCGTTTCAGATTAGGATAACATAACTCAAACATTTAGATTTTTCCATGTGGTTTGTTGTGGAATATAAAATTAACGTAAGACATTATCTTTTGATAAAAGATTTGTATGCAAAACTATTACAATATATAATATGATGAAAATATTTTTAGTTTTACTTATAAAACACAGTCCTGTATTTCTTATTTTTCGAATTATGTCATTATTATTGCAAACATACGATATCATGTGCTAGTATCGTGTTCATGTTGACTATTTACCCAACCACGGTTTTACGTAAGTGATGATTGATTAGGTTGCTAGGTAAATTCCTACGAGAGCTGATAACCCTTTCTTAGGTCACTCTCTCAGCACAACTCACGAAGGCAATTAACTGATACCCTTAGGGACCCCGACTCTCACATTCCTCTTGCTGTTAGTAATGATGTACATCAACGTAGTGTCTCGTGTTTCTTTCCGACATTAATAGTCTGGAACTACATAGTATCACGCCTGTGATCCCCGAAGGGTCTAGCAGATGTGTACCTAGAAGTACTTTTTCTCACAATTACATACATCTTTTCTTTGGTCTTCGTATATTCATAACTCTTATAGTAACATGCAATTCGTCCTTCATCATCCATCACATGCCCATACCACGACATTCGATTCCCAGTTGACTTTACTGTAACTGACGCATCTTCCAACTTCCTCTTATATACTCATCTTGTCACACCACATATCCACCTCAACATTCTCATCTCTGCTACATGCAATCTTTCTTCATCCATCTTCCTACCAGCCCAGCATTTCGATAATATTAGCGAGTACATGTATAGGTAAAATATTGCACTGATAATAAATAAAAAAAAAGATTACGTAATTAATACACGCTTCACAATACTTATCAAATGGGAAACATTTGTATGGAATGTTAAGAACTTCCGGAGCGACATTTAACAGATAATAAAACTTGAATTCTTGATTCAAGAAAACTTCAATTCTTTAGGATTTTCATAAAGACGTTAATTCCGATTTATTTAATCAGTGGTTTGACAGGAGTTATCAGAATGTTAGTAGATAATGATGCAATAGGAAGACGTGGTGAACAAATAAGTTTATCCGTTATCATTGCATGAAACCGTCTGACGAGTAAAGTGGCGAGCTGAGTAATTACACGATAAATTGAATCAGTTCATTAGGAAGAGTTGAGGTTGACTTTGCTCTCGTGTTGTATGTCAGATTTTTTACGAATAGTAAAATTTATTTGCCTATAGTAACTATGTCCAAAAAAATCCAAAGAACTATTTTATTAACTAAAAATAATCGGTACCAAGTTTGCAATGGAGGGCAGTATCCCAGGCATTTAACTAACTGACCAATGACTATGTAGGCAACACCACACTGCGTTTCAAAGCACAAATTACTGACGTTGCTCAAAAAGCTAAGCTGGCCATGTCTGCCGTATACCCAACGAGCTGCGGGCCAAAAAGAAACTGTCGAAATTATGAGCGTCCTATTGTAACCTCTGCCTACACCTAGCTATTTTAGTTATGATTATCCAGGGTTTGTGTATCACGGTCCAGCATTATTCAACGGTATGAAAAACAAAAGTTCTGTTATGATGTCAGCAATAACGTTTATCCTAACGTTGAATTTACGTATGTAACTTCATTCGACTGGTTGACTTTTCGATCTCAGTTTCAAGAAGTTTGAAAGCTTCGTAAGGCCGTATAATATTCACTGTATCAAAGCTTCTCCAAGTTTCAAAGCTTGCTGTCAGATGTCGCTGGGTGAGACAAACCCAAAACTTCCCGTAGATCATAAGAGATGGCGCTGCCTGTTTCATTCTGTGTTAAGCCATCGCATCGGTACGGACAATTTTGTTTACAAGATGTGCTGAGGCCAATCGATTACCGAATGTCATTAATGAGGTGATATTATAATGAGGCTTAATGCAATCATCTGTTATTTATTGCTTTCGGGTAGATAGTTAATAATTAACATTTTTGTTGTATTTTTTTCTGCAATATTTATAAGTTTTCCTCTAATTAACGACAAGAGAACGAGCCAATGTAAATTGTTTTTAAAAAAATTCTACCTCACCTTGATCGGCAACCGGGTTTAAATGTATTCATCGATATCTACATTGAATGAGGAATAAAAACAGTGGATAATGAGTCTCGTACCTTCGACGTGTGATACCAGACGTAGTTTTCTCTGTACTGCGTAAATGAGGTTGCAGAAGAAATATATTAATGTATCTGTATATTTTTTCCATCTCAATTACATTTCTGGAACATCGTATCTTAATTGTGGTCGCGGATGATAGACAGCTTGTTTACAATACTCAGGTCCATGTGGAGCCGACAGCTACTAGTCTTTTCTGTCTGGTGGAAAGAACTGAACTACTGATACTAAGTAAACTAAGTGTGTATCCGTGATGTGCGATGTGTAGTTGTGTACGAAGTTTGTAAACAGGAAAGTTACCGAGCACGCGCTGCGGACCAGCGTGTCAGAGGTCCGAGTCGTGCCCTTCACCTCTTTGTATTTATCACTGTCTGATTTGTTATGTTTCATTTATACTTTGGTAGATTTCAGTTGAATCTATTTATAAACAATGCAATGAATCTGTAATTACTTTAATTACATTTCAATAGATTCAGGGTTTCGTAGGTCAGTGTTAATAAAATGCAGAAATAGGGTAGATAATATTTTTTTTATTAACTTACTCTTTTCAAGTATTTTTTCACAATTCTGTGAATTCTTTGCAACGATAAAAATATAACAATACGAACTCGATCATGTTCGATACAACATTTCTTATACAATAATATTTACTCTTTAATATCACAAGTACACTTACAATCTAATTTTTATTAAAGCTTTCAAGTTTGGACTTACGATCTATGATTTTAACTTATGCTAACTGATTGTGAGATCTAGAGTTATCTTGATATCTTCCACACGATTCACTAAACTTATGTATGTTCGCGGACACAAGGGCGCGTTGCGACTCCGGCGGTGCTGGAACAGATGTGACCGCGGAGCCGGGTCCGCCAGCTCCGGGTCACTGTTTACCATGGTCGCCATACGGCGGGGGTCTTGCTGAACGAGGTGGTGCAGTCCAATGGGGTCGCTGAGTGCATGTGCACGGGCGAGGCAGGCGGCGAGGGGGTCACGTAGCCAGAGGTCGAGGAGGCGGTGGACAGCGCAGGGCTGGGCGGGCTCGCCGGAGGAGTGTCGGCGGAAGCCGCGGCACGCTGCATGTCGTTGAGTCTGTGCCCCAGATGGGTCATGAGCTGAGTTCCCAGCCTCACGTCCACACCAGGGATGGAAGCCAAGCAGCGAGACACTTCGTTGGCAGCATGAGTGAATCCAGCACGGAAGCGGTCAGCATCCACGGTGGGGTTGAGCGACAGGCGGCGCTGGCGGCGGAGCTTGTGGAGGTGGCGAACGGTCAATTCCAAAATATCGGCTTTCTCCAATTTTGCAACATTTTCTCCTTCAGACTGAAGAGCGCTGACCATCAACTCCTTGAGTTCGTCGAGGCAGCGGTTGATGCGAGCACGTCTTTTGCGCTCAAGCATCGGCTTCATCACTTTGCGATATTGATAAGTACGCGAGACTGGCTGCGGGCCGTCGTCTGCGAGCGAGTACGCGATCTCGTAAGACATGTTAGACATTTGTGTGTAGCGAGTGGAGGCGTGCGTTTGCGCTGAGCGTTGAACGCGGAATGCCGTACGTCCGCCTGGCGGGGGCTTATATAGCGTGCGGAGGGCGCAGCGATCGTGGGAACGCACAGAGCCGTCGAGTTCCCACACGCGCCACCTGTGCGGAGCAGCTGCCGCCGGGGCGCGGGGCGCGGGGGGACACGCGCCGCGCCGCGCGTGCGCGCCGTAAACAATCGTCGGCGCGGGCGCACGCCGCGACGCCTGGCCCCGGTAATTGCGGCGTTGCGGACGGATTCTATGCTAGCCGCTACTGACTGAGCTAGGACACTATTTAGAATTTGCCATATTCAGATACTGCCTGCTATACTAGGTACAATGTTGATATGTCTGTAGTACGATTTTTACCATCAACTGATAAGTTAAAAACAGTTGCAAAATATGTAGTCACAATAATAATTTTCAATACAGACGAATAAATTGTATACGATTAGACCTTTATAAAAAGAACTCAAGCCTCGTAGTCATGTCAATTTGTTGAAGGGTCTCGTAGCGCGTAGCTACTGCTACGGGTCCCGCGTAGCACAGTATTTTGCCATCTTCAATTGCTCCGATTGTTGCATCAGCAATTAATCAAAATGTTATTACTGCATAAACAGACCTTATATTTCATCAGCACACATTTAATTAAAGCTGCGTCTAATTAAGATCAGATTTATGCACGTAATGTCGCAACTCGCAACGTAATGCCGGTGTAAAGCGATCAATCAGGCGGGTACAATGGCGGCGTCAATTATATTCTGATCGGCTCTCGGCTACTGTTGGCGTTCATCAATCACGGATTACGCGCCGTAATAATTATTGACAGACAGAATTACAGTCGCGATACGCTGCATCGCCCTAAATGAGAGTATCTTGGGTAATGACATGGAGGTAGATTGAGAAGGTTTCTCAACGGGTGTTGTGTACCGATGTGTAATGTGTGTTGATGTTGATGTGTGTGGTGGCGCCGGCGCATGGCTTGGTGGTCGGTAGCGCTGCGCAGCTCCGCGGGACGTAGGTGGGTATTAGTCAGACCGGCGCGCGCGCAGGCGAGTGGGCGGCGTGCGGCGGCCTACGCCTGACGCCGATGAGATATCGTCCACCGTCCGGTATCGACACGCGTTCATTATCGCTGATCGCGCCGCGTGAGTGCGTGCTTTCTCCGAACTACACCCACTGTAACACTCCAAATGTATTCCTCTCTGTATGCACATTCAACGAGTAGGTTATGACATTTGCATATTTTATGAACTACATCATGCTTCTGAAGATATCATTTACATAATAATTAATACCGTCTCTTATCTTGTTGGCGTGGGTTTTGTTTTTATCAGTAACGGCCGCAAATTATTCAACGATCGTATATCTTTTAGCGACAACAAATGACTCATGCAAACTAATTCCATTTTTTACTCGGAATTGTTGCTAAGTACTTGAACAATTTGTACCCATTAGCGGCTAATATTGTATGTGTATTACAAAAGTTATTAAGAAAGCGTTGTATCTTGTTGTAATGGGCGATATCGAAATATTCCGCTAGTTAGTGCGAGGTTACGGAAAAATGTTAATTTGTACTAATCGTTGAGGAACTATGCCGAGCAGCCGGACCGCTGGGCACGCTCCACAGCCGATAAGATGGCCATTATCAAACATATTAATTACTAGTTACATTAGAGCGTGGAAAGTTCGGTAGATTTATGAGTACACCTATAGGTCACACTTTACTAACAAGAAGTTTATTTATTTATGTACACACAACATACTTAATAGGACATTACATTAAGACAGAAGACCACAAAGTTACTGCTTATTTCATAAGAAATTTGATGACCTGCGAGAATTAGTGTTATTGATTCGAACAAAAAAAAAGTTCAGTAATATGCAATGAAAAAAATCCTGAAAATATCTGTGACCCAGACATTGGCCGATTAACAATACCTAGAAAAGACACTACTACGTACATAAAAACATCTATTATTGTCTGGCACAAGCATTAACACGTTCGTTATCTCCGGATTAAGGCCTGATAAGGGCTTATAATGAATCAAACAATGAGCGATGCTGAGTTTTCAACCTGTTCGCAGGTATGCACAAAAGTATGCACAATAGTGTTGCACCCAATCCATGCTTGCTACCTGTCGTCAGTAACATTTGACGGTGGGTGCATTCGTGCCAAGCCCTTTAGTTCAAGCCGCTAGAAAAAAAAATGCCGATAACGGCATTAGAAATGGGGGAGAGGCTTTGATGATTTTTTTTTGTATGGATGTCATTTCCTTTGTTTTTAACCGAAATGCTTTGATCGTTACTATTTGCTGATAACGTTTGTTTTGTTTTTTTTTAAAAAAAAAAACGTTGCCCCACGTTATGATTTATATGGAGCATTGTTTTCTACGAGTGTTTGGATAAGGATAGTTTTTTTTGTTGAAAAACTAGCCTTGTTGTAAAAGTCGTAATATCGGTCTAGTGCCACAGAATTTCCATAAACTTACCTGTGGTAAGATGGTGGAAGAAGAAGACGGGCGTCGTCACCGAGGGCAGCCTAGAAAACGCTAGCGCGACGGCTTAGAGGCTTTTGTGCGAGATTGGCCGGAGATAACCGCACGGAGGAAAATTGTGGAAGACTTTGGGAAGAAGAGACTTTGTCCAGTAGTGGGAAACTATACGCTAATAATAAAAAAGTTGGTGGGACGGACACGAACCTTAGTAAGTACTTGTAAAGTTGTAAACTTGCAATATATACTAATAAAATCAAGCATACAAGCCTTCTTAGTATCCATTTCGAGATCGCAACAAAATATCTTAGTTGCTCAAGAAGGACATGGCCGAAATTAGGTAACATCCACATTGATTTCATCAAAGTCCGTTAGCACTCTCAATAATAATATAAGGAACAAGCGTAGGTGGCCGGATGCAAGTAATTGCATGTCATTTATTGCAACGACGTTTTGATGCCATATTATGTTTTAAATTGGGAAATAAAAAGGCTGTAAAAATATCAGTAACATGACATTTGATTGCCTGTTATGTTTAGTGAAGATGTTCTCAGCATCTTTAAAAGGTAATGAGAGTGTTTGGATTTTTGTAACATTATTATGCCTTCAATGGTCTGTATGTAGAGTATTCTGATTTTGGCAACAGGACCTGGATTAAATTGTAACCGAATTGACTAAGCATTATTTATAAAATAAAATAATTTTCAATAATTATACTGATGCTGCTAGCCTGCATCATCCCACTGGGCAAAGGTCTCTCCCCATGACTTCCAGTGGCTTCAATCAAAGGCCATTGTGGACCACAGGTTCCTAGTCCTGTCCAGATCGTCACGTTATCTTCTCCTTCTAAAAATCATACCAACTTTAGTCCTTCAATAATATTTTTTCCGAATTTTTCTTCAAACAATTCAAGTATTCAAACAGCTACTATAACTGCAACGTAGTTAAAAAAATAAACAATGATATACAGAGAGCGATGATTCACCTTCTCTCCCATACGTAAATACCACACATTTCCTCTCAGGGTCACCTTAAGACCATCCTTGAATATAAAAACACCTGATCAATGACTGACTCACTTTAAGGTGGGTTAGATCACTTTGAAAACTTCCGGAACTAGTATTTCATGAGTATTTTATGTAAATCACAAGAAATCGTACGTTCGATGTGTCATGTATTGCGAACTAGTTAAGTACTGCGTTATATTATGTAATAAGATCATTATGTGCATGCATCATATAGTGACGCACGATATGACATAGTGAAACAATATAATTAATACATAATGTAATTACTTTGGTTGTTAGGAAATAGTCTTGTTTCAAAGTAGATTATTAATGTACCTACTTAAAGCACTTGCTTTTTAAAACTTATTTCGGCAAATTAGTAATTACTGAAAAAAATATAAGAACTTACACGTGCCAAAATATATGACGTCTTCTTACTTATAATCTTTACAACCTTGTGTTTCTCTGATAAAATCATGATAATGTGACTTGATTAGGGAGTCATTCATTGCAGCGGAAATACACACATACCTGATAAAAAATTCATGAATGAAATATAAAGATTATATTAAGCAGGAAACGTGTTATTTAGTATACGTCACTTTTTTGCAACACAAATACCCGTTAATTTGGGTAATTATTTCATACAAGTGGAAAGGAACATTAAAGATACTGTGATTGTTGTTAAGCCAAATAAGATACCTATCTTTATGTAATTGCTCAACTCATGGGCTTTCCCAAACGTAGGTAGGTCTCTCTTATCATGTAATTAATCAACGAACCAACTTACCTCAACACTAGATTACAGGCCTCCCGTATGGCTGGCTACATCATCCACTTAAATTAATAATAAAAATATCTATAAAAAACATGAAACCCACTAATCACAAAATATACAGTATTTTACATTAGGAATCAACCACAAAATATATGATTTTGGGTTTTTACTCCAAAAGGCACCAACCAAATTAAAGTGGAAAATTTTGACACGTATTTTCTCAAACTTATGTATAAACCAAATGGGTATTACAGAATATAAAACATAATATCGTGGGTTGATAACGATGCGGTTTCGGCAGCGGCTTACATATTACCTAAGCCGTGCGGTTTTGTAAATATATCCACGCAGTGTTGGATACGTCACTTGTAGTACTATGACTATACTATAACTTTACTACCACCTTTGGTAAATAAATGCTTCGTAAAATGCAAAGAGATTGCAGCGGTGGCCTAGTGGTGGCGGCCTCGACTTACGAACAGTAAGTGGGTTCGAACCCAGGCAGGCCGCCTGACTGCCGTAGGCGCATTACTTTTTGTAATTTATTTCATCACCGCTGCTCTCAAAACGGTGAAGGGAAAGATCTTGAGGAAACCAGCCATCTCTGAGAACCAAAAAATTCGAAGACATGTGACATCTACCAACCCGCACTGGGGCCTGCGTGGTGGATTATAGCCCATCCCCTCTCCTCGCCTGAGTCCCTGCAGTGGGAACATTATAGGCTGATGATGATGACTAAAGATGAATATGCAACGTAAACGAACTTGTAATAATTAGCAAGCAATAACTAACTAGCCATTGCTTGCTTGCTTAGTTAAAGTGTAACATGTCAAAATTGAACGATCATGCCATTTTGGTTCATGGTGTCTCTGAGACATAGATAGGATTACACTTTTTTCGGTAAACCCTTTTTCGTACTAGCTAAAATTCTTAACATTTTAAAATATTGCCCGTTTCATCCATAGCTATGATCGCCCTTGCGTGTGTATTCGATATTCGATTTTCTTCCTATGAGCATACGACCTTCCTGATTGAGAAAAAATGTGATAGTAAAACTGTTTTCTTTCATGGTCGTAAGTAACTAGCCGTTTCATCATCCATAGACCTTTCGATGCAGAGTTTTCCACATTTGGTTTCTTTTTCTGTTCAGGCATTCAAAAGAGTTATTCTCTATGAGCGGCTTAGCTTGCGGTAGGTCATCCTACGTTTCCTGATAGGTTGCTTTTAGTTTACTCATTCATGGCGTGTCCGAATTCCTGCCAGCATGTAGAATAGCCTACGCAAGAGAAATGCTTCTCAGTATTATTAGCTGACGAATACTTTCCTTATACCCCTAAACACAGCGAAGTATTCCTGTTCAATGTGTCATGACTAGGTATCTAGATAGGTACTTACCTACTTTGAGCATCAAATTAATTCTCAAAACCAACTCACGTTTACAAACTCATGTATAAAGTATTTATTCTTTTCCTGTTTCCCCACGTAGGTCAAAGGAATATTTACAATTAACGACCAAAAAGCGATTTTGCTAAATTTTCCTTTTTCATAATTACACTTAATGGATGAAGACATTAAATATCTATTTGCAATGTTGTCATACAGATAATGTATTCAGGTTAATGGCTGGAGTCATGTTCGTATCACAATTATCTTGCACTTGATTGTAATAATAGGAATTTTCCTATTTATACCGCAAGTCTGTTTATTGTTTGCTAGGAAGCACGCGCACGTAATTACTAGCTTATAATTAATTATAATTATTTAAATATAGCTATCTGATAAGAGTGTCTCATATAGTCATAATGTTTTAGTTATTTTAGTGGCACGCGGCTTGTAATTGTGACCCAATATTCTATTTTAGTTGTGATATTCTTACAGTATCCAAATAGTTATTTCGAGAAAATTCTAATTGTTATTTTGGTTCTAAGTTATTTAATACTGGGTCAAGGTAACAGTCATAACCACGTAGTATATATAAAAAAAAGTAATGTAATATAACTGTATCTTCTTTCTCTCTTTATCGTGTGGTTAGTGTCTAAACATTGAGAGAGAGAGACAGAGTTCTGGCAGAGTTTTATGGCACCCATGGCCCATGGCATGACTTGGCTTTATATGCCGTCGAAAAATACCTAGGCATGCTGGATGACGTCACGATATTTTCTTTTACCGAAGCTAGTGATAATTATATAATACTGTATCAACATCAGTAGATCATATAATACGAGTATATTGCATCATACAACACTCGTAGGTATACTTTTCAGGTCTACATGTCACGGTCGCGGTCGGCGCAGGCGCCGGTTTTTCCACGAGGCGCTAACTGATGTCGTATGTTAGGCCTGCGTGCCTTGGCTCACGGATATTCGGCCTCTTTACTTTATAGCTTCGCTTACGTGGTGTTCGGAAAATACGCCACGGGATCGTACTTGTTGGCTTATAGAAATTTTCCATTATGTCTATATTGCCTTCCAGTCTAACCAAATTCAGCTGAATACCATTATTCTATATAAAGCGACGGCCAGTCCGTCGTCCACAACAGTCACTGGGTTAGACTCGCCTGATAAGACTGGGTTGCATCGTGCTACTTAAATAAAATATCCTACATGACCTAACTCAGGTTATATTCTAACTGTGTGACTCATTCTCTTCTGACGTCAAGGCGTAAAAGGTAACAGACAGACGAAGCTACTCCTCTGTTTATGTTAATATATGTTCGGATAGAAGACTGACTCATCGCAAGGCTGCCGGGGTAGCCCGCGAGCACAGAACGATGACCTGATGGGGCAATATTCCGCGAAGGCAAGGCCCGTATTTATATTCAGCCTCTCACTTTATTCATATGATTATGACGAAATAAACAATATTTAGAAATAATCATCTTCCAAGAAGAATTCGCGAGGTTGGTCAAATATATTCGTTTAGAGTAGTTTGCAAGAACGTCACGGCTTGTAACTCCCCGAAAACCCAGAGGTACTCTAACAGAACAACGAGGCCAGACTCCGTGGCTGCTGACTGAGAAACGCTTTTCAACCGACTACTAAAAAAGGAGTAGGCTATGTGCTTCACCTTTTGTAATTTTATTTAAATTTGTAGTCACTGGCGCTAAATTGACAAGACGATTGAAGTGATTCTTTTTTTAATTTGGTAGAGGAATATCGCTTGGCGTTCCCTTTAAAATCTTTGCTTGAGTAGTACATTTATGAGTGAGAAAACACGTACGTTTTCTTCTCGGCTTATGTTGTTTTTGTGTGGAATACTATCTACGACTAAAAAGAGTAAATTATTATTCTTAAAAAAAACGATTTTCCAAGAAAATCCCTAGTCGGTGGAAAAAAGCCAAGAAACAAAGTCACAGAATTCTGAAAGTAAAGTTATTTTAGAGATTTCAATGTTCAAAAGGTTTTCTTATATTTCTCTGCTAATAAGATAAACAAATAACTCATAAGGTAGGTGTATGAATAAATGAATAATTTAGTAATCCTCATTACTAAACACTTCCTTATCACTAACACCTAACTTATCACACTTTTCCTCATCAATCCTTTCCTCAACTAGCCGATGAGACAGCAATTAAAAACACTCACCTACCTAACAGCCAATCATGCAAACGATGTTGTAACTGATGACTATCATATCTGACATATCTCAAGGTCATTCGATCGCGTGCTACTAACACGACGTTAAATTATGAATATGAATGACCTCAGCGAAGCATTGTTAACAACGGATACTGATAAGGCTTGCATTGTTACTTGTTTTGACACGAGAAATAATATTGCAAGCACTAAGCAATAATTCAGTGGGATTTCAATAAAGTTCCCATTTAGAGGTAAGAGCTATTCCTTAGATGACTTCTAAAATGTACGATATAATTATAATTTTAATAAATAATAATATAATTATACTTCTATAATTATCATCATATCAGCCGAAAGACGTCCACTGCTGCACATAGGCCTTCCCTAAGTATCGCCACATCGACCGGTCTCGTGCGTCTCGCATCTAGCGGATCCCCGCAACCTTCACCAAGTCATCGGTCCACCTAGTGCGAGTGCTAAGGTTCTGGAATGGCGAAGACGTTGCGTTGAAAAGCCAACGCAACGTATGTCCCAATCGGCAATCCGTGAAAATACAAGGTTCTTAAGTTCTTACAAAATCAAAAAAAGTTCTTAATTATTCTAACAAAATCACATGTTCGTTGTGTACAGTCGACCAAACGTTTTGTCCTTTGACCTTAACCTGGGTTATCATGCAATGGAGTTACAATAGACTTGTATCCACTATGACGTGCGGTCTACTGTACTATGCACGTTGTAAGCGCACGCGCACGATTGATAGGAATCACACGCTGTAAAACACGTGCTTTTGGATGTATCATTATGGCTGCAGGAAATGTTTACAACAAGTGATATTAGACAGGTTTAGACATGTTATTTAAATTAATTGACATGTCATGTTGTCCGGCTGTCACGTGACAAGTGAAAATAGTCATGTCGTATTACACGTACCATCTACTAATCTGTGTTCCTACCGAAATTCAGAAGCGATTTTCTCGTGAAATAACGGCTCCTATTTTAAGATAAGACTTATTTATCGATTTTTGATTTTGATTAACGATCCTTACTCCATTCGCCCCGTGCACGATCGTGCTTCTGGTTATACACACAATCCGGTAAACAAACAAAACAAGCTATATAGGTTTCGCCAGGAATTCAGCAAAGACACCAAGCGAAAGGAACACCGCAACGAAATTGGTTTTCTCTGTTAAGTTTACCAAGACACATCCGATAGTTATTTACATATTAAAACATTGTCTGTTTCAGAAATAATGCGAGCACAATACGGGTTTAATTTGCTTGGCGCTGCATAATTATTTAGGTTGTTAGTTGGTTGGTACGCGAAAATAGTCACGTAGTCAGTGTTTAGCGGAGGTTTATCCTGTAAACAGCAAAACTGCGTGGTTTCTGTGGTCGCTGGCATATTGTACGTGCCGTAGGAGACGTGTGTCGTTGCCACGCGTTCTAAATTGCGCTGCGATAGTTGTAGGGTTGACTTGACTGGGAATGTCTGAATAATCAATAAGTACCTCCGATGATTTTGTTACAGCAATGTTCTGTAATGCATCTCAAATGTACGCAGAAGACCACGTTGATGATTTCTACCGATCCGCTGGATGCGAGATGCAGGACCGGTCAATGTGGGGACGCTTGAGGGAGGCCTATGTCCAGCAGATGATGATGACGATGACTTTTCTAATAAATATCTCAATTCTTTATTGCGTACCATAATGATAGGGAAACAGTTACATCAGTCTCAATTATGGACCCTGTCGGGCACAGCATAGATCAAAAGTAGGAGAGAGGAGGAAGAACGCTCCCGTCGGGGCTGCGGGTGTTCGCAAGAGATACCGCGGCCTCGACATGAAGGGCTAAGAATGAACATGGGTGGTTTTTAGTCAGTAGAAGTCTGACACTCCCTTTCTCTCTGCCCAAAAGCGGGAGTAAAACTTACCTGTCGGGCACAGCAAAATTAGTGAGTTAGGAGAGAGGAAGCAAAAAAATAAAGCGGATAAATTATAATTAATACGGGGTCATTTGATGATTTTCCACCCACTATAAAAAAAAAAGGAGGAAGAACGCTGGATGTTTAATAACATAATTTTATTATAGGCAAAAAGTTAAATTACGAGTATAAGTATCGAGTATCTCTATCTAATGTGTTGTGGGATCCAAGACAGTTAAGTCGTTTCGTTTCTCTGGAACTTCGTTGACCTTTACTGTCTCGGCGCTTTTCTGGTGGTTGCCACTGTTTTAGGAGTTACAATGGTTTGGGAATAGTGTGGTGGGCGTGTCCCAAAAACAAAAAAAGTACTGTAATGTAGAATCATCGTCGACTGGATCATCGCTTACCATAAGGTGAGTAATATTAGCAGTTTTAAGTGTTAGTGTAATAGTAGCTCTAAAGTTTGATGTAAAGTGTGTGAAACATAAGTACTCGAGGCAGGTACATACCTGACTTATGTGTTATTATAACGATCTAGAACACTTCTATGTGACCAGTTTTACTTACAACCTCATTCATCACAATCATCACATAACGTTAACATAAACACAGACATTAGAAAAATAATTTCAAAACATGACTAGACATAACAAGAGGCGTGCGCGCCGCATAATGACTCAACAACAGTTGACAACCCTACCAATGACGCATGCGCATGACTTCTGACACGAGGACGTCGCACGTGCCGAACCGAACGTTGCCGATTCGCCGCATTGCCCGCGCGCATGAGGAAACACCTACTTTAAGTACATTTTTACTTGATTCGTGTTAGTTTTAAGGAAACCTAAGTAAAGTCAGTATGAATCATCATATTTTATTTAGGTTTCATGCGCGTATGCATTGTGAAGTAGCGTGGTCATCGTGATTCAAGTAATTTGTTAAAGAAATTAAGTTTTAACATAACATAACATCACGCCTGTAATCCCCGAAGGGTTAGGCAGAAGTGTACCTAATTGTACACCCACATTTCGCCAGTTATGTTTAAGTCCCATGTAATAGGGGGCGAGCCTATTGCCATCAACCGGGCACAAATTCAGACTCCGTGGCTGTTACTGATAAATTCCTGATGGAAAAAGCTAATAACACTTTGCCCGACCCGGGAATCGAACCCAGGACCTCATGCTCAGCAGTCCCGCTTGCGACCACTAGACCAACGAGGCAAAAAATTAACTATTATACGTAAAAAATATAATGTGAGTACCTATATGAGTAATATGACTTTGACTTATTAGGTTACTTAATATGCAGTGAGCAACTGAACACACCTTTTTCGTCACCAATGGCACCATCCTTTATTACTCAGAGCTCTTAGCTGCCTTTTTTTTTTGGCGGGTGGAAAATCATCAAATAACCCTCGATTTCTACTGACTAAAAACCACCCAAGTTCCTTGTTAGCCCTCTATGTCGAGGCCACGGTATCTCTTGCGAACAACCCGCAGGCCCGACGGGCGTCTTCCATGTTGCTGACATCTCTTTGAGGCGCGCGTGGAACACGAACGCGCCGACGACACGGCCTGTTGTCGTCATAAGACGGACGGACGGCGAGCTAGCCCATCACTCACCGTCCAAAGACCCGCGTCTACGGTGGCCGGAAGCCATCACGTGGCCCCCCACGCCCGGAGTGTCACCCGCGGCGGCTGGGACGAGAGGTTCTCTCCCTCTCACGTTCCGCCACCTCCTTCGCTAGCATCACTGTTTCGCAGAAGGAGGTGCCCCGTACCATGGCTTGCACCAGGGCCGGACGCGAGAGGTCTTACACACAGTTGGTCTGCTTATATCTGGTGTAGTCATAGATGCAGTCAGTCGGTACGTCACTCGTTTTTGCCTACTTTTATAGGGAACTCTTGCTGACTAGGTCCAAAGTGAGGTCAAATGACGTAAAACCTATCCTAAATGTGAATGTTTCACCATAAGTATAATCCGAAATTCCCATTACTGTGAAACAGGCCTTCTATCCGTGAAATTGAGTGGGATCAGTAGAAGTTGGCGGACGTCACATGTCTTTAAATTGTTCCGATTCCTTCACAATATTTTCCTTCATTGCATCGTCTTCAAAGACATTCCCCGTATGTTTTTTTGCTAGCCTGGCATGTCCCACTGCTGGACAAAGGCCTCCCCCAATTTCTCACATGAACTCTTGTCCAGCCCCAGCCAGTCCTCGCGGCTTGCGTCCAGATCATCTCGCCACCTCTTTCATGCATGAATCATAGCTTTGTGTAAAAATAATGTTTGTTTCCTAATATCATTATCACACGGTGAGCGGACTTTCCAGTTACATCGGCGCCCCAGTATCATTTGCGGTTTACACGGGTTTTCTTACTTATTAAGTTTTATATACGAATTATTATACTGAGTCATCGGGGCATATTTTTTAATTCTGGTATATTCCCATTTTATTGCGAACATCTGAAAACAACAGATAGTGAAAACTAGATCGAATGTTGCGTAGTCCAGAAAAACCACACGGCCACGCAGAAGCATGATGCGTCTTTAATTAATATAATTATTACCTAGATATAGAAGTTAGTTTTACGAAAAAAGATTTTGTGTATCTTCACAGTGAGGTTGCAGAAATTATGTGACCTGCAATCATGACTCTTAATTTTGAGGACGTCAATAATCATAATATCTTTAAGAGTATTAGTTCACTTAAACATAAGGCGATAGACGGAAACAAGAAATGTAAGATCACGGGAAAACTGAAACGCATATGAATTCAATGACGTATCAATACAGGTCCAATTGTGAAGAGAAAAAAGGGCTTTATCTCCGATGACTACGGAATTGCTACGGGGCTACGAATATCGCTACGGCTACGAGAACTTTTATCCCAAGTCCTAAAATATTGAGTACCTACCTGAAATTGCTATTGCAACATTCGTTTTGAGATGTCTTGCATTAAATCTGTCAAGTTACAGCCTTCAGCATACCCAGGGTGTGTTGTCAGCGTTACAAATTAATTAAAATGTAGAATCATTATCACAACTCACGAGACGTAAATTAACATTTAACTGCATTTTAGTCATCCAAGTGGAATTTGTTTATGTCATCAAACTTAATCCATAATAAACCAAATCTGATGACAGCATCGTTCTAAAATCCTCCATTGTAGATCCTTGTTCATCGAAATAAGTTTCCTAAGAAATAAATCTGTATCCGCGAATTTAATTACCCGGCCTGCGGACATTCCCTTCCGGTTTTTACAGATCCGATTAAAAAAATAATCGATTCGTCATCGGAATGAGATGTAACTATCACATCTAAGCGTCACTTCGCAAAATCCTAATCAGGTTATACCAAAGCCCGCGAACCGGCTTTACGAGTAACGTGTTTATGTCACGGATCTGATGTTTATGTTCGCAAGAATCGAGAACCGGTTTCTGAGCTGACGAGATCGACCGTGGTCGAATGACGCGGCCTAATCGCTGCGACCTCACCGTTCCAGTCACCGGTGACGTGCTCTGATTCACCAGAAATCCTTTCTCAATAGTTCCTTTCATTTATGACGTTTGTATGTGTCATGTAACAAACGTCATTAAGGTTGAAAGTCGAAACGAAAGTGTCATAATTGTGACGTTCATATGATTCGTTGATGTCATTTTCATTGTTTCGAGAGGTCGCAATATGTTTACCTCGTTTCATTGCTCCTTATAAGGGATTTCCCTGATTATAGTATAGTAATATAGTACTCGTATAAATTACACGTGATTTTATTCAATAGGTAATTTACATATTTGAAGTATCGGAAGTTCTTAATACATAACAATGGTTTCAAGGGTGTTGTTTATCAGCTTTAGAAGGTGATACTAAGAAACAATGCACAGCAATAGAGTACTTACACTTTAACTCATTGTTCTCAGTGATTATCCTCTTAAATTTAAGATTTCTTTTGTTCTGACAAGCTCCTTTGGATCTTGAAGGAGTAAATGTCTAGTATGTATTGTTAAAGATGAGTACTTTGTTATGGTGATTAGTATTGGCAATTATAGCGATCAGGAAAAAAGACAAATTTCCTCTGTGTTTCCTAGAAATTGAAATAAATATTCGGTAGCAACTCTTGCTAAATAAAAGTCAAGGAAAAACATAATATTAAACAAACAAACATAAAAACCTGTTCTGGAAATAACACCGAATAACTTAGAATAAATATATCTTTCATTGATAAATTGCCCTCAAAATTGTGAAAGAAAACAAACAGCATCGTGATGAAATCGGCACGTTGTAGAACCGGGAAATGCGAAGACACGTGACAGTTACCAAAATCAAAATCAAAAATTCAAACTAGGCTGATAATCAGCACATTTCGAACCAATAGGGTAAGGAAATTGTGGTGGCCCATCCCCTCTCCCAGACAGTAATTCTGTGTCCCAACAGTGAGATCATTTGATTTATATATATATATTTATCTTATCATAATCATTCTCTTGCCCTTATCCAATTTCATTTTGCAGCATGTTTTCTTCTTCCACGATTCTTTATTACTCCTCATGTCATCTTACACCGTCTTGCTAAATCATCTATATATATATTTGATACTAGCTGTTCCCGGCATGCGTTGCAATGCCCTTTTTCCTACCTACTACCTGCCTGTGTACCAACTACCTACCTACCTACTACCTCCTACCCTACCTACCTACTACCCTACCTACTACTCTACCGACTACCCTACCTACTCTACTATCCTACTTACTACCCTACCTACTACTCTACCTACTACCCTGCCTACCTACCTACCACTTTCTCACCTTTTAAACCTTCCCTGGACTTCCACGAATAATTCAACACTATAATTAGCCAAATCGGTCCAGCCATTCTCGAGTTTTAGCGAGACTAACGAACAGCTATTCATTTTTATATAATATAGCTGTACCCCGCGTGCGATGCAATGCCCTTTTACCTCCCTACGTACCAACTACCTACCACCTACCTATTACCTACCTACCTACATACTACTAATTTCTCACCTTCTCTGGACTGCCACAAATGTTTCAAAACCAAAATTAGACAAATCGGTCTAGCCGTTCTCTAGTTTTAGCGCGACTAACTAACAGCAATTAATTTTTATATTATACGCAAACACCATTTGAAAAATCGTTTTTCTATTGGGAAAGAAACAGTAATTATTTGTGATTATTGTGATAATGTCGTATGGTCTGTTTGAAGTTGTCATTCGTTGACTGAACAACTGAACGTCACTCAATTGTTTTGCCTTCCCGGAACCTCTCCATTAGAACTTGAACTTTATAGTACGGTATTAAAGCTCAAATTGATTTTACGTTTTAGTTAGAAAACGTTTGTATGGGAAAAAGAAAAGGGCTGTTTTTAGGGCTTTTCCGGCCATTATTCGAATTTTTCTCGCCGTAAAAACCATCCTTGAACTTCAACGAACATTTAAAAAAAAAAATCAGCCAAATCGGTCAAGCCGTTTTCATGCCAAGTCGTGACAACGGAAAACGGGTTTCATTTTTATATATATAGATACATATATAGACTGTATATTTATACAGTCCATCCATCGTTTCTTATACCCATCCACATGAATACTCAAAACTCTCCTCACGACATTTCCCTCATTCCTCCACATCACATGTCCATATCACGACAACCGATTACAAGTCAACACAACTTTTCAGTCACTGGCTATATAAATATCTACTTTAAAATACTAAATTGAAAAACTGACGTTAATCCCCCACGGGGTTGTTCCAAGTACATTTGAACCAAAACAGCACTGATTGATTAACTGGTATCGTTATGTATGATTCATACTACAGACCCGGATAAGGCTATCAAGTGTTCGGTATCAATCAGATGTTGTTTCCCGATTGCTATCCGATTAGCAAATATATGCAAAGTGATGCAATCAAGCTACGTGTCAATAGTCAGATATATTAAATAGTCTCTATTTTATAATCTGCGTATCTGATGTCCGGAATTACGATCTACATTTTTGATCAAAGTATTTTAATTATATTGCAAAATATTTAACTGTTGCCTTTATCATACAAATAACTTATGTGTATTTTGCCGTAACTGCCTACAGTTTTATGGGAGCCGTAAAAACGAGAAGAACCTTGACATAAAACCATAAAATCGCTTCGATAGTCAACATAAACAAACCGAGTTTTGTGCGCATGAGCACTTCTCGATACTTAATCCAACGGTCATTTGTGTTCACGCAGCGTCTCAGCAAATATTGTTTTAGCTGCCGTTCCTTGAAAACGTTGGCGGCTTTCGGTAAAGGCATTCTTGTGTCGGTGGCTCACCGGTGGCGCCGGGATTTGCAACCATCGCCAAATATTTGAGCCGACATGTCGGCCCTAACTAATGACTTACATATGCACAGCATTTTTTGCATGTCAAGAGCGATAAGTTGTGATTTTTTCACTTGCCACTTGAAGCTATAAAGCTTAAGAGCTTAATGTTCATAATGATTGCCGCGTCGGAGTCTCGCAGATGCACACGTTGATGTGTGGTATTAACGGTCGGGAGATGTTGAGAGGCGTCACTGCAAACGATGTTGTCATTGGGAACCGAATTCTTAACAACATGTTTTCGGGAATTTTGGCATCAGGTTGAAATACCTTTCGAATCCCCGCATTCAAACATAACTGCACTTTTAGATTCGGTCTAGTAAAAAGCATTTTATAGGGGCGTCCTATAAAATGCTTTTTACTAGACCGAATCCAGTTATCATTGTAGGTACCTAACCGTACTTTAACAATAAAATTATAGTGGGCAATAAAAGCCTTTCCTCAAAGCATTATCCTTGTCGGCGCCTTTAAAACCTCTCGAACGAGACAATAGCTTAACTAACACGTGTTCGTGGCTAATTTTCCTCAGAAGTAAACAAAAGCCCGACAATGGATGGCAGAACAGGTACAGAGGCAAGTGCATTTTAGAAATAAACAAAGGAACGGACACTTGAGACAGTTACTGCACCCAGGGGGCCGAGATAACACAATGCGGCGCCAACTTTTTCTAACCACCCTCTAGATTAGGCCTGGAGGTGTCGGAACAAACGACGTGAAATGTCTGGCTTTTGTATTAAAACCGTCAAGTGTCAGAAGACAGGGCACTTGAATGCGACGGCTAATGACATGCCGAAAATAGGAACGCCTCTCAAATCTCGACGTGATACGAACTGTCCCGATAACCAGTGGGCGTATGATCTATGCATTTGCACTGACACTTATTATAAAATGTAAGATGTATTTTCCTTCTCGTAATTCCTTTATGTTTATTGTGTACTGCACAATGTAATAACATACATACTTTCAGCGTAAAATTAACTTATCCTTTATTCTGTACAGTTTCAATGGCAACAGACTACCGGATTTATTGGAAATCAATAATTGCTTGCATTACAACTCAAGGAAGCGGATAATTTCCGACAATTGCGGGTTTCCTCGATGTGGAAGCGTTTGTTGTGTTCTGTAGAGCTTTGTTCAAAGAATACTTTGTAAGCTTCGCAGTAAAATAATAGTTTCGTTCAAAGATACGTGAATATATCAATGAAAAGGCGCCTTTATGTTTTTGGTCTGACGAGGCGTTACCGGGATTCCGGGAAAGATAAAACCCCTTTTCGTGTTAAGTGTGCGAAACCGTGCACGCGCTGGTTGCGCGGTTGCCGACAAACGGCCGTAGTTTAGGGTCTAATGCTCATAATAGTGAAGGACGCGCTAGAAATAATAAAATACTTGAAAAGGCTTTATGTGAGCCGCTCGAGAGCCTCGACAGAGCCTCTTGGCAGAGTCTGTTCAATAGCAAACGAGGTTTACGATTTTAAAAGTCATATTTTATTGTGTCTAGTTTAAATTTTACGGTTGATTTTGGTTCTATATTCTTTCGGCCTTTGCATTTGGTCTCTTTGTGGGGTCACCGCAATTTTATGGTTCCTACAGAGGTAATTATCATGGACAGATACGACGTTAATGTGCCTCTTATTAGATGCTTTTAGCTTGGTTTTAAATAAAAGTTAACATATATTATTGTTAATTTATAGAGCTCAAGAATGTCGTCGTAAAGACGTCATGTTTTCGTGTCAATTGAAAGAATTTACGAGATTCTAGAACTACTTAAAACTTTTAACAAAAAATAAAACCGACTTCAACAAAAAATAAAACACAAAAAAAATGAAAAATAAACTTTAGAAGAAAAATCAGTTTCTGAAGTCGGTGACTTTTGTTTGTTTTATTTAATTTTTTTACCACCGACTTCAGAAACTGATTTTTCTTTATAAAGTTTATTTTACACTTTTTAGTGGTTCACATGTGCTAACCCCTTGGCGTAATGTTATGTTATGCACTGGTGTAAACAATAGACAAACATGAGATTTCAGCAATCCCAGTCCTTTTGCTATCATTTATTGAGGAGTTCCGTTGTCTATCTCCAAAGTTCTTCATCAGATCTTCACCAAATTAAAATGGGATCATTCCGAAAAGGTACTCTTTCACAAACTACTCAAATCACTTCAGGTGTGCCTATAAAATTTGAAGAGTTCTCTCTATTTATCCAGGATCCCATCATCAGATACTGACTTGATGATCATGGGACCACCTGGGAAGTATACCCTTTCAAACAATACAAAAAAATCGAAATCGGTCCAGCCATCTTTGAGTAATCGGGGAACATACATAGAAAAAAAAAAAAGATCCGACGAATTGATAACCTCCTCCTTTTTGAAGTCGGTTAAAAATATATGTATTTGGTAGTTTTGCTTTTTAATGACTGTAGTATTATAGCTCTAAAGATGAAACCAAAAAATTCCACCAAAAAATTATAATAGCAGCGCAAAAAATGTAAAGAATGAACGGGCGTGACCAGAGGTCACATAGTGAGAAGACTTCCAAGATATCTGCATATTTAAATCTGATATAGAATTATGAATCCGATCAAGTTTGCAATGTGTTCATTCACTCGGGGATTAAATTCTTTGATTTCGAAACCTCCGCGATCACATCATTTTGGAAAATGTTTATTTTTTAAGGTTTTTTTGTTGGTCCTGAATACCTATTTCGTATTTCTTGTGGTTATTTTATTTGTTTGCCAGACCTAACGGGATGCAAGCTCATTGAGATCTGACCAGTTGATGAATTATATCATCGGTACCAACACGAGTAGTGCACCGAAACCAGAATACGACCAAATCATGACAACATCATTAACATTGCAAACGGGATATTTACCATGTACCTGTTTGCTTTGAGTTCTAGATATTTCGGCGGTGTTGCAGCACCATGATCACGGATACATTGAAATTATTGCGGGTGGATGTTTACGAATAGACAAATAAAACACACATACAGTAAACGTGGTAAATATCTTGTTTTCAGTGTTAATCATAATGTTAGGGACCATGTCAGAAAAACTTATAATACGAGTTATTTACTTGTTTTAGTCCTAGACAAATTGCTACCCTAGGATACATTGCATATGCATATTGAAGTTGTTGGTAAATTTTATAAATAAAGAAATACATAGATTGAATCCAAGTCGAAACTCTTAAAATAAAACTTTATAATAGTCTTAAACCACCAAAGCATGTGTTATATAATAATAATCATAAGACTACTTAATAACATCCGACTTGATATCTAGTGGCTTATCTAGATCCGTTTGTTTTCGGTACCGCAGGCAATACCCACGATTGTTAAGAATTAATTAGATATTATCACGTTCATAATCTTGTAACGTTGTCCATAACGTTGTAATTATTATCTGAATTAAATTAGTTGCGTTATTTAACTAATTTTCCTTATAGTTGTCTCGTAAATTAAGATTCGTGGTGTTACTTTGTAGATCTCCACTTAGTTGTAGGTAAATGTAATGTAAAACAAGAATGAAATAAAGATATGCCATCGGATTTGAGATATATAGAGGACAAAGTCGAGGAAAAGATAAACAATAATGCTTAGACAGTACCTAATTTGAGAAATAAAATCTTGTATCTCCTTAATGCACAAGGTTTGTTTATTTATGTTTTAATCACTAGCGTCTTTTCGTCAGTTTTGTACAGTTTTTATAAAAAATCGAGATTTATTTATTTTATCATGTGTACACAATGTTGTAGTTGTAGGAGTTTTCATTTTGAATTTATGTACAATACACCTATTGAAATCTTTATAAATTAATTATCTAAACAAATAATGGTAAAATTCGCATCAAAGCAAGTTATGCAGACAAGAAAAGCGAGTTTTTTCATAATATTTATAGGAGAAAAACCTCTGAAACGAAATTTTGGTTGCAATACGTAGATGTCATTCAAAATGTATCACCCAAATCCATTCTAAGCAACATTATATCTTCCTAGTACTACAATAACCTACAATCTCACAATACGATTACTTCACAAAACAATAAGACGCTTCCCCCTTATCTGCGATTAATATCGTTACCGGTTATCGGCTGACGTATTTACGATCCGGTATTAATTGTGTACAATCACGGACGCGGGATGCGGGACGCGGGACCGCTACCGCTCGCGGGCTAACCAAACACCTATCTGTGTAATCTCTTTAATGACTACCGGTCATATTTAGGGTTCAGTATTGGTACTGGAATTTGGGATTTTTTAGTACCGTTTTTGTTGGGTAAAAAATATTTGGTAAAAACGAAATCGGTACCTATTATTTGAAGTTTGGGTCAGTAGGATTCATGTGTTGTTTTATAGGGTTCTACAATATTTGGGAAGCCATATTTATTGACATTTTCCATGTAACATTACATGCTCACCTCAAGCATTGGAAACAGAAATAACGGAATGGAGAATACCCAATTTTGTGTGACAGTTAGGCTGTTCTTGCGTCTCAACTGACACAAAACAAAACACATTCAAATTATAACGTACATTTATGTCAATCAAATTGACATTTACTATGATTTAAACCAAAATTAAAGATTCCTTTTTTTTTGTTCTAGCCTGCTCTGTCCCACTCCTGCGCAAGGGCCTCCCTCCACTCTTTCCACTTCTCGCGAACCCGCGCATCCTCCTTCCAGTTTTGACGGAACCGAAAAGATTCCTTACGGTTATAAAAAAATGCTAAATGTGGCAAAGGTTTATTAGCTTCGAAATAATACACTACATAAATTATGTTTTATTATTTTCAAAATCCTTGGTCGCTTCAGACCAAAACCATGTGTAATAATTCAAAAGAAGAAATAGAAAAGACACAACCACAACCTGCTTAATGTCAATGTCCTAATAATTTTAACAAACAGTAAAGTACATACAACAAGCAACCTATCTATTAAAATTGCACAAAATTATATTTTATGTAAGATTTTGCCCAACATAATCATAATCCCAGTGTTGAATTTGGTTCCCTCTGGTTTCCTTCAACTTTAGTAAGTTGGTTCCAATATACGGAACCTCACCCACCTGATAATCTCAACATTTTTTCTCACCAAACTTCTTCTAAGACACACCGCAAGATAATCGCGAAGTCTGCGGTTTTTCTAACAAATCTTGACATTCTCGGAGAACAGTTCACATAACCTTTGCTATATACATACATACATTATGTATTTGTATTTCTTCACTGGTTTTCCGCCTCGTGCTGCGGTTTGTGCGATTAACAGCTTGACGTCATCGCCTGTTAATGTGATGCTTTTGTACCGACGTACTTTGTACTTCGAGAATGTTTGATAAGGTTCCACTTCTCCCTGTCGAGGCTGCGGGTTGTTCGCAAGGGATACCGCGGCCTCGACATGAAGGGCTAAGAAGGAACATGGGTGGTTTTTAGTCAGTAGAAGTCTGACACTCCCTTTCGCTCTGCCCAAGAGCGGGAGGGGTTATTTGATGATTTCCCAGCCCCCAAAAAAAAAAAAAAAGGTTCCACTTCTTTCTATAAGAACTGCTGTCGATTTACGTAAATATGCAACAATGCATTTAGCTTAATCAGTATAAAAACTCGGACATCAGTTTACGCATTAACCACACGATAAAGGAAGAAAGAAGACTGTAACGTTCCAACTGCAGCGTGCTGAGGAGGACTTCAATGGAGGAGTGTTCCACAGCGGCAGTAGATGTCACTTGTCTTCCAACTTCCAAGTGTTACTTTTTTTATTACCATTATCCTCTTTCTCTTAATCAATTGATATTATGCTCATATTCAAGAACATTTTACATCCGTTTTTTTAGAAAAGTTAAAGTAATTACTTGGGTGTAGGATGATTCCAAAAATGCAGACCAAAAAACGTAACAAGTGCCTATAAAATTTGAGCGTTGTCCTCGATTTCCCTTATCAGATCCTGACTTGGGGACAATGGGAGTATACTCTTTCGAAAACAAAAAGAATATTGAAAATCGATTCATTAATGACGGAGATATCCCGAAACAAACATACAAAAAGGAAAAAAAACATAGACGAATTGAAAACCTCCTCCTTTTTGGAAGTCGGTAAAAAAAGGGAAAAATAAAACTGTTATAATTGTTACAAGAACGATATAATTGGCTGGCATTATCATTCTGGGATTTATAGAAGAAAAACAGTTTATTTAAATGTAGGTACGCGTTGACAGTCGATGATAGTAGGTAAGTCTCAGGGTCTTAGCAAAATAGCTAACCAGCTCAGCACGAGCCTATCACTGGTTAACCAATCAGCCCAGCTGGATATCAAGTAGTGCATGCTCTAGTAGGTATTAGATTAGCAACCTGTCACCTTCAGATAGTCTCGCTGTGAGTGGCGCCTGCGCAAGTTGCTAGTGTCGGTTCCGTTACAAGTTCCGCTAAGCCAGAAGTGCTATACATTATCTTATTATGTCTATCCGGCAGTAGGTATAATCAGGATGAGGAAACAGTAGAACTGAACTCAAAATGATAAAGTCTAGTTGCATAAGCTTTTTTTAAAAAAATACTAATTTATTTCAACATAGTTGGGAAAAGGCTAGGCAGATGATGATGATGACTAATTTATTCAGAATAAAAATAGTTCACCTTTATATGTACCGGTATGTATGAGCAACAGTTACAATAGAATTTCTGAAAATTAAGATCATTAATGATTGAACCATGAAGATAGTTTTTTATTTTATGATATCTTTGAAGTATTGCTATTCGATTTGCTACAATCTTTCAAAATAATATTTACTAATTGCCTTTTACAAGTAAATATCCCGGAAATGTCTGGTGGTGGACCGTTTACCAAACTAAGCAGTGCTACATTTAGACTAAAATGATAACTGTTTGCGGAGAAACCACCGTTCCTACTAAAGGCGTGTCTGTCAGCCCTGTGTCTGGTCTGCAGACAGTTGACACAAGTGGCAGGCATCAGATTAAGGCCCGCACAGACGAGACGAGACGCCAACGTCGCGTCGGCAACGTTCGTCGCGACGATTACCGAGTGTCGCATGTCGCCACGACAATTTCTCTCACGCGTCGCTACTCAACAAGATCGTATTAAAGTGATTTCCTTCACTTGTCGTTTAAGTAACACTTTACTTTTGTAACTTATCACTGGAGGAAATTGCTTATTCAATTGCAAGTGGTTAGACGAACTTTTTAATCTTGAAATTTAGTTTTCATCTTGTATCAAAGAATGTCACCAATGTGAACAAAAATAGCAGTCATTTGCTGAAGTTTTTGAGAAACACTCTGTATTAAAAAATAAAAAATACAAACAAGTCTTGAGCCATAAAGGGTCCAATCAAAGTTCTTAATAAATTAACCACTTCGACATTGGGTCGTAAAAATAATAGACACTTTCAAAGACTGAATAGCGCCAATAACGAGTATTTGCGAAACGGTTATTACCGTCGGCAATCTATTCGCTTTGATTGCTCGCTCAGCTCCGCTCATTTCCGCTCGTAGATAGAAAAATGAATAGTTACATGAAACAGGTAAGTTAATGAGATCTTTAATGACGTTATTTATTCTGTTCAAGTAATATAAGGCCGCGCACCGAAGGTTTTTTGTAGCACTTTATTAATTTAATGGGATATCACGTTTATACCATGTTCTATTAAATTATGACCGCGTTTTTGTAATGGTGTATTCAATTTTAAAGGTCAGTTTTGTGAGTTTTTGTTTTTTTAATAACTGGCTGAGATTTCTCATACGTAGTGTTACAAAAACTGTAACAATACAATTCTTAAGCTAAGCGTTATTAAGTTAAGCTTCTTCCTTATTTATTTTAATGCATTATATTGTGGGATTACCTATTATTAAATTAGTAGAACTATAAAAATAATTGCAAAATCAAATCACATTTTAGTTTTAGGAAAAAGGTTATACTTAGACCATTGACTTATATATTACTGCGTTAGGAGTAGTTTTTATATCAATGACTTAGACATACAAATAATTTAAAGAAAAACAAACAAAAGCAGCTTTAATTGGTTTTAAGACCTTTCAACGATTTACGTAGGTATCTGAAAATTAATTGCCCCAGCTACATGTATGCGTAGATAAATGAATGCAATTACCAAGTTCTAAGCTAATAACAGGAGAATAAATTATTTGAGTTTACAGTTAATAGCATTTTATAATTCCTTTGATAGCAGGTCTTAAGACACGTTTCTAAGCGGCTAACGGTACATTTTATTAAGATATGCAATGGTTTACTATCATATCATTTCCTTTTGATGTTCATTTAGTTTTGTTGAGTTGTATTTATTAGCATAAGGGTATGTAACTTTATAAAGAGTTTTGCCTACGGCATAGAACATACTAACCTCTAAGCTAGGCTTTCTCTAAGCAGTTGACTTACATTGAATTAACTGGCAATCATTATTACACAAATGGGTATTTGTGTATGTGACTTTATATGTTTGTGAACGCACCTACGATACAGGAGAAAATCCTAGTGTGGGGCAACGTTTAAAAAAAAAAACTATCTATACTTATATATAAAAGGCAAAGCTGATTGACTGAGCATCAACCCGATCAACGCATAGGCCAACACCTCGGGCTAAAAACTTAAAATTTTGCACGTGTATTCCTCTCATGATGTAGGCATCCACCAAAGAAGGATCTTTCAAAATTCAGTTGAAATTTGAAAGATCCTTCTTTAGTGGCTGATTTTCAATCCCCTATTTGACTCCCAATTTTCCATACAAACTTTCATTCCCTTATTTGACCCCCGTCAAATAAGGTAATGAAAGTTTGTTTGGAAAATCATCATTTTTGATATAATTCCGACATTCACGCGGGCAGCGGGCTAAAGCTAGTATTGTAATACAGAAAGCTAGTAGGTATCAGATGTGCATCAAAACTTAAATTGGTTAAATTAGATCCTTGTTTAGGTATTATTAATTAATTAAAATGCTATAATAATTCATCGCAAGTCTTAATATCCTTCTAAAAATCATACCCTCATTATTAAATGACTCAATTACAAAAATAAATTAGTTCCTCAATCTTTACATAACACGACCAACGTTTTTATCGCATTCAAAATGATTTATGTGATCAAATCGTTCGCGTAACGTTAAATTGAAACGTTATTTTCACCGTTTCTCGTTAATTATAACATAATCAACAGATGATATCGGGCGGCCGTCATTCATCAACATGTCGCCAAACTTGTTGCAATTCTCCTTTCAATGTAATTAAGGTATGATTTAACACCGTCGGGGCTGCGGGTTTTTCGCGCGTGATACCGCGGCCTCGACACAAAGGGCTAAGAAAGAACATGGGTGGTTTTTAGTCAGTAGAAGTCTGACACTCCTCACTGTGTCATTTGATTATTTACCACCCTCCAAAAAAAAGGTATAATTTCATTGGGCTGTCATATTTTTAAAGAACCTACAGTTGGGGAAATTAATTGTCAAACTTGTCACGTTTTACATTAGGACTCAACGTAAAACGCTCAAAATACTGAGCGGATTTTTGATTGAATAGATTTAAACGATCATTTAAAATATTTCATTAATAAAGATACATTTAAAAAACTGTGAAAAGGTTGGTTGGTCGGAGATACAGTGGGTCAAAGTTCCAACCATTACACAGGTTTTTTTTAATATTATTTTCTTCTTGATTTCCAGGTAAAACATTTTAGAACACAAAAAATAAATGGCAATGACGGGGAGAACAAGTATCCTTTGTTTTCGTTAAAGAGTAGGTATTTTTACACATTCGAGTTTTCCTAGCCAATCACGTTAAACTCATACTACGTGATAATTATTACAACATAACTTGAATCAAAGATTTTTCACACGCTTGAAATACCAGTAGTAGGTATGAGCAGAAACTTAAGCTTACAAAAGCGTCAAGTGCCACTTATGGCGTTCATTAAATTCGTTTGGGACCATCAACTTGATACTCTGTATGAATCATATAAACTTCTGTGTAAACAAATTGTGCAATTGTACTTTAACGCCCTTTTAAATGGGACCGGACATCCTATAGACATGGATATGGGAACTAATTGAAGAAAGTGGGTGACCTTACAGTTTATTGTTACAGACTTTGCAAGGAAGCCCCGGAAAGGATAAATTAAATGGGAGAAGAAAGTAGTTACACGATACACGCTAGCGTTTCCACGTTGCAGAATTCGCTAAACAACGATATTTTTTTTTGTTCTCAATCGATTTTTTGGTTAATATTACAAAGAGGTATTTGTTTGTAAGTTTCAATGTAGTAATCTCTAGAACTAATGAATAAAATATATGGTAGAAAGCTATAATATTAATGGGTGGTAAAGGCTACATATTATATTTATACCATCCTTATTAGCCGAGCTGACATAATTTTGGCGAATGAAGTCGCGAGCGAAGTGCTAGAGTTTAATAATGGTACCTCTATAACCTATCTGATTTTCAGAACAGCATTATTTTATTCAATGGTTAGTCATGATTTTACAACAAAAAGAAAACGCTGCACCTAGGTACCTAATCAATTATTATTCACTAAATATTTCACCGTTAACCGAACGTGCCATTAAATAAAGTCAGTCTCATACACCGCAAATTAAATATTCAATTATGTGAGGCTGTCGACGCATGACTGATCGTGTAATATTTGTCTTATTTCTTGCCACGAACTGATCTGCGCAGAAATTCAACGCAATTTCGCATAACATTCTTAATTACCACCATTTTTTGCAAAAACCTTTCCCACAATAATCACCCTTATTGATAACAGAAAAAGGAAGTCAAAAATTGCCAATACATTTGTTGGTCGCGGTACCCAAAGATTGAAAATCAATAACCAATATAAAACTGCGTTAATTGCATATGAGAGCAACCTGTACGAAAATTGAATATTTCATTAAATTAAATGTCACAGATATTCAATTAACTGCGACATTGATTAATATCTTAATTGAATGCGACTTTTAAAAAATATGAAGTACATGACGCTTATGATCTATAAGAGATTAAGACTGATTTTTTAATGGATGATGGCAATTAACCCTATATGGATTTTATTACAGCAGAAAAGCTATATATAATTATGGCTAATGGTCATAGCTTTTACGACAAAATAAGAAAAACTACAGTAGCATTCTCCTTCATCAAAAATTTCATGGAAATTAAACTATAATTATTTTGCTCAAACTACTCGCAAAACATAATAAAAATTCGCCAACCCTACTATTAAAACTCACAGAAAAAAATAAAACACGGAATATCTTCCAACACAAAGTAACAACTGACTTCAAGATTAAAAAGTTCGACTGCATTTTAATTCGTTCAAACCTTATAAGTACATTAATTGAGCAATTTACCTATCAAGATCTTACCGAATAGGTAACGTGTGTATTGCCGACTTGCGCAGGCGCATGAATGGAGCTATCTGCGCTAGTAACCGTTGGAGCGTTCACTCGGACAGGCGCAAGCGCAGACCAATTACCGTAGACCCGATACATGAATGAATTACAATTATATTGAAATACGTATTATTATTGGGAGATAATTGATTCTTGCTTGGATTTTTGTAAGTTACAGTTCTTCGAATTGTTTGTAAAAGTGGTTGTAATATAAATGTGTAAACAATACGGTATTATGGTACCTAACTACTGAATTATAGGTTATCAACATCTATAGTTGGTTTATGAAGTTGTTCTTAAAATGGAAATTAATTGATTAATGGGGGATTATTCAATCTTATTTAATTAACGCCAATAAAAAAATATTCGGTAAGCACTGTTTTTATGCGTTTTTATTGCTTTATGCTTATTGCGTCTGTACATCAAACTGGTCAAAGATACATGCTTGTCCACATAAAAATCAATTAGTCGAAACATAAAAAACGTATCCCAAAACAATTAACGAAAGTTAATCCAAAGTTAAATCCGTGACGTGCGCCCGCCCACATGAAGCGTCCGTAAAAAAAACCTACGTCCACTACCAACTAACATCATCTCAGAAGACACTCACACTAGTTAAGATCACGCACACACACACACGTCACCCATTAGTATGTGAGGCGCGGCGAGGACGTTGCGCGTGCTCGCCACTCGTTCCACGGCTTCTTATTATTATTATTTATTGTTGAATAATGTGAATGGTAATGCGTGGTTGTTCACGATCCCGCATAACACCTGCCGTCTTTTCCCACAGTCGAGCTCGGGCTGGAGGCGCGCGCAGGAAGTGTGCGGGAGTGAGCGAGAGCCACGACTCGCGTGCACTGCACGTGCGTCACTGCGCCTACGAAGACGCGCTAGAGCGAGACGGCATGAGGGATAGATATCGTAGTAGCGTAGCGCGCGTAGCACCGTAGCAGTGAAAAAAGCTCAATATTGGGACACAACTAATGTTCGTAGCCTCATTTTCGCGGTAATCGATTGCTACGAGCTACGTTTTATTACTTCGACGCAATTAAAGCAGATTTAGATACAGATATGCCACCGACATTTAGACTTGCAAATTAATGTTAATTAGTTGATGATTATTATATTATGTTAATTTACTTATTCATATGTTGATTATTTTTTTATTAGACACGGATGTTATGCGATACTTTCGTAATGTTTTGGATCTCACACGTGTTACTGAAAATATCATAGAGTGCCGCCGATTGCAAGAAGAACTTGACCCTATCGGCGGCGCTACAATAATTTGCATAATACAACAACAAAGTATCGGACCACAAAAAAACTTAAAATAAAATATGATGGAAACTAACGACTTTTTAATAACATTAACCTTGCGGCCCGCGGCAGTGAAAGCTCTTAATACCATTAAGTATTATGATCGCTTAATTTGGAGCCAATGGTAATGCACCAGAGGGTTGGACGGTGCATTATGGCATTATGACGACCTGATTGGTTAAATTACATATTGAGTGGTACACTTTGGGATAAGACACTTTGAGAGTTCAAGTTTTTGGTACAATATTGGTATTTTATGGCACGATAGGGACCGACTTTTGGTAAAGTGAGTTTTAAATTTAAATGAAGTCATGCGCTGGGTAACTGTACTGGGATCCCGCTGAGTGGTTATTATCTGGGCTGTGGGTGCCCCACATGTGTCCCACGGAGTGCCTGGTTAATGTACTTACTTTTAAGCTTTTATGCGTCAAGTAACAGGGCGATGTAAATTATAGGATCGGTTCCAGAAAGTTTTATTTTTGTCATTGTTTTGCATATTCAGATTCTGACGCCTGAGTCTGCGCTTGACCTTTAAGCCTCAGCATAAGTATGATCATAATATTATGTTACCATTGCTGATACACAGGTCTCCTCTGAAGGAGGAAATGGGGCAAAATTGACCTCGCGTTTTCGAAGGTTTTGTTCTTGAGCAGGCTGGATTCCTCAGGTTTTTTCCTGATTATCGATTCGGTTATTGCACCACAGAATTCTAAATTTTAGGGTAAACTGTGGTTTGACATTTGTGGTATCTAAGAATATCGGAGTGACTTTGGTGGTGACTGGGTAAAACCCAGGGTTATAGAGGGTAATGTAAGAAATGATGGAGGGATTACATGGTATTATGTGGTGGCGGTGGATGAAGTCGTTATCAGTTTCGTGATGACATAAGATTACGACCACCAAACAGAGTGTAAAGTGTGGTCATAATGATGTTAATGTTTTCAAGTATCAGTGATGATCTAAATACAGTATTTAAATGTTACGCTGATGGTGACGGGTGTCGGATCATTTCGTTCCCTTCAAAATGGTTAAGTGGAATGGTGCTGATCCATGCGTCATGCTCGTGAACGGGTGCTGTCAGTTGTGACTGGTCACCTCTTAGCTGCCACGGCTTGTTTGAATTATTATTTTATCTTTAAATCGTCGTTTTTGACTTTACAGTGGACACTTATCGTGCACATCTTGCTACATCGTTCTCACATAATATAGCGTCTCAACATGAATGATGTAACCAAAGTTTTGTAACAATATTATGATTCAAAAGAGTTTCCATGGAGTTTCTTGCCGTTCTTCTCATGAGACCAACGCTTTGAAATGAGCAACTACAGTAAACTCACAGTTGTTATGCCTTGTGAGTGGGACTGTAGCTTAGTTCATTAGTTTATTTAGTATTTGTTCGACTATTCAAAAGTGCCTGTAACTGGCCTACTTCAAATAAATATTTTGTTTTTCACAGTCATATCTAATTTCAAATCTTTGGACTCTTTGATATTTCGAATTCTTATGCGTATTGTAAAATTATTACATGCTTTGGTCAAAGAAAACTTCGTGAGGAAACCAGCATGCCTGAGAGATATTTCTCGACGGCATGTAAAGTCCATTTCACGAAATAAGTCCCGCGGACAATTGTGGAACTAAATTTAACAGATCGGCCATGTTGTCGTTTGTCGATGTTATCAAAGTGCGTTTGTTGTGGTAGATATTTTGTGAGTTTATTATTGGATTAGTGCGTTATAAGGTTTATTTACGATGCCAAAAGTTGTGAAACAACATTATGTCGCGCGACATACAGCGCTGCGTCTGCGGGACTTCTTTCGTGAAATGGACTCTGACACCAGGTTTAGAACTAACCACACTTTAAAGAAATAACTCTTTGCATATAATTTATTTTAATAATTTTTCGAAAAACACTCGGTTTGTTAGTCTATTTCATTGTGTTGTAGCAGTCTACGACGCAATAGTGTAAATTATTTAAATTAACTTTGATACGTTCAGAAATTAGCATTTCAATTAGTAGTAGTATTTTAACACAGTTCATTCGCTTGAACACGCAAACCAGACCAATTAATGATTTGCATTGACGTCTGTTTTTAAAATAGTTGCATTGTTTCAACTAAGTACCACTAAGTAGTCTAATTAACAGTTATTAAAACAACACAGTTGATCTTCAAAGAGAAGAATCATCAATTCATTAAAAACGTAACATCAGGCCTGTAACCCCCGAAGGGTTAGGCAGAGGTGTGCCTAATACTACACCCACATTTCGCCAGTTATGTCCCGTGTATTAGGGAGTATATGACGATTTGCCCTATTGACATAAACCGGGCGCAAATCTAGACTCCAAGCCTGCTACTAAGAAATTCCTAATGGAAAAACTCAATAACATGTTGCCCGATCTGAAAATCGAACTCAAGACTTCATACTCAGCAGGCGCGCTTGCGACCACTCGACCAATGATTCAATCAATTCATCACAATACAATACAATATCATATTACATATTCAGACTACTTCTCCATACTGACTTAACAAAAGACGATGTAATTTTCTTGTTATGCTGCATCTTCTCCAATAGACTAGTATATAGAATCGCCGGTGCATCAATAGACACCCCGGATGTTCGCAATTTGGTTACGTTCAAGCCATTGAATGTTATAGTTGAATTAACAATAAAAATTGCTCATCCTTCATCTCTGGTAATACCCTCCCCTCCTACCCTTCAAATTCCAACTCTATCTTTATTTTGCTAAGGTTTTATTTCGCATGTGCAATAAGTGGTCAGTTTTTGTACGCCAGAGATTGTCAACCGTGTAGGTCAGTCTATTAAATCGGGTTGGCGACCGGATGGGGCGCTCATGTTACACTGATTTTAACAAAAACATCTTATGTTACGTCACTTTATACTTTGTGTACTTCGAGGGTGGTTTTGTTTTTAACACGCTTTGGTTTGTTTTAGAACTTAGGTAGGATAGTGTAGGTTTTCTTTTGCGGTTGTTATTCTGTACTGTTCTACAGCTATAGGTATTGTCTTATTCTGTTGCTTTTCTTATCATTACTAGCTTCCGACTTCACTCGCGTGGAGTTATCCAGAATCTTCTCACTTGATCTTACTACCGGGATGCATGTGTTAATTCAGGTTTTAAACTTTTTTTTAATTTTTTTAAAAAAAAAAAAACGTTGCCCCAGACTAGGAATTTCTCCTGTATCGTGGGTGCGTTTACAAACATTTAAACTCACATACACAAATACCCAGACCCGAAACAACTATCTGTAGGTCATACAAATATTTGTTCCGTGCGGGAATCGAACCCAGCAGTCCAATCGCTCAGCCACTGCGCCAACCGTGTCGTCAAACTATCAGTGTGCTAGATTGCATCCAAATTTTTGCGCGAAAGAGTAAGTAAGTAAGTAAGTATACAAGTTTGTGAGAATGTATGGATATCTGGGACTTCCACACATCCTCACGAAATTTCGCATTTATAATAAGAAGGATAATTTTGTTAGCTACTCCGCTAAGTTGTCGGTTACTGGCATTAAATCTTATTCATCATCATTTATAATCCGTCTACCAATCTTGTTCCAATTCATGTCGGGTCAACGCAGCATGTCTTCTTCCGTACATTGTCTTCGTGTCCTGCCTCACGTTGTTTCTTACTACTCATAAATCTCGTAAGGTCACGATTTCCAGGAGCGGCTTTACGGCTCAATGAGCGAGAGACCTCAATGACTGGGTTTTTGCAGCATTTGGCCAACCCCAGAGTCAGTGTGGCCGCCAAATGTGGCATTTGGCCTGTAACCCGACCTCGGCTAGCCGATACCTTTCGCCGAGATTCACGCCACATGCTAAAACACATGGCGTGCCAAAGGTCGACCAAGGAGGTATTTTTTATAGCCTTCCTTGTTTACGTCATGTTAAATCAAGCAAAATGGCTGTTATTATTCAATAATTCTCTGTAACGACCGTTTTAAAATAGCCGCAAGTTATCACTATAACAGACAGCTAATAAACGACTCGCCACCAATTTATTTCATTGTAATCATGGCTCGTCGGCCGCAATTGCAAAATAACAAACGGCTCTTAAATACAGTAGCGACGAGTCTGGCCGGCAACACCTCGCAGATAAATCAACGTCTCCATTACAATTTTGTTCTTACTTTCGAATAAATAATACTCGCCTCTGTCCCTTTCACGCTTTGAATTTCGAACGCTCACAAATTATTGTTGGTTCTCGTTATTTTATTGTCGTATTATTTTTTTTTGCTTTCATTTGAATGTAGAATCTTGCGGCGTCCTTGTCTTGTCCGTGCGCGGTGCGCTGTGCGTCTCGTTTTCTCTCGCCGCGGCGGTAGTAGCGTCTCGAGCACGTGCGACACGTTAAAGGCAGATCGTTCCCACGGTCGGGCTCGAGCCAGACGCCCCCCGCGCGCCTCCCCGCCCGCTGCGCGTGATTCGACTCCGGACACTCGTGCCAATGAAATAAAGTGCCCGCACAGCACGTTCCAATTGCAAAATGCTATTTGAAGAGTTTAAAGCAATGAAAGTGGAGAAAATGTCTTCTACTTCTGTCACTGAAAGTTCCTTGGTTTAGACTGACTTTTAAGTGATATTGGTGAAGTAACGATACCGTTGTACGAAGAAAGTTAAGAGCGCATATTGACAGAGTATGCCCCTATTGACGGTCCACACTTCAATCAGTCACTTGATTGGACAGCTTATCATGGAGACACGCATGAAAGTGAAAGGACATGAGAACACGAGTGATATGCAATCTGATCAGAACGCACAGAGAGGTGATCAACCGATGAGGTTGCGCAACCAGGAGCCGTGTTGTCCAGTCTAGATTATCAGGCTACCTGTCAGCATTTCAAACAATAATTAATCGAGGTGATTGTGCAAATTTAGAGGCTTGTCAAGTGTGGGCGGAGGAGAAATCCCAGTAGCCACTATAGTATGTATCAAGTATAGTGGCGTACAATAAGGCAATCGTTGTTAGCTTGTAGTCCAGTGCTAGAATGTCGTTGTTCCTAACTTTCTCGTGTTTTGTAGCCGTGCTTATCTGAGAGCACCAGTTTCTCCTTTTATGGGCGCATTTCTTGTGCTGTTAGTTTAAACTGACCCACGGCTTCCTTAAACAAATTGGCAGGTTTAACAAGAGCCGCTTTTAAACACGGAAGGCCATTACTAGAGGCACCGGTCGCTTTAATATTGACGGTATTGTTTTTATACTCCCATTAGGGACTGAGTTTTAGAAACTCAAATTTTGTTGTTTTATGTTTATATTTGAGTTAAATGATGACCAGACATTACTATAATAACTAAAAAAAAAAATTGCAATCTCCCAATTTTGAGTTTTAGACTGTTGCCAAATGGCAACGCTAGGTCGAACAAGGTACAATATTTTGAGGTTTCAAGAAAATAAGCTCTTAAATATTTATTTTATTTATTTAGTATATATTCATGAAAATACACAGATAATTACATGTAATGATAATGTTCAAAACATTTAATACGTAAACCACACACAGACACACACATTCACACACACGCACACAGACACACAGTGACATTTTGAACATATAACTATTCCAATAGTTTTACAGTCAGCTCCAACACATCTGCGTTTCTTTTCTACTGATTTTGGAAAGTGATTTGCTCCGTCATGTCAAACCCCTTCCAAAACCTAGACCCACATCACGAGGTAGATGGTCGACCACCAGATTTAGGAGGGATTCCATACTTTTTCAAGAGTATGTTTAGACTATCTCACGACGAAAATTCAGCAGCAAAATATCCTTTCCTGATTTGTGCACCAGGATCCAGGCTTTGTTTATTGTAACATCTACAAGCCACGTAAAAATAGGAAACCACCATTTTTTGCCTCGAATTCCAATCCTGTAATTATTCACATGAGCGTCTATGAGGTCTGTCCCTCCCGAGTACTGATTATATACCGCTATATGTTTGGGTTTCGGTACTTTTAGTTTTTGTTGGCTGGCTTTGGAATACCGATCCGCCAATCTCACTGGATATACTTTGTGATCGGTACCAGCGACAGTCACAACTGAATTATCCATCCACCGTACTACAACAACATCGCCTTGAGACATAACTTCTGCACCAGCCAAAAGTTGTCTGCCTGTCAAATTTTCTATCAAGTCACCTGAATCTTCATCAGCAGAACCCTCATCAATATTTTCAGCCACTTCAGGAGGCTCAATATATATATTTTGCGAATCATAATCAAGTTCTTGTTCTTATAAATCTGCAATTTCATGTAACTTCAATCTAAAAAGATAAATAAACACTTATAGGAAAAATGTACCTATAACGACCTAGCGTTGCCATATGGCAACATATAAAAAACTTCCGTGACGTCAAATCTGCATAAAAAAATATATATCAAATAGTATTATTCTAAACTTGAGATGTGTCTGAACATATATTCGACAAAGAAAAAATAAAAATCTACGCGAAATAGAAATAAGTGAAACTTATGTTTTTTTGTGCTCTATTTCTGCGAAATTTCTGACAACCAACAAATGAATCAACAATTACCCACAAACTTGAAAAGGAAATGACCACAAATCGTTTCTTATCTTTGACTTGTATATCTAACTTTATATTGTCATTACAAAAGATAGCTGAGGTTGTTAGTTTTTGATATATAATCTGTAAATTAAATCGACCACTCACGTTGCCATATGGCAACGCTAGTCTTTAATGGGTACCTTTTATGGAAGGTTGTTTTTTTATTGTAATAATCCTTGGTTTGACTGTTCATTCTGAAAGCATCACTGTCCCTTGATGTTAATTCAAACGGCTCGAAAGATTAGTTCTAATTTACTTATCAGTTATCTCTATTGGTGATTTATGTAACGAAACCAGACTATACGGGTGATTTATCACTTCCTCTAAAGTAATTCTGTTATTGTACGGAAAGTACGTGAAATTAGTCTGGTCCTAAATGATAAACATTGGTGTTCCAGTTTGGCTTCGTATTTAATATCCTTATGCGTACGAGATTTTTATAATCACCAAGCGTTTTGGAAAACAAAACCTGGTAAAATATTAAACCGTTATATTTGTCGACCCACAAAATTGCAATCAATTGTGATAAGTAGACAGCTGCAAAGTCCCCTAAATATAAAAACTACATTTTTCCAAGCACCAAGAATGTGCACTATGTCCATACTTCACCAACAATGTTAAAAGTTAACCCTGCAATGCGCGGGTCGCGTGTTCTCGTGACTCGTGACATTGTTCGCGTGCGACCCTGCGACTTGCGACTGCGACGCCGCGCGTGTGCGCAAGCGCCGCGCATGACACTCCGCTGCCATAAGCAGAAAGTCGAGCCTTATTTCATAGAATGCCTATCATAACTCATATAAGGAGAGTTATGGAGTGCAAAACTGTTAAGAAAAAGGAATGGCTAGCGAGCTTGAGGATTAATGACTGTCGTGTTTTATAGAATTGCATCTTTATTCATGAAAGAGTCTAGATTAGTTAAGGATTATAAAGAGAACCGTTGATAACATAACGCCTGTGATCCTCGAAGGTTTAGGCAGAAGTGTTTTACACTTACACCCACATTTCGCCAGTTATGTTTAAGTGCCATGTAGTAGGAGGGAAGGAAGGCGGGGGGGGGGGGGGGCAATGGGATAAAATAATCACAAGAAATCCTCAACCGAGCAGGTTGAAAATTTTCATAGAATAATCCTCCCATTAAAAAGTAAATACATTTTCTTTCTTTCTTTTCTTTTGGTCTTCGCCGCAGTCGGGTAAAATATCCATTTAGACACGTGTGTTACGTACGTCTCACACAATTTAAATATTTAGTATCCTTTCCCCGTTAGTGGATAATCCCATGCTTTTATGTTAGTAACTGTAATTTAAGTGTCATGATTATGTAAAGGAGATAGCAATCAGCTAAGATGTGCGCGCACGCATGCGCGCTCTCGCTGTTTGACCCCGGCATGCGCGTGCGACTCCGACGGTACGTCATGAATACTGCAACGCATGCGCGTTATTTCATGGAATATCGTTAAGTTAATTCAGACACGGATGTCTTAAACTGCAGTGTAGATAGTTTTATGTAAGAGGATGTTGAATGCAGACGGTATTATAGGAATTTGAGCTAACGATGCAGTTTTCATGATCTTTATAAAGTACCTAAGTGATCTTTAAGAACAGACAAGTTTAGAAGAACAAGCCTTTTAAGATTTGGAAAGATCTTATGAGTATTCTTTAGAAATTCTTTTAATTTAACTCAACATACATCACCATATACGCAGAATGCTCTGCGATCCCAAATCAAAAGTGACAACGGCAGCAGAATGCTGATAATGATGTATCGAAATTTCGAATTTCTTGGCATTCAGCCAAGATCAGCAAACCCGGAATTAGTCATTTTCGTCTCCCGGACCCGATTCATTTCAGATAATGAGCAGTGTATGGAACAATTCTGTGGATACAGTAGCAATACTGAATTCATATCTCTGATTAACCCTTCAGAAATACCAGGCGTGATGTTGAGTAAATTAATTATTCAATTTGAATACCTTCACAATAACATTTCGCGTGTACGCGTGCGTCGTCGCAGGCGCCGCTATCAGCCGGAAGCGATGTAAAGTACCTACCTACATACGTTAATTTGATGCTACATTGTTCTCTTGCTCATATGTTTTGTCTTTCATTTTAGTATATCTTGGTATGTTTCGTTGCTTCCGGTCTTTATCGGAATTTATCTTTGCTTAAGAGGTTGGATACGTTATTTCGATGATTTACGTGATTTTTCAGTTGAAATACTGTATTTTTGTAAGTTTTTATGTAGAACATATTAGATCATTAAACGAAAAAAAGTAGAAAGTTCTCAATTCGACTCGTATATTTTTTTTGTATATGTATGCAAAACTTTTTTCAATTATGATCTAATGCATGAGCTACTTTTTTGATACCTCTTTTTGGTGGGACATTCGTTCTAAAAAACGCCAAAGGTAATAGACATGTTGAAGTAGTTTTTTAAACGCAAGTGTCTGCTAATTGATGTTGTGCGTGCAATACTAACGACCAACAAGTTCTTAGTACAACACCCTTAAGAGAAAATCTGATAAATTGTACGACGTAAGAGGAGACGTTCATTTGTTAAGATTAGCCAACGGTTCACGTCCTGCCTTATAAGTAGCTGGAAGTTCTCATTACTATACCGCGCTAATAGCGCCTAGGATAGCGTCACCTTACAGCGCGGCCGCAGTACGGTACCCTTATCTACTTGTATACACGCTATCAACACCACAATCACACTTTAATTAACGCACGAATCCACTCCCCCATGATTTTACATCGCTGCTATCCAACCATAATTTATTCAAATAAAATAATTAAAAAAAACTAACGCACAGAAGCCGATGTGAAAATAACAACAATACGCTTCCTACGCGTGTGCGCGAGAAAATTACAAAAGAATCGAATAACTAACGGAGCGAGATCGATTATCATTTTCATACAATCGACTATCTAAAGGTCACGCGTAATGCTATTCAGTGTACACACAGCTTACACTACTCTATACTAAAGAAACCATCCATAAATTATTGAGAAAGCAACGTAAGAAACCATTTCGTACAGCGAAAATCGATCTGAATCGTTCAAGAAATAGAGTAGATATTCGGTCAAAAATCAATTTCAAAGTAACTATTTGAGACTATTTGTAAAACATCAAAATGTGTACGTGTGTTATCGCAACTTCGCACGTTTGTGTTAAGTATTAAGAACTAGAATCACATGTCCTTTTTATGAACAGAATGTATCGTAAGCCAGGAAGCGCATTGTTAGGTCACGTTCTCACAACTCCCCTTTTCTTCGAGGGGGAATAAATAATTGCACTTTTTTCTGTCGCATATGGCCAAGGAAAGGGATTGTGCAAGATCGTTCCCACGGTTCGCCCCTTGGGCATAAAGGCCGATCGAGGTCAAGAAAAAATACGTGCCGGCATAATGTGGGGGTACGCTATTGTGCCGGCAGATGCGCGCCATTTCTAGGGTTAAGTGTGAGTCGTTTGAAAAGTGAATTGATTGACGTCTTATTGCTTGGGAATCTTATTGGATACGGTTTTTTTTATATGTTTCCGAGAGATGTGGAAAATGGAAAAACTGCTGTTGCCAAGAGGGGTTATTAGTTTTTATTTTTCGATCCATCGGATATAAATTGGATACGCAAAAATATTTTGCAAAGAAAGAAAAATATGATTTTCCATTTTCTACATTTTCGTTTTCTTTAGATTTATCTAAAGAAATAAAATATTATACAGTTTTATATTTTGCTACAGTTAACTAAGGTGACATTCTGGGTGATACAAAATAAGTTTTTGTAAAGTACTTACTTAACAATATTTTCACGTAATCACTGAAGTGATGCCCAAAATAAATCAAGAGACGTGTCTTTTTTTCGCTAAACACATTCCAAATACCCCTAAACATACGGGTTCCAATTTCAAAATCCATTCGCGTTGCAAGACCACTATTAATATAAAAACTCGAACAAAAAAGGAATTGCACCTTTTCTAAGGCGTTCTATATTTGAAAACTGGTCGCGTTCCCACGATCGCTCGCGCCAGTTGCGCGCGTCTTCCCCTGGATCTTTTTTTTTCTCTATTATTATGGCGATATTTTGTGTGACAAGCGAATAGGAACGGTATTATATGTTTTTTTTCTTGATAATTATTTTTAATTCAGTACTAGAATAACTTGTTAAATGTATGGATATGCGAACTAAGTGTTTTTGCGATTGTAACGTTTATTCTTGAGTGGTTTTCCCAGGAAGATAAACTTGTTTCCAAAAATACGTTCCCATTATCTCACGAAATGTTCACAAGCAATGTTCTAGACGAATGTTATAATTAAAAACAAACTCTTCATCATTCAAATAATGTTTTCACGCGTAGTTGCCCTGTGAGTAATCATAATACACATTAAATCAATAAGGGGCATGTGCATAAAAAGTTTCTTACATCAGATTACCAAATCCATTCAAATTGTTATTCAAGCTTCGGGTCTCTAAAGTTGAATTTGGCATGTCCCCTTCCTCAAGAAAGCAAATCAAAACATATTTGGAAATTGAGCTCTATGTCGACGTTTTAAATTCGTGTTTGGAACGCGTGGTTCGACGCCGGGTGACGACAGTTGAGACTAGCACACATTGCGTTTTACGCGAGGATCCGTTCCCACGATCCACGCGACATATGGCGCGCGCGCTGGCTGCACTTACGCGTGATCAACGGTGACGCGTGCACAAAAAACTCACTCGGACTTAGCGGATCTATAGGCTGATGCTCTCCCGTAAATAGAGATAAGAAACCGGTATAATGCGACGACGTTTACCGGCTTTTTTTAGGTGATTTGATAAGGATGTTTGTTGCTTTTGATGATGAGATTGTTAGGTAGTCTGTCAGGCTGGTAATTAGAAATTGCGGATGTGCAGTTTTTTTAAAATTTTCCTCTATCTAGCTATTGGTAGGCACAGGCAATCAGTGCAAAAAAAAATGGCTTGGAACAAGATAAAATAACGAAATAACCCCTGAAAAATGTCTTTTCAGGCATTTCTACAATGTGAAATACTTAATTAAATCCATTCAAAGGTATTGTTTTACAATCACCCATAGACAAAACCAATCCAACCTCAAATTTTAAATCAAATTACAAATCACATTACATAAAAATGTAAAAAACTAAAAAAAAGTTCAAAACACCAAGGTCGAGCGATTCCGAATTTGAATTTCGGAATAGTATGTTTTTTAAGGCGGGGGGCAGGTGGTAGTGCGCGCGCAACTGTCGTTGTTCCCACGGGTCGAGCGCGAGTGAACACCGGGCGTCTACATACATTGCCATGTGAAACCGTGTCATGATTGCCAATTAACAAAATTATTGAGTTACTTTATGTTGATGTTCTATTTGTTGTAGTTTGATGATTATTAGAGCGTGGACAGTGGGCAGCCTAATTTAGTAGGTCGAATTGTGATTTAATTTGTCTATGCTCAGTTTATCTTTATGAACACATGTCACATGCTAGAAATATTTCAAGTGATAATTTGAAAGAAAATTGCCAACTTTTTATTCAGTTGTAGTTTTTTTGAATATTTGATACATTTGTCCACACCTCCTACGTGTCTTCTTTGAGTATCATTGAAATTCAGTTCCTCCTATGAGACAAACACGTGACTTACTTATGTATAATCTGCAGCAATTTTAAGTTTAGTGATTATTTAATTTCAGTCATTTTAGCCTAGAATAAGTAGTAAAATCCAAATCACAACCTAACCACATTACAATGCCGTGATAGATCACCTTGTACAGCAACAACGAAACAATACCCTATTAGGGCATTGTCACACTAATTGTTAAGTAAATGGCTGCGCGTGCGCCGCCCGTGCCGCGTTGTTGTTGTACTTGCACATACTTTACTCATGATATCATAACTTTATCGAGCTGTTTGTGCTTTACCTAGGTGTGACTTTAATTTGTTTTTGATGTACACACACATGTGTTTTTGCTGAGTAATTTTTTCTCTGTTGTTTTTTGGAATGGTATGATCTACTGTACGACTGTTTTAATAAAATAAAAAGTGGACCCGTTTGTAGTAAAAGTTTTAGAGAAAGACTTGAAACTTAATTAACTAAAGGCCATTATGTACTTAACCACATACATAAAGCCTTTTTACATACTAAGTCACTTCGAGTAAAAAACATAACAAAACAACACAACTTTTTATAAGTTTTATTTGGACATGTTTTTTTTTGCAACCAGTTCTCCGAAAAAGTTATGAAAAACTTAAATTAATATTTCAACATTAAAACAATATCGGATTTTCCTTAGAGTACTACTGCTCTCAAATCAGAGCCATCTATGGCGCCGTCACTGAACTAAACCGGCCAGATTCCCTTTCAAAACAGACAGGGGTGTCGGAATTCGGAAGTATTTGCAAGACAATAGATTCGCAGACAATGTCTTCAGGTCAGAGTGCATTCATTTCGTGGGAAAATTGCAATATTGGAGGGTGATTCCTGTATATAAAGTGTACCGTACAATTTCATGTTCAGTTATTTGGGTGTCCTCGACCAGGAAGTAACGGTATCTTGTCTGTGATTGAGGAGTTCTAGTGATGTGAATTTAGTGCTTCTAAAATAGTTAAAGTTTATTGTAGTGAAATGTTGGTGAAATAAGTGGTAGTGTTCAAACTGTTTGAAGTGAATGTTGGTGAAATGTGTATCGAATAGTGCTCAAACTACATATATAGATTTATATACATATAATGCTTCTAAAATAGTTAATTATTAGTGTCGTGACATGTGTGAAGTTGGTGAAATGAGTGGCAGTGTTAGAACTGTATGAAGTCCTAAAATTGGATAGTGATGTGTTTTGTGGTCAATATAGTCGTGTGAAGTTAGTGCAATAGGGACTATAGTTCTAAATAAGAATAACGTGTCCATATTGTATTCATAAACCTACCTAGAATTTCGAAAATCCATACTAACTTATGCATACGTGAACATGCAACCAAGTTTTTGAAAGCCATGATTAAATATTTTTTTATTAACTACTTACATTCTAGATTCAGTAGTTTCTGCATTCTGCCATTCGCATGATATTTGTGGCTCATCAATCCAGAGCGTTCATTTCAAAATACCTATGCAAAATTAAATAAAAACTGACATGGCGTGGGTTAGAATAATATCTAGGGTAATAATTTAGGGCCTCTACCTAATGCTTCGGGCATTACAGGTGTATATTATGTTTTGTGATTTAGGGAAAAGCCGTTGGAGTTACAATATCACATGCAGACCGAAGAATTTTGAGCAAGCGAAGTAATGATCAATATTCGTTAGGTCACCATGTTTGTTAAATGTCTGTACAGGATTTTACATTCACTATGGTTTTAGACTACAGAAGAATCTCGCAACCAAAACTCCTAATAAAAAGGCGGATCACGCTCTTAACGTGACTCATACAAAATTATGCATGTAAGCAATGAGTAAATTACTGAACTAGGGTATAATAATTTTGGGAAAAAACGAGAGTATTTCATAAGCAGACTTAAGAATTCTGAGCAAGCGAGTTGCTCAATGCCTGTACAGGATTTTAGATTACAGAAGTGATCTCGTAACTAAAATTCCTAATAAAAAGGCGGATCACACTCTCACCGTGACTCATACAAAATTAATGTATGTATGTATGTAAGCAATGAGCAAATTATTTCAAGTCGAGTAGATAATGAATTGTATCAGTTGTGCAATTAATGGCGTGTGTCGCTCACAAGTGCGGCTTCAATGACTCACTGTGTTTGCTACTGTTAAGGCGAGTAAGTGTACCTAAATTACTTATTATGTACTTATTCATTAGGTATACTCGTACTTACTTAAAGACTTTGTCATTTGCAATATGTCTACCTAATCGTTTTAATCTATCTTTCAAACCGAACCGGTCAATGTGTCGACACTTGAGGGACGCCTATGTACAGTGAATGTTTTTCGTCTAGAATGATCTTTCAAATCATGAACACCATTATGTGAAATCATGAATGGCTTACAAGTATCTAAATTCTTAAACTTTTCTTGTGAAATAACGGTTGCAACTTTCATAGACCATGTTTTATTATAATAAAGGTTCTGTAATATTTTGTTCGTAAAAACATGAAACTGCAAATAATACAGTAGGATAACATTTCTTTTGAAAGTTGCCAAGTTGTGTAGTGACTGTCGATTACCATAATGTGAATAAAGTGATTAAGATGTTTTAGATGCTTTAGAATACTTTAGATTATGGACTCTATCACAGAACATCGGAACATTTTTTGCAACATTTTTAAATTACATGTAGGCGCGTTTGTACGAATGTGATACTGCAACATGTATTCCTCAATCATTGCTGTAAACTTAACTTGTTCTCAACTATCACTAGTACTTTCCTTACTTAAAAGGTTAGGAGTCAATATTTGTCATCATCAACGCAATTAGTCTCAACAAGAAGGTTTACCAACCATTCTCTTTAATTAAGACATGACCCACAGTAAGTTCTATTGCATGTTGCTTTTGCCTTAATTTAACCGTTAAAGCATGACTGTGCGAAGCCCTTTAGCCCATCTACTAAGTGTCAACGTTGTTTTTTGCAAAACTGACAGTTCTTGAATGCATGTTAAATCACGTTCAGTTTTGTTTGATAATTCGCCCTTCGACTTTTGAAAATGGAATGATAATTTTGTTTGAGTTGACGCTCATTATCTTTTTTTTAAACTAGTATTTACACAATCTGTTTACTAACTGCCTGTATGCGTAGGTTTCTAAAGTCGATTTTTGAAAAGTGTGAAATGCATGTGTGTATGTTAGATTTTAGTAACGCACATGCAGTCTGTGTTTTGTTCTGATTCCAAAAAAGCATGAAGACGCAAAGCAAGTCAGTATATCTCGGAAAAACTTGAATCTGAAACTTTTTGTATCGTACGCCATAATAGCCTGTACTGTTAATGAAGCTTGAGCGAGCCTACTTGAAACTGATTGGGATTGAATGCCTTAATGGCGCTACTGTGTATAGCCTTCAACATCGCCTTAATGAAGCTCGAGCCAGTTCATCGTTGACGCAAGTAGTTGTTGACACAATCAGCGTGGTTGCGTGCCATCATCTGAACAAACAGCCACTGGGTGATATCACCGCCGGTGTAGACCCGGCTCAGTTACACAGGTGTTTTAGGTGTTCCACGTTTCTGTTCCACGGTTTGTCATGTGACTTGACTTTGGAGCGCAGGCTGTATGGTAGTGTTGTTGTACGGTAATATTTTTAAAATTTTTGCTCGTGTTTTACTTAACTTAGCTAGAAATAACTTGCCAAATGTAAATGGTTGTTGTGGTAATCAGAAAAAACAGCACGACAAAAAAAAGCACGTTGCCGTAATTACTTTGGATAGATTTTCCTTGTTTTTAAATATATTTTTGCAAAATGCAACCTCTAACCGATTTCTTGACCTGGCAAAATTTTCGTGATACAAAGTAAGGCTGAAATGATTCCCGTAATATCCAGATGATAGTCCCGTAAAATGGTTTTATGTTCCGCTCTAATTACCTTTATCGCCTTAATAACATCGGCAGCACCCTAACAGCAATTTAATTGTAATTGGAAACTAATTAACTCTCCCGCCAAGCTCAATCTTCAATTAGCTATAGATCATAATGATTACGGACTAATAACACGCTACCCAACCCGATTCAATTACAGAATGACCGTACCCTTCAATCCTAAATCTCTGCACGTGGGTACATAAGAAATCGCCAATTTCTTCTAAAAGTAACAATGGCCATGCACGTGTACAAGAAAAATTCCGCATTCGAAATTAGAACGAAAAAAAAAGTTAACCCAAATTTTGCAAGAGTTGCGGAATTCGAAATAAGGGTTGCAAAAAATCCTTTCTAACCCGAGCGTCCGACGCATCGAACACGTGCATGAGGTAACAATGCGTCGATGAGTCACGAACGAGCCTCGAAACGTCGATACAGAACGCCGTATTATTAAACTCGAAAAAGAAAAAAAAAGATAAGCGTTCACTCGTCGTACCGCGTCAAGGAATTGTACATCTGCCGAAATTTCTCACGGATCCGTCGCTCGAGCGCTACGTATGGTATTATTACACCGGACCACTTCGCTATCTCTACCCGCGTATTATAGATCTTGTAGTGGTCTGTTCTGGTAATTATGACGACTGGGCTAGCGGTACCTCACGCTGGGCACTTTTTAATCAATAGTAGCAATTAGCATATCTGGTTTGAGTCGTTTAGCGGGACGTGAACAGAATAATGCAAAGCTTGAGATGCAAATTATAACAGTTGGGTTGTTATTGATACTGAACGGGCTTTAAGAGATGAAAAGATCTTTTAATTGCGAGTTGACTTTATGGGTAGTAAAGATAATATGCTTGGACATTAATGATTTTATTATGTTTGTATTTCTAGGCGTTGTTGAATGTATTGAGAAACGAAAAGTGTTGTCGCAATGGTCTGAGTTTCTCTTGCTTATATATAATTTTCCACGGTCTATGTAAAAGTCTTTGATTTAGCATGTTATCGAAAGTAGACTTTCCCAACAACCATTTAGGGTTATCCCGGCAAGTGAGCGGGTTTTCAACGGTAGTGCGGCTGCTTGCAATGCCGGTTGACATCACCTCTGTATTTCCTACTCGCGTCAATAAAATCTGGAAGCTTCGGAAAATCCTGAATTGATTTTGTTCCGAAACTTTCCGAGACTTGCGTTTTTCGCAAACTAGTTTTTGAATGTTGATCGGTTAAAAAAAGGAATGCGCTATAACTACTAATCGTTTTTCGAGTGTGAATTACTAACTTTCTTATGTTTTTTTTTTGTTTTTACTAACATGCTTTTATTGCTAGTAGCAGAACGGCAAACTCATTTTTATTAATGTGAGATTAACATGTGTACGTTGACTTACAGCTGATAATAGCATGGTATTTTTGCATACTTTACGAATTGTGTATTAATTTGTATATTACTGATTTTCTTAGTGATATTTTTGTATCCCTAAAGTATATCGTCATATCGTGTTACTGTATGTTGTTGATAAATATAGCTACGAGTAAGTTGTTTTAATATCACTAACCCTTTCTGATACTAACACTTATGTACAGTTATGTAGACGTGGTCATAGTTATAATTCGTTAATAAGATGTTTGTGTATATTTATTTTAACAAAAGTTTTTCTTATACATAATAATATGTATATTCTGTAGTGTGACTATCTGTTTTCCGAGACATTATTAACATGAGTTTTTTCAGTGGCATGTTTTGCACAAACATCGTTTGATTCTGACAGCATGTGATTTATATATCATTTTTGCATGTCGTTGTCTTGGCATTACAATACATTTTGATTGTATCTTTGCACGTGACCTGATGACAATAAATCTGCATAGTAGTATCTTTTATCACACTTTTCTTTTACTTCTAACAATGGCAAAGTTAACTAACAATAAATAATGAATGGCTACCATAGTAAATCCATAGTCGTAGTGCTTTCAACATTGCACGTGCTTTCTGCATAAATAAATTTCTTCTCATTGTCCCCAATCTATTCTTCATCTCATTCCTTTATCTCTATTATTTGATTGCACAATGCGTTCTGAATTTAAATAGGCTGATTTTTACTTTTTCAAGACATGTTCGAACTTGTTGGAGGTTCGATTTTTGCAACAGGTTGGAACTTGTCTCCAGGGTGGCTTGACTTTTAACTATACCTTTTTATTCTCGTGTTTTTTCTCCGGAGAGATGCTTATACGTGGTTTTGCTTGGTAAGTCTGTTATTATCGTCTTGGCTACTATGTAAGGTGCTGGTTTTAAATTGAAGGTTTTTACATGAATAATGAAAGTGGTTATGTTGATGCGATGTATAATGCATGTGCGATGTGGGTGTTTATAACTGAGACTGCATCGGGACGTGGCTTTTCTTGGTGCGGTCGTTAATGATCGCAAATATTCCACACATGTATAATAGGATTTTGTTTTTTAGATTTTCTACTTGTTTGCATATTTTAGTTTTTATCTGTGGATTTTGTATGTATAGCTAATTTTACATAATGTGTTTGATTTCAGATAATTCTCTGAAAGTACTTAATAAAATAATATCCACAAGCTGCCTTTGGTTTCAAATAATTGTGACCAGGGAGGTCACAATTATGTGAAACCAAAGGCAGTAAAAAGTTGCATGCCAATAATATATAGAATGCAAATATTTCAGGAATCTTAATCCAGAAATTTACAGAACTGATAAACGTCGATCTATTAATCCAAAACCTACAAATGCCATATTCAAGTAATTTATCTCTCAACTACGTATTAGCATAAGCGACATAGTAATATATTTCCCGACTAGAGAACCATTAAAATTTATGACCAGCATTTACGTAACACCACCAACAGTACGTGCCTAATTGTATAAAATAAATAACAGTTCAAAACAAGAGACTTAAGCGCGGCGTCTTAAAAAAGCGACCATTAAAAGTCCGGTAGCTTTGCCTCGGGCTTGCACGTGCGCGTGCGCTCAAAATGTTGCTCTCCGAGTATGGCGAGGCAGGAGTGGCGGCTCGAGCCGAGGCGCGGGCGACGGCGCGAGCCGATCTCGTCCGACCACTTTTTGGTTCGAAATACAAACCAAGAAAGCTCCAAGTAGGTTTTATCGATTCTGTCTCGTCTAATTAGTACTGGACCTTGCGGTTTTACTTTGCTTCTGTATTGAGATTTCTTGTGTGTTTTTGTATTTGTTGTGTTGTAAATATTTGTGTGTAAGGGTTTGTGGGTTGTAGTCATAGTAAAAGATAGCAAATTCATTTCAATTCGTATATTATCATATAACACGAGTAAACGTCAATAAATTATCCCTAAAACAATTAAAGCTCAATAAGGAAGATCACAATGCTAAAGCTCACTAATTCCCTAACATTAATTTATTATTATACAATACAAAATATTTTCAAAAAATATCACAAACACTATCGAAAATACAATTAAAGCTTTCGAGGAGTTATCACGAGTATTGAGCAGGCCTATCCTAACTTATCCCTATATGGCACCTTGAACTAAGTTAAAGCTAACATCACAGACGGTTGTGGAAACCAACAGAGGAACTGGTTTCACGGAAGACACTGATTGTTGTCAAGTTTTCAGTTGCAGTTTAGGCCTGCACCCAGCGGTCCTGCAGGACAGGGTACTGCTGCTCCGCGGTCTGGCACTCTGTATAGCAGTGTGCCGATGCGAAGTCAGCCTCGGTCTTGGAGACGGTGGTCCAGAAGAAAGTGCCGGCGTCGGTCCTCGCGAAGTGAACCGGTACGTAGAAGTTGTCGGGGGTCACTGGCACAAGGTCGCACGTGTCGTTATCGTTGTACACGAGGAAGGCGGCGCCGGGCTGGCACGCTTCCATCTCCTCACAGATTTTGTGCTCCAGCATCTCGTTCTGTGAGTTCTGTTCCTCTTCGAAGCACGTGTCGCAAGTTTTGGCGGGAGTGCGCTTCGTCGACTTCTTGATGAGCTTCATCAAAGGCCTCAGAAGCGCCTTGATTCCACTGTTCTTCATCTTCTCACTGTTGTATTTGTTCTCGTTGATTGAGTTGTTTGTCGCGATGATGTACTCGTTGTTAGCGTAGTAAGACATGTTGAAAGATTTGATAGATAAATAGTAATAGTAGAGAGAGCGTGTGTCGCTAGTGAGATCACAGGCGGGAATGTGGGGCTGGTTGGGCCGGTCGGGCTTTTATACCGTGCGCGCCGCCCCCGGCACAAAAGGCCCCGCGTACGTGAAAAGCGCCCTTTGTATGTGTGGGTGAGTCAAGTGGTTTATTCGATACCCCGATATGCATTTCGTGTTTCGTGACAGGTCTTCATAATTTTGGTAGAGTTGAGACAAGTTTTTTGGACATCATATTTTTGGGGATGAGTAAAATACTGTCAGCTTGTTTATTACAGAAACACAAGTTTGTTTGAAGTTTGAATGCTATTGGAATGGAATAAGACATGTGTGATGTAAACAACCAAGATTTTTATGGTTTTTCGCAAAGGTAGCTTAACCATGCTTATTTCACATCAAGCTATGAATTTCTCATCGAACACTTGTCTGTTAATTTTCACATGTATCTATTTGAATCTTATTATCATATCAAACAAGTGTGTGAAGGGGTTTCATGGGAAACTCGGTCACGTGCCGTCCACACGCCCAAGTGTGGGCAAACACAACACATGTTGATTGCCCCCTGGCCCCAGGGCTCCAGGGCCCCAGTGGCGACAATGCGATTGTTATCCCTTTACCGAGGTCACTAAGTCAGGGGGACGGACCCTCGCGCGGCCAGTTCACGTGCTACTCACGCGTACGTCACGAGACCCTAATAACGACGTAATATAGGGTAACCTCAGTTATTAATTGATGCATTTTTGTTTATCCTATCATTAATATAATGCAATAAATTCAAATGTTTCCATTTGTAATTCTTACACGTAACCCTATCTTAGATCCGGAATTTAAGTCATCCAAGTCAAAGTTCATTAGCATTTTGTTTACAAAAAGAATTATTAAAGTAGGATGCCACCTACACATAAAATATTCGGCTCATACCGGTCCAAACATGTAGGATTTTTTCTTAACATGTCCGAAGAGAGTATTACAAAAAAATTAAGTTTAAAAGAAATCAGTGTAGCGGTGATAGTGGTTGCTCAGCCAATAGGGTGCGCGCGCGCCGGCAGGTGCTACGATCCGAAGGCTCTCGCACACACACGCTTGCAGTTTAAATATACGATCTTTGAACACGTGCATTCGAACAGGACGAACATATGCATTCACAGGGGTCGCGAGCGAGACATGCGATATTTTTTATCGATATGAATAGATTCACGACTCCCTCATATCCGAAATAGGGTAACGCAAAGGCTAATTTGGTTATTGAAAATTGAGGGGTTGTTCGTGGGAATGCTCCTCGTTCCTAGGTTCCCAGGGTTGCTCGCACATTGAGTTTTTTTCGGCGATTCGAGATTCGGAACGACGACAGATGGCAAGCGGTCGATCGTTCCCGTTCTGCTTTGTTATAATAAATCGTATGGGGTATTGGAATTAAACATACCATTTTGATGGCTCAGCGCGTTTGTGTGGGGGTTGAGGGGATGAAGATGTAAACAAGTGTAAAAGGGGTCAGTGGAACTCGACCGTCTCTGTAATTAAATGTCTATTAGGAGCGTTTTGAGATGATTAGGAGATATTGCTAGGGTTGAAGTTATCATTATAATAATGGCGATCAAAAGATTGCTTTAGATGATTGGAGTAAGAGATTTATGATGCAAATTAAAATGAGTTAGATTCTTGTAAATGACTTGAATAGCTTTTATTGCTCGTTAATTATACATCTTTGAATCGTAAACGAGAACGTGAATTAATTAGACCTCTTACCTTCCGACTATTTCTTACCTTTTGCGTACTCGCCGAACCTTGAAAGACGTAGCGAATCTACCATGAAATAAAAATATATTCCCATACTTACCTGCCTATAAATTTGTCACTTTTTTCAGGTCACGCCAGTCCAGTTTCCCACGTTCTGATGATGCAAAAACTTACAAAAGAAAGAATAGATAGAAGGTAGATACTTTGCGTGATTTAAAAAGCGAGGCATTGTGCCCTACGGCGTGACAAGTGACTGTGACGTCATAGTATAGTGACGCGGGGTGCATAATGACGATCCCCTATTGTTAGCTGTTTGTGATTCCACTTGTTGCGCTTGAGGGTGAAGTCAGATTGTATTAGATTTTTTTGGGGGCTGTGAAATATGATTTGGCTGAGCTGAATGTTTCGTATTTGTCATTGCTATAAAAATATTCGTAGAGAATATGTTAATAAAATTGTTTGTTATGTAATGTAAAAATGTGAATAATGTATTTTTAGATGTAAATAGATAGATGTACTTAAATATGTACAAAATACTAAAACATTACGAAGACTGGGAAACAATAAGACTGAAAGAAACTAAGTACTTAGTTTATATTTTAGCTAGGTCAGATATTGTTTTTATAACAGTAAATGACAGCTCGGAAAAGGGAAAATTATTTTTTGTTTGTTGTTAACCATTTATTTCATAGATATTCTGATTGTGTTTATTAAACGCATTTGCCGAATTCTGTACTGTATTGAACATTTATAACAGCCTCGGACATTTTAATTTTGAAAAGACGTTAGTTCAGTAAATCTAGATGCCCTGTACTTTAAAACTGATTTAGATTTTAACAAACTCTGTAGTACCTATGTAAAAGTGCTTTATTGTTTATTAGTAATTAACAAAATAATGATTGATATATGTATACTTAGTGAAAACTGTTAAAAGTACTTTAATTAAGTGTAAGTAGACAATCCAATTGGAATCTGTGATATGAATGCTCTGTTGTTTTAAAGTTTTGTTAATATATTTTTTATTGTTTCATTTTAAATGAAGTTTTTATTGTATATTTGTAAATATGTAAAAGAGTTGCTATTTATTTTGTACATTGATATTATTGAAAATAGATCCTAATGTTAATTGATAGTGCCTTACACAAATGTGCCTTTAATTTAAAATTAATGCCTGTTAATAAAAAGTTTAAATAATTAAAGTTTTTGTAAGTAAAACACTAAAAATTGTACATAATCTATCTATTCTAATGTCTTTTTAACTCATACTTTAATTCTAAATTATATGAATCGTAAAAAATCTAAGCTCCATCCCTGATTGAAAAACGACATTTTCCAACTGTCAAAAAAGTAAAAAAATCACTACGTTCCCCTCTGTTCTGTGCGTGGGAATTTCAGTTACGATATCACTTGAACTGAACTTGGGGGTGGAAAATAAAAGAATGTATAAATCACCCCTAATCGCTTCTTTTGTTGGCTCCTACACTTGTTGCATCACCACACTGTATGAGATTTCTGTACCAAGATATCCAGCACCACCCCCTCGATTTTTCATGTCTTAAATGCACCCTATTTCGTTGAAATAGAGATCAATATGATCTTATCATCAGTTTAGAATTGTTAAATATAATATGGTTGAGGTACCAAAAGTATATGGGGGCGGTAAATTTGAGGGGTTGTCGAACAATTAAGTGGATCACAGGTAAACTTATTTTAAATTGGATAAAAAAAACTTGAAGATTTGCGTGAACCCGAACCTTTATGAATAATGGATAAAGTATTGATATTTTATTTATATTATAGGTTTTTGTGTTATTGTTATGTAAATGTGTTATGTGTGTTATTAATAAAATGTTGGATTTGTATTTTATGTTTCCTTTATTTCGCTTAAAATGTTTATTTTCTATTTAGTTTAGAATAACAAAAAAACGTTTTGTCTCTGAGATAATTATTAAATTAATATTGAGTTTTTTTATTTATTGTTTCTTGCCATAAGCTCTAATCCCATGGTAAAAACAAAGTAAAACATTTATGTTTTATTAGTGAGTAAAGTAAAAGGAATCCCTTTTCTAATTAAAATAAAATGAAAAAATTTTAAAGATAACATTTGTGTGTCTGTTGTGTATTTTTTTTTATATCGTTGATTATAACAATCTTCACCGTAACAGAAAGAAAGGGTATGAGGCTCTTATCGAATTTTGTTTTTATTGTAAACGTAAGAAACTTCTTCTAATGAGGAGGGAGTCATTAAAGGAGGTGGGAGGTGATAATAAGGCCCTGTTTTTGGATACACTCGTTAGAGCTATGGTTTGACTGTGAGCGATTTCGTCGGGCGAAGGAAAAACACTCTAAGGTGGTGTCGATTAATAGTAGGTTATACCGTGCTATAAACAAGATATTAGATATTTAATTAGTCAAGTGAGTGTAATGACAACCACATATATTATCATGATTTATATTATTTTAGGATTCATATTTGTCAGATAATTAGTTGTCTTCACATTAGACTCTGCTGTACCTACTACAAAAATAGAAGAAAGTACCTAAGTGTAGCGATGCAAGAATTATTTGTTAACAAATGAGATTGTAAGGAGGACGTTGTTGAAAAATATTTGTGAAAGTACCTGTGTAAATTACATTACTGTTGTTAAAACATGACCTCGATAAGACCTCCGCCTAACCCTCCAAAAATCCCTGGACAGGCACGATGTTATGTTCGGTGTAAAAAGATTACAGCGGTAGTTCCAATTATTGTCACGGGCCGAAAAGTTTAATGTTCAGTTATAATCTAAATTGTATCTACTTTCTACGTCAAAAACAAAGTGCTACGAACCGCTACGCGGCTAGGAAACCCGCCTACAGTGAGACGTTGCCTTATAATGTATGTGTTTTATTTTGAATACTTTCTGAAGATGAGTTCGGAAGTATTACTTAATAGCTTGGGAGTTGTACTCGGGGATTAAGTTTAATAACGATATCCAGTAAAAAGGATCGTTATACCTTTGAAGTATTCATTACTAATTCGAAGCGCTCTGTTTTGACGGCACTATAAAAATGAAGATGTACTTTGTATTTTTGTATTCTATATTTTATGGAATTATCCTCAGTCATTATGAAAACATAATATCGTTTAACTATTATTGTTAAAACCACTTAAAATGTTGGTGTCGTAAAAAGTGTATTATTGTTCTAAAATAAAAAAGGTACTTATGTTCATTAAGTGTTAATTTTTCACCTGTTACTGATTGTGTATCAAATAATAGCTTAACGAATGTGTTCTTTTTTATTTTACTCATTAAATACTTTCAAGTTTATTACAATGTTGTCCTGTATTTTTATGGGACAATTGCTCATAAAAATACAAATTTACCATTACTATTATATGTACAGTTCAATGTCTATTAACATTACAAATTAAAGAAGTGTTTTGTCTTTTTATTTCAACTACACAGTTAACTACAAACTACAAAGTTGAATTTGATGCAGTTTTCACCACCATTTGGAAAGATTATTTCGAAATGTTACATTGATATAACTTATTCATATTTAACTAATAACATAGACAATTAGATACCCTTTTTTTTTGGCTGTTGGAAAATCATCAAATAACCTCTCCCGCTCTTGGGCAGAGCGAAAGGGAGTGTCAGACTTCTACTGACTGTGACTGGTCGCACGTACTACTTCTTTTATTGGTTTCGCAGGTGCAGATGAACTGAGTGAACTGTCTGCGGACACTAGACTTTCATATTTCAGTACATTATCGGTCTATTCCTCACTTGACTGCTTTAGTCTAATAATCGTGACTGCTGCTTATTATTGGGTTTGGGGCCCGGTTGACGGCGACAATAAGCTGGCCCCCTATTACATGGAACTTCAACATAAATGGCGACATGTGGGTGTACTGTCAGGTACCTACACCTCTGTATAACCCTTTCAGGATTATCTGTCAATTCAGTTTGACCACATCTTAAGACGCGTATCACTTGATATTGTAGCTCGTGCCTAATATTATAGGGTATGTCCTGATTGTTCGAGTCAAATCATTTGCTCCCCGCAACCGGTAACCGGCGGCAACAACAAGCAACGGGCTATAAATAAATAGTTAAGTGCAACGGACGGTTAATTCCAGCAATTTGTTGTTGGTACAAATAATGGGACGCAAGGTGTAGGCGACTAGCGATTTTTGAGCAGTTCAACGAGGGTTCCTGATATTCATATTGGAAAGAATATGAAGTCTGTAAATTCTATTTCGTAATTAAAATAGTTGCTAATTGAAACCTCTCTAAGTATGTGTATACATATATTATTTATTATATTATTTTATTATATTTCTATATTCTCTTTTATTTATAAAAATAAACTTTTGGGAGGACTTTGAGTACAGTATCTACTAAATTGACTGCACCTAAGGCATAGCTAATCACGTTTCGTCTTTTATTTGCTTTCGTAAAAATATGAGGAGAAGCATAAATAATTCTAGTTAAAATTAAAAAGTGGTTTTACATATAAATATTTGTCTCTATTTGAATCATTTATTATTTTATTATGCATTTCATCTACATTCATATAAATTCTTACATAAAAAGTATCTTAGAAACAAACTTTATCCACGTGGAAAATATACTTGGTCCCTGATATGATGTGTTTTTGCTATGAATTTCTGTGCACCAGACGACTTAAGTAATAAAAAGAATCCTTCAGACTTGATTAAAAAAATCGCTCTCCTCTCATGACTCACATACGGTGCGTACACGCAGTAGTATGTAATTGGGGCTAATAGTTGTCGCGGCGGCCATTACACCGCCCGACTGGGATAAGCGGCGATGACCGCCATCTACTTACGTAAGAATACTATATATCTGCTGTTAATTTGCCAATCAAGATTTTTCATCGTCTTCAAACGATTATTATCACGCAATTGAGTCCATAATTGGTGTAATGTCGGGATGGTCCACAGGTTAAGGCCTCTGGGGTTGTGGGTATACGAGTAACTACCAATGTGAGTAATGTGACAAATTTTCTAAGTATTATTTTGGACATCACTAACATTGATGAAGGAACACAGTTTGAGAAAACCTTGAATAGGCCTTTGCCCAGCAGTGTGGCATTCATCATCATCTTCATTTCAGCCGAAAGACGTCCACTGCTGGACATAGGCCTCCTCCACGTGTCGCCACATTGACCGATCCCGCGCGTCTTGCATCTAACGGATCCCCGGAACCTCAGTGCAGTGTGACATTATTAGTACCTATTTACTAGAATAACATGTTTTTTTAAGGATTCCTTTCTTTCCTTCTTCTTCATTTCGATGGTAAGTAGTCAGTCTGTAATTGCTAGTAGTTATCGCAGAGCTCCAATAAGCGACGATGACCGCTATATACTTATGTAAGTAATGACAAAATATTATATGGTTCAGGCATTGTGTTATTAATTTGCCAATATTATTACGAAATACTACGATTAAAACGAATTTTTTTCATGTCACATGTCGTGTCTTTGTATCTTTTTTTTCGTATCTTTAGTAGACCTAATTTGAATTTATAGGCATGCTCAAAATATTTACGAAGTCCAGTATTTTCGTCAAAGTCACATTTTGCCGTAGTTACATTAAATCGTTAAAACCACCTTAAGCTGCACATCAGTTATAAATTAATTTCACCCACGACCACACGTAGTAGGTAATTTAGTTTAATCATTTTTTCACATCTCGGCCTAGTTGTCCAACTCACTGTGGTTAGTGACGTTTTTATTAATGATTTATTCGTTTAATAAGTACTAGAAAATAACCTTAAGATTATTTGTTGTATTATAGGCGAGATAGAAGTGGTGCCCATTTAAAAAATATGTGTTACCTTGCGCTACAGGTTTCAAAGATCAGGTTTTTAGAAGATTCAGCAAACGAATGGGTCACGTATCCAACAGATTGCAGCACCAAGTCGTCATGCCACCTTGTCATCTGATTATACTAGCCTTTGGTCGTAGGGGATCTAACTGAAAATATAATTTACCTGAAATAGTGAAAAAATGGGCCGACAGTCTGACAATCAATCTTACCAAGGGAGACCGTATTACTCAGTACTAACTGGGTTGGTGAGGTCAGATGTACAGTCGCCCCATTTAAAATACTGGTACTCAGCTGTTTCCGGAAAGACTGAAAGACGTCAGGCGACCCTATTAAAGCTTGGCAGAAGATGATCATTTCTTGAAAGTAGATCTTTTCATTCCTTTTTTTTTTTTGGCAGGTGGAAATAACCCCTCAAGCTCTTGGGCAGAGCAAAAGAGAGTGTCAGACTTCTACTGACTAAAAACCAGCCATGTTCCTTCTTAGCCCTTCATATCGAGGCCGCGGTATCGCTTGCGAACAACCCGCAGCCCCGACGGGATCTTTTCATTCCTGACGTCCTCCTAATCGGAGAACAATCGATTATAAAGCAATTTGTATTTCTTAAAAGACTTCAAACAGGATTTACATAAGTTATTCGATTGCCTATATCAGTCCTACAAAAGCTTTACAACATCGTTATATGTATTAGTTTATTCACCGAACCCACGCTACATCTCGAGCCGTCTCCCACAACCCTCTCTCCGCTTGTACCTTACCCTTTACCTCGCACGTACTACGTAATTGTAGCTAATAGTTGTCGCGAGCCGGCCCATTAGACCGACCGCCGCGGATTACCGTCGCCCGCGCAGCCTACCGTCCTCTAATCACTACATATTATAAAACGAAGTCCTCTGCCGCGTCTGTTTGTCTGTTCGCGATAAACTCAAAAACTGCTGCACCGATTTTTATGATGTTTTCACCAATGGATAGAGTGGTTCTCGAGGAAGGTTTTAGTATATAATTTATCCTTGGAATAGGTTCCCATAGGTTGCGGGAACGGTATCAAAATTTCATGACTTCACGACATCCACGAGGGTGAAGCCGCGGGCAAAAACTTGTATTATAAATATAATAGAAGCAAACATCGCCAACACGCTGATTGAATGGCATTATTAGTGGAAAAACTGTCGGTGGTTTTCTTTGATTTTTGTAGGGAATTTTCTAGGGACTGGAGTTAAAGAAAAACTGTGACTTTAATGTGTTGAACAAATTATATGCTTGAGAAGATTGCTTTTTATTTAATGTTCTATCGTAATTGTAGAAGTTTTTTTTTTGTAAAGACCGTATGAGTTCGATATATTGTAGTCACTCTGACATCATCACCATCATTTCAGCGAAAAGAAGTCCACTGCTGGACATAGGGCTCCCCCAGGTGCCGCCACATTGACCGATTCCGTGCGTCTCGCATGTAGCGGGGACCCGCTACCTTCACCAGGCCATCGGTCCACCTAGTGGGAGGCCTTCCAACGCGACGTCTTCCGGTTCGCGGTGGCCACTCCAGAACTTTCCGGCCCCATCGGCCATCCGTTCTGCGAGCAATGTGCTCTGTCCACTGCCTCTTAAGTTTGGCAATTCTTCGGGCTATGTCGGTAACGTTGGTTCTCTTGCGAATGTCTTCTACACTCTAACATAGTAAGAAATAATTTATTTGGATTTATTTTTGTTTGTTTTCACATTTAACAACACATAACATTTGTTTTACAGTTGGGCAAAGTTTTTAAAAGAAGAATACAGTTAACAATTTATTAAAAAAAAATTGATTTACGATACAGCAGAAAGTCCTTCCTAGTATAAGAATTTGTGACACAAAATTTTAAGAGAAAAAATAAAAGTAATATAAAATAGCATCGTCATTTTTTAAACCAGTTAAAAAGGAGGATTGATATACGCCATCAGAAAACAAATGACGCAGCAGATGAGAAACGACCGAATAATTACAGCACAACATACATCCAAGCTACCTTGTAAATACGTTCTTGTATCCCTTACTTTGTAGCAGTATCAATCAATTCCATCATTACGGGGCTTGTTAAAAAGAAAAAGCAAATCCTACTAGACAGATTGAAGGCATCACGTTATTAGTTTACGAGTTGTGGAGAAAAAAACTCACTAATGACGAACAGGATGAGTATAAAATGATAAAAAGAAGATCTCCTAGAGTATGACGAGTATGGGAAATTATAACTACATGACACGAGGTGTTGATGAAATTGTTTAATTTGTATTCGTCTCTTTGACTTGGTGGAGAATATTAATAGAATCCGAGCATATTTCTTGGTATGATTATTTATTTCTGTAGAAAAACTTATGAACTTGACTTGCAGCAAATGCTCATAACATAACATCACGCCTGTAAACTTCTAAGGGTTAGGCGGAGGTGTATCAATTAGCAAATTTGGCCAGTTATGGTTTTTGAAGTCCCATGTAATAGGGGGGTGATCACTAAGTCACTTTTGTTTATTAGTTTATCGTAATTGTAACGTAATAAGAAATAACTCAATCAGAATGCAAAACCCAAGTATTAGTAACACAAAACCCCCTGATATTAAAAGCGATATGTTATTCTAAATTCCACTTTCACAATAATACAATCAATCACTCAAAAACAATTTACAATTAACAACGAAACTCCCCGATAGGGTTTCAACAAGAATCAAACGAAAATACGTTACCCTTAATTAATGCTTCGCCCTAAAACGAATGGTCTCAAAACATCACAATTCAAATTCCTTTATCACCAAAAAGGGTATACAGGCTTGCACAATATTAACTTGAGCATAAATATAAACCTTACCATATTAATCTAATTGGGTTGGCTAACTTAGTCCCGACTTGGTTTGCTTGTATCTTGAAACTTATGAATGGACACTCAGGTATTTTTGTTTTAACTTAGCCGTCTCCGATATGTTGGGTCATTCTTTTCTTGTTTTGTGGGTGACCTAATGTGCCGAAGAAGAAATACCTGAATGAGCATTAAACAAAGTGTGGGTGGGAGTGTGAATAAAATTGGCATTCATTAGTATGGTTTTAATTCAGGTTGCCTCGAAGATCTTTTAGTTTTGAAGATATGACTTCTTTTCTTTTTTTTTTTTTTTGGGGGGGTGGGAAATCATCAAATAACCCCTCCCGCTCTTTTGCAGAGCGAAAGGGAGTGTCAGACTTCTACTGACTAAAAACCACCCATGTTCCTTCTTAGCCCTTCATGTCGAGGCCGCGGTATCTCTTGCGAACAACCCGCAGCCCTGACGGGAAGGTAAGACTCCTGAACCGCCTTTCGCGTTTCCAAAATGTGCGTGTACACACGACTATTAGTACACGCACATTTTGCTAGTGTAGGGTAGGGTACACACCTCTGCTAAACACGTTATTTTACTGACTTCAGATTATATTTGTAGGGTTACAGAATGGTTGCAGAAAATATTTTGATGACCAAATGACCGAACCCGGAATTTAATAATAGTAATAATTAATTTGAATTTAATTTAATTGAATCTCTAATTAACCTTATCTTTAATTTGAATTTTGAATAAAAGTTTACCAGTAGCTTCTGTGCACAATGTAATATCACTTAAAACTTATAAAGTAGTCGAACAACGTTCAATCACAAATTCTAATCTTAAACTGTACTCAAGAAAAGCGAACTGCAGGGGACGAATCGTGAAGACTTGCACTAATGTTTATACTTACGGTACAAAACAAAGCAAAACTACAAATAATCGTATACCAATCTAAACGCGGGTTCATTAACTTGTAATTGCAATGCATTGAAGAACTCAACATTAGTTGCAGAAAGTGACATCACAGATTTGTTTCAAGTCCATTAAACGGTGGGTTAGGGATCGCTGCTTGCATTTATAAACAAAATCGTCAATGGACATGTGACCTATCGATGTAATCACTGAAGTTGTTACGATTTTAGCAGGGTTTAAAGTAGTAGCAGCATGAAGGCGCCTTCTTTTTATCCGAAGCCGGCGTTCAATAAAATTAGAAATAATTATGGTCGTTAGCGAGTAGCGACTTCAGAGAGAATCTTAAGCGATTCACTCGTGTTTCTTTAGAAAATTGACTAAATTAACCGCGTCTACTTTGTAAGAAGGTTTTATTATGATAGACATAATCGAACGACTTTGGTGGTCCATCTGAAAAGGTTGATAGAAAATGATCTTTCCTTTCATTTATGGCGGCAATACTAGTTGACAAAAAAAAAAACAAAAACGTCCGTCAGAGAGATTTCCAAAAAATATTGGACACATATTTTTTTTTGTTTGAAGATGTTTGGTACATTTTTTACCAGAAAGTATCGTCACAAGCCCCCACTCATTATCTTTGACACGTTTTATTTTTGTCAGTTTCTATTAAAATAAAAAAATTGATAAAACAAAAAACACATATCCAATATTTTTTACCCGACTTCGGCGAAGCCCAAAAGGAGGGTTATGTGTTTGACGTGTATTTATTTTTAGTCAGTCAACTACCCTATTCGTTAACGCCAGAAAGAATAGAGCACCATTTTAAAAAAAACAACTCTTCAATCTTCTTCTTCATGTTTCATGTTCTGTAAGCATAGAATAGGCACGTTAATAAAGTATATTTTTCAATGTTTTTCATTTAAACCTATCATTATCATCCAAACAGTTAAGTTACAGTTTTGTACAACAACGGATATAAGTGATAGTGGTGGTTGGTTGACAAAACGATACGTGGCGCAGTCAAAGCATTACTTAGTCATGGCGTAGCAGCATGACTTATTTGCAGCTTAGTAGAGTTATGTCAATGCAGCGTGTCCTAGTCGCAGCGTAGGACTGTTCTATAGATGCAGCGTAGCAGTGTAGTGGACGCGGTGTAGCCGCGTGCCGCACACACGCTGTAGCAGCGTACCGTAGACGCGCCGTAGCAGGGTTTAGTAGATACCGCGTAGCAGATGTTGATCATGCATTTAGTCGATGCGGCGGCGTAGCGGTGTTTCGTAGACGGAGCGTAGCGATTTTACCTAGATGTGGTGTAGCTCTGTTACGTAGACACGGCGTAACACCGTTCTGCAGATGCAGCGTAGCAGTTTGTAGTAGACGCGGCGTAGCTACGTGCCAAGGACGCGCCGTAACAGCGTTTAGTAGATACGGCGTAGCAGATGCAAAAGATGTGACTTTCCTGCGTTTAGTCGATACGTCGTAGCGGTGTTTCGTAGACAGAGCGTAGCGATATTCCCTAGGTGTAGTGTAGCTCTGTTACATAGACGCAGAGTAGCAGCATTTAGTAGATAGGGCGTAGCAGATATTATAGACGAGACCTGCGCTCAGTAGATGCGGCCGAGTAGCGGTGTTTCGTAGACGGAGCGTAGCGATATTTCCTAGATGTGGTGAAGCTCTGTCACGTACACGCGCCGTAGTAGCAGCGCTTTGTAGATGCGTAAAGAATCGCCGACGACGTACGACGATGATACGTTAGTCGGCATTATTTGGAATCACTTTGATTTCTAAAGATTTTTTAAATTCAAGGTACACTAAATCATCGATCTATAAATTTTTATTGATCGAAGCACTACATGCAATATGATGATGAAATAATAACAAAAATATCCATCGATTAATTTTAAGAAATTATTCTGAACCCTTTAACTGACTTTCAAAAACAATTTTCGATGCTTCATTCAAAAGATGGAGCATGACAAACCCCGTTTAACCTCGATATTGTTATTTATTACGATATTAACACGTCAATGGAGGGTTGTTCGTGATTTCGAACTAAATTAACCCCTTTGTTGTGAAGGCACTGCAATTTTACCCTTCACGTGCGTTCAGGATTCGGTTAACTGGCAATCAATCGGTTAACGGTTAACGATTACTACAATAAAGAAACAATTTGTCAGGTTATAGAGTTAAATTGGTAGTTAAGTTTGCTAACACTAAGACAGGTGTGTTTTGATTGGATTTAAGTGATTGGAACTTTAATGTAACGAGTTAAGAAAAACTATTTAATGTCTCCGTATCTTAAAACCATTTTTTGCCCCACACTAGGCATTTCTTGTGTATCCTGGGTGTGTTTTTAAATATTTCAACTCAAATGCACAAACAGCCAGACTTGAAAAACGACCGGTAACCCGTAGGTAAAAATATTTGATCCATGCGTTAATCGAACTCGCACCACGCAGCGGTCAATCGCATAACCACTGTGCCAACCGTGTAATCAAATTACATTAGTAAGACCCCTCTGTGATATCTTCCTACCCCCAAAAACTGCATGAATTATGTATGTATGTAATACATAACATCATAACATAACATTACGCCTGCCATTTCCGAAGGGTTAGCCAGAGGTGTACCTAATAGTACACCTACATTTCGCCAGTTATGTTTAAGTCCCATGTAATCGAGGGCGAGTCTATTGCCATCAGCCGGGTACAAATCCTGACTCTATGCCTACTACTGAGAAATTCCTTCCTTATAATAAATAATAATAATCATTTTATTTCAGGCAACTAAGGCCCATAAATAAAAGACACAATAATATAATACAAAAATACAGTACCCGGCGATAAATATTGCACATCGACCTTTGGAAAGAGTTATATAGTACTAGCTGATGCCCGCGACGTTCCCGGTAACTTTGATGGGTGACTAAAAAAATGTTTGGTGTGGACAACCCTTAATACTTAGGGGTATGAAAAATAGATGTTGGCCGATTCTCATAGATACCGGATAAGCACAAAAAATTTCATCAAAATCGGTCAAGCCGTTTCGGAGGAGTATGGCAACGAAAACTGTGACACGAGAATTTTATATATTAGATTAGTATTTTATACAAAGAATAAAAAGAATTATCAAAAGAAGCAAATCATAATTGTTTTAACAGCTCCTAATAGATACCGGACTGTTTGTATTTCGTGCGACAGAGATATTGCTCTACGAAGCCGAAATTAGCCGATTGTCTCTTTCCAAGTGTGGGTGTGCAACATTTATCGCCGGGCACTGTAACAAACTAATACATATTCCCAAAACACTCCCAATAACACTTTGCCGGACCTGGGAATCGAACCGAGGACCTCATGCTCAGCAGTCGCACTTACAACCAATAGACCAACCAGGCAGTCGATGTATGTAATAAATAATGCAAGCAAGAAAACGTGTGTGTTCTTTTCACGAATCTTGATAACTTCCAACGCGCAGTTTCGATCCCGCGTGCATGCCCTGAAAACACCATTTCATTATTTCGAACATGTTAATAATTCCTGACTGCGACAGTCATGCTCAATCATGTCTAATCATCTCAGAAATCGGTACTTTAACAGCTTCGCCCCTATAATAAAATTCAGCGTGAATTTCCTCGCTGAAATCACCTGTACTGTCGCAAGCACTAATATGTGTACACTTAGCAAAATTCAAAGGCAATTTTATCGTGAAATAACGGTTTCTACTCCGAGATAAGACCTATTTCGTAACAATATGACTTTCAAAATATCATGCTCGTGAAAACGTAAAACGTTTATCAATGTAGTAAGTGAAAATCACTTTTGAAAGTTGCTGCGTGTTTCAATGTTGATGCTTATGACTGTACTTAGAACATCTGCAGTCTTGTGATAATGGCACATAACAATTTACACGCATTGCCAGATCATTACGGATAAAGATATAATTGGCTAACAAAATGTGTCCAAACCACGATTTGCGTTCAGAGCCTCCCAATTTCTCCTCAGCAGCTCTTTCTTGTTACCAAACCACTGCAATTACGTGTCCTTAAACGATATTTTTAGTGTAAATGATACACTTAACCCTTCCTCCGCTCATATGAGTTTTTAATACACGAACGAGTTTAAAAGCCCCGAGTATAACACCTTTTTGCGCTAATGCAGTCCCGGAACACCTAATTTACGATGATTGGCGTCGTTCGGCTTGATTTGTCTTAATGATGGTAAATTACAGCTGTAAAATGTGAACCGCCCGTGCGGTCCAGGTTGAAAATTGTGCTCGAAACATTCACGGGGAATTTTACTTATTGGCCATCATTAGTTTCACTATTTATTAAATTTTATGAACGTTTTACTTTTTTAATTGACCATGATTATGTCGTAAACTGTTGGCACTTAGGAATACGAAATTGGGTTTAGATCTAATTTAGATATCCGCAGGAACCATGTCATTAAGGGCTTTTAAATAAATAATTGTCTAGAAAAAATCATCTTTTGCGCAATTTTACACGACATAACATATTTTAGTATTAATTTAGATTGAAGTGTGAATTTTTATTTTAAACAGTTATTTATTTGATTATATAGTAGAAACTTACTAACAGATTATTATCTGTCACGAGTTAAATGAAGTTTTGCTTCCCACAACACGTTAAAAGGCCTCTAATATTAACCTCCCAAAACTTAATTCTAGTTATGTATGCTGATCAGGATTAAATTCCTCCATAATTAGGCTTATTCATTTTAATATCCTAATCCTTTTAAATCACCCTAATAAAGTATAAGCCTGGGACGTATTTTAGCATTTTATCATGCCCTTAAATAATAGTGATAAAGTGCCGAATAAAAAAAGATTTCCAAAGATAAATATGTCGTGTCGCCGTGGAGGAATTTTATCGTCCTGATAATAAAATATCGTTTAACACTACAATAAAAGCAGAAAGGGAAAGGACCAAGTTATCTTGGATCAAGGGAGGCCACAAAATATACCCTTATCGAGGGTTCTAAGGTTGTGTCTGTAATCTGCTAATATATTAAATGTTCCGACCGTAGGACAAAACATTTATTTATTTTCGTTTGCGGTAAGATTGCGGGATATTTATTTATGTCAGTGGTAACATGCAGCAGGAAAAGATTGGTAATATAAATAGGCACCTTAACTTTACATTACAAAATCATTACATCACCCTAATACACATAACATCTCGCCTCCAAATGGTTAGGCAAAGGCGTACCTAATAGCGCACCCATTTTTCGCAAGGTAATAGTTTTCGCATGTACATAATATATATACCCTAGGGAGAGCCTATTGCCATTAATGGGCTTAGAGATTCCTGATGGAAAATCTCAATAAAACTTTAACCGACCCAGAAGTCGAAACCAGGACCTCATAATCAGCAGTCGCGCTTGCGACCACTAGATCAACGAGACAATCACCCGAATAACATTCAAATTCATGAACTAACAAAATCATCTCCGCAGCACGCTCAAACATCCGTCAACCCGTAAAGCTCTATAAACAACCAAATCGATTTACCGATAAACCTGTAAAAACAAAGAGTCATCATCGATCATTTCTAGCACCGCTCCGTTCCGTTGTCCAATTCGTTTGGTAAACCGAAAACTGGGTTCCAAAATTACGGGCCTAAGAAAACAAGAGAAAAAAATCACCGAAGATTTATTTAAGGGAGCGTAAAGATCTGTTTATGGTATGCGTCGGTAATTAAGGGGCTGCTCGCACACGTGCGCGCACGCAAAAACGTAAAAGAAAAAAGTAATAGGTACCTGTTTCTGAGAGTCGAGAGCGACAGGTCCGCTGACACGATCTTTTGAGGGTTCCTTCTCAAAGTTTGGGGAGTGTCGAAGTGGGTATAGAAGTTTAGTAATGCAAAGTTTTAACATGAGTCATGTTTTTGGAAATTATTCTTTATAGAAGATGGAAAATGTATATTCGAGCAGTTTTCTACATTATCATTCTCTTGCCCGTATCCTAATTCATTTGGGGTTGACGTTGCCTGTCTTCTTCTTCCATACTTCTATTACTTGTCAGAATATAGATAGAAGAAGCAGTTTTTTACATGGCGACTGAAATAAAGGAGCATGTGGAAACTTGATTAAATTATTTAAAATACTCAGAAACAAATAAATATATTAGGAAAAAGATATAAACTAGAATGAAAACATAATAAATTCTGGTAAATGTGCGATTAACGTAAATCAATTCGTTATTGAACGATAATTAAATGCGTCCCCAAAGTTTGAGCGCCTCTGTCCTCGTCTTCCCTTAATGTTATCTTATTATAGCTAAAATGACTTCGGTGTTCAGAGATAATAGCCAGTTCCAGGGTTCCTCACCACCGTTTTTTACCACATTTTTTCAACGACCCACGATAATGCTTTTAGATATTGTGTGTTAGAATATTTTGATTTCAGGAGCGTCGTTAAGAAAACACGTGATTATGTTTCGACGCTTTTAGATGATCATAAATGTTGTCTCGTTTCCTGCTATTATCTTGTGTTTAATTTAGGTACTTAAACGATAGTTCTTTAGAAGGACATTAGCAATTACACCACGTGCTAAGGACATATTTATTTTTCTACAGCTAACAACGCAACTAATAAGCTGTAGAAAAAAAAAGAGCATGACTTTATTTTTTTCTGAAAGAGACATAAAGTAAATAGTCTTTCTCAATTTCTCGAGTATTCATGTCTTATGTATAATAAAAACCATAAACCAAAATAAAATAAGCCATAAATAGAATATTAGTAAAATACAGCTTTATAATTACACCACTTACTGCCATCCTAAGGTTAAGAATTTATTTATTCGTTTAGCTTACGAATTATCGTAGTTTACCATGTCTCTTACTAGTATTTAATACTACATACAACTGGCTAAACCTTTTTTGTACTTGCTGAAACCACAGAAGAAGACGAATTATTTAATTTTACAACACCACTTATTTGCTGAAAACTCTTTATCGACAAATGCTTACACTGCAAGACGCTATAACTGAAAAATAGAAAACTGGTTTTAAATAATTTTAACCACAACATTTTACTACATGTTCATTCAGGACAAAGCCACGATTGACAATCACCATAATAAATAACTATTTACTTCAGTTCTTATAAATTAAATTTCAAAATAGACAGTTAAAGAAAAAAACACCTACGATTGTTTATTTACAACTAACACATCGAAAAGGATATAAGCATCATTTCATGCAAGGAAACACTGCAGTATTTATGTATTTGAAGATAAACTATCTAAAAATATTAGTTAAATCAAAACAATAACTTAACAAAAACGCTTAATTTACACTCCCATTCATCATACCCCATTGTCATCTGAAGGCACAAAAATATAATTAGCGTGTGTTCAAAAAACGCCATTGTTCTGAAATTCATATCACTCAGTAGGCGATTATAAAGTGTTCAATAAAAAGGGTATTGTGATGTTACAGTGTAACTGCCTCACAGTAGGTCAACGGGAGCGTAGAAGATCAAAAGAACAACACGAATTTAACCAAAAAGTGAGCGGAGCTCCTGCAAATGAAGTCGGTGGACTTCATTTGCAGGAGCTCCGCTCACTGATGCAGGCATAACGTTAGCACAAGTATCAGAGAATAGTGCAAGATGAGAAATATCAAAACTTTTAACTCTTTCCAAACCCTATCAAATACAGATGTGTTTTTGGAGTGTCACTTTGGAACTAACACCGTCAATTTGCTTTTACAGCATAATTTTCACAAACACTAAGAGCATTCTTCTGACATTGCTACTCAAACGCCAAAGTAGCAAGCAGCACAGCAGTGTATACGCGTTGATCCACCGTAAATAGTTACACTGTGATAATGCATTATAGCGAGAATCACCACGGGACAATGTTATCTCACCACGATCGGCACGTGGCGAGCACAATCATCTGTTTTTGTTTATGAATTCCTTCGTGATTTTTTGTAGAGATAATGGTTAAAGTTTCCTTAGACAATAGGGTTGTTTGTAGCTTATTGTGTAACGTTATTTATTGTTGTGGGCTGATAGGGATAAGACTTGTAATCGCTCGTAATCGTTAGGTAGGTAGGATGTGATTACGGCTAGGAGTTACAGTGTACTGCAAGTTCTGGGTGTTCATTCTGTATTACCTCTTTCAGGAGGACGTCGATACAGTGCTGTGAACTTAAGGATATTGCAGGATCTATGAACCTCTCTATGTGACGTCATGAATATGGGATGAAGATTAGAACTAAGCAAGTTCTTACAGTGCAGTTCTGCTCGTTTGTAAAACTAAATAATATTTGAATTATGTTTTATTGCAACTTCCGAATAAAATAAAAAATAGGTAGAAGACGACCTCTGGGTATTTTTTTGGTGGACGTGGCTGACCAGCATGACGAAGTTCCTAAAGGGGGAAGAACTGCCTACCCGACAACCCAGGACAGACTGTCCAGGCCCCTGAAAATTAGGAGGCCCCACCCAAAGTGGAATAGCATTAGGAAGAAGAAGAGAGATTTAATTTTATGGTCTATTCAGGATACAGCTATACTGCTAGTTGGCCAGTGGCACTGACAGGCCTGGAGTTACTGAAAACCACTTTGCATTTGTAGAAAATTAAGTGCATTAGTATTCACCATATAGCCACAAGCCCGCGACCTCAAACGGCCTCGAGCCTTGATCGTGACTCGCGTCGTGAACTCGTGTTGTGAACTCGTGCTACAGAGTTATAAAGTCGTGGGTGTGACAAAATAGTTACGTGTAGTAAGTACGTGAACTTCGTGATTTTAATAACACGATTTAAAGAGATATCTTACTGGATAACTGGAGCCATTTTGTTTATCATTATGTAGACAAGAAGTAGAGTGACAGTGAATTTGTTATCCGGGTGTTGAAAAGATAAAAAAATAATAATATAATAACTGGTAAAATTACTGTCGTTGCGATACGATTGTGTCCTTTAAAAGGCCTTAGGATCCTGTGTTACTACAGAAAAGTATAGAGTCTGGACAAGTGATAAGGTTTTCATTTTGTATATCAACAGATGTTCATTTGTTTCTACAACGTTCATTCATTCGATTAACAGGATGACATACAACTTACGGTAGCTTTTTATTTGATACTTAGCTTCAGTCATCTTTGATGCTACCATCACCGGTATCGTTAATAGTGTGTTTCAGTGGACTATGACTAGAGTACTAGACCATAAGGGCAGCCCACCGCTATCTTTTCAGCGTATGTTGAGCTTTTGCTCAGAGCGGCATCAAGTCTTTTCAATCAGGTTGATTCAAATATATGGAAAAACAATATTACCCTCATTGATATACAGCAGTTTTACATTCGACCTATTCTCGTCTAATTAAACAAAATCCGATTCAGTAGTCATTATTCCGCGAATAGCACAAACAACACAATTGTCCCATTCACTTGTTAATTGATAATGATCTTTATTTCCATACGTTACAGCTGCACGTGGCTTAGGTGTGGCCTTTGTTAAACTGTTTATATTAGTTCAACACTTATTGGTTACGTAATTGACCTTTAAAACACCTATGCTTTTGTACTGAGATATCTGAGGGAATTACTAAGAGTCCCAAAGTTTTGTTTCAGTTCCACGGATATATGAGGTATGAAACGCAAATGGATATGCTAAGATAGACAAATACACCTGCATAATTGGTGAAGGGCAACGATTTTTTTTTATCGTAAAGATTACACATGAAAGGCCTGCTAAGGAAATATTTTCAGCAAACTCAAATCATTTATTGCAATTAGATAAAAAAAAAATACGATGCAGTCTAAGTCGCAAGGCATCACGTGTGACACTACTGTAGTTGCCCAGTCCAAAGCGTAGTACAATTTTACAGTTTGGCTTGAAAGTTATTAACCAATGAATGAAAAGCCTTCTTCTTCCATTTACTGTTTTGATTTAAATGTCACGTGGTTACTGCTTTGGCCAAATCTTTGTTTATTTAAATCCCTAGCCTAACTCTAACAAAAAACAAAGCTCCAAGTTGCATCCCAATAAACCCGCTAATCTCTAAAGCTTCTGGTTGGACTTTGGCTCGTTTTCACCACCTCATTGAGGTCCTTTTTGGGAAAGATTTCGATGAATGGAATTTGCGACGGCTAAGCCACCAGCAGACAATACATATATACGTCGAGACATATATCTCAAGCATGCACGTTTCCTCATGATGTAATATATAATCGATTAGCATAAATGAAACTATGATTATTTGTAAACTCCTACGGCAGAGCGAAAGGTAGTGTCAGACTTCTACTGACTAAAAACCTACCCATGTTCCTTCTTAGCCCTTATGTCGAGGCCGCGGTATCTCTTGCGAACAACCCGCAGCCGCGACGGAACTCCTACGGCCTCAAGTTGTCTCAAGCAAACGCCAATCACATTATTCCAGGAATTTCACCCAAATTGACTATAAATAATACGCAGTTGACACAACAACCTATCGTACATCTCACAACCATGTGTCACCATCTCTGACACCAGATTCCGATCCTGTCGCTGTAACCCTGACTTCCTGTCAGTACCCCATGATATATCACCCAGGATCAGGGGCTACGATGACAGATAGTCTCGACTTAGTTAATTCTAATTTGATTACTTTGTCTGTCCCCCCGGGAGGACAACCCTCTTGTTTTTGTTTCATTTCTTGGCTTTCGTTTTTGTGAACTATTAATAATACATGATTGCCTGTAGCTTTTGTTTTGTTTAGATTAAGTTGATGGGTAGTGGGTTTTGATTGGGTTGAGTGATTAGCGAAACATAAGTATTTTGGAACCCATGGTATAAAATAGGTCAAATCTCGAAGTTGCAATCGTTTTTTCTACAAGAAATTCAAGTTTGAACTTTGCCTGTGTTAAATGTTTGTGAACGCACCCACGATACAGGAGAAATTCCTAGTGTGGGGCAACGTTTTTTTAAAAATAAAAAAAATAAAAATAAAATAAAACCTTTATAGACAAAGTTATCTCAGCCATTTATTTCATCCCAAACCATCCAAAAATAGTTACAAACACAACAAAAACTCAAACAAATGAGACCTCCACGCTCCATTTTTTCAATTATCTCAAATCTCTGGATCTGTGGTGTTAGTTACACCGAGGACCGAGGGTAAGGCAATAAGGAGATCATTGATGATGTGGCCTTATCTGATCACAAGTCTGTATGTCGACAACTTATCGTTCGAGACGTCTTATCAGATAACCGTGGGCTGAGTGATTTCTGCTCCAGTGAGCTGAGGGTACGGTTTGATTGCGTTAAAACTGGACCAAAGAGACAGGACCCGTTTTTATTAGATGCTGTTTAATTGTATTTGTTGTGAAAGCTATTTTGTTTCGGCTTATTGGGCCGGGTGTAAAAAAATATTGGTTTTGTTCGTCCAGTAAAGTTGGTTTTATTGAAGAGTGATTCACACTGAACGAGTAACGTTATGTGTTTTAACTGAACATTACTTTTGTGTCGCTACAATGTAACTGCAATAAACGAAAATATTAATATCATTTTTATGTTATAAAAGGTTAAAAATGATCGTTTTTAACTTGTTAAAAGTTAAAAATGATATTAATTATACAATTAAAGACAAATTTTTGGACATCTTGTCCGCAGTAAATATTTTATGATGTTTGTTAAAATTATTAATGACCTAAAGAGTTTATTAAGAAAATATTCTTAACCTTTGGCGATAACGGGCATAAGACCACCACAGAATATGCCATAATAACATTCTAAAGCACTGAGGAAGATACTAAAGAATATAATAATATTTATATTCCCTTTCACAAAACTCCAAGATGGCCCTTAGATTAAGAAAAGAAACATTGTAAGTATCTCATCTTTTTTTCACAAAAATGAAATGTCATGCAAAATTTTTCTTGTGTATAAAGGTCGTTACACAATACCGAGATTATGTATCAGCTATACAAATATTATGTCATTGTCGTAAGATGTTCGACACATAGCTTTAAGGAAGGTATCTCTAAATATTTGTTGGAGGAATATTGATAAACATCTCGGTGGTAATCCTTGATGAATGGGATCGTTATTGGTGTCAAGTGTAGCGTGACGAGATTATTGCATTGTGCAAATATGTGAGGGTAATGCGTGGGCGCAGTTTGTGTGTTTAGTTTTATAGACATACTTCTTACATGCTGTTGGTTTTGTTAAGGGTGTTTTAGACATTTTTGGGGTGATTCATTTACATATCGATGAATCTATTCAGATATTGGTAGCTCTAAAATTTTCATGTTTATTACTAGTGGTTTTAGGCGGTTCTGTTTAATATCTAGGAATAATATTTACCTGAAACAATTTAAAAACTTATTCATGTTAATGTACCTACTATGTCATCGAAAATAACCCGTACCTACTTAGTTTTCGTAAAACTGATATTTCATTATGGCAAAAATCTTAAAATCGTACCTAAAAGTACCTATTTCCCTTGCGAATATATAGCCGTTCCATTTACAACAAATATGTAACACCACCATTAAATCTCGCAAATAATAGTTTATAGAAACGCGGTGTAAATCTGCCACAGCCGGTACATTTGTCCTAAATCCTTCCTTATCTCGCGGACACCATCTTTATTCGGTGTCCTGTTACAATGAGACATTCTACTAACTGCCAATTCAATATAAACCTTACATTCTTACACAGTTATTTTGGCACTTACATAAGCCTTATGCCTAACGAGAATAAAGGTCATTTTACTGCGAATCTGTGGCAAAATATCAACAAAAGGACAGTAAGGATAACCCTCCTGTTTTGTACTACCAATGCAAAATTCACGCGTGAATTAATTTGAAATAAGAATAACATTTCTTTTATGTGTTGCCAGGTTTTTTGATGTAATAATCTAAGGTTTTGTTGCCATGTCTTATAATATGTTTTTGTGCTATAGTACCTTCTTTTTGTGGATCTGCGCAGTTGTTGTAATTATTTGGTTATAAGTTTAAGACGTCATTAGATGGTTGGTTGGTTTTCTCCCATCATTATTAGAAGTGTGTTTTGCTGTAATTATTAGTTTTTTGTCAATTTGCAAGGTGCCTTTGTATAATATTAGGTAACCTAGTGGCAGGATTCAGTCACTTCAGATCTTCAGAGTATTTTATTAATGACCCAACATTCATTAGTACCTTTGAACCATCGTAAGAGATTTCTAGATATTTCATTTGAATATTGTTTTTTACAACCGAAGCTTACTTAGCTTCGGTTGTAAAAACAAAAACAGAAAACAGAAACACAACAGAAAAATACAGAAACAACAGAACAGAAACAGAAATACAGAAACACAAATACACACACAGGAACAGAAATATCTAAGGTAGGTATTACTTATACTTACCTTAGATATTTCTTAAAATAACGTGAAACAATGTAAGTCATAGAATGGTAAAATTTTTTCAAAACACACTTATTTTTTTCTCAAAATTGCAAAAAAGCGGTTTCAAGTTCATCACATTCAGTTATTCAGCCGATGAATTCCGGTATCTAGTGCGTCCTGCCCTACCCGCCCCCGGGCGGTCCCCCGGCTTCACTTACAAATATTTTGGAAATATTTCTCCAACTTGTCGCCGTTTTATCTACCGCTCCTTTCCGTTTAGTTGCCTATTGCATCGTGACTACCTTTTCAAATCCACCTAACTTAAGTAACCTAGCTTCAAAATCTAATTTGAACTTCAAATTCTCACAGATATGGTTTATTTTGATTTGGAGAGTGTACGGTGGTTGGGTTGTTTTGAAATGGGGAGCAGTTTATTATCTGCAGCAAAATCTTTACGAAAAACTAAAATGGATGTGTGCAAAAAGCCGATGCCAGTTTAGGGATGCAAGGGCTGTGAAATAAATTTAATTTAATTATATCGTTAATTTTATAAATTGATAGGTTGTATTCATTAAAATATTATTTAAGTTGAATTTATGTCTTTTGGATTTGGGGTTTTTTATTAATAGCTGTGTATGGATTTTTAATTACAGGATCTCTTTGATTTTATTAATTACTGATGTATGATAAGGTATTCAAGATATGCATTAAATCGTGGTAAATGTTTGCGATTGTGAAAAGCGCATACATTTTTCTTTGCGAACCTTTCAGCCTTAATTTATCTTTAATATTTCTTAAGGAACAGCTCGAAAAACGAAGTAAACAAAATTTAGTTTATAGACTTGTTCAAGTTTGTTTTAGTTTGTATTTCGAGAGAGTCAGCCCTAATACATATCTCCCATCTCGTGCCACGTAATTTGACACTTTCCTCTGACAAAGCCCACATTTGCAGCGAGAAATACAGACAGACAGACATAAAAACGTACGCGGCGATACAAAAAGCAATTAGTAGTTTTTGCGAACCTATTCCGATATTCATTTTTAGAGGAATTCTGTGAAGAAAAAAAGAAATGAGAGCACGTGTTAACTAAAGACACGTGAATTGTAAACTATGTCTTATTTTTCATAATTAGGCTGTGAAGTTTTGAACAGGATCTATTTCGAGGTCGGAACGAATCGGGGTGGTCGGTATGCTACGGGAACTGTCAGAATTCCGAAGAAATTCTTTTGGGATTTTGAATTTTTTGGTATTAATTAGTTTCTATATTATCGCATGATAGAGCGGAGAGGTAATTTAAGTTTTGATTGAGTGAGGTTTTTATGTTGCATCTTAAATTAATAGTTAAGTGAAGTGAAGTTTAATAAGAAAAAAATTATGAAATGGGTTATCATTTCATATCAGTTTCATTAATTTGCTAAATTATGTCAGTAATTAATATGATAATTATCCGTTATGTGGTGGTAGTTCAACATGCTTTCACTTAACATAAATTGTGGAATCAAATCAGTAACAGTAACATGTTATGCAATTTGTGCATTTTGGGTCCAGGCTTCATTTACTTACATCCCTTTCACTTAAACTTGAGATTTGTGAACAATAATTCACATTCTTCCTGGTTATCAAATTTTAAACACTATAACTATTTTAAAAATAAAATATTAAAAAATACTGCGTTTATCGTAAATCATGTATATATTTCCCGAAGGGTTGGTAGGGCTAATGGTGAACTTCCACTTAGCCAGTTGAATTTTCAGTGTTTGAAAAATATAACTAACTTTACTATAAATACACAAGTACGTAACTAATTCCAAAATCACAATTGCTCCAACAACAAAGCTCACGGTAGCGGAACATCGTCAATCAAATCACACTTGCGAATTGACGGTCCGATAAAGTAAATTGTATAAAGGCACCGTGGCCTCAGGCAAGATACCAATCGCAATCTAGTAATCCGAACAGGAAGCTCTTTGTGCGAACAGATGCGAAATACCTTTAACAGTGAACTATACTATAAAAGTACACTTTCTGGGCGTGGTCGATTGTGTACGGAGACTTTAGGTCCTATCTAACGTTTCGCGTTTTGTTAAGGTCGAGAATCTGGACAAAAAAAGTGGTTTTGAAGTTTTCGGTTCCGTAATATATATTGCGTTGGTAAAAACTAGTGGGCGGATAACTGTGTTCTTCTATGGAAGGAACTTAAGTAGGAAATATGAGGATGCATTCTGAAAAAATAAAGCAGCATCCATTGCGACAGAAAGATAAATATTTTTAGTTTCTAAGCGCTTACTTTTCGAGCCTCTTTATAATATCAAATTCCGCCAACGTAGAGACGAAAAATCAAATCAAATTGATTTAACAGATAATAACATTCAATATGTTAGTAACACATCTTACTGACTATATATATTTTTAAAATGAATTTAAACTCAAAAAAGCTTACTAACTTTAACTCAAATTTTTTCAATCTTATTTTACAGCATGTTGTTATCCTTATTGTTCAATATTTACCTTATCAAAGGCACATTACAACACAAATAGATAAAAAAACCCATAAAAGGCGGTAAACGATTTACCGCCATATTTTATTTATCTTAATTTTTTCGCAAACAATTCTTCGACAATGCGAAAAGGAAATGCTAAAAAAACCATTTGAAAAAGGAATGTTTTTAAAACACGAACGAAGTTGTTGAGGCGGCAAATTGGTACCGAAGGGGATTTTCTACTGTTTTGAAAATACTTTCGGTAAGTCGGTACACTTTGTGAAGGATTAAGTTCGGGGGTCTACTAAGATTGTTTTTACAGCTTTGGAACCCTTTGTCGGTTGGCGGAATTACATTATAACGTGGTACGGTGTTATAGGAGCACCCATTTTACGGTTCTTGAATGGGTTCCGCATGGTCCTTGTATCCTTTGACGCAGAATCTACGTGATGGTGAATGGACTCATTTCTGTTTCATGCCTTGAGTTCTCAATAGACTGAAAGCGCTTTCAAGTTCCGCTGCCAAACGCTTTGTTAGACCTTGTTGAGTATTAGTAGTTGCTTTTTTTGTTTAAGTGTCTGTAGTTCCTTGGAAGTTTACTTTCGTTTAAAATTGCCCATTGAGCAGTTTGTGGGTAAAGATGAGGGCTGATTTGATGATAAAGAAAAGATTATAGCCACACCATAAACTTGTAACTATTTTGTATTCGCGAGAATAAGTTACATTTCCTATTGACCTGCATCATCCCGGCAGCCATTTATCAACAGTGAGAACAGCTTGCTGAAAAAAAAACATTACTAATTGATGAAGAATAACATCTCGCCTTTAATTCCCGTAGGTTAGGTAGAGGTGTACCTAATAGTACACCCACATTTCGTCAGTTATGCCATCAACCGGGCCCGAAGCCAGACTCTGTGGCTGCTACTGAGAAAATCCTGAAGGAAAAACCTAAAACACTTTGCCCGACCTAGGATTGGAACCCAGGACCTCATGCTTAGCTTTGGTCGATGTATTAATGTTCACATGAGTATTGATACATCGATTCGTGGGTCAGGCAGGGGGCGAGTAGATTAAGCTTGTTTTACTAACACTAGTTATAAGTTATTGTACTACTAACAAATTGTATCTCAGTTTATTTTATTTTTAATTTATATGTATTTTGTGATTTTTGTGTCCACTAACATAGTTTATAAGTTCCATTGTTACTAACCATTATGGATCTTTGTTATCCGAGAATAAATAAATTATTCTTATTATTATTTAGCAGTTGTGCTTACAACCAGTAGGCCAACGAGACCGTCACTTAATGAGAGTTGATCAAGAATATGTAAGTATAATGTCCTCAATATCTTACCAGCAATACCTCTCCTTATCTTAATGAATTAATTAACTAATGAGACAAACCTCAATCCAACAAACTCGCAATTTCCTTCCTCTGCAATTTTCTCACAAGTTTAAGCAGAATTAACTCATAGCATAGGTAATTTACTTTTTCCTCATACATTTATAACGCCTTTCTGTGAAGCCTATCTGATGGAGATAACATCTTAATACGCGTCATGTCGGCAGGTAGCTGTAATGATAATAATCTCGTGTAAATTGCGCGGCCGACGATAGTTCAACACGATAGGTCACCGTGTTTGGTCGTTAGAGACGGTTTCATGAATATTTATTGAGAAGAAAGTCGGTGTGATTAAATCTGTGATGATGTTTGGACCTGTGGCTAAAAGTTTTAACGGTCGTTGAGAAGACGATGAGACGCTGATAAAAAAAATCATAACCGGTGAAATGTGGGTGTACACCTAACCCCTCGAGGATTACAGGGGTGATGTTATATGTCAGACTCCGTGACTACCAGTGGCATGCCGTTTTTTTGGGGGGGGGGGGAATCATCATATAACCCCTCCTAAGAGGGAATATGGGTGGATTTTAGTCAGCAGAAGCCTAACACCCCTTTCGCTCTACCCAAGAGCGGGTCGAGGGGTTATTTGATGATTTTCAACCCGCCAAAAAAAAGAAAGACATGACTTGCACAAAAGAAAATGCCTAAATTTTATCATCGCGCCGGGTATTTGTTCGCCGGTGAAGAAAGCTACTTACGACATAGCATACAAAAGGCAAAAGCTATGTATGCACCAGCTACACAAACTACACATAGCGGGTACGTGTTACATGTGGAGCTACCATTTTGGCAGTGATACGCAATAATTTTCACTGTGTTACGAACTGCAGTATGCTATTAGAGTAGGGGCACGATATTTCACACTGCGCTGATGAGGCTACCTGCTATGCAGAAATGAGGCTGGTCATTATTAAAACAGTTATGGGTTTCTTGATTACCAAGTTGTGAATAGCTGAATGATGCAGCGATCATTAGGGGTATGCTGTGAATTGATCAATCATTTGGTGTTATTGTTGTATTTAGAATCGCAATTAGGGAGCAGAAACATGATTAATCAAAAGTCGTTTTTATGTGTGCAGTTTTAGTGGCAATTAAAAGAAAGTCTTAATACCTATAGAAAATATTTTTTTACCATTTTATCTTGATACACTCACTACAATCAGTAGCATTCTACCATCGATACACGATGTGGTTTATCATAACATAGAACTTGATTTATTCCATAACTATAAAAAAGCTCAGCCGTTTAGAAGTAGTCTTCTTTAATCCTTGTCTAAAAAAGAAGTTGAGGCATCTTCGGACACCCATGACACAGATAATTCCTGTAATATCACTTTATAGCTTAAATCCTGTAAAAAGTGGAACGTGAAATTGTGCCACACATAAGCCTTGTGTAGGACACAAGAAAGCTTCACAAACTTAGTAAAAAACCCTTGTAAATTAGAGGACAGTCATATATTTGGATTAAGGATCTATTCAGAAATTCGGACCGTACCTAATCGCCCTCGAACGTCTCGTTTGTTCAATTCAAAAGGAAAATATATCATAGGAAATTCAATTCACAGTCATACAAAAACCGAGGGTCTAATGCATTTTTTAGCATAACCCACTCGAAATAACCGGAAGCCATATGCGCACAAATATTTAAAAGTGGTTTGCCTACGGACAATTTTTTCTCGACTTTTTTGTGTATACTGAATTTATTTAATGGTTACTAAGTATAAGAATTGGACCCTTTTTTGGTTTGACATGCTCCGTTCGTGCCCCGAAGAGATTAGCGTCTACTTTGTGAGTCACTTTTTGAAGCGCTGCTTTTTATAAGATTCGTGACAGCGACATTAATAAATAACAAATAGAAAGACGAAAAAGTTTCTGTATATTAATATTTTTATAATGGCGACGGGAGTTTTTGTTGTCCTCCGAAATTGATTTTGGATAAAAAAACTGTTTTGGCATGTAGAGGCAGTTGGGTTTTGGACGGTCGCCAGTTGAAAAAAATGTCCAAATTGCTGTCCAATTTTGAAACCTCTTAGAATTTCGTTATAAATGGTTCTATTACTTTAATAATAGCCTGTGCTCACCCGCTAAGCTCCAATTTTTGCCATTTAGTTATCTCATCATAAGTATTGCGAAAGGCTCTTTTACCTCAAGACCTCTACCTAAAAACCCTGAAAGAAAACCATCTCAAATCGCATTCCTTTCTTGTTTCCACCAACGACAACTAAACCTAACTTATAACATCCCAAACAATATTGTAGATCAATTGTCAAGAAATAAAACCATCTGATTGATGATACAGTGGACGTACAATTTAGCAATGTCGAGTCTTCTGTACCCCACAATACACATTCATGGCCCCGTATGTGCCTACCGACTGTGTCCTATAAATAATACATTATACACCTCATTGTTAAACTCAAAGTGAAGCTTTAAGGGTGGATGATCTCTTAAAATAACAAGTGTTTGCTTCACTGATTATCGACAATACGTATACCTTTAGCTGCCTCTGAAAGCCCTTCCAATAAAAGTAAATTTGAAGGGGGATTGCTATGCGATTTTGAATTTTGTGATTGTAGCAATGGAGTTGAATTTCACCTGGATTTGATTGTATTCGCAGTTTTGAACTGTGCATTGAAATTTGAGTTTTGAATGGGTTGTGTTACAGTTTAGATTTATGTATGAGATATTCTAAGACGCTTTCAATAAAATCTTCAAATAAAATGTGCGTGAACATCACGGCCAAGTTGGTTCACCATACAAAGAAACATTCATCTATTGATACTTTGCTATTTAAATGGTTTTACACATTTATAATATGAGTTACGGTAAATACGGTTGCATTGTGTGGAGATTCTATTTTGTTCCGATCATATTGTATGAAAATAATGCTTTTAATACTATTTCAATATTTAGACGATGTCTCGAGGATGCTTGGCGTAATTTTTGTAATAAGTATTAAAGGTTTAGTGATTTAAATATTTGCGGAACTTAAATTGGGTCAATGAGGACCTTTCTGGGGCTTATTTGTTGAGCTTTGGTTTGTAGTAAATGGTTGTAAATATTTAAGTGGATGTCTTTCGTATGTCTGAATTTGTATCTGTACGCGTTTAAGGTATGTAACTAAAAAAATATTGACAAAGACAAATTGCGTTATAAATTGAAGACTGAGATTTGTCTAAGAAAAGTTAAACAATTCCCCCAAGGTATAGAAGAAGATGGGTGATCAGTGTAGCAACTCTCCCCGAGGTATCAAGGTTAGGTTATCTTAATAATTTTGACTCCTGAAATACTGCTGTAAAGTGTCTTAATTTTTTATATGCGCCGTATAGGATTGAGAATTTTAAGTGCTATTGAAAATTAATTTGTTTTTTTTTTTTACTTTTAAATCAAATACTATATCAAAACGTCTTCTTTCTATCAAATTATTTTTTTATGTTATCAATTTCGATCTTAAAAGACTTACTAAGCAAATCTCTTTAAGAGAACCTAGTTAAATAATCCTGATTGAGAAAACGTTCAACTGCCTTAAAACCACGCCTACAAAAATTAATTACTTGAAATAAGTTGAGTCACCTGGCTATTTGTATGAGAGGCTATAAGAGGCTATAAGTGGGTCAGTGATAGATCCCCGCCCAAAGATCGCTCTCCGCCCAGAACGCCCCTCAGGTTGGTGTAACAAGTTTCTCGTGAAATAGGCTGGCCTGTTTGTTAGAGACCATTAATTTGAAGCTATTATGTTGATTTGTGTTAAAGATGTTCAGGTGGTTGAAGAAATACTATGGTCTTACTTTAACTGTCTTGTTGGTCTAGTGGTCGCAAGCGCGACTGCGGTGCTTGAGCCTTTTGGTTCGATGCCCAGGTAGGGCAAATAGGATTTTTATCAGTGCAGCCACAAAGTCTTGATTTGTTCCCGGTTGATGCAATAAGCTCGCCACCTATTACATGGAACTTAAACATAACAGGCAAAATGTGGGTGAACTAACGGGTAAACCTCTGCCTAACACTTTGGGGATTACAGGCGTGACGTTATGTTATATTTCCATCAGCCAAAAAACATTTGGTTGATAAAACTTACATGCATCACATACTTTTACACCATTCGTTATTATTATATTAGTAGATTTGAATCACAAGTCATAGGTATAACTTGAATGAAGATATGTTTTACAGCCAAAAAATAAAAGCACAGTAAAAGAAACATTCGGCAAGATAACCCATCTTTAACAAAAATTACAAATTGCGTGCTGTCAAATTTTATCATTGCCGATTATAAATCTAAAATATTTATTTCTTGAATGACTCCACAGAATTCAAAGTTAGCAGCTTGCGTCGGTGGCATTTTTAACACAAAGAAATTAATTTCACAAATTGGCGATGTTTCGAAGAAGTAGTTTCGAGTTCAAATATGAAGATTGAAGTTCTCCGCCCTAGGATCTAGTGCCCCGCCCTATCACGCCTAGAGCGCGAACCCTCGCTTCGCCCCAACACTAGAGGTGTTCAATAAGGCTGGATACACACAACCCGCTAAGTATTTTAAGGCGGTTCTTCACTCACAAGTTGACATGTAAATTGTTTGGTCAAGATTGATTCTTTTGTTAAATGTTTCTATGCGTGTAGCGCTTTGTGTGTGAAGTGTAATGTCGGCACTTTGGATGGTAGTTGTTAGTTTATTGTCAGTTGGTTTAATTCAAGATATTTTCTAAGAAAACGACTGTTAAAGGTTGCTACTTTAACGGAAATGAAGTACAGAGCCACTTAGAACGACAACTTCTTATAAATTATGATGAAAGTATAATTTTCAAGTTGTCGTTCTAAGTGGCTCTGTACTTCATTTCCGTTAAAGTAGCAACCTTTAACAAGAAGATTTCTAGAAATAAGTCATTGTTTAAATCAATAACCATCCAATACAACTGGTTTAACCAACTAATGAATAACTTTGTTTTTCTCAAGTGCATACATTTCTGACATAAAAAAACAAATGAGCATAAAGAGTGATGATGACCATCATTGTACTATAAACAAAACAGTCACAAACAAAAGTGCTCGTCAACTTCAAGTACCGATGACTAGGCACATTTTTTCAGTCAACACCACGGCGCCATTATTTTACTAAACTCGGGAAAAACTCATGACAATCATTTTCAAAGTACAGTTAGACAAAAAAGGCAGACACACGGCCAAGAGACTTAAAGGCTCATTTTTTCAGTTCTACCATCTTTTGTCCTACACAATAAGTGCTCAATGTTCTTATCGCAGCATCTACGTCTCTCGTTTGAAAGGACCAAGATGTTATCTGGGTCTTCGGTCCTTAATCCGAGTGCGGACCCAAACAATAGGCCGAATCATCGCGACACGTGGACTTGGGACAAATTAGGCATTATGAACGTGTTTTTTATTGTTGTCGTATTTATGTATTGTTTTTGAGACAGTGATGTATTAGGTTTCTGTTGTGTGGTTGTTTATAAGGAATGGTATTAGAAGATTTGAGATAAATTTGTTTGATTGCATCATTTAAAGGAAAATGTTATGAGACTGACTGCCTCGTTGGTTTAGTGGTCGAAATCACGACTGCTGAGCATGTGGTCCTGGGCCGATTCCCGGATCGGGCAAATTGTTTTGGGTTTTCGATTTCAGGAATTTCTGAGTAGCAGACATAGAGTCTGGATTTGTGCCCGGTTAATCACAATAGGCTCGCCCCAAAATAAATTAGACTTAAACAAAAATATGGTGGAATGCGGGTATATTATTAGACAGACATTCTATCTACCTAATCCTTTGGGAATTACAGGCGTGATGTAATTTATCTAATGGTATTAAAATGCAGGAAGAAATATAAACAAGTTCAGCATAATTATGAATAGCATTTGACTAGAAAAGTTTTTGCCTGATTATTGCAAAGTTCTGCTAAACGCAAACATTCCGCGTCAATTATGGATAAAGATACAACAATCCAATACGATCTGGACTTTGATATTCCTTGTAATTACGGTTAATACTCGTAACGTCTGTATTAGGTACCTCTGTCAATGTACTAAACATTCCAAGAAAATAATTATACACACACATCTCACTATGTAGTTACAATAGACTTACGAGTATAATATACTTATATGGCACACTTTATAACTTAACAACAATACAAAAGACTTCAATTTATCCGCTCAAATGAACTGTAAATCAAGACATTTGTCTTCATTGTCGCCAAATTTCTTCATCATTGTCAACAGATTAAAGGTGCGTTAGGATTTATTAAAGTCGCTATTTGGAAGTCGCTGAAAGACTTCAAGTTAAAGGCTGCGGCCAAGCGAAAGAATTGGAGGTCATTATACGAGTCAGTTATTGATGTTATTAGTTCTTTTGTCGTTTAGACGGTTCAAGTTTACAGGGTGTTTGTAAAAACTATGAACAATTTTTGTAATTTTAAGTGTGGTGGTGGATGAAATTTAGGTGAAATAAAAAATCATTGGGATTTTATCTAATGTTTGTGAAGTTAGAACAGCAATTTTAAAGGCTCTTTTTTTCTTGCAAGTGATGCAAAATAGAGGTTCTGTACTATAACAGAGCCTATGTTTAAAACCTATATTTTCAATGTAAATCTTCACCAATTACATTTACATTGAACTACATTGTTTTAAAACTATGTATACAATTTTTATCTACACAGCTCAAAAATAAAACAGCATGTACCTCCTTCACGGTTTGTCTAGCATCGAACTACAAATCAATAGTCAACAAAAGGCGATTTAATGGACCTTTTAGTAGTCACAAACGAGACAAATTCACTTTAAAAGCCAATTCTATCGTGTTTTTGAGACCAATGGTGATAAATATCACACTATTCCAAAAAAGATAACATTCTTTGTCACATTCAAATATATCTTTTTACGAACCATAGAGCTAAAGCCATTAAAGATGGAAATTAATTACTAATAAAATATATTAATGCTGAATTATTTTGACGTTTCGTTACTTGATATTGTATAGATGGTGATAAATGTTTATATTTACTGAAATTGATTTCTTTTTGAGAGAATTCGATTTTAAGCGACGGTTTTTGAGTAAATGGTATGTTAATTCAGCTTATTAATCACAAGATTATTCAAAAATATATTTTTATCCACCGATTGCACCATTGTGCAACATGAGCCATACAATTGTTTAAGCTTTAGGTAATTTAAAAAAAATCCCTGAAGAGATAATCCTCCACCTTCGGTCCTGAGTTTTAAGTCTAACAACCAGTCTTACAAATGTATATCGTATTACCCAGTACTAACTGGGTTGTGGAGGTCAGATGGGCAGTCACTCCATGTAAAATACTAGTATTCATCTGCATCTGGTTAGACACAACATTTGGGAAAAGGCTAGGCAGATGATGATGTACTTGAAGATATCGACTGCGATGAAGTGACGCTAACTCAAGCGTTAGCGTACTTATACAAACTAATTGATGTTGATCCACTTAATTGGATTCACAAACATATCTCAAGACCTCACTTCATTTAATATCAATACAAATACCCTAAACATCTGCTCATAAGCTGAGAAAACATCCTCTGACATGGCTCACGTCAAAACCTTTCGCGTTCCGCCTAATATCTTCCAAGTTATGGTCTCCTTTAATATAATTATTGTCAAATGCCATCCGCGCGAGCACATGTTCTCTCGCACCAATGAATTTCTTCGCAAAATAAAATGCGATCAATGGTCCAAATCTTTTGGAGGTAGTTTCACACAAAGGGACAGAGGATAAAGCATCATATTTATTTCATAATAAATGACAATTATCGTAAATTGATTTCGGAGTCGACAATGTACATGCACCTAACCAAACATTGGCCGAAAAGGATCGTCCGTTGTCATTGTTAAAGTCTGTAGCTTGCAGAAATATGAAATGTAGAATTTAACAATGGTTTGTATTTATTGATTGTGCTTGGTAACGTAACAAATATTATGTATGTATTCTGGTCCTGTTATTGGGCACTTTTGAATAAATAAATAAGTAAGTTTAGTTTAGCATACCTATTTGGTTTTCTTATGAAATAAATAAACACTTATCTATTGGCAGTTCTGGAATATGGATGGAAGTAAACAACGACGAAGTTTATTTTCTAACGGTCAAAAGGCCACCCAATTCCATGAAAATTAAGAGTGGACAGAGACCCATAGAGGTAGTAAAGTCGTATTTACAGAGCATCTTTCAATATAAGCTTTTCCATAGCGTAAGTATTATAGTTACATCACACCACAGTAAGCGATGGATGCTACTGAAGGTACTTCGCCAAATTTTTATCTAAATTAGATTGACTAGATTAAATTAGAATGTCAATCCAATATTTATTTGACTTTAGCCGTCATTGTTTATACATAATGTAAGCATAAAAAATTTAACCGGTTGTTTTGGTATACTTATTTGAAAAAGATGGATGAAAAACGATTGCATGTAGCGGAGGTGAGAATGTTGAGATGGATGTGCGGAGTGACAAGAATGGATAAAGTAAAGAATGAGCATATTAGAGGAAGTTTGAAAGTGGCACCTGTTACAGAAAAATTGAAAGGAAGTCGTTTATCTTGGTATGGTCATGTAATGAGGAGGGATGAAACGCATGTGACTAAAAAAGTGATGGATATAAATATTGATGGATGGAGAGGGAGAGGAAGGCCAAAGAAAAGATGGATGGATTGTGTGAGGAATGATATGAATGAGAAAGGAATAAATGCCATCTTGACGTGTAACAGGGAAGAATGGAAGAAGAAAACTTGTTGCGCCGACCCCAAATAGAATGGGATAAGGGCAGGAAGATGATGAATGAAATTGTGAACTGGGGAATACAAGTCAGAGAGATAGTCTCTCTGTGTAAAATATGGTATTCAGATGCATGCGGTTTGACTGAAAACCAACCCCAACATAGTTGAAAAAGGCTAGGCAGATGATGATAATATTGTGTTCCCAAATCGATTTACCAAGCTGCTGACTACTCTGCGTTTGACATAAGTGGTCTAGGACTCATGCTGGTTTAATTTGAAGACTTCTCGGTACTACAGATGACGACTGTGTAACAATTAAACAACACAAAGGTAGCTCACAGAAATATTTTGACACGTTAACGAACATGTTCCAAAGAGTTCCTCATCATAAATTTCCAACTCCTTACCAGCAGATGTTTTCCTAACAACACGAATTTCCTCATGTTCGCGACTTGTAACTTCAACTACAATGAGTACCATCAATTAGACGCGACAGCTCCATTTAAACCGATACACAAAATATGTCGTTCACGCTAAAAACTATATAAATGTCCAGGTGTTTGTTCACAATTAGTGTATAATCACTATATTTGAAGTGTTGTCACGAAGTTTCTTAGAAAGCTTTTGTTAGTCGCCACCCAGTAGGGCAATGTTTGCAAACGGCCTGAATAAGCCTCGACCAATATTTGCCTTAGGAATGAAAGAAACAATGCCTCCGGTGGGACAGTTAGCGTTTTCTTGTGAGGCGGGACAATGTTAAGGTGGTGTTTCTCTGATGCGACTTCGGAGTTCAATGTTTATTTAGTTGTTGGTAGGCTTTACAAGTTATGGATTTTACATAGCTTTTCCACGAGTATTTTTCTATCAACTTCTTCTTTAATTTAAACTTTACTGAGATAATATATTTGTATAATGTTTCAAAGAAGGCCTTCCTCCAATGAGTTTAGTTTGCTAAAAAAAAAAAAAAACAGGAAAATTAATCAAATAGTGCCCATTGCGAAAATATCACGTCATAATATAACTCTACTGCAAAACACTTATCAGATTTGCACATCATGTGCATTCTTTCAAGCACCTAAAAATAATTCAACTACCAATTCACAGCATCGAAACCGTACCTTAACAGAATTTTGGCGACAATGTTTGCACGTCCGCGACGCTCACCGCGGGAGGTTCGACCACCGAGCATTTATTGTCCCTATTTACCCATCTTACTTTAAAATGCTCTCAAATGCTCTTAACAAAGTCGTTTCGAAGCACGAGCGTGATTTGCACCGAAATGTCGTGCATTTGTCTTCATAAGTCGTCTTTTGTTAAATTTGAGAACGCACCTGAATTAGAATTAATTGTTTTGAGACTTGTCTGCGTTTTAAAGTAGCTGTGGATGTTTTATTTATGGTCGCATGTATAATGCAATTGCAATGTCTGACTGATGGACGAAATGGCCACTTTCGAAGCATGAGTTACATTTACTGCAGATTAAAGATATTCTGTGGATTTAAGACCACCTGAGCTCCGCATAATCTTTTACCAGAAAAATGCATTTTGATTTCTACTACAGTTGTTATAGGAACAATTTTTTTATTATCCTCCTGTAATTTATTTTTATGACTTCCACACGTCAGTGAATCGTGGGAGTCCTCATCATTGATTTGGATTAGTTTTCCATCAAGAAACAATCGGCTATCGATGTATACTTTATAAACATAATATCACATAACAACAGTTATGTTCAAGACCCATATAATAGGGGACGAGCCTGTTTAAATAATATGGCCAGAAAGGAGGTGATTGATGACGAGGATCATAAAAGTATGGAAGAAGATGACATGTTACGACGACCCCAAATGAATTGGGATAAGAGCGAAACAATGATGAGAATAGGGGCAGAGTCTATGTAGTAGGGGACGAGTCTATTGTCGGTCCCTGTCTGATACAGTTACTGAGAGTGACTGATCTTATTGGTGCCGTTCTTCAGAAAGGACAGGTGCGTAGTACTCGTAACCGGCGTGCGTGTATGACCAGATGTATGAATGTGGACGAGGGAAAAGGAGTATGTAAGGATCGTAGCAAGTGCTGCGGGTTGTTCGCAAGAGATACCGCGGCCTCGACATGAAGGGCTAAGAAAGAACATGTGTGGCACCAAAAAAAAAGGACCTCATACTCAGCAGTCACATTGCATTTAACATTAAGAAATACAACCCGTCGTCGTGAGTAGCTCATAACTCCCGCCGACACATAACACAGAGCTATCACATATGCACATAATTGTTTATAATAAGACCGAACACTACATTTGAATACCTAGAAGGAAGTGATAAAACCTGTTAACAACCTTGCATCCTGTGTAGATACTGTCGGTTTACTTAAACAATACTTGACTTAGGTTAGGAATGTCATCTTAATTTACATATCTACCAAACAACTTTAAACTCTATATAACAAACCATAAGGTGGAAAGTGAAACTTGGTCGCAAGATAAGTCTTAACCCGTTAGTGAAGAGTTGTCGCCCAATATTGGTGTTAAGGGACCAATATTTAAAGTACCCGATTACGTTAAGTGAATGAATGGCTGATTATGTAACGACCAACAGTGAGAAACTGGGGTACTTTAGATAGGGTCTATGTGCTGTTGAGAAAACTACCCACGAATCTCAGGTTTTCAAGATAAGTTTTCGGTATAATGTTGACTTGAAAGTCCATTGATGATCTTGGTTTAGGCACGTCCAATTTTGGTGCCACTATTAAACGTGACAAAGTAAAAGAAATTGATTGTCGGTACATTAAAAAAAATCAAACTCCAAGGAATCTCTTTCAAGAACTATCAAAACGGCCAAACACGCCAGATCCACCAAACCCTATTGTGCCCCGAATAGATTCACCACGTACAAAGCGTTTAGCAATCAGAGCACAAATCAAGACTCTCCGAATGGCCTCACACTGGGACATTATCCTTCAACCGTCACGCCGAACTTCAATACTTTGACACTATTGTGAAATTTCTCACTTCGGTCTTGGCGACCCGCAGCGCTTGTCGGGTTAACCCGCTATTGTGGGCACACGTGCGCAATGAATGGGCCCTTAGAAGGTATCTTAGATTTGACAATCCTATTTATGTTTGGTCGCCTAATTGAATTATAGGGCGCGGTCTTATGAGGGCGATAGCGATCCGATTTTGTAATTAGTGTTGTGTGCTGTTTCTGAATGCGGCGGTATGTGGTGCGTTGTGGGGTGATAACTGGGGATACGGGCTCGTAAAGTAATCTTGATTGGATTTGTGTTAACGTAAATGTGTAATGTATTAGTATTGTGATTTGAAATGATTGGCGAATTGGTGGTAAAGTAATTTAAAGGAGTTAGTAACTAACCTAGTTGATAATGGCGATAATAAAATGATATTTAAGAGATTTCTATTGTAATCGAATTAGAAGAAGCTTTTATAGTCTAGTAGCCTAGTTTTTTGTCGCAAGTACCCACGGCCTGATTGATAAATGATAAGTTATTAATTTTCTGCGTTGTTTATTTAGTCTGGTAGTGCTGGTCGGGCCAAGAAAAAGGATAGGAAAGCCTATGCCCAATGGCGTGCAAAAATACGGGCTAAAAATAAAATAAACATCTGCCTGGCAAACATCTTAAATCAGATAATCAAAATCTGACAAACTCCTTTCCTCAAATATCAGAACCACTTCAAACCAAATTCGCGTGCCTATCCTCCATATTTTTATAATTACAAAAACATCTTTTCTCACCACTCTATCAAGACCCACAAACATCATCCAATTCCAACCAACAAGTACCAACCCTGAAGCTCTATTAGAACTGGTTTTTCTATTACCAAACACGGTCGTCCTTGAGAGCTAAGTACATATTTGTTTTGGTCTCAGGATTCTGTTATCTTTGCAAACAAGTGCGGGGGCGCTGTTTGGTGATCGAACCAAAATGGCGGCGAACGAGATACGGGTTATTAAATGTTTGTGTAGGTTATGGGACGGTTTTGGGAGTTATTTTTGAAGTAGGAGTGTTTGTTTTTTGTTGATGATTGGATTTGTGTGCTGTGGCTGATTTTTGTGCAAATGGTATGTGTGTAGGTCTTCGACAATCGTTACGTTACGGGTAGTCAGTAGTCCCAATTTTTTTTTTTTTTGTGGGGTGGGAAATCATCAAATAACCCCTCCCGCTCTGGGCAGAGCGAAAGGGAGTGTCAGACTTCTACTGACTAAAACCACCCATATTCCTTCTTAGCCCTTGCGCCGAGGCCGCGGTATCTCTTTCGAACAACCCGCAGCCCCGACGGGCTGTAGTCCCAAAGCCTGACAACCAGTCTTTCCCAGCACCAACGGAGTTATGGAGGTCAGATAGGCAGCGGGTTAGACTCAAAGTCAACCTCAATATAGTTTGGTAAAGGCTAGGCAGATGACCTTATGCGTTTCTTCTTGAAGCGATTTTTTTGTGATGTTTTTCTTTACAAGGTTAGTTGTCTAATTGTCCAAAATATACATATTGTGGATTTCGAGATTGCGTGATTCAATATTACCTTTTAACCGTTCTACGTCCTTCGTTGGTTTTCAAAGATATCTTACAAGCTAATCAAACACTGCTTTCGTCTCTTTTAGCCTTTTCAACTACAGGGGAAACTTCACCATTTTCTGAAAGAACCTGCGAGGCATTAGACATTTCTGAAAATAAATAAATGTCATGTTATTACTCAAAAAAAATATAGAAATCGTCGAAAATCGTCTTACATTTTAGTAAATTGCAGGCGATTTCTGCGTCAAATTCTGTTCCAGATTAAATTACAAAATCACTAGAATTATTGCAGCCCATACTACCAATCCAGCAAACGTGTCGCTATTTATAAAAATTGACAAGCATGTGGTCATCAACATATTTAATAGGCTGGTATTTAATGTATTTGTCCATCCTGCTCTAGAAAGGAAGGAGGAATGTATCGGTTACACATTACTTTCGTTCCTTTTACGTAAAGACGAGTTATTTACCAGATCTCAGGTATTTTAAATCCATTTACAAATGAGCTGCAGTGGCCCAGCGGTAGTGGCCCCGACTTACGAACAGTAAGTCATGGGTTCGAACCCAGACAGGCGCATAACTTTGTTAATTTATTTCTTATTAATTAATTTATTTCTTATTAATTAATTTATTTCTTATTAATTAATTTATTTCATCACTGCTGGTCTCAAAACGGTCAAGGAAACCAGCAAGTTTGTTTGAGAATTTAAAAAAATCGAAGATATGTGACACCTAGCAACCCGCGCAAGCCCGCATTGCGAATTATAACCCATCCGGATGAATGGGCTATAATCATGGGCCTGGGTCCCTGCAGTGGGAACTTATAAGCTGATGATGATGATGACATGGTGAAGAAGAGTGAGGATAAGACTACTGATGGGCTAGTACCAATTTATATCTCAATGATAACGATAATGGAGTTAGATTTATATAAACCAAAGTTTAGGCCTGTAGTCCCTTAAAATTGGAGACAAGTCGGAAAAATTTGGGAAATAATATTACTGTCTGTTTCCATTTTTTCACTTATGAGTGGTCACTTCATTTTGGAGTTCCTAGGTGCTAGAGAAGTAACAGATACATGCGGCTTCTTATTTTTACTGTTCCTGCTCACTCTAGCGCACCCAGTAATTTTGTGGTGACTTTTATTTTCGACACTTTTCACACATTTCAATTGGTTACAAAACTGGTACCTATAGTCATCTATAGGTACCAGTTACGTACCAGGTACCAGGTACGTCAATTCTAAAGGTACATAACTTCTCATGAAGTAGGTACGTTTAGAATTGACGGTCATAGAAGCCAAACTCATAAACTTGACATTGAAAGCAAGATGAATAGCTTCCCGATAATAAAACGCAAAAGCATTAAAGTGACATAAAGTGGGAATCAATGAATATTTTTACAAAAGACGTACAAACTCACAAAGAATTGCAAACGTGCGCGTATCTAATCAACTCTATACTGAATGTACTTTAAACTCATTCATAAAGGTTTACTTTACAATGTACTTCAGCCTTACATAATGGTATGAAATATACTTAGAAGATAATAAGGAAATGCCGATTACATGCTCCTTCATTGCTATGGTTTACACCATCCATACTAATGCTATCAAAATGCGAAAGTAAATTTGTCCGTTTGTCGGTCTGTATTTTTTCACGGATTTATGGTATAACTGATTTGCCACATGGATAGGCCATGATCTGGGTTAGCCCATAGGATATTTTTTTCCCCTGTAGTAGCTACGTTTAAAGGGTTTAATTTAATTTCTGACCTTGATACAGGCGAAGTTGCGGTCAAAGGTTGTTTAATTTTAACCATATTTTGTAATGCATTCCACAGTTTAAAAAAAAGCGGCGATATAAGAAAGAATTTCAAGTGATTTAAAAACTCAAATAATACTTGGCAAAACAGTTTTTTAATCCCTTTCCAGGTTGAGTGTCCAACTAATCTCCATGTTGTTGCGCAATGACAATATGGAGATTTTAGTTTTGTTGATTTTACTGCTAGAACTGGCCACAGGAGAAACCCCAAAACCACTTAATACAAAGAAATACACTGAAATTCTAAACCAATAAAATCGAAAACTAATAAAATACGCACCCGTAACCAATCAACAACCAATCCTCATTCATAAAGTCTGACTCACACTCTTCAAAAGGCACACAAACCTTACATAATTCCTACATGCAACCCACACTGGACATAACAAGGAAACGTCGATTACATGCTTAAAATTCACGGAATACTGAAGAAGCAATTTCACGAGGTTCTCACGGAATCCCGCGAAGCCTTTTTGGTTAGTATCCGCCATTCACTGGTCTGAGTGACCGTTGTGAAATCGATTGCGCGTGCGCCGCCCATTCATGAGGCGATGCTAAGATCCTTAAGAGTGAATGAACGGGTCGTTTAAGTTGTGTTACGTAATGGTAGGGGAGGGGGGGGGGAGGATAGTAGTGTATCGATTTTATTGTTGTTGAAGATACGGAATACTTCAAAAGGTCGGACAATACGCCTTTTTGTTATTATTGTTGTTGTAAATGAGAAAGTGAGCCTGACTCGCTCTCTACTGGGTAAGTTTTCGTGTCCTAAGCCTTCCTTACATTACCTTCCGCTATCCCAGTTTTTTGCATATACTGTTTCTGAATCACCATAAGCTGATAAAATTTTCATTTCTCCTAAATCATGTCAATAATTAGTATTAAGGTGGGTTTCCCCTTCTACTATATTGTCAAAATTCTGCCCTAAATGCACCATTTCAGCATCTATCTCCTAGGCAAGATTTGCGATCAGTGTGATCGTTATTTCTCTTATCGATGAGCGTAAAAATGAGGAATAGGTAATAGTTTCAGGAAAAGATAAGGTTTTTCCAGGATTGAAAACTCCCCAATTTTTATCACCCTGTCAAATTACATTATTTAAGGTGAACTATAAACAGCGCTTCATTATGGGTGTAAACCTGCTGTTTTTTTACCAACTATAAGCAAATTGACGTTAAGTTGGCGAAACGTAAATATGAAGAGTTGTGCGTGAGCTCAGTTGTAAGAGGTTTACTTTACGGTCGATGTGTTCAATAACACAACAGTGAGAATTCCACATATTTGCATAAACTCTATTATCTTTAATAAATTACCTTCGCGTGAGAAATTAGTGGCTTTGCCACTCCCTAACTCATTTTCAGTTCTTCCAAAATATGCGATACTTGGTTCGTGCACAATACACTTGAATTCAAACAGAAGCTCAGTCTACTTGGTTATTGCTTCAAATGTTGAATAAAATGTGTTTAAAATTCGATTTTCTTTAATAATAGGACAGGTCAACTTGAAAATGTTTACCAAACATTTTCCACCAAAAACCGCTAATACAAAAGACTTCAACGCGCTCAACTTAAAGATTAGACTTGAAGACTGTCTTTGACCAAGAGACCAAGAGATTGTTATTAGACATCATAAAATTAAACCAAAAAAAAACATATCCAATAAAAAATTACGAAAATTATTGGGACTATAATGAGCCCCTATACTCAGCATGGGTCCGAAATTCAATCAATAGGAATTTATTGCCCAGATTCGCAAAGGCTACGCTTCGTTTCAAATTTTTGAATTGTATGAGGCGGGGTATATTTTTTGTTGGTAGATAATAGGCCGGCGCGAGCTAAGGCATCACCTATTATGCGCTAGCGCAGAAATGACAGTAAAAGTTACGCCCACTTTTTAGATCCTTTTTGTGCAGTCTTCAAAAGTTTTTAAAGATTAAAGAATAAGTTTATGGTTACCGTTTTTGTGGCAGCGCTGTGTGCTAAGGTTTTGATGATATAATAGGTACCTATACATGTATTATGTTTCATTTTTATTGTGTTGCGTCAGTTGCGTGTATTGTCACTGTAAGGTCATGTGTTGATACCTTCTCATATATAGGCGGAGTAGGTTTATATAATTAAAAAATAGATTTAAAACGCGCTGTACGTGCTTTATACGATAGGATACTGCTGGTTAGCCGGTTCTTCTGATACGGATTTAGACAGGGTTCTTAAGGAATGACTGATATATTCCAAGCGACTTTAACATCTCTAAAAACAATTACACACTTCAATTTCCTCAATAAAAATACAAAACCCAGCCATTATAACAAACAATTTATCCATAGGTCACTCCTATTGTCAGTAGCATCCGTCCTACTTGCGATAACGACTCCCCATTATCAGTTGGATACACGCAAACAAGCTCCAATGCCTTCTAGTGGCCATCTAACACGTGTTCAAAATACTTTGTTACTCAACTGTACTGATACAATAACCTGAAATGGGCTGAAGAAGATCCAACCTTAACGAAAAGAAAATAGGGCGTAAATTTCATTGGTGAAAATTTTCGCACTTCTGAAAAGTTACCGTGGTGTAATGGTGTCAGTGACTGTGATTGTATTTTTGATTTTGAACGTTAGATTAAAGATAATAGAGTTTGTTTTGGAGTGTGGTTGGTTCAGGAAGATACCTGTTTACAGCATCAACAAAAGTGAAGAATATCTCTTGATTTTTAAGGGGCACTTTAAGGCTCTTCTAAGTTCTCTCGTAAAATGATTGTGTTACGGTGATCCATCAAATCGAAGACATTTCGAAGGCTTCTATTGAGCTTTTTGCCGCCACGTCATTTCCTGTGCCCGAGGCCAGGATTTCGACCAAATTTTTGCAAGAACAATTAAACTTTTTTTCAGTTTTTTTCCTTTTTTCGGTCAGTTGGTAAGTATTAAGTTACCGAATCTTAGATAAAATAGTTTTTTGATAAAAACCGTTTGCAGTATACGTGCGTTTTTGGGGTTTCTTTGGCGATTTTTTTGTATAAATCTATCTTTTAGAATGGACACGTTTTGTTGGAGATAAGTAGCCACGGTTTTTATTGGACGTCTCAGTTATAGGTAAGTTTTGCACCTGCCTTTTATATACTGTCTTCAAATTACATAAGAGATAATAGATTGATATTTTTATGTACCTTCAGTGATACACATAGTAATTAGAAAAAATTGTATCGCTTATAGTCAGATACAGTATGTAATGATTTAGTCAAACATTATTTTTTAGACTGCAATGAGTTAAATGTCTCTGTTATGTAAAAAATCATCCATTAAGTAAGTGCGACAACTTCACCGTTCATTGACTTCAAAATCAGCTCGTTTTATTAAAAAAGAAACAGAACTCGTCACAAAATATATAATAACGGGATACACTTTATCCATCATCACATAAAATTCGTCTCCGCAGAAACGCTACTTTTTTCGTGAACGCACAAAAATCCGCAGTTTCCGGTAAAAAATTGGAATGCGGAGTAATTTAAAACCGCACGAAATTGCCGCCGTTACACACACGTGCAGATAAAAATACCACTTGTTACTATTAAAAAAATATCGGCAAGTAAGTAACAAAAAATATGCGTAAGTTACAAAAAAGACCGCGAAAGTTACAAAAAGGAGGAAGAAACTTGGAATTCGTAGGTTTAAGTTTTTATGGAGTATTTTGTGACACGTGTTTCTGATTTGTGTGTTATTTGTGTATTGGGCTAATGGGCCTGTGTTGTCGCCACATTTCCTTTCGTTGATTGCGTCAAATATTACGGCTGAAGCGCCTGGCTTGCTGTTTCGTCGTGTGGCCAGATATTTTGGTTCGATTTGAGATTATACATAGATAAAGATTGTCGTTTACTCAAATTTGGTGTTATTTTTCACTATTCTGCATTAAATGTTTTGAAACGCTCTTAGATGACGTCGGGCTGTAATGAAAACAAGGAAAATGAAGATTAGATTTTTAACATAGTGGTAGTAGCAGGACACAGAAACAAAGGCCTGTTTTCATGCAAAAGACGTGTAAATAAACTGAAAAATAAGTCTAAATTATATTAATTATTAACATAACATCACGTCTGTTATCCCCAAAGGGTTAAGAAGAGGTGTACCTAATAGTACCTACACCCACATTTTGCTAGTTATATTTAAGTCCAATGTAAAGGGGGCGACCCTATTGACATCATCCACACACAGATCTGGACTCCCTGGTTGCTTTCTGAGATATTCTTGATTCATCTACCTAGCCTTTTCTCAACTATGTTGGGGTCCGTTTCCAGTCTAACCAGATGCAGCTGAATACCAGTATTTTACATGGAGCGACTGCCTATCTGACCTCCAAAACCCAGTTAATACTAGGTAATACGTTGAATGTTAAGACTGGATGTCAGAATTTCAGGTCACTGACTACCTGTAACGACTGTCAAAGATCTATATATGGCAGCTGGGACCAACAGCTTAACGTGCTTTCAGAGGCATGGAGGAAACTCGGTATGTCGGGCGGTCACCCATCCACAGACCGACCTAGGCAAGCACAGCTTTACCTAAAGATGACCCGAGTTCTTATTAAGCCATTAGCTCCTTCCTGAGTTATTTAAATCCAATAACACTTTGCCCAACTCGCGAATCGAACCCAGGGCCAAACGATCAGCAGTTGTGCTATGTTTTTTAAAATATACTTAATGAACTTTCGACACCTCGCAATCTTCCTCCATAAAAATAACTTAAAACCTTTTCGCAACTCCAGAGTCACCCTACACTCCAATCGGAAGTCCCTAAGTGTTACCCAACGCACCTAATTATCTGCGTTCAGTAATAGCTTCCTGTACAAGCGGTGCTTTGCGAAAAACAAGCCTCTTCACCACTAATGCGAGTGTCGTGTCAATGGCAGCCACGGCCGCCCATTGTCTACACAGTGGGAACCACTTGTGATAGCTGGCTGCCGATGGAAGCGAGGCTTTTTTTCTTCACTGCAATTGTTTGAAGTGCTAATGGTTTTTGGGGATTTTTAAGGGCTTTTGGCACTTGTTCTAATGGATCTTCGATCTGGGTCGGTTTTTATTTTCTTGTCTGGGACCATATGGAAAGCATGCTGATTTTAAATGGACAAAGGGATCTTCAAGGGCCTTAATGGACACACTTGAATTCGCACTTTGCGTGTTGGTCAGAAACACCACAATCGCATCAAGTGTTCGGTATTTCCATTTGATTTCGATAAGGTTCCAAAACGTCAAATGAATTGGTTATAATCTAACTGCCTCGTTGGTCCAGTGGTCGCAAGCGAATGCTGAGAATAAGGTCTTGGATTGGATTCCCGGGTCGGGCAACGTCTCATTGTGTTTTTCCATCTGGAAATTATCAGAAGCAACCGTTGAGTCTACGCTTGCCTGTAGGTTCTAATGTTAACTGTTTCTACCATTATCATTTAATTTTAATTTCCATATAAAAAAAAACAAAATTAAAGTGGTAGACATGCTGCATGCTGCAAGTTTGATACGTACAACAATAGGATCGAGCTTATCCTAACATTCTCAAAGCATTGCAAAGCCTTATTGCATTAAAAGTATATCTCAATCCAGTGTTATCTAATCTCCTTTGTCCCTAACCAAAGTTAAAGCTGTATTGACGAAATTATTCCGATAACCACCGTGTTTCTTTGAGGAAATTCACGCCTTGACCATGAATCAATATTAGCGTTACTTTTTAACAAACCTGAGACCCGTGAACCAGTCATTGGCACCCTCAAAAACCTTGAGGACTTGTTAAATACGGCACTTCGGCTGGCTTCCCTTGTTGGAATATTGAAGCGTGAACTGTTAATACAAACTTTTCAATACCGTCATCAAACTTAAATTGGGGACACTTTGATCTTTATCGCGATGAGCGAAAGGCTATCCTCGATGGTTGTTAAGTTTTGCAACTGCAAGATATAAGTTGGTGTTTCAAAAGTTTTACCAACAACATTATCTGAATTTCACGCAAGACTTATTTGTCTTAGAAGAGGCCGTTTCTAAGGGAATTGTGTGGGGCCGTGAATTTTAACAAGACAAGTTGAATGTTCACAGACTTGTGATTCTGAACGGGTGTTTGGTCTCATTCTGTTGCAGTTGATGTGATCGGCATTTGTTGCGTCCTTGTTCAGTAATGGTAGCAAGTAAGGTTTGCAATTTCTAAGTAATATGAACTGTATTGATGAATGTATACAAAAAGTACTACCAACAATGCTTCATTAGTTTAAAACGTTTACAGTGTGAAAATTATTATAAAGTCTGTGTCCCACTGAGTAACAAGGCCCCCCCTTTCCTCCTTCCACTTACACCTATTCAGTGCGGTTCCTAGATCGAACAGTGTTAATGGGGTTTTTGCAGGATTTTTGTTTCAGTGGCAGCCACGAACTGGATTTGTACCCGATTGATGGCAATAACCTCGCTCCCAATTACATGGTACTTAAACATAACTTGCTAAATATGGATATTATTAAAGTACAGCTCACCATCATAATCTTCATCATCATTTCAGCCACAAGACGTCCACTGCTGGACACAGGCCTCCCCCAGAAGGGAGGATTTGCCATAATCGCCACGCTTGGCAGGCGGGTTGGCAATCGCAGTGTGGTTGCCACCACCATCATCGTGCCTGTAATCCCCGAAGGGTTAGGCAGAGGCGTAGGTACCCATTAGTAGGTACATACACCCACATTTCGCCAGTTATGTTTTAGTCCCCTGTAATAGGGGTATTACGTATCTATAGATTTTCACTAAATATTTCCTAACAACAATATCACAATCAAAATATACAGTCTTTTTTTCTCAAATCCATACTAACACAAGCTCATTTTTTTGTCAACCATACAATACCGCTCTAAATAACTGAGTATCTCAGTCGGATGACACAAAGGCGCCGACAAAGAGGCGGCGATCGTCACACAGTGGTCACAAATAGTCACGAGCCGCCTTGTGCCACACATGAACATTTGATCCTTATATAGTGGCTTATCTGACCTTATGTAATATGTAGGCAAGAATTTGAAATGCATTATTTGTGCACTGTCCGGTTGCAGTATAGAATTTTAGTAGGATGAAGATGAGGCAATTTTTGTAAGTAAATGTTGTAGTATTCAGCAGCATGCTCTTTCTCATGTTCGCAAATATATGAACATGTACTCAAACCTAAACATGAACATGACGAACAAACAGAAAGAGGTGACGATCCTCACACAGTGCTAGAAACGACACAACTTTCCTCACGACATTTTCCGCATTCCTGCGCATCACATGCTCATACTTGCCACATAGTAATTTGAACGTTTGATCCTTATGCAGTTTATCTGACCTTAAGGGCCTTATATAATAGGCAGAGGTTTCTTTACGACACATGCTTGTAGGGATTTCTAATTTAAACGTTTGTGGGTAAGAATATGAAATGCATTATTTCTGCGCTGGGACAATGCGGTGGATTGATAGCCCATTCTCTTTTATACGATATGGCACAAACTCTAGGCAAATAATAAAGAAAGTTGTAATTCATTTTTCAAACTGATTTGAGAACTATGAAATTTGGGCGTAGTCTCATACTTTCAATATAAGGAATAAATTTTTTACGTGATACATTGATAGCACAGTCATGGTAGGATACAGTGTAGTAGCAGACTCCTTTACATCTACTGAAAATTTGTACCGAGAGTTCTGGGCAGTCTCCTTACACCTACAGAAAGAAAATTCGGTACTCATCGAGCGTTCGTCAATTTTCCTAATAGAAAATTCCATCGGGAACAAGGTTTTATAATTACAAAAGGAGAAAGTGGGGATGGAATAACTCCCGTCGGGGCTGCGGGTTGTTCGCAAGAGATACCGCGGCCTCGACATGAAGGGCTAAGAAGGAACATGGGTGGCTTTTAGTTAGTAAAAGTCTGACACTCCCTTTCGATCTGCCCAAGAGCGGAAGGGGTTATTTGATGATTTTCCACCCGACAAAAAAAAAAAAACGATGGAATAACTGAGTCGCTAGCTTGAATAACTATATCTTATCCGTTGTCCAACAAAGACGTTGGGTTTATATGTCGTATGTCACAGATATTCATTTGATCCTTATGCAGCTTATCTCTGGCACTTGACCTGTGTTTATGTAACATAACAGATGATAGAATTACAGATAAGCTTATAAGTGATAATCGTTACATTACGTACTAAGTTACTGGAGATCTAGAGTATTCATTAAACTTAAATGCGTCACTAAATATCTTAATTAGTGAATTTATAAGTCAAGCTTTAAGTGAACTGACATGGCCAGTTGGCCACCAACATTATCTTTAACACAGAAAACGAAAACAAATAGTAAACATGGTAAATATTTCCGGTTTCAGTGTTAATGACAACATAAATGATTTTGGTCAAAATTATAGTTGCTAACGCGATAATTTTATCGTCAAAATAAAACCACTTTATTAGAAGTTATGGGGCAAAGCCTTCGTCCAGCAGTGGGAGGACGCAGGCTAACAATATTAGTATCAGTAAGTACACTAGTGTGCCTAATTGGGCTCCCCAAAAATCGTGTGGAGAAATATTGACGCAGTAACCACGCTTATGTGTAAGAAATGGTTTCACTGCTTGTTGTTTTTAATGGTATTAGTGTAGTTTCTCTAACCTTTTAAGCTATTGCATAGCTTCTATCGCGGGCCTTGAGCGTGGGGACCGAATCCAGAAATTCCGTAACGAAAAAAACCTAACACCCCCCACTCCGACCGGCACAGCGGTGATACTTTTTAGTTTTTCAATCTATCGATAAATACCAGAACTTTTAATGACTTTTTGAAATATCACGCTTGTCTCTTTAGTTCAGCAACCCGCCTTAAGGGTGGCATTGGTTGTATTGGAAAACTACCGTAATCAGCTGTTTGTGAGAAAGTATATAGGTGTTATATATATTGTATTTGTCATCTAAAACAAAGGAAAAAAAATACTGCATTAATAAAATAAATAAATAATTATAATTGCATAAGTTGATAAAAAATGCTATGCAATAGCTTTACCGCGGCAGTCTCACGTGTCACACGTCTTTTTTCTTAAGGAACACAACATAATAACATTACACCTGTAATCCCCGAAGGATAAGGCAATAGGTGTGCCTAATAGTACCTAGGCACAGCAATATTTCGCGCAAACTAAGAAAATTACAACAAAGCAAACATAATGCAATAGGCACCTATACATTTTATGGGGACATGTGTCCCACATAGTTAACATGAATAATGACTTACCTCTATTATAAGGATTACAGAATTCTGTAAAACTGCCAAAATCAAGATTCATAAGCAGCAGCTGTGACGGAAGGTAAGTCAACATCAATGTAACGGCTAGAAACCCGTGAAACCCGTGAAATCGCGCGAAAATCTAAAAGCCGTGTCACATGTTACAATAGCTTACAAACGTTGAATCAAAAGACATGTGTTTGCGATGCTAACACCCGTTTAGTGTATCGAATCGACGAAGAAAGCCCGTAGAAATCTATAAGAAATAACCGAAAAACCGAAATTTTTCAGCGATTCGATACGCACGCGATTTCACGGTGCCCTATTACTGTATCCTGCGTGCGATAAAACCTTTGACGGTGTGTCGGGGAGTTGTCAACCTTTTTCGGTCGTGTTGTTGCTTTTTGAAATAGAATTGGTAAACTAGTGGTTAGTGTTATTTTTCAGTACATGGGATGGATTGCAACCAAAGAAGAATATTTACATAAATCTGTTATTAAAAGCTTATTATAAGGATTTCATACACGACATATTTGTTATGCACTAAATGAAGAGATATTGTTTCATAAAGAACGCGGGATTTAAAAAATCTATAATTCAGTGATAGTTGTTTGATCACAGTAATTGTTATCTTACTTGACCATCCAACGTCACTAACAAAACGTTTCTTAAGAAACCAGAAACGCACCACTTAACAAACCACCCCACAACAGGTTTACAACCCCTGTCTATCCTGAGGTGTCGCACTTTTGTAAGCACCGTCGAATCGGAACGAATCGCGAACAGAATAGCGACCGATTTATCATTCTTAAACCACTGTTCGCTAGTCGTCTTTGTGCGAACTAAATGGACATCCCTCGTCCTTAGCAAATGTCACGTATTCGTGACACGTAGGTCTGTTTTTAAAGAATAGGTATGTGTGGGAGGAATCTGGTGTCTTGCCATGGTGACCACCCGTGATTACTTAGTGTCAAAAAATAGATATACCTAGAAAACGCAAGAGCTCAAGCTAATTTGTTTAAAACAACAAAGTAACAACTCAAGAATTTAACTTAACAGTACAAAATAGACTACGATTTTGTTGATTGATTTTGGTTTTTAAATGCGTAGATTTAAAGAACAATAGCGTATTGATATTAGGTAGTTCAGAAATGGCACGATTGTCAACTTTATCGCTAAAGCACCTAATGCTTTTCGATGTTGATTAGGAAAATTGCCAGTTTTATATACACAGGAATGCCTGCCTCTGTTTCGATATAGGTAGGAAACCCTGTGCTACCTTCATAATGTTGAAGTAGTTAATTAATTAATAAAGCTAGTCATCGTAGAGATATTTGAAACTTCCTAATGAATATATCTTTCCGAAAATAAATACAGAATGGCCCTTCATAAGTTAAACTTCTCTGGCAGAACGAACGAAACGCATGATTAAGTACAAGTAATAATTAGGGTTTCTCATAACCGTGGCCAAAACCTGGTTATCATCTTAAATACAGGATAAACGGACGAAAGACCTACCCGAGCATTTTACGACAACTTTAATACGAAATAATTAACAAAGAAATTAGCCAGCAGAACCAATTTGTTTCTGAAATATACCATTTATATGCTACTCAAAATTTTATGACGAAAACCTTTTGAAGATTAATATAATTATTTTAAATAAAGTGTAACGGGATGGTGGTACAAGAAAACGCATTTTATTTTATTGCGAGAGATTCTTTCTTTTTGATAATTATATTAGGGTTTTTAAATAATATTAATTGGAAATAATTGATATTCGGAGAGGATGGTGGTTGTAACTTAAGTAAAAAAAAGTTCTTGTGTTAAAAGGATTGCAATTAAGGACCTAATTAAGATGGCTGATAAGGTTGTATTTCGATAATATTTAATATCGATGGCGGTATCATGATGTTGATTAAAGGTTCATTTATTTGCACAGTTGGTCGAAGAGAAGATCATAATCAATTTCATTTTTTCCCAATTAGTAGATATTGGTAAAGGCGAAAGCTTTATACGTAGATATTAACTACGTATTTTTTAATAAATCATCTTACTTTATAATACTTTTTAAATAATTTAAGCCAAAGAAATTTATTTTGTTTATTTGTTATTCAATTTACAACTACTATTTCTTGTTATAGTTTTAAAATTAAGGGGTAGTAGTGAAATTTTCGGGTTGATATTACTAAACATTCAATCAATGTGCGGTAAAGATCTAAAGATATGTATATTACCAACATGAATTAATCTGATTTTGGTTTGTTTGATCTGATCTCCGAATTTAGGATAAAAATGGAAAGCGTTTATTATTAACACGGGTTTTAATCACCGAAATGCATGCTTTAAGTTATTATTTATTTTATTATCTTTAACCAAATGAATAACAATGGCATCTCATGTTGAAATATGGAACGATACCTACATAATAATTACCATACAAGCCAAAATGTTGCGCATGTATTACGTATGAAAAAATATTCCGGGTCATCGTTATCTTGATAATTCTCTCGACAGAACTTGGGGTCATTTTACTGCCCTTATTCTAATTTATTTGGGGTCGGCGCAGCATTGTCTTCTTCTTCCATACTTCGACTCTATTACTCGTGATCTTTGCAGCCAACTCCGAAATTATAGGTACTCTTACATTATTGCTCAATTCAGAACCGAAGTCACGTACCTAGTCCTACGAATATTTTAACATTGATATAATTTCAAAAAAGAATTTAATACCATTGTGCACAAAATAATAAGAAACCATACAAAGAAAACCAACAATATAACAATATGTTATTACATTTCTAAACCCTTTGAACTGTGCAAAATGAGCCACGAGTCGGCACAATATAGGGGTCACGACCTTTCTCACAGTGGCTGACCTTTCCCACTGAGTGAATGAATGAATGAATGAAAGAGTGAATGCTCACCCCAGCTGTTGTACTATTGTCGGACACCCCTGTTTTAAAACAACGTTACTTGGTACAGAATCTGTCGACATGTTTTATTTAAAGATTTAGGGGTGGTCAAGCTGGTTGAACTCGTTCGCGAGATGATGACGGTGAGAAAAAATTGATATTCCCCTTTACGAATGATTTTATTTTCCCACCGATGTTTGATTTAGTTAGAATCGCTTAAAGGAAGATATTTTGTGAATTTTGTCACAATTCAATAAATCTTGTGTGTTTTCAGACTATTTACGAATAGATTTAATTTCTCTTTTCATATAGTAACTTACCTGGGTGACCGAGCTGTACTCGGGTGAAAATAGAGAAAAGATTTTTCCCAGATAAGAGACCTAATTAGACCGATTTCTCGAACCAGCAGGGCTATTGCGTATCTTTTTAAATTTCAGTGGCTATCATAGTGTCCATCGATTAACTGTCAAATGGTTCAATTTTGTACCATAACCATTTGACAGTTAATCGATGGACACTATGATAGCCACTGACATTTAAAAAGATACGCAATAGCCCTATATTGCAACTTCATTGAAATTGTTAGAGCCGTTTTCAAGAACGTCATGTCAAGTATATTGCTCAATGAATAATGCTTGTAACTTTTTCCTTGCTGGATTGAATTTTCATTCCGTGAGGAGCTTATCAGAATCGAGAGTAAAATATACTACTTTTATTAATCTTTCTGCTACGAATACACAATTCTTCTATCTGCCTCGCTATTTATCACCTACCTAAAACCAGTACCTCTCAAATCAACCAAATAAGAATAAAATTAATGTACATCAATAAAATAAAACTCCCATGTAAAAGATAAGAAAATTGGCTTTAAATAACATAATTATTTGGTTGTAAAACTTGATGACTGTCGTTGTTTTTTATGAGTATGGCGAATGGGAATAAGTCAGGGTTGTCGTGGAGATAAGACGTTTCATTTCCAGGGTTACCATTTTCGAATTTAAAAAGTCCTGACAAACAGCCTAACTTTTGTAAAAATACAGACATTATTACTGTATAAATAAATCTGTCTCTAATTAATTTCACGTTTGATAGTAAAATCAGGGTTATGTTTTCTTCGACTTCTTTTAGTTTTCAGAGAAAATTCAATAATGTAGATAATCCAGACAAATGACATAGGCTCTATAAAGTCCGGACAAGGTACGAAAAAGCCGTACAAGTCCGGATGGAAGGTAACCCTAGTTTCATCCGAACTTGTGATTTAAATAAATGTCAATAAAGATAGGCATCTTCATTATTATTACTCTCAAATGTATTTTGGACATTATTTAAGTATTATCTGGGGTTAAAAGAAAAATATGTTACACTGAGTAACGATTATGGCACTTAATTAATCAATCACAATTTTATCTAAGGTACCACACCTTGCTGCGGGTTGTTGGAAAGAGGTACCGCGGCCTCAAAAGGCTAAGAAGGAACATGGGTGGTTTTTAGTCAGTAAAAATCTGACGCTCCCTTTCGCTCTGCCCAGAGCGAAAGAGAGTAATTGATGCTTTCCCACCCCCCCAAAAAAAAGGTGCCACTCCTTAAATAAAATTGTAAATTCTTAGACACCATTTCTCTAATTATAAAAGGTGTAGGTAAAAAACCGTCAGAATTTTGATGTCTGAAGGATGGAAATCTTCTACTTAGATCCTGTGTCATTGCTACCCAATACTTTGTGTACAGAAGGTACAGACGCCAGTAGATAAAGCTACATTATGTATAATCTACGTTAATTTTTTCCTAATCAACCCTGAACCTATAATGCTTTAGTAATAAAGTTGAAAACCTTTTAAAGAAATTTAACAGATAGTAGTAGCTTGATGTACTATGGTGGCGTCTGTACTAAAAAGACATCCAAATGGTTCTAACAATTAATTTTTCCTTTAATTATCCCATAAACTGTGGCTTATTGCTCAACAACTCTCAATAACAAAATCTAATCTAGGTGTAGAAATTACCTAAGCATAGCATGTCTAGGAAGACATGGATAGTATGCTAAACGGTACAGTTGTTCTTAACTACGTAACATAAACTACGTTTACAATGGTGCTTGCAAGACATTGTCTCTTGTCATTAAGTTTAAGTCTAGTCCGGTTTGTAACAGGAATTGTAGTGAATAATTCCAACATTACCTAGTTTTCTCCTTGTTAATACTGTTCTAAATAAAGGTTTCAATGTTTCTTGACGGAAATTGAAATTGAGTTTGTGGATAAATGTGTGAAACTGCTTTTTTATTATAATGTTTTTCCAGTGTGTGTGATCTATGTAGCTTTATGGATAAAATACCATAGTCTCGTTAAATGGCTGACTTTTATTTTGTCAAAGATGACAGCACTGTAGTGAAAAGCGTAGGTCAGTCAATCAGTAATCGCCCCCTATTACATGGGACTTAAACATAACTGGCGAAATGTGGGTGTACTATTAGGTGGAGCTCTGCTTAAATCTACAGGGATTACAGGCGTGATGTTATGTTATGTTGACTGCCCAGCAGCAGTGGACCAAATTTACATTTTATCATTTGAGAGATGGTGATGATTACGAGTGTCGATTTGAAAGAAAATTTCGGGAAAAGCGTCTTTTTTTAATGTTTTGGCGGGGTCCACAGAATAAGAACCCACGGATAGGAGGTGCCCACAGATTATCGAGTCTTAAAACATGATGCCTTAGTATCTAGATAAATCTCGAATCTTTTCCATACTCACAACATTACCTAGCTTGGCTCAAAGAACAAGTTTCATGCCATAATTGGATTTATAAAAAGATATTGAATGTGTCAGGCGTCTCACAATGTTTTTTTTTTTCAGAGCCGACTTGCTGTAGGTAGCAGGTATGATATGAAGGCGTTGGGTCCAGGACTTGTCGCGACCTGTTGATACAAGTCGGTGCTCGTATCATGTTGCATCAATGCTTGAAATAAGGTTAGCGTGTGGAGTTGGCAAGTTATAAATTAATGTGTGTTGAATATCTTTTATGTTTTTTTTTTAACTTAGCTGGGAGTAGAGCCAGACCTAAAGCTTTGAAATTTTTTAAATATTTTGGTATGGAAATGTAAAGTTTTCCTGGAAAATGGTCTCGAATGATTCATTTTATCTGTGACAGATTTATTCAAAAATTTTTACACGTATGTATGTTAACCTCATAGCTAACTCACTGCCTGTTTGGTCTAGTCATCGTAATCACGAATGCTGAGCATGAGGTCCTAGGTTCAATTTCCGTAGTCAGCAAATTGTTATTTCGTTTTCCATCAGGGTTGTCACAGTAGCAGTAACATGGAGTCTGAAGTTGTGCCTGGTCGATGATAATAAGCTCCCCCTATCATCATCTGCCTAGCCTTTTCCCAACTATATTGGGGTCGGCTTTCAGTCTAACCGGATGCAGCTGAATACCAGTATTTTACAAAGAGCGACTGCCTATCTGACCTCCAAAACCCAGTTAAAACTAGGTAATACGATACTCTTTGGCAAGACTGGCTGTCAGAATTTTAGGTCACTGACTACCTGTAACGACTGCCAAAGATCTATATAAGGCAGCCGGGACCAACAGCTTAACGTGCTTTCCGCACGGAGGAAACTCGGAATGTCTCGGAATGTCTGGCGGTCACCCATCCACAGGCCGAGGCTAGCACAGCTTAACCTAAAGATCGACCCGAGTGGGAGTTCTTATTAAACCACATCTTGGTACTTAAACATTACTGGTTTATTATTAGGTACACCTTTGCCTAACTCTTCGGGAATTACAGGTGTGATGGTATGTGCATGTACCTCATGTACGATCATCTTATATTATTTGTTTATTCCAACTGATAATTTATTTACAGTATCGTAACCCATGCAGCTGATATCTCTCATCTATTAATGTAAGTTTCGCGCGCAAAAGTGTGACTTTTGCGCAAACTTTTATTTTTTTATATAAAACGTTGCCCCACTCTAGGAATTTCTCCTTTATCGTGGGTGCGTTCACAAACATTTAAACCCACATACACAAATACCCAGACCCGGAACAACTATCTGTAGGTCATACAAATATTTGTTCCGTGTGGGGATCGAACCCGCGACACGCAGCTCAGCAGTCCATTACTTGAGCCACTGCGCCAACCGTGCCGTTATAAATGCATAAAGTATCGCAAACCTTAACGAAAGCGTGTTTAAGTTAAATTGATTCATAAATTCTGAAACTGTCATAGATTGTGAACTACGAATTTGACCTTTTCATTCTCGCTTGTAACTTTACACGTGGGTCGAACAACAGGGACTGTAATTATGTGAACCAGTAAAGTATTGCACATTTACACGACATAGCCATAGGTATTAGTTTAATTAAGTATTGGTATATGGAATACCCATACAAATATAAATATCTATGGAGCATTGGTGGCTCAGTGGTTGCGGCCCCGACTTATCAGTTAGTCGTGGGTTCGAACCCAGGCAGGCACATTACTTTGTGTAATTTATTTCATCACCACTGCTCTCAAAACGGTGAAGGAAAACATCGTGAGTAAACCGGTATGTCTTAGAACCAAAAAATTCGAAGACATGTGGCATCTACCAACCCGCACTGAGCATGCGTGGTGCATTATAGCCCATCCCTCTCCTAGAGAGGAAGCCTGAGTCCCAGCAGTGGGAACATTATAGGCTGATGATGATGGGGATACCAACACTTATTTTCGGATGACCAAATCAGTGGTCAGTCAGGTCAATAGATAAATGATGGAAAACGTAATTTTCAAAAATAAAAGCACCTACTGTTAGTTAAACTTCTGCTTTACCCTTCGGTAATTACAGGCGTAGTGTTTTGTTATATGTATTCTACATTATATCGATACCTCTGCGCTCAATAGGCGTAAAGCACATTTTAGGTAACATCTAAAGTGTGATTTACGCCCTTTGCGTAAAGCACACTTTATGCAATACCTTAAGTGTGCTTTACGCCCTTTGAGCCCAGAGGTATCGATTTGTGAAAATATTGATAGTTACAAATTTAATTAAATCTATCATCTTCCCGAATCTTCCCTTTGCTTTCGTCTGTATCGGCGCAACATGTCTTCCAGTTGTTTAGAAAAACTTCATATATTCGTTGAAGATTTTAAGTTAATTATTATGGCTAATTTATATTCAAAGAATGAACAACTTTTGCCTTTAGACATTTTGTTTAACCTTTCGTAGATCGTAACGTAGATCTACGCGAGACACAATGACTTTTTAATTGTGTCTCATTACACGGCATACGAAAGGTTAAAAGCAAATGTTGTGTTCAATAATTTCAGACAAATAGTGTTCTGAGATGTTGGTACTGAATTTTAAAACTTGCTCATTCACGAAAAACAAAACACAATAAAATTGATTCTGTATATGGTCTGCTTTAATCGTGGTATGATTCAACTTTGTGATTGTTTTTCATTTGCAAAGCGCGGGAACTTTGCTTGCTTTCCCGCGCAAATGACTCTTCAACAGTAATTGATAACTGTTGTTGGAACAACTTTGTGTAGTTGTAGTTGTTGTTTTAAGTGTAAATACTGTTGTGGGTAATAAAACTTGTTTGATTATTTTGTTTTTATTTGTAGGCATTTTATATCTGGTTTCTTTATATGAATGGCTGTATTAAGCACGTGTATCACACTTACTTTTATGTATGGACATTAAAACATCGTTTTACGATGCATGTGTAACGGTTATAGGGTAATAAAATAAGAATCATGTTTAAGTTATTACATTAATGTTTATTAAGAATCGGAGATCAAACGAAAGTCTTGAATTCTTAACATTATCAGTCTAAGATACGAGTGCTTATCTAACTTAATTACTTAAAATAATTCTAATGTTAAAGAGTAATGATAAGAGAAAAAAAAAGTCACCTTAAACAATTGACACAAAAGGAAGAATTCATCAAACAAATTAGAAAAGTAACTTAACTAAAACTTAACAAGTTAAGGAGTACTTAGTAAGTTATAACTAAAACTATATTAATTAAGATTGGCACGCTCGGCCCACTTCTGCGAAACTTACAAAATGTTAATGACAAACAAAATTTAGAAAAAACCAAATGATCTAAACATTACACAATGAAATAACAATTGGAAGTTCAAGTGATTACTTAACCTAAAACTCTTACAAATTATTAAAGCTTTCATTCTATTGATATATATGTTAAGTTTATATCAATATGTCTATCAACTAATAAAGTTCACTTAGTGTTGTAAATATCACATGAAAAATAAACTAAAGTTACCTACACAACATTAAGTGATGTTCAAGAACACTTAGCGAACCAATCTAGAGCTTAGACACTAATAAACTTTTCTTATACAATAATATACTTTACTTACATCTAATTAAAGCTTTCAATCGTTATATAAACTCTGTATCACAGGCAAAACTTAACACTATTTGGAAGACGTTGGATTTAAGTAAGAGAAAACAAAGCAGAACTGTTACGCATTAGAAGTTTAGTGGATAGCCAGAGATTGGTGCAATGATATAATTATACAGTGCAGTTCAATTAAAGCTGTCTACCAAAACTTGTGACAATTTACTGTTACAACACTAATTTAAAGGATGACACAACGCCTCACTACTATCTACTAGAGATCACAAACATATGGCTACATCACAGACAGAGGCGCCGCACCAATCACATCACTAAGTCTAATGGAAGACGTTGGATATGTGCTACCGAGCACGTTTAAAACTAACTGATGGAAGACGAGATTTTGTTTTTTTCACTGCATTTTAGTACCGAAGGAAGAACTGAAGCGAAGGTTTAAAAGTAACTAATAACAAAGTTTACATACGAAGCAGTTTTTAGTGGCCGAGTAGCAGATCTCCCGCACTTCGTTGGCCAGGTTGTCGCTGATCTCCAGATCCTCGTTGATGAGCTCGAAGCGGTTGTTCGCGATGTTCTGGTTCTCAGCGTTGTCATTTTCCTCGACTGGCACCGGTTTCACCGGGTCCAAGGGCATGAAGAAGTCCGAGAAAGGTATAAGAACAGGTTCCTCGGGATATGCAGTCTTTTGCGATGGTAGGTCAGTGCGGGGGCCCGAGTTGGAGATCAACTCTCCCAACTTGGACCAGCACTTATTAAGATTAACCCGCGTAGAGGTTGTCACCTTGCGGGGAAGCCGGGGCTTGGAGCTCTGTAAACAAAGAAAACAACAAATAAGTAAACATGTTAGTGGACAACAAGTCGTGCGGTGAGGGAGGGCTATGAAAGAGACAAGTTGTTGCAAGTGATTAAGTCGGGGGCGGTTGGAATCTGGAAACTTACCTGACGGCTCAAAAGCTTCGCCCAAGGCGACCGAGGTGACGGGACCTCCTTCTGCGGGGATTGCGTGTCATCCTTAGCCAAACACATGTTAACTATTTATTTACTACTGTTATACTACGAACTTAGACTAAACAAGTTACGACTACGTATTTACAGGCGACTATAATAAGATACAGAGCGTCATGCGCGCACGATGCGTCAGCAGGGAATGATTGAATCAGGAAGGGCGAGGGGTTTATATAGTAGGGCCGAGGAGCGCGCGCCGAGCATGCGCGTGCGACGGGAGCGGGGCGACGCGCGCGCAGCACGCGAGCGGTAGCGCGCGCCTACAGACTGGTTTTTACGAACAACTTCTACGAATAGAGGCTTTGACGTGCCGCGACTTGGAATAGTTACAGAGTACGAGAAGATTGTGCTCGTAAAGCTTTATTGATGACTAACTTGCTCTGATGTGGGGCTCTCTTCAAAATGAGTTTGATATATTTTGTTTTTCTTTACCATAATGACTTGTAGTTATTTTAGATTTCGTGTCCGATAGCGCTACGGATAAATCAGTATTCTTGCGCGTCTTGGTCGTGAATGTCGCGCCATTTTCATAATATATGGCTGCATAAAGTGAGCCTTATAAGGAAAGTTTGAAGACACTGAGCGAAAAAAGAAATTAAAGTGACCATTGAATTAATTTGTCATTAGTTTTCTGCTATAAATCTGTTGTTGGACAATAAAACAAGACGTACAAAGAGGCCGATGTCTAGGATAGGCAATAGTGTATACTAGTTTAGCTAGCCGTCACCTAAGGCGGTTCCTAGCAAAATAAACAGCAGTATCGCTGCATTATGAATCACGGGCCGCAGCTGGCCATCGGATAGATAAGTTCCTGCAGATTTATCACGGCACGCCGGTGTTGCTTCCTGTGATTAAATCGCATGCGCCCGCGCTCGCAAATCACGTACACAACACTGATAAATCATTTCCTTCGGTCAGTTGAGCGAACGACGGCTAAATTATAATAATGTTACATGTATTATAATAATATTTTGAGTTTTCTTGGCCTTACGAGCCACAAGCTCAAACTTAAAGAATATTTTTCTAATAATAAATTTGGAATGGCCGAGTCAAAAACACAAGTTGTCAAGTAGGCTCCAACGCATATAGTTCTCATACTAAGGCTGCCTAAGTCGGCATGTGTCTGACTTCCGTGTCCGGATACAGGATATAGACTGTGTCGGTCTTTCGTGTCCTAAAAACCTACGTAGCTAAAGTAAGGTTAAGGTAAATTAAGCAAAAGGAATTTATGCTTCCGACTTTTGTTTTAGAGGTGAACGTGAACACGCGTAAATTGGCATTTTTAACCTGTGAGCTTACAAATTAGTTACGTGTGTCACCTTAGAATTTCAATAGTTCATTTAATTTCAGTCAAGTATATTGCCATCGCGGGAATATCCTAGATGACGCTGACGCAAGAGCGTGGGGCTTGGCACAAGCAAAGAGAGGCCTATAGCCCAGCAGTGGGTGAAGTCGGGCTGTGGATGATGATGATGATGATGAAAGTATATTCTGAAAACTTAGACTATGAAACTGTTTCTTAAATTTCGGAAATCATCAAATAACCCCTCCCGCTCTTGGGCAGAGCGAAAGGGAGTGTCAGACTTCTACTGACTAAAAACCACCCCTCCTTCCTCCTTCCTTCTTAGCCCTTCATGTCGAGGCCGCGGTATCTCTTGCGAACAACCCACAGCCCCGACGGGCGTCGGCCCTTGCGGGCCCCTTCCATGTTGCTGACATATCTCTTTGAGGCCCGCGTGGAACAGGAACGGGTCGTCGTCATAAGACGGACGGACGGCGAGCTAGCCCATCACTCACCGTCCACAGGCCCGCGTCTACGGTGGCTGGAAGCCATCACGTGGCCCCCGACGCCCGGAGCGCCTCCCGCGGCGGCTGGGACGAGAGGTTCTCTCCCTCTCACGTTACGCCACCTCCTTCGCTAATCTATACTCAGTTCACTCAAGTTCTATAACACTTCAATAGTTCTCAGTACAATTAACAATGTTTCTTACAAAACGCATGTCTAGAACGCAGATGAACAAAACTGTCTGCGCCCGCGCCGTGTGAATGGAAAGACCGTTAAAGGTAGCGTTTATTGTGTATGACGGTTAAATGGGCACGTTCGATATTGTCTCGTTTAGAAACCAGACTTATACTTCGAAGAAATTATAGAAAAAGTTTGGGTTTTTTGGAGTTACAAAATTTTTGGTATCAAAACTTTGTCAATATTTAAATACACTACTATTGAGTCTCTATACTAAGCGTAACAGTTTTTACAGTAGCAAATATAAATGAGGAATACTAATCAGTAAAACAAAAAAAAACACGAAAAAAAAATCTTACGGCGTACGCTTGCTACGAGGTCGTAGCATTTTCGTAGCACCAAAATCTCGTAGACCTTCACTAAGATAATGACATGGTCTAGTTTGATTTATTAATGTTTATCTTGCAGTCAGTTTTAGTTTCAAACGTAAGTTATCATTGTAATTTAGTATGGCGCCAGTTTTACCTCTGTTTACATTGTCTTGCTTAAAGCTATTTTTATACCTGTTTTTTTTGTTAAGTTTTTGTTTGATGATTTAGACTTGTTTGATTTACATAAAAACTGGCTGTTTCCCGCAACTTTGTTCGCCTGGACATGTCAATGTATACAGGGTGGTGCCTAACCTACCTAAACGTCTTTGCCGAATTCGTTCGTACATTTTATTTCCACACGGTAATATTGGTTTACTAACCTTAGGAATAATTTCCACTGAGCAAATTATTCCTAAGGTTAGAAACCAATATTTGTTTGAGAATTGTATTGTATTTCGTTTACAGTTTTATGCTACTTAGTTTTTTTTATTAAAAAAATAGTTTGTTGTTAGGATTTATTTGATAGTTTAAAAATGTTCCTATGAACTAGAACTACCAGTGGTTTTATTTATTGTCGTATTGTCGGCACCACTCTGTACATGTGACAAAAAATCTATAAAATAGCCTGTGTTCCTCTTCAGGATATTATCTACTTCCTTGCTTAATTTCATTCGAATCGGTAAGCCGTTTAGTCGTGAAAATGTAACAAACAAACGAACGAGATACTTTCGAATTAACTTCAAATAAGTTCTGACCTAATCACACTTTGTCGTATATTCTTTAAGTTTGTCGTAATATTTCTTCTAAAGTAACCTACGACTATCTTAGTTAATGAAAAGCAGTCATAATTACATAAAATGTATAATTCAACCATTCACAATACAATTCAGATTCCAACATACTCTATTGGATACAAAACACCAAAAATATTTTCTACAAGATGCTTATCTAATTGAATACCCATTTTACATAATAGATCGCGCGTTTGAAACGCTACCGATTATTTTATTAATAATTTAATAAAATCTTTTAACCGATTGTCCGGATACCATGCATATAATATGCAAATTATATTGTTGAATGAACATTTTGTAATAGGATACGTTTTTTAAAATCACGAAAGTGTTCGTTGATCGGTGTCATTTTATCACAAAAACCGTTGTTTGATATTTTATTGTATTTATATAGTTTGTATTATTATTTTAATAGTGTTAAGAAGAAAGGTATTTCAAGAATGAAACATTAAAATGTAAACAGTTATTATGTAATGTGATTTTTGATACAGGTATATTATTTAAATTTAATTTCGCAAGAGGGTATTTAAGTTTCGTTGGTCTTGTATACGTAATCGCAAGTGCTGGGCTGGGAGTCCTGGGTTCGGTTTCCGGGTACATTGGTTTTGAGTTTTTCCATCAAGAATTTCGAAGTAGCAGCCACAGAGTGTGGATTTGTGCCCGGTTGATGGCAATAGGCTCATATCCCTATCATATTGCATGGGACTTAAACAACTAGCGATATGTTTGTGTACTATTAAAGACACCTCTACCAAAACCTTCAGGGATTACAAGCGTGATGTTATGTATGGTATAATACGTGATAAGGGGACTTTTGCATGGATCAAGACATTTCCAATTAGTCTTATAAGAATTTGTAATATAATTTAAAACTTTTTTAACTAGCCGTATAGTTTAAGTACTTTTAAGAGAAAAAAGAGAGAAAACTAAAGCTATAAAACTATATTTTTCGATAAAACAACGTATGAAGATCTTCTCATCTTTGTAATTACACGAGTCTGTAAACAAACATTAAATACCAACCCGTTATAGATCGAACACTATCGTATTTTATTAAAATTATTAACTTGTTCTTATAATACTAAGAAAAGTGCTACGTTTTGCACTAAATACATTTTTTACGAGACTAGCGTTAAACTCGCCATGTTTTAGTGCCGACACTGAAATTAAAATGAAAAAGCTTGCATATTGGTTTTAATTAAAATATAAAAATTAATACCCTTTTTAATTGCCACACTTTAATATTATAAAAAGAAGAGAAAAACAATCAGGCTATCACTTTAAGGTATAGTGGACCGCAAAAGTAACATTATTTAACGTTTTTAATGGTTAATAAAAGTAAATATTTATTTGGTGTTGATAAAATTAATTTAAATCAATTAAGGCGACGTAATAGTCTGCTTTAAGTGCGTTTTTGCGTACATGATATATTCTAATGGGTCTTTCTTTTAACTTGAGTATTGCGGGTGCGATAACAGTTTTAAATATCCTTTATATATCTCTCTCCATCTTTCTCTCATTCTTTCTCTCTTTTTCTTTTATATAGGAGAATGTAAGTATCGCAGGTGGCCTTCTGTAGTTTCTGTCTACCCCCGTGAGGTAAAGGCGCGAGTTTATGTATGTTTGTATGTGTTTAAATATCTCACACTCGATTCTAAGTTTCTATCTACAGATTAGTTGAACAGAAAATAATTGTTGGGAAAAGTAGGTAGGTATGTGTTTATATATTACGAACCGGGTGTTTGATGGTACCTTTGAATCATCTCACTAATAAAAGTCATATTTTTGATAAGGGTGTAAGTTTTTAAAAGGATACTAATGCACAAAATAACTTGCAAGATTAAAAAGCATTTTATTTTCCCAAACCTAAAATTTTATGAACCTTTGATACTAAAAATGTGATACACTTTGTTTTGTTTCAGCTTTAATTGAGACGTTCCCTTAAAAAGTGCCATAAAATGAGCTAATTAACAAAGTAATAATATAGGGATCCTGCCACTTAATTTTTATGGCTTTTTATAGTCCTTAATTTTATATTAAATGGCTAATAAATAATTGCCTAATACCGTCATCACAATTCATATAAGAACCAATGATCATAATCGGAATTCCAAAAAGAATGTTGGAAAATGAATTTACTATCCAATTGGACTAATTAGTGATGTGGTAACTATTTAATGAGTGATAATGATAACCAAAAACATATTTTCATACTTCGAAATGTTTTTCTCTATGATTCTAATTGAATCCTCCGGGTTTTCCGTATTCAAAGATAAAATACTTAGATATATAGAAGAGTCCTTTACAGTCTCAAAATTCAAAATAAACCACCTAAGTAAGTAAATAAATAAAATCCAGTCCAACTAAAAACCTAAAGGGTAACCGATACCCTGCACTCTACTGAAGAATTTCACAACGTAATACTTTCGTTAAAAGGAAAAAAAAACCCGTCGACCACAACCCGACCACGTGCAGTGAAGCTTTTTAAAAAAAGTGTTCACTTTTTGCCGCCTCTCCTTTGGGGTAGGGTTACAAAATGGAACTTTGTATATCAGGGGTACAATGGCATAATATAAAGTGTGTGTGTGTGGTTGTGTGTGTGTGTGTGTTTGAAGTGTGGACAACACACGCCAGGGTACTGTTGACTTAGTTTTAAGGGATTTGGTGTCGTTATTGCGTGATAGTATGGGTCTATATTGTTTTGTTTCATATAGAGTGATGTATCATATTAATTTTTGTGCTTGATTGGGGACATTCCAGTGCACTTTTAAAGATGTATGGTGGTTACATTTTAAGTGGCTTTTGAAGATATGTTATTTAGATATACAGATAGAGGAAACTTTACTGAAAAAATGTTACATAACTCTTTTGCGATAGTTTTAAATTGTTGGGGAAAAATCACTCAAATAGGTGATTTTTCCCAACAATTTAAAACTACGTTCAATAGAAAATAATAAAGATGTGTAAAGAAATATGTGATTCTCCAAGAATAAAGAAGAACCATTACCCGGTACAACAATGCACTGTACTACATACATAAAAGATATGCTAATTTCAATAATGAATTGATTCATGAACTTATTAATTCAATTGACTTCAGTAATAGAGAAAATTACCCGTTCTAACAAGATTTTCACTCACACCACTTACCATACAATAGGAATATTTTTTTTACTAGTTATATGCCTATAACCATTATTACTTAAACAATGCTCCGTCACCGTTGTGGACTATATTAACATAACATAACAGCATCCCATGGAATAGGGAGTGACCATATTGCCATCAACCGAGCACAAATCCAGACTCCGAGACTAAAAAATTCCTGATGGAAAAGCTCAATAACACTTTGCCGGATCCGGGAATTGAACCCAGGACCTGATGCTCAACAGACACGCTTGCGTCTACAAGACTAACAAGGCGGTAAGTCAGTCAGTGTGGTTTTCTCAGTGGCAGCCTTGGAGTCTGGATTTGTGTCCGTTGGATAGCAATCGACTCGCCTTCTATTATATTTCAAAAACGTAACTAGCGGATTGTCGGTTACGAGAAGGCACATCTCTGTCTAACCTAACCTGTCTGTCTAATCCTTCGGAAATTAATAACGTGATTCTTTCATAGTTCTATGCCCCTCATAACTATTATTTACCAAAACAATGGGGTAACGAATAGACCCCATTATGGGCTATAATTATTCAAGCGGCAGAGGCGTCAATAAAACAATCACGTTGTCAGATATGTGCGCCCGCGCAACACACGCGTCGTCAGTGTTGTCACAATGACATTCCATAGACTATGCGGGCTGTCATTGGTGATGTGTTGCTGTAGTGTTTGATGAAGGGTAATTGGGGAAACGACTAAGATTTTTTTTTATATGAAATACTTTTTGAATTTGTCCTTACAATGATATTCTTTTTCTTTTCGAATAGATGACTCAGATTTTGTCCGGCCAGTACGTGGCAACCTGGACAGCTCTGTCGTTTGTTTCATTCAAGTCCTGGAGCGTGCAGTTAGTTGTGCACGACGGGCAGGAGGTGTGTCATATCCACAAACGTGGATCAAAATGACATGTATAAAAATGTTGTGGACTTTTTAAAGTTGACTAAGAAGGGTAGCAAACCACATTATTAATATTACTAACCGAATACAATTACTGTCACAAATAATTTTAATAAAAACATGGGGCTCCCTCAAGTTTCGCCATAACAGCCTGCCATGTACAGTCTCAAATTCACTCACTTCCGAACAACTAGAATACTATCACGATCTCGAAGGACGTAAATAAAGCGCTCACGTGGTCAGGGCCTGCGTGTGCGCACGCAGCACGGTATGCATCCCTTTGCGTGCGTCGTGACAATAGAGCAGCGGGCAAGATATGGGTTAATTGTATTGTTAGTGGGCTGCTGTGGCGTGTTGTTGTAAAAGGAGAAAGAAAAAAAGTGTAAAAGACTTTGGGAATAAATTTTAACTAGGCTTGTAATTGTTTATTATTTTGAGCAGTGTAGTTATGGTCATGGTAACAAATGCTTGAAAATATACTTATCTTCATCTTAGACCCAAAAATTCGAAGATATGCGACACCTACCAACTCACATTTCCTCTCATAAAGGGGTCGCCTGAGTTAAGACTCAGGCGGGAACAGGCTGATTATGCTATACTTATGTTAGAGTGAAATAGATATCTTTTAATTTGTTTTTCAGTCTACGAAAAATCTACATATTTCAGTTAGCGTATCATAGGAAATTATTATTTAGTTACTCAAGTACATAAAGCTTTCAAAACAAATAGACACTCTCCAACTTTCCTTTATTTGTTGTTTCTCAGCAACAATACACGCGCCTACACGCTTTCATATTAGTAAGGGCGACCATGATCCCACAATGACGCGCGCTGCTCATTTCGATCGCATACCCCATTGTCAACCGAAGGGCACCCATTTGTATGCATACCTATCTATCGTAACTACGATAAGACCCCAAATCTATATTGGTTATTAATAAACGGACGCTAATAAAATAACGATGCTATCTCATTTAGGACGTTGACACTTTTTTAAGCCGTCAACATACCTACGCTTAAAGTTTTATTGAATGCTTCATGAATAAATGCATACGGTTATTAATGATAAATTCCTCACTGAATAGGTATTGGCTTATTTAAACCTTTAAGGTGTAAATTGTAAAAGCACCACTATGTATACGGAGACTATAATTAACTTGATATAAAAGCATAATGGGACAAGACTTTCAAGGGAAAATGATATTTGCATAATGGCTTCTTCTCTACCATCAGGATATCAATAGCGTCAGATTGTCGCACGCTGGAGATTTTATGTGACAGCCTCCGTTGATTGTATTGAAATTAAAAAAAACACTGTGCGGGTACTTATCATACAGATCACTCTATAAAAATAAATTACAGGAGCAAAAGAAAATGTAACACGACCGTCGTTATCATAAAGCTAACATAAGCGAATAAATCAAACGCCAACACACACATACGCCACCTGTTAAAACACATACGTGTGAGCGACGTAGAGCATAACGTAAACAGCCCTTCTACGGGCACTTACTTGAATAAATCCTGTAACTCGAGCTGCGCGCACACATACGTGCCCCGCGCGTGGGGACACGTACGGCGCGCGCACACTCGCGTGGCACTTCTAATCGGCGCTTTCCTTCGCGTGGCGGGCGTGTGTGTAGCATCCCCGTTAAGGGGCGCAGGTGTGGCGTGGTGAATGACGCGGCCGTGGGAACTCGCCTCAACCCTGGGTTCCCATGCTCTCGCCACCTGCCACCTGCCGTACTACGCATAATTCGCGTTCGTAAATGAACGGTAGTGACCACGTGTGCCCAGTTTTTTCATCTCGGCGAGGACGCGGAAGCCGGTGGAGCCCAATTAATTTTATCTTAATGATACCGAAGCCGATGGTATCGGCGAGGGGGTGTGTCGATGAAGATTTCTCCGAGTTAATCGATTGCGTCAATAATTTCGTGTTATAGAAAAGTTATTAATTGGTTTTTGTCGGTGTCCAGTGTGTATACTTTGCGACTGTTATAACCTCATTCTTGAGCAGCGTATTGAGAATTCAGGTGTCATTTAGTGTAATTAAGCACTTTTAATTTCATACAACGTCAATCAGTAAGATTCCAGTTTCTGTTAACTTGTTTCATGCACTGGAAAATACACGCCGTGTTTGTACAAACCTCCCTACACGTAGATGATTCCAAACCTGATTGCTTGCGATGTTATCAGTGTAATCAGTTAATTGCCTCTAACGTATCAAGTGATCTGTAAACGTGTTTGTCTTATCCTCGCTCACGTTCAACACGAACACGACTTGCTGATTCGCTCCCATCTTATCAGAGCTTTACCCGACATACGACACGTTGCACTCGTCTGTAAATAGAACCACCCTGTTTGATAAGCTAACTGGTTGCCTGTTCTAAGAATGATCTGGCGTGAGAAGTTATTATTGCATGTTTCAATAATGTACAATGAATTAAGTGTTTTAAAAGCTACACGCAGAAAGCAAAAAGTTTCGTTTTTACCATAGTAACTAGCGTAGTACTAAAACAAACCAATCTCATCTCTGTTGTCTAATAGAAGCAAAGCAGACGTAACTCCACATTCAGTCACGCAATAAATAAAAATATCTGTAAAAATTCTTGACATCCCTCACCATCGTCGTTTAGAAAACACCTATACGTACTGAAAAATAAAAAAAAGAGACACCGTTCTGAAAGCTCGATGAAAAACAAAACACAGTCAACAAATCACTCCATAAACCACAACAATCGGCCATCACAACCTGCACACAAAAGCCGTTGCCACACTTACTACACTTTCGATAACAATCGGTATTCACCGTTGACCTTTCCGCACTTGTTCCGGTACCTGTTCCGGACCGGTACGTGTCCCGTTCCGGCCTGTGCCCTATGGCCGTTGACGCCACCCTCACGATAATTTGTAATAATGGTACTTTTTGTCACTGCTAAATAGGTGGTAATTTTTCTTTGATGTACCTTTTTAGGGTTGATATAATGAGTGTTTAAGGGTTAATGGGGGTTGAATTGGATCTTTGAAAGGTTGTTGGTCTTTAGATAGTCGCAGTAAGTAGTTGTACCAAGGACGGAACATAACTGCTCCAATCAATCGTAATAATCTTTTTCTAGAAGTGATATAGATGATGTAGTTTACATAATTCATTTTATACAGCTTTTGCCTAAGAAAATGTAAATGAGATTAATTAGGTTGTTAAATTAGCAGTTTATTTAATCTAAACATTTTTTATCACTAGAACATACATTGTCGAAATATTAGGTTCTATACCTATGTGTTAAACAATAACAAATACAGGCATCATCAAGCCGACCGTGACCATATAATTCTTAGTTTAATTTGACACTCCATTTTTAGGGTTCCGTAGCCGAATGGCAAAAAACGAAACCCTTATAGATTTTCACACATAACATTATGAAAGGTAAAGGTGTGAACCTTAATTACACATACTATTCGTCATGTATCAAAAGGCCTCTCTATCTGCCATCAGTTGACGGCAATAGAATCGCCCTCTGGGGCACCAATCCACTGCTGATTAAATAATGCTTCTCAAAAATCCTTACTCCATTTTCTCCACAACATACCTCCCTAATGACATTGAACCTTCGCAATAATTGATAACCGATCACCATTCACCTCGTGTCCTTAGGCAAAGTGACATTTTCCTCCCATGATTATATATTGTGAAGTATATTATGAACGTGTTCCTTATACGTAATTATGAGTTCGGCCAGCCCTGGGGCTGTAATCATCGCGTCTTGAGCTACTGTTTGAAGTTACTTGTAGTATCTTATTATTGGTTGAAAATGAGAAAGGTTTTCTTCTGAATGGAGCCTTGGATAAAAGGATTTTATATGAAGTTAATAGTTATTTAAATACAGTTTAGGTCCTTTTTTATTTTTATGGGACAAGCCCGCCACACTATTCCCAAACCACTGTAACTCCTATTAGCCAGAATCAACAATGGCGACCATAAGAAAAGCGCCGAGACAATGAAGCTCGGCGAAGTCCCAGACAAACGATTTAACTGTCTTGGATCCCGCAACGAAATTAATCAGAAATGAGTAGCGGAGGAGTAGGAATAAACATAATCTCTACTTGCCTCATTTTGTGCCGGTGGTTTTGGGGAATTCTGTGGCCAGTTGATCAGGTGGCCGTGAGTCTGAGACGAGGCCCTGGCTTCGATTCCCAACTCGGGTAAAATGATTTTGTGTTCCGTTATGTATTTATCAGTAGTAGCTCGGAGACTTTATGACTGGTGGAATAATAGGCGGCGCCATAAGTTTAACTTACACTTATGAGGCAAAACCATGTTTTTAGGTACTACAAACAACTTTTTCTTTGTTGAAAGTAGACGTGACGATGATAATTTTCTTTTGTGTAGTTCATTATTTTTCTGCAGAGCTGATAATTATGAATACGTTTCTTAAACGTCATTACGTGTTTGGTCAGCCCTGAGGCTGTAATCATTACGTCTCGTACTTGGGCTACTATTTAATATGTCATTAATTGTTAGCGTCGCCCACAGGAAAAGCTTTCATTTTGGAAATCGATTCTTGACAGTAATAGGTATGCTTCATTTTTGTCATATCCGGGCAGTAATATTAAAAAAAAACATTTCTTCAATATTATGCATCGAGTTTCACAAATCTGACAGTATGGGAACATTCCCATACTGGCAGAAGTTCGATTAAATGTGACAAAATGGGGATGTCCCCATTCTGTCACATTTAGGTACCACGGGTGCGACTTGCTGTCAGTGGTTATAATTACGAACGAGTTCCTCAAACTTAATGATGTACTGGTACGACCCTGAGGCTGTAATCTTCTCGTCACTTGTCGTACTTGAGCTACTGTTCGTGAGCCGGGCCATGATTTTGAAGGTTACTGTAGAGGTGTTATTAACTTTGTTTCCTGAAGCATTGGTGATGTTGCTCGTTTTCTTGTCTTGTGTCTGGCCCTGGGTTTAATGCCTGGGTCGGCTAAGTATTAATGGTTTATTTTTTCACCAAGAATTTCGTAGTAGTAGCCCCACAGATCATAGAAATAGCAGTTTCTTCTGTTGTTTTTATGATCTGTGAGTAGACCGGAGTCTAGATTTATGCCCAGTTAATGACAATAGACTCACCCCCATTTCCAAAGAGTATAAAAAAAACTGGTGAAATGTAGGTGGGACACTATGCCATACACTTTGGGGATTATTACAGGCATGATAAAAAAAAATATGTATAAAAAAACTTAACGAGATTATTCTAGAAAATTATGCAAATGCAAGACACATAATTAAAAACATAAATACAGAGACACGACACGCAATCAAAATAAATAATATAAAAAATATACTTGTCATAATAACACAGACAGAGGCGAGAATTCTTAGAAAATAAGAAACGCCCACTCTACACCAGTTTCTACGCAAGTCCGAACTCGCATTAGTTCAAATGGTTCCGTAGTGATTAACGATAACATCGCCCGCGCGGCTCCATCAATCCATCTTTATAATTGGTATAGATGCATCTCCATTTACTTGTTAACTGTGTACTTAATTATTAATGTTGAACTTAAGTCTTATCGAGTAGATAGATCGTGTTTTTAGTTGGAGGTTGGTTCATGTGTCGCTGTAACGTATCGCGGTAATTCGTAGAAAGAGATTAGATGACACACCTACGTTTTACCTGTAGTTGTGTCATCTATAGAACTAGCATGATAAACTGTGTGTATGAATTGAGAGATAGCATCAAAGCTATTTATAACGTCAAGTTATTTAGTTCGAAACAAGTAGAAATAATGGTATTTGATAAAATGTGACAGTTATCCAAGATAATTAAGTTTTTTGAAAATTTTATGGTGTTAATGCCAACTAGGAAGACAAATTTAAGTTAAATGTTAATATCGCTATTAAAATAACTGATCACCCCATTTAAGGATAAGACAATTTCAATATAACGCCTTCACATACTTAAATTTTATTACTCACAGTGACCAATTCTAGATATCATAAAAATATTTTAATGAATGGCAATTATATTTAAATTTTCATACCAGCCCTTAAATAAACAACAAAGTGTCGAATATTTCACTTCAAACCATTATAATCGATTTATTATTCAACACAAAGAACCCTAAAATATGACAGTAATTACATTTATTGCTAAAAGAAAATATCCAGTAATTGCGTTGCGACGTAAATTTTTCTATACTATTTGCGTTCCTAGGCAATAATTTTAAATATTATGGGGTGTGCCTCGTAATGGGGCAGCATTTAGGTCATTATGTAGTATTTTTAAAATCTCACTTCTCTGTAAGTTGGATGTTTCTGTGTAATTAGTTTCTTGGGTTATGTATAATGATTGGTTGAGGACTATGGTTTCTTTTTAAATATCTTTTGTTTAGGAATAGTTTTGAAAAAGTTCTAGAGCTAAACCAGAGTAAGACCTATTGACCTTCTTGGATTAACCAAACAATTTGCTGTCAAAAGAAACGGGCTCAACTCATGTCAAAAGCAATCGGAGTATGGTTCGCATTCTCGATCTGTCACTGCCACCGAATCAAAACTGCCAAAACTGAAAGTGATCAGCGAGTCATTTCCTAAGCTTTCAAGGTTTACAATCGATATTCATGAAAGTATTCCTGTAATTTTTTTTTTTGAAAGATAAGCTGTAAAAACTATTAAGTCATACTAGTGGAAGTGAGTATTTCTCTACCACCGTTCCCTCCCACATATAACCCGTCTGCCTTCAAAGCAAGAGAGAACAACAGCTTTAAGAAATCGTATTGGTGATGTTTTTATCCTTATGATTTTTTCTTGAATATTAATTTATGGTTGATGGCAATAGGCTCGCCCCCTATTACATGGGACTTAAAACATAACTGGCGAAATGTGGGTGTACTATTAGGTACACCTCAGCCTAATCATTCGGGGATTACAGGCGTGATGTTATGTTATGTAAATTGTGGTAGATGAAGTTATATTTTTATTTAGATTTTTTTATTTTTATTTATATGCAAAGTTATTAAAGATGGTTTAATAATTATTTAAATGACAATTTAATTGATCAGGCATCTTCAGGGCACGTTCGTTCCATCATTGACCGCATCCATCGCTTTCCATCAGAAATGATCGAGGTCAAGAGCAGGCCCATTTTGTAAAAAAAAAAGCATTCATATTCAAGTATTTTGTCAACATCATCTATTTAAGTCATCTGCATTCCTTTCTTTAAGATTGCCGACACAACAATGTATGTCCAATATTAATTCTCATTAATGTACGCCTACTTGGAATCAATGATAGGTCATTAAGTACCTACGACTGGCGAACATGTTTAAATTAAGTAGGTACAATAATATTAGCCAATTACACGACACCTGTAGGGGTCTGAGTAATTGCTGAGAGTAATTAAGGACTCAGTACTATCAGGTTTGCATTGCGTGATTACTGTTCTGGATATCATGTTTCTTTCTTCAGGCTTTCTGTTTGAATAGATGTTCGATAAGGAAACTGGCAATAGGACGTCTAGATTCAAAATTCGAAGACATGTCACCAACCCGCACTGGGACGGCTTGGTGGGTTGCACAGAAAAACCTGTGTCCAAAAAAAACCAGTGGGAAAATTATAGGCTGATGATGATGTTCAAACAAGAATTTTAACCCGTTTTCTTCCTAATTGGAAAACTCTAATCTATCAGGGAAATCAGACGATTTCCTTAAATGAACATCAAAACTTGTTGCCGAGAATTGAGTTGAGCGGCGTGCGTTTAAAGAGGCCAATATCTTATAGTAGAGTATTGCTGCTGATAATGATTGCACAATTAAATATGGAAAAATAATCGTACAGTGACTTTTAATCTTTATGTTTTACCAGGTTTGAATATATAAAATTATACGGCAAAAAAATTTAGACCGTTGAAAGGTTTTTCAGGGAAAGCTCAGCAAATTATTTTCTTTTTCCTTAATTATGAACATTTTGTTGTATTTTCATTTTCAAATAGGCAGTATACTCATACAAATATGAAAAAATAAGCTTCTAAAATTATTCTTGTAACGAAGTTTTGAGGGGGCTATAGTTCTATAAAAAACATCACTCTCTTAAGAGCAGTTGAGTAAAAATAAAACAAATCCACTTGATGTTAAAGAAATATTTATTAATCTCAAATTAAACGGCAACCCTTAAAAGGCAGCATAAAAAGCAATTTAGTTTTTTCTTTTACCATTAAAAAGCGCAAAAGCGCACAAACAAATAAACCATAGACTTCATTGTGACAGTTATACCTCTCCAGAAAAAGCGTATAAGCATATAAAGTGCACACCGAAGACGTCGTCGCAGTTTCATAAATGTATATTAAAAGGCACATTAATAAAAGTCCATTATATTCACGAAGCTACACAATCGCAATGTCAAGAGAAAGGTCACGAGCACACACTTCATTTAACCATACCAATTAAGGGCCCCTCAATAAATTTAACTAAAATAAAAACCCAAAGTCCTCAAAACCGTCGCAAAAAACATTGTCGTCTGATAACCGAGCCACACCAAAAAAGCGAGCAGTATCATTAAGCACACAAAATATGTTTTCCATTTACACAGACGCTTCGAAGCGGTTATAATTTTGTATACGCTGAATGTTTACTCAGCAAGAAGTACTACGGATCGGTAACACCTGCCACGTTTTCCCACGACATCGTTCGGCCGTCTTCGGGTGAAGTCGGGCGCGGTCGGGTGCGCGGGCGTCGCTTACAGTGATAGAAACACGCACGCTTATCTTGTCACGCGACGAATCTGTGTGGCGCGACCCTAATGCTTTTATGTGCGTGACATGACGTGCGCATGAATATTATTCATTTATTACGTTTAGTTTAACGTTCGTTATCTAATTATGAGAGTGACCGTTGATAATAATGTTGTGTGTTGATTATTTAGTCTAAGTAGCCATTAAAAATGATGTTGGTCGGTTTTCAATCAGTTCGAGGTAGAAATTGTATTAGAATTGATCATAATTCAAACCTCGGAAGTCCAACAACCTCCTTTTAAAAAATAGCTTTTATTGTTATTATGAAGATTTTTGCGTGCTTTTTCAAGTAACAAAAAAAGATAAAAAGACAATTTACCACAAATCATGAGAATCGCTGAAAACTGAAACTTCCATACCTATCAAATTAAACAAACACAACACCCCAACAAGCTCGTTGTATATATTTTTTCTGAAGCCAGAAATACATCTTCCCAGTACAGTCTGAAAATAAACCATGTGAACAAAACAAATAAGAAACAGTACCGCTCCTTAAACGGTTATAAAAAGTCTAAGGGTGGGTTGCACCATATTACTATAACGATAACCAAACCGTAACAAGCCATAAAACCATAACAAAAGCATAATTTGATGGCTTGTTACGGTTTGGTTATCGTTATAGTAATATGGTGCAACCCACGCTTACATACTATTTTTAAGTCCGATCCGTTACCATGACAACAAAAACAAAAATGGAAGTAAAAATAGTCCATACTGTCCTCTTAGGCTTTAAAAAGAAGTTGCTAAACCTGACCCAAGAAGGTTGTGTTGTCGTAGAAGAAAAATAAAAAATACAAAATGGCGAAGCGGTTAACCGTTATGGGTACCGGTGCAGGACAATATTGTGACAAATCATCGGGACTATGAAAGTCGAGTCGGTTTTATGCTTTATTTTATATTGGGTCTAATTAGTAGGTTGTGTTCTTTAATGCTTTGGGCTAGACAAAAGAGGGGAAGAGTGGTTGTGTAGTTAAACATTTTTTGGTGATTGTTGATTGTATAACTTGTTTACGATACTTTCTAACTGGCATTAGAAGTTAGACGTAGTTAGACATCTGTCTCTTAACTTCGGTTTAAAGAGCCACCTTATTAAATATTACTACTACAATAAACAAAAATATGCGGTAATATTTAAACTTAATCATTTACATAATTGTATCAAAGTTCCCTTCTTCCCTGTCGCACAAAATAACCCATCAAAAACAAAATTACCCAATCAAAACTTGAAACCCCAAAACGAGCACAATTTTATTTATACAAAAAAGAAAACTTAATTCGAGGAGCATTAATTAAAAATCAATATAGTGGCTTGCAAAAAATGTACGTGTACGATCTCAAGTGTACCCGCTAGCTCACACCTGCCCATTCTCCCACGGTGTAACACACAACCTTTTTTTAAACAACCTTCTTGCATTTAAAATAACCACTTTCCTTCCAATTTTGAATTTTCGTGCGAGCACACCTCGTCTTTCATTTTATGGCACGTTTATGGCTGTCAGTTAACGGCCAGTTTTTTTGCTAATATTTTTGCAACTTTTTGGTTTTGGATGGTGTCCTTTTTTGTTTTTAGATAGAACTATGAATGTTGATTGAACTTTATTATCGTAATAATGTCAGACGTTAATATTATGTATGTAGTTGATAATAGAGGCTTAATAGAATAGAGGCTCTGAGTAGAATTCATTGATATTTTCAATGAAAATTTTCATTAGATTGGTATAGGTATATTTTTGTAACAATTCGGTGTCGTTTGTCTTGGTATCAACATGTAATGAGGATGGATATGAATGTCAAAGAAAAGATGATGAATTGTGTAAGAAATGATGATTTGAAAGGGAAAGGTGTAAATGGTGTCGTTTTTAATTCTGTTTTATTTTTTAAGTGTTGCTCTTGTTTTTTTTTTTGTTAATTTTTTATTATTTATTTCTTGTCCTGTGTGAGACCAATAAATACTTTTTCTTTCTTTGACGTCTGACAGGGAAAAATGGAAAAAGAAAACGTGATACAATGGTGTAAAGGGATGAACTCCAATACAGATAGTACAGAATAACATAGATTTGTTAGATATTGAATTCCTAAATGTAGAAAATAGAGGACATGGCTCTTAAATGTTCAAAGTATTCTCTAGCTAGAGTATTGAAAAGGGCCTAGCGCATAAGATTCACTATTTACTACTATTTTCAAATAATTTTATGCGAAGCGATTGCCATCTAACCTCCGCGACCATGCAGGAAGCCATCTGTTATCAAGCATCTTTAACGTTAGTTAATCAGCGGGTAAATGTGAGAGGTTTGACCCTTGGTGTGTTAATGGGTAATGAATGACCCATTAATCAGCGGTTTCACCAACATTAAACAACAACCTTATTAATGGATTGTTTGGCTTTAAAGTCGCCACGGTTGGCGCAATGGCTGAGAGATTGACTTCTGCGCGCGTGTCGCGGATTCGATCCTCGCACGGCTTTAATATTAGTATGGCCTACAGATAAGTAGTTTCTGTGGTTTGGCTGTTTGTGTGAGTTTAAATGTTTATACCTTACCTTTAAATGCACCCAGGATACAGGAGAAATTTCTAGTGTAGAGCAAAGTTTAAAAAAAGTCTCGGACGCTAAGGGAAATATTGAAAATATTTTTTTCTTTAATTTGGATGCCTTGCTTTCAGTGTGTTTTTCTATGCATTTCCTAACTATGTTTTTTTCCCGAAGAGATGGGCAACAATCGTCACTCAATGGATGCCTATCGAAGGAAATCACCGTTCAGGTAGACCGCTGCGAAGGTGGTATGACAATCTGATCTTATTGAGATCGCACAGGATAGACCCGTTTGGAAGGAGAAAGGGTAGGTTTTAGCCCAATAAAATAATACTCAATAGGGTAACAAAAAACCATTTTCAGTTTACGGTGTCCCAGCAGTGGGAATATTATAGGCTGATGATGTGTACATTTAGCTAAAGCATTTACTTTTTTTCTGAAAACCTTCAACAAAGAAAACCAATCACTCACACTCCTCAAATCATTCCTCTTTCGTAATCCTTTTGAAAATCACAATCACAACTTAAAAAATCATACCTGAACATTGAAATGGTCTACAAAAATTGTGGGTCAGCAAAAAACAGTGATGTAACCAGAATATATGGCAATTCAACATGTGTGCTATTGTTATTGTTCAAATATGCATGGGTTTCGTATTTTTGTGCCCCATTGTTCACTTCGAGGGCATTAGGGCAAAACTTGATAAAGATTTGGTTAATTTTTTGTGCGCATACGCAGGATTTGGTCCGTCACGTTTTTTCGTAATTCGCTTTTTGCGTTTTGAGTAGGGCAGTTTAGAAATATGAGATTTTAAATGAATATCGGCCTTATACAATTTATAATTACACAGGGTAGCGTTGAGTGGCATATTTGTAGAAAAAATCTTCGATTCATAGACCTAAATAGAATTATATTTTCATAGATTTAGGGGGTGGATAAGGTTTATTCTCGTCATAATTAAGAAATACACAAACTTCAGACTTTTAATCTGGAAGATAATACTTTTACATTGAAGAAAATATGAGTAGGTATTAAAATTCACCTTTGCTGTAGAAAAATATCCATCATAATTAATATAATATTAGGTCTCAAAGCGATAGGTGTCTGAGGTGAAAGAGATGGCGAGGTGATCTGGATGCTCATCACAAAGGTTCCAGATGGCGCGCAAGCGAGGGATATGGGGAGGCCTTTGCCCAGCAGTGGGACAGGCAAAGCGACTAAAATAAAAAATATATTTATAAGAACAATACAGTAACTCATTAACTACATAAATTATTGCAAAAACCAGGTATTTGTTATAAGTAGTGTCAAAAATTCTAACAAGAATCTTATTAGCACAATTTCCCCAAACATTAAAACAATTTGCGCGGAAAACCTCATCACGCCTAGGCCAACGTCGGGCCGTGATTGGCTCCCCTCTGGCCAATAGTAACGCTTGTTTCGGCCCACGGGCGTTAAGCGCGCATGCACGCCTTCCTAACTTCTATTTTTGAATTCAAATAGACGTTCGAGCGTTCTAATTTCGACCGTTATTCGACGATGAATAGATTTTGGCAAGTGTTTGTTTAACTGCTCGGTTCTGTTCTATTAAGAGCGTTAAGATTATTTGAATTATTTGAATAAGTGGATCAAGAGGGCTTTCTCATGTAAATACAACTCTATTTAACTTTTAAAACGTGTGTTTTGTCTATGTGCCTAAGTTTGTATAGTTTAGTAGAAGATGATTTAAATAAAAACATTGGCGAGTAGTTGCCAATACTTTTATTGTAATCACGGTCCGTTACAATAGTGAACACCATGTCATTATTACTTCAGTACAATATCCCTTTTCTAACATACCTTTTTTTCGTAGGGAGGGAAATCATCAAATGACTCCTCCCGCTCTGGGTAGAACGGTAGGGGGAGTGTCAGACTTCTACAGACTAAAAACCACCCATGATCCATCTTAGTCCTTTGTGTCAAGGCCACGGTATAGGTATCTTTCAAATAACCCGCAGCCCCGGCGGTTTCTAACATCCCTTAAGGCAATTTCTTTGATTTTGAAATACATAGCACCAAAAATTACCCTGTATTACATAATATTACAGCTTTAATACCAAAAGGGTTAGGCCACAATTATGTTTAAATTAAGACTCCGTAGCAATCGTCATTTGCGACCAACAGTCACATTATGTTATAAAACACTTATTAAAGTAAAAGTCAATCGTACACCTATTTTAAGGCACGCTCAAAAACACCAATTCGGACGTAACGATCAATTAAAACACGTACAAGATAAATCAACTGAAACGGAAATTAACATCACGCAGCGATATGCTATCGTCGGAGACGAGCGATGCGATATCGTCAGACGGACGCAGCGTGCATCGTCAGATGAGCGATTCCGAAATCTTGATACATGGGACATGAATATCTTTGATCTCATTTTTGAGGAAATCTTTAGTGGTGATCTATATAACAACTAATAAGTATCTGGAAATGTTATATCTGTCATCGAAATCTAGATCAAGACTTACAGATACAATTTTCTACTTACTAATAAGATTTAATTAGAGCAATAGGATAAGATTAAATACAGTTTTATTTTAAAAAGAAAACAGAAAATAACAAATACAAAATAGGTGGGTTGACCACTAAAAGTAAACAACACTAACCTATTAGGTGAAGGTAGGTTTAAACAAAGCAACCTGAAAATGAATATATGGTATGTTATGTTAAATCCCCAGATGAGTCTGCTTAATCCCCAAAACTCAAACTACCAACTAAACTCATCCAATCATCCATTCACTGCAGCTATATCGATATTAATGTGAATGTTTAGTTTTTTCGACGCGGTTGAAGTCTCGGTCAGGAGCTAGTCTTAATTAAAAACAGTCAAGAGCCACTATTAAAAAAAAACAACTACAGTAAATTAAACTACTACTACTTGAGTAATAGAGAAGTACCTATGATAGAAGAAGACATGCATGGCGTGATAAAGTTAATGAAACTACTCAAAATGCAACACAACCTGCCACAAAATAAGTAAAAAAAAACAAGTTTGTTCTTAATTTAAATCTCACGCTCAATACACGGTTAATACCGGAAATTAGAATCAACACACGGGACTTCGATTGCTTATCGAAACGATTCTCTAATTTTGTCGAACATCAACATAAAAATCATTTCGTGATCGCTTACAATTTGAGCACGGAAATGACTGTTTTTGTAGTGAAGAGCACGCGAGATTTGGATGGATATAGTGTGGATGTGTTAAGTGAAAATGTTTAGAAAGTTAGACCACAATACAAGGTGGAAGGGACTTCAAACACGGCTAAAACGATTACCACATATTCAGTACATCATTCTTATGGGCCTACCACACGCTCAAGCTTCACCACACTTTTGCCTGCGCTATTACATGGTGTACATCGCGCGTGTGGTTGGTAATGGTAATACAGTTTTACCAACCACACGCGCGATGTACCGTGTGCACTGTGTAATCACGCAGGCAAGATTGTGGTGAAGCTTGTGCGTGTGGTAGGCCCATTAGATCTCATCATCACAAGAGATATTTTTCATCGGGAATTTTAAAAAAATCTGCTGTTCTAAACATTTTGACCATTTCAGTTTTTATTTTATTTATTAGGTCTACCAACAATTGTTTACACTAGTTAACATAGTCAGTTTTGTAGTATACTGCTGAATTCTTTTCAAAACCAACTGCCTAAGTAAAGCTGTGCTTGCCTAGGTCGGTCTGTGGATGGGTGACCGCCCGACATACCGAGTTTCCTCCATGCCTCGGAAAGCACGTTAAGCTCTTGGTCCCGGCTGGCCATGTAAAGATTCGGCAGTCGTTACAGGTGGTCAGTCACAAATTCTGACATCGTGTTTTACCAAAGAGTATCGTATTACCTAGTATTAACTGGGTTGTGGAGTTCAGATAGGCAGTCGCTCCATGTGAAATACTGGTATTCAGCTGCATCCGGTTAGACTGGAAGGCGACACTAACATAGTTAGAAAAAGGCTCGGCAGATGATGATGATTTCCAAAAACCATAGAAAAAAAATTGGTAGGGGGTTCAGAATACTGTACTGGAGGACAGTATGGTAACCGTTTCAGCGTCGATGTCCCTTCCACCTTGTATACATTCAGAATTTTTATTCTCGCTTTATAGCGTACCACAATATAGGTACATGTATACTTAGTACGAAAATAATTACAGCAGTCACAATAGGGTAGTTGACAAAAAAAAATCTAATTAGTCCGTCTGATAGATTTCCAAAAAATATTGGACAGTGATATGTTTTCTTTTTTCATGTTAACAAAAAAATTAAGACGATACAATACAGTGCTTTGAAAACCCTTTTAACCGGCACATTTTTTACCGGCGATTTTTATTGATTTGAAAAAACAAAAAATACGTATTCAATATTTTTCGATAATCTAACAGACTGACTAATTAGAATCATATTTTTTTTAGTCAGGAAACATCCCTATTATGGTCCCTGTCGAGCCAAAGGCAAATAAGTAAGCGGTCCATTGAAGCTACCACATGCTCTAACAACTGCGCATTTGATGATCATCAGTGAGTGGAGTTAGCGATAGCTTAATTTCTGGTCAAACACTGAAAGGAAAGGAGGTATCCCAACAATGCAGACTGATTATGTTATGATCTTCTTCGTCAACCATTTTATTCAACATAAAAATCATTTGAGTAAATCAATATTTTTTTTTATTTTCCTTTTTTAACGGTTGCACCGTTACACGTATCACGTGCCAAAGGTAAAATAAAACAGATATTATTTGATAAACTATCTCCTCAGTGTGATTCGTTACAAACATACTTTTCGTTACAAAACGATTTATAATTAAAATATCTGTGTGATTAAGAAAACTTGTTCATTTTTAAATGAGGGATCTGTCACATTATTATGTACACTATCGCATTAGGTAATCTAGTCGGAAGATGGAGAAAAATAATAAATAAACATTCCGAGCACAAAATGACAATCACTCAATCAATCAAAATACATATTTTAAATCAAATATAATACATAATTTCATACTAGTTCGAAAAAAACTTTTAATAGCTTTATCTAAACGTGCGCTTCAAAATAATACTCTTAGCGCCATCTATGTGAACATAACGGAACCAAATGTTCTGAGCAACGCCCACGCGAGCGCTGGCATCGCCCGTTCGTAACGACTGAATCCAGTTTTCACGCGACGAAGTGTTACAGAAAATATCGATTTCACGACAATATTGTCGACTTTGATTACATTTTCACAACGGTGGTTATTCTAATAAGTCATGCTCGTGACTAGATTCGGTCAAATTGCTAATTTTCCACTTTTTCTTCACGGTGTCTAAAACGATGAAAAGTTTTAAAATACATACTAAACAAAACTTAAAACAATAGTGACCTGAAAAATACAGCATGAAAAATTCAGGGTGGAACTTTTATTTCCAATGGAAAAACTCCAAAGGAACTGATGTTTACCGACAAACCACTTTGTATTTACTGAACTCATAACTGTTTACAAATTTCACCTTAACGCCATTGAAATCGATTTGTTATTAAACTCGCCGATTATAATAGCATAAAACCTTTCAATATGGCCACTGAAATGCAAACAGCGCCCTCTGTCGACAGAGCGTTGAAGTAAAGCTGGCCCGTGCTGAAACCGCCACGAGCCAAGCTGATAAAGCCATCCTTTTCTCCCAACGGTCGTATACTATTTGTGTCCCTCTCACTCAACGGTATTAGAGCGCTTGTCGCGCGTCTCGCTCCTATCGCATCGATCATTGATCTTTGAAATTCGAATGCGGTAACTCGAGCGGCGCGCGCGCAGGCCTTCGGCCACCGAGTTCCGTCCCGCTCTCGCGCGCGGGCCATCGTTACCGTTGTCTCGTGTTTCTTTTATTGCCGTTTTATTATTTCTTGTAGATGATCACGCGATTGTGAGCTGTCGCTTGGCGCGCACACGTCACATTCTCCGTCTCTTTCTGTGGCTTGGGTAGATGGATGTTTTATCTCGTTCTGTCCGGCGCATGTCGGACTCGCTGCCGTGCGTCGATGTTTTGGGAAGTGCACCCGCCCGGCGTTCCCACGGTTCACCTTCGGCCGACTTCCTTACGAAAAAAACAAACAAGAGCACTTTGTTGAAGAAAATCGACGTCTGCCGGTCGCGCTGAATGATTAATACAATTATGATCGCGCACGCTGCTACCTACACGGCTTGATGGTAATAATAGTTCTTTATACGGGACACGTGGTCCTTGGCTCGGACTTTACAATTATTGTTGTATGGACACTAATTTTTCGGTTGATACGGTACTGTACAATGTATAAAATTACATTTTATTGAGAAGAATGTATAACATGTTTTTAATTCCGTACTAATGGGAATGTTAATGGCCTACGCGCGCGTAGCGGATTTTTTCGTAGCGTTTCGTAGCTTTTAGGGGAAAACTATGTTTGTAACACAATTGTTTTTTAATTTTTTGGAAACTTGCGTAAATCGGTCGTGTTGACTTTTTCTTGTTTTATTCTGGGCTATTGAATTTGTTGTTTTGTATTGTTTTGGCATGCTTACAAAATAATATGATCTGGTTTTTTTTTTGCTGCTGGTAGTTTATAAATTTCTCTCAAGTAATTTTTTGCGAATAGATTGCACAACGAACTTCTTCTTTTTTGGAAAATTCGATTATTTCGATCCGAGAGATTCTTAATTCTCTTATTAATCGTAGAATACAAGAAATCTTGGTTTAATTTACATTCAAGTATTTGTTGCAACTTCTATTTTTATCGACGCGAAAAACTCATGTATTTTGCAGATTAAACGCCAACTACGTTTTTCAGTATTTATTTTATTTAATACAGCACATCAATGTACAAACTTTTAGGTCATCCAACTAGAACAGTTAGGACAAAGAGATTTCTATGACACCCACATGTTGTCAAAACAAATTAAGTAATTAACAATCAAGACTAAAAAAAAAATCCAGACTTGCACACTTGATTTATCCTGTTTACATTAATCTAGGCCATGTATTGGGAATAGTAAGTCGTTTAAAGAGAGTACTCATAAAATATGTAGACGTACATTGTATAAAGTGTATATGTGCATTGTATAAAATGTATAGGTATACATTGGTGTCGTGTTATGTTTATGATTGAGTGCGGAGACGCGGCAGATGGCGAATCATCCTTTTATGCGGGACTTATTCAATCAGACGGGAGCTACGAGGAAATAGTGTGGATGAGACGGTTACTTTTGTAATTTTTAAATGTTTATTTTGTTCTGTATTTTTTGTGAAAGCCGTAGTGAAACGTAAAAAACGTACGTACCTTCTTCGGCTTCAGAAGTTTGGCTTCGCATTGAAATTAATATTTTTTTAAACATCACCTTCCTCAACTGTTTCAATAGGTAACCATAAATCATGTGAAAATTACAAGAGGAAATCGTATGGCATTTCGACAATACATAACTTTTTCCCATGGGGATAGGTATAAACTACAGAACGCCAGCTGCTACGATCTCCTTATACTCATTTGCCTCATCCACGTTCATCTGGTCATACGCGCACGTCGGTTGAAAATACTAAGCACCTGACCTTTCTGAAGAACTTCACCAATAAGGTAATTATATTCAGTACCACAAGTTTTCTAAAAGGTAAAGCTTTTTGTTAACTGTTGAACTTAGAAACAACAAAAACATAATTTTAAATAAAAGAAAGCTGTAAAGAGTACGCTGTCAAAAATTAAAAACTGAGCTTTTATTCACATGTGTATGTGAATAAAACAAAATAATCATTATTTCCAGAGGGTGAACGACCTACAGGATATTGTAGGATGGACCAAAATGAGACCCGCAAATACTTGGACAGCATGACAACAGGAAAAGGTTTAAACTTACCAGTGGGTAGAATAAAGCTTTTAATGATTGTTGTTCCGGGTCTGGCTTTTTGTGTACGTGAGTTTGTATGTTTGTATAGGCACCCACGCGGCCACGGTTCAGGACAAATTCGTAGTGCAAGGCAGCTTTTATGTTAAAAATAAAACATAAAAGCTGTATACCTAAATGTTAGTGTTGAAATAAAACGACATACTGCCACAGATTATACTAATTCCGTTTATCAAAATCGATTTTGATTCCAAAATAAAAATATACCGTCGTATCCACACTAAAGCATACGCGTGGCGGGCATGTGCTCAAGAAACAATATCCCTACTTGTGTAAGACGTCCCTCGCTCCCTCGGGAGCGGTTCCCACGGTCTGCGCGCGCGCACACGTGGCACTACATATCACACCTAATTACTTTATGTATTAGGTATATTATGTACTGTGAGGTCGAGGTTATTTTTGGTGGATACAATCTGTTATGTTTGATAGCGTTAGAACTATTAAACTTTTGTTAAACATATTATGAAAGATAACATAACATCACGCCCGTAATTCGCGAGAGGTTAAGCAGAGGTATACCTATAGCTAGATATAATTTAGGTCACCCATATTTCGCCAGCCATGTTTAAGTACCAATTTATCAGGCGCAAGCCTATTACCATCAATTGAGCACAAATCTAGACTCCGTGGCTGTTACTGAAAAATTAATGTGATGAAAAATCCCATTAATAATTTACCTGACCCGGGAATCGGATCCAGGCCCTCATGCACAGCAGTCACATTTGCAACCATTAAACCAACGATGCTATCAAAACATTTAATAATATGTAATAATAATAATTTCTTTATTTCTATAGAATGCAGGTGTTATAATAATGGTGTTAGATTGAGGTATATTCCCAGTACATACTGCCTGTTGGCATACAAAAATACAGTGGTTGACTTAGGTACTTCAATTCGAAATGAGATTATGGATAAAACTAAGTCTAAAATTATTTACATAATAATTATATGAGATGGGTGACCACCCGACATACCGAGTTTCCTCCGTGCCTCGGAAAGCACGTTAAGCTGTTGGTCCCGGCTGCCATATATAGATCTTTGGCAGTCGTTACAGGTAGTCAGTGACCTGAAATTCTGACATCCAGTCTTACCAAAGAGTGTCGTATTACCTAGTATTAACTGGGTTGTGGTGGTCAGATAGGCAGTCGCTCCATGTAAAATACTGGTACTCAGCTGCATCCGGTTAGACTGGAAGCCGACCCCAACATAGTTGGGAAAAGGCTAGGCCGATGATGATGATGAAGTGAAACAAAATATTATTACAAATTATCATTTAAAAAATCAGTAACAGAGTAATAACATTTCTCTGTCATATTCGTAAATATTTAAGAGGGTAACTTGTTCAAGCTGTCAAGTATACACACACAGGTCTATCTATAACAAGTTACTCATGAAAGAAATAAAGTGAACTTAATTAAAACGTTTTTCAAACAAGTGCAGTCTAATTAGTGGCCGTAGGAAGTGTGATTGTATCGACGCGTTTAAAGTGTGTAACTTTATTTTTATTATGACGTCAGGAAGCCAAGATAACGGCTTTATGGTAGCTGTGATTTTATCGAATAGAAGATGCTGCGTATTTTTGAAGTGATAATAGTTTTGTGTATGTTTTGGGATGGTTAGATCGATCGTGAAATGGTTAGTGAAGCTTAAAGGTAGAGTTTTATATTAGTACATAATAATATGGGTTGTCAAGGATTGGAGTAAAACCATTCGCTTCTGGGAAACTGAATACTTTTAACAATAAACCGCTATGTAATGTCTATCCAATGAACACAATTATTTATGTGCAAATTGTTGTATATATCTTTAGTCACGTTCTCAAAAACGGCTCTAACGATTTCAATGATACTTGACATTCAGGAATTGACTGGAGCTGAAAATCGATCTAGCTTGGTCTCTTATCTGGGAACATTCATATGAATCATGATTTTTCCCCGAGCAGAGCTCGGTCGCCCAGGTACTAACGACATAAGGTATGGACATTGCGGCAGCATCATCAACCTGTTTAATATACACGAATTAACACATGACTGCAAATTCGTCAGTGTGATTAAGTAATGATGAATGCTGTCATTTATAATCATCACTTACTAAACGAATACTACAACGTAAGACCCAGAAGTATAGCCAGGGTAGTAGCTATACTACCAGGTATACCTCTGCCTAAGTCTTCGGGGATTACAGGCGTAATGCAATATCATGTAGTAGCCAGGGTATTAAGTATTCCCGTCGGGGCTGCGGGTTGTTCGCAAGAGATACCGCGGCCTCGACATGAAAGGCTAAGAAGGAACATGGGTGGTTTTTAGTCAGTAGAAATCTGACAATCCCTTTCGCTCTGCCCAAGAGCGGGAGGGGTTATTTGATGGTTTTCCACCCGCCAAAAAAAAAACAAAAAATGGTATTAAGTATGGGCGTGTAACCAATAGAAAATCTCCAAAAAGGTTTTTTGCAGCATTTATGAGGCTTTACGTAACTCAATACAGATTGTGCACTTTTTACAGTTTGGACAGATTTCAAGGCCGTTAAGGAAGTGGTAAGGACATGATATTGTGAATATTATATGGTTTCTTTCACACGCCAAAAGTTCGGAGAAAGGATATCATTATTTAAAAGGGTTCGGCAGCATGGAAATCACGAGCGCATTTAACGGTTTTAGATAGTTAGTTATGTAATACTGGATGTAACGTTGTTGCAAAAACAATGAACTGCCTATTTAACTTTTAAAGAAAAAAATCTGTAGGTGTATGTGTGATTTTGGTTTCCTAAAACTTTTTAAAGGTTTTTTATTATATTAGGTACATGGGCCTAACCTTGACTGAAATCATGTCCTCATCCTGAGAACAGAGATGAGGTCGACGATGAAACGAGCTAACCCAAAAGAACCCCAGTGACTCGCGATTTAAATAGATTAGAGTCGTGTGAACACGGACGCAGGCAGGGAGTTCCCCTCTTTGGTTTAAATAAAATCAACTGTATTGCAAATCCCATTAAACACTTCTACTGGACTACAGCCAAGCAAAGTTAGACATGCATGAGCATTCAAATTACCTAGTTTTGAAAAAAAACAGACCTTTGATGAAAACAGGGCCAAAAAAGCTAAATTATTTCTAGTAGAAGCAGACACGCTGTTCATTATTTTTCTCTTGAAACGATGGCTGTACTCACACGCAGAATGACTAACCACGCATAATTAATACTGTAATTCAAAACTCACCGCGTGTATAAAAAAAACATGGAACATATCTTCATTTCAATACTGCTTTACGACTGTATTGATACCTCATTGCACTTAGTCTTTCATTTGACTTGACTTCGTCACAACCCACACATCAAAACTCGTTTTACACGACACACGAAACTCTACCTTGTTCCTGGAGATAGAAGGTGTGTTTTGTGTAGTGTAGTTTATGTAATTAAGTGCTTTATGATGTTTAAAAGGCGATACGTGACAACACCTGTCGACTTTTCCCACAGGGCAACGGATGTCGGTTGTCAGGTTATCTGAAAACATATACGTACATCTTGGAACACCTACGTGTGTTAAATGAAATGCATTTACTGTTGATTATTGTGTGATTTGTTTACATTTCAGTTGTGTTATAGGAGCGGTGATGTCATGGCACGTGGAAGGGCGTATGGAGGGTTAGGTGAATAGTTGTCTTGGCAGTTTTGAGCATAGTATCAATAGCGATGCAGATTGTTGTTGTTTAAAACTCACGATGTCAAATACGGGATCTCTTCCCTGGTTTTCGATTAATGCGAGCTTCCGATATTGGTCTTGGTGATACTGCTTTTTGAGGCTTGCAGCAGCGTCGACGAATAAGGAGCTCACAATAATTGAAAATCACGGAAGATATTTCGCAAGTGATATTGTGAGTTAAGTCTTCCTTTTTGACGTGACAACGTCTTATAAATTGGTTTGCCGGGTGACACTTCAAGAAACTGCGTTACGCTCCGCTCACGTTATGCGCTCACAATGAGAGCGAGTGAGAGGCACGCGTCCAGAGCGAGAGAGAGAGAGTGAGAGAGATAGGCATACACACCGGTTCATGTCTTGCGCTTCTATTTTCGTTGTCACGTAAAACTTTCGCCCGTATACCGACTTTACAGGCAACCAATTTTTTTTGTGTGGTTAGTGCGCCCATCTTGATGTCATAGTTGTTATGCTTTTTTATATTTATTATTATTTTTTTTTTTGGCGGTTGGAAAATCATCGAATAACCCCTCCTCGCTCTTGGGCAGAGCGAAAGGGAGTGTCAGACTTCTACTGACTAAAAACCACCCATGTTCCTTCTTAACCCTTCATGTCGAGGCCGCGGTATCTCTTGCGAACAACCCGCAGCCCCGACGGGATAGTTTTTATGCCTTCCATGGGACTTGGCTTTGATAAATATGTCAGCATGCTGGTTTGGTTTTATCACGATGTTTTTCTTCATCGAAGCAAGTGATAATAATACTCCAATCAATTGTGTCCAACCCCAAGGTTACTATTATATTTTATAATCACTATGCTAATAATAACATGATGAGGACAACGTCGCGTCATGAGGAAAGTTTTGGGTATGAATGTAAATGGTTAAAGAAACGATGGATTGACTGTGTGAAAAATGATACGACTAGGAAGAAGGTAACTCTTGAAATGACGAGTAATAGAGAAGTAGGGAACAAAAAGACATGCTACGCAGACCCCAAATAAAACAAAATAAGGGCAGGAGAAAGATGATGCTATGATAGCAGAAAAATATTTTGCTTTGTAATAAGATTTTCTTTTTTTTCTTTGGCAGTTGTTGTTTGGAAATTTTGACAACCAGTCTTACCAAAGCATATCGTATTACCTAGTATTAACTGGGTTGTGGAGGTCAGATAGGCAGTCGCTCCTGTAAAATACTGGTATTCAGCTGTATCCGGTTAGACTGGAAGCCGACCCCAACATATTTGGGAAAAGGCTAGGCAGATGATGAATAAGATTTTCTAAAAACTATAAGTAGGTACATAAAAACACAGTAAATATTATGTCTTATAATCTCAGTAATCCGGTACAAAACATAATACTTAATCCAATAAAAAATTAATGATTAAACGAACTTACCTGTACGTGAAGTTCTATCATAATTATACAAAGTGCATCGTCCGAAGAGATTAGTAACCTGAAAACGTTGAAATATATGTAGTAACACGTTAGTGTCACCACTCTTACACTGAATGTTTAGAGTCCTGTGCTCTTTTTTTTTTTTTTTTTTTTTTTATTTGCCACCCCAACTTCTCGGTCTTTCATTAAGTTTAGAGTTTGAAGCCACCATGTTCCGCTTTTACATTTCTGCAGCAGACTGGGGGGACACTGGGTAGGGTGGGTGTTACTAATCTCTTCGGACGATGCACTTTGTATAATTATGATAGAACTTCACGTACAGGTAAGTTCGTTTAATCATTAATTATACTCGTGCATCGTCCTCGAGATTAGTAACCTGAAAACGTTGAAATATATGTAGACCTTGAGAGAAGGCTAGCTGAGGAAATGTAAAGTACCAAAGGACACTTGTGTATGAATCAACTGCTTTATTTCTACAATTACTTAATTAGTATCACATTTTTCCTTAATGATAAATCACATTTTTGTTTTGATACTTATAAATCAAATTTTATATCTAAGGGCACTTAATTATGAATCAGACAGCACTGCTGTGGCGAGTGCCGTTTCGTTGGAATTAATAATCGCTCGGTTATAGAATTTTCCAAAAACGTTAGAGCTTCCGCTCCAGCTCGCTGTGTTGCGGATAAGATCGATGGACACGCCGCATTGATTAGCTTTTGAGGTGGCAGCGTGCCTCGTGCTGTGTGCGGAGAACACAGAGGTGTCAATCCCGCTATCTTTAAGGACAGATTTAATCCACCGGCTTAAGGATTGTGTTGTTACTGGTTTATGCGGTTTCCTAAAACTAATGAACAGATTTACGTTTTTCCCACGTATTGGTTTGGTTTTGTTAATATAAGTAACTAAGGTTTTGCAAGGGCATATCTCGGGTTTCGTCTCAAAGAATGGTAGGGTCAAGGTTGGTTGTTTTGAGCCCGGCCTGGAAGTTTTAATATGGTCGGGTATCTTTATCGTAATTTTTGTCGGAAGGATTTCTATGTTGTTAATATTGATTTTTGCTAATGTTTGCATACGTTGTGCCGACGTAAGGGCAAGAAGGCTAATACATTTTTTAGTTAATGTTTCTAATGTCAAATTTTCATTTGGAAAGTGTTGGCTTAGAAACTCTAGTACCAGTGAAGTATCCCACGTGGTATTATATTTAGGCCGTGGTGGACGAAGCCGATAAACTCCCCTAAAAAACCTTGTGATGCGATCATCTTTGGATATATGTGGTCCGAGTATAAGGGCCAAAGCGGACCTACTTGAATTTAGAGTGCCATACTGATTTCCCTGATTGAATAAATCTGTGAGAAAATATAAAATTTTAGGGATTGACGCCTCGTATAACTCACAGTTGTTTTCAGCACAAAATTTAAACCATTTCTTAAGTGCTGCGTCGTATTGCTGGTAAGAATTTTCCGACAATGAGCCTATCATGATGTCCACTGTGGATGGCGATACGCTGCGTCGCAGTAGCGCTGTCCGCACAATGCTCCGGCAACCAGGGTAAGGTTGTTTTGTATATTCTGATTGCTGGAATGTGAGATAATAACGTTGTTAGGTTGAAATTCCAGCACTTCGGACACCAGAAGACGTTGGAATATGGGGAACCACGGTTGTGTGGGCCATTTCGGGACCACCATTATTCCTGATGCCTTGTCAGAAATTATTTTTCTCAGAGTTTTTAATATTATTGCGAAGGGAGGGAAGGCATATAAATGGATTGTTGTCCATTTGATTGTGAATGCGTTAACTGCTAAGGCGTCTGGGTCGCGATGCCAAGACACGTAACGATCACATTTAGCATTTACCCTACTTGCGAAAAGGTCCACTTGGGGCCGGCCGAATTTTTCCACTATTGATTGGAAAGCAGTGTCTGCCAGTTCCCATTCTATATCTGGGTGTACTCGGCGGGACTCTGCGTCAGCGATTTCGTTATCTGCCGATTTAATATATGACGCATATATAAACATATTGCGAGCTTCACACCACTGCCATATCTCCTTGGTAACCTGTGTGAGATGCGGGTATTGGACGCCACCCATGCGGTTTATATAAGCAATGGCCGTGGAGTTGTCTATACGAAGAAGAATTTGACAGTTTCTGAGGTTTTTGGCGAATATTTTAAGGCCAAAATAAGCTGCTAGTAGCTCGAGCTGATTTATATGGATTTTCCTCTCATCCCGCGACCATACACCGCTGGCCCTTTCACCCCCGCACGCGGCTCCCCACCCCGTAGTTGAGGCGTCAGTATATATTTCTTTGCAGTATTCATCGATTCTTATTTGTCGGACGGCAGAATCAATCGATTTTAACCACCATTTAAAAGAATCTTGCAAAGAGTTGGGTATATTCATATACTTACTGTAATCCTCATGGTCTTTAAGATTCAGGTATTTACACCTTTCTAATTCTTTAGTGTAAAGTATCCCATATTCGATTGCTGGGCATGCCGATACCAGTAGTCCTAACAGTTGCGCGAATTTTCTAATTTTACACCTTTTGCAATGCATCATATTAATTAGTTCAGCCTTTATGTTTGATCTTTTTTCAATAGGTAATCTGATTTGGAATTGTTTTGAATCTATTATGCAGCCTAGAAACTTACATGATTTTGAGGGAGTGAGTACACTCTTTTCCTCATTAATAACGAACCCCAGTGATGTTAATAATTTTTTGGTGATCCTAATATTGTCTAAGCATTCTAACCGAGTCTGTCCTAACAAAAAAATGTCATCCAAATAGATTGTTGAGAGATATCCACATGTTCTAAGTAGTTTTATCACTGGTTTCATTATCTTAGTAAATATGTACGGGGCTTTGTTCAACCCGAATGGCAAAACATTGAATTCATAAAGTTTTTTATCAAATTCAAACCTGAGGTACTTACGAGACTCAGTGTCGATTTTTATTAAGTGGTATGCGTCTTTTAAGTCGAGATTAGCCATGAAGCAATCTCTTGATACCAACTTCACTGCTGTTCTTAGATCTTCTATCTTAAAATGATCTGTATCTATAAATTTGTTAAGTGATTTCAAGTTCAATATGAATCTCATTTTGCCATTCGGTTTGGGACGTAAGAAAACGCTTGAGATGAATTGTCCATCGCATGGTTCACATTTAGATATTGCACCAATTTTTAGCAAGTTATTGATTGCCTCATTGAAATGGACTTTTTCTGTTTGTGAGTGTTGTGTGGCTCTTGGGCAACACATTTGGACTACTGGTTTGTTAAATTGTAGTTTATATCCATTAACCCATGATAATACGGTCTTGTCTTCAGTGATCAGAGACCATTGAGCATAAAAAGAAGATAATTGTCCAGCGTACTTTACCATATTTATCGACGGCGGTTGAACTTCGACGGATGTCGCGATGCTTTCGACGAGTTGCCTTGCATCGTGTTGCGATTGTATCGCGCCGAGGGGCCCGGCACCGGCGGGGGAGCTGCTTCGCGACCTCGCTGTACTCCTTGCTGTTTGCGCGCTGGGGCCGGGCTTCTCCAGTTTAAATTGCTCGCCGGAGGGAAAGTTTTGGGTTTTGCCCTCGTTTTCATTTCCGTGCCTGACTTGCTTACAGCTTTTGCTGCTCTTATAGTGTCTGAGAGGTTTTCTCCAAACAAGTATTTATCAATTTTAGTGTCTGTCAGGTGATCTTTTAGCTCTTTATTTATTGAGAATATGGCGAAGTTTCGCCTTGTCGTAGACTCAGCATGTTGGATGTTGCATAAAATACGGCATACATCCATGAGCTGTTTCAGACGCTCCTTATTTTTTGTTTTTTCCTCCAGTTCCTCTGTGAGGACTCTGGCTAGCCCTGAAATTGCCGTAGCAAGTTGGCTTTGGCGCCCTTCAATGCCCTTGTCTCGTTTTCCAACGGTCTCTGTCACCGCCGCTTTTATTTCAGCATTTAGTAAGGGTGCTCCAATTAAGACGCAGTTTCCAGGAATGAGGTACCGTTCAGTAAGCTCCTTGCGTGTTTCCTTGCTAAGCCCCTGAGTGGCTATGTGTTGCAGCCTTGTTGCTAACTCCTTGTGGATGTCAGCACCATAGTTAACAACTGCAGAGGGGTCAGATCCAAGAATATCCAGCACTTCTGGATCCACATTTTCAGCAGAAGGGTCCGCTAGTTCTGTTTCATGGTTTACTTCCAAAACCGCCACTTGTGGTAGATCCTCTGAGGTGGATGGCTGTGTGACCTCTTCAATGGGCTTTACGCACGCACTTGGTGGTAAAGCCTCTTCAAGATGTGCGGTACGTGGACTGTCCAACAATACTCCGACTGAAACCAGATAGTTGTCCTAGTAAGGTATTTTTATTGTTATCATTATGGTGTAGTCTCAGGAACTACCCATAAGACATGTCAATGCAGTCCCCCAAAATTAAACTATAGTTATTGCCTAAGCATTAGTGTTTTGGTACCATGAAGCAACCCGGCGATACAGCCCCAAGAGCTGCTCTGATGGGTGTTCATTGTTATAATGAAATTGCATGTCGGCAGGCGACTGGGACAGGTGTTGGTAACACCATTTAAAGGTTTTGCTGATGTATTAAGATTGAGCCAATGAAGCAGTCCCAAAAACTGATCTGGTTGGCAGAAGTGTGTCAGTCTCACAACTGTCTTGAGTAAGTAACCCTGAGACAACCTGGCGATACGGCCCCAAAAGCCGCTCTGATAGGTGTTGGGTACTTCAGTATAATTATGTGCTAGATACCCGGCGAAACGGCCCCAAAAGCCGCACTGATAGGCAGTTAATTGTGGTTTTGTCGTGAATAAGGTAAGTTGACTAACTCTGGTTTATTTATTTACCGGCAATATTGTTCATAAAGCCGTGTAAAATGATTATTAGCATCAATCAACTTTCTATATTTGCACACTGCACCTAGTTTGCACAGTTCCACCGTAGCATTTTGACATATTGCACGACCTTTTGCACGACATATTGCACGACTTATTGCACGACATATTGCACGAATTTCGTGGAGAATTTTGCACGACACCACGTGTTGTGCAAAACCCAAGATGTAGGTTATGTTGGTCAAATTATTAAAGAAAACTTGTTTTGTGATTACGATAACACTCTTGATCACTGTATTTTAATATTATATTATGGTTTACCTTGATCTTGATCGTCCTCTTCCGAAATTGTTTCTGAAGAAGCGGCGGGTGATCGGTCCCGGCGCGATCGCTTCCTAAGTTTCTTTTTGAGCTTTTTGATTTTCCAATTAATGTATTCCGCTTCCAATTTCCGTTTTGGCATTTTTATTTGCGTATTTTCACTGTTATACTAAGGTTTTATTTTTGTGAAGAAAAAATAACGTTCGAGTGGTGGCGCACTGTGACGTGAATGAAAGACCGAGAAGTTGGGGTGGCAAATAAAAAAAAAAAAAAAAAAAAAAAGAGCACAGGACTCTAAACATTCAGTGTAAGAGTGGTGACACTAACGTGTTACTACATATATTTCAACGTTTTCAGGTTACTAATCTCTTCGGACGATGCACTTTGTATAATTATGATAGAACTTCACGTACAGGTAAGTTCGTTTAATCATTAATTTTTTATTGGATTAAGTATTATGTTTTGTACCGGATTACTGAGATTATAAGACATAATATTTACTGTGTTTTTATGTACCTACTTATAGTTTTTAGAAAATCTTATTCATCATCTGCCTAGCCTTTTCCCAAATATGTTGGGGTCGGCTTCCAGTCTAACCGGATACAGCTGAATACCAGTATTTTACAGGAGCGACTGCCTATCTGACCTCCACAACCCAGTTAATACTAGGTAATACGATATGCTTTGGTAAGACTGGTTGTCAAAATTTCCAAACAACAACTGCCAAAGAAAAAAAAGAAAATCTTATGTTTTTCTTCATCGAAGCAAGTGATAATAATACTCCAATCAATTGTGTCCAACCCCAAGGTTACTATTATATTTTATAATCACTATGCTAATAATAACATGATGAGGACAACGTCGCGTCATGAGGAAAGTTTTGGGTATGAATGTAAATGGTTAAAGAAACGATGGATTGACTGTGTGAAAAATGATACGACTAGGAAGAAGGTAACTCTTGAAATGACGAGTAATAGAGAAGTAGGGAACAAAAAGACATGCTACGCAGACCCCAAATAAAACAAAATAAGGGCAGGAGAAAGATGATGCTATGATAGCAGAAAAATATTTTGCTTTGTAATAAGATTTTCTTTTTTTTCTTTGGCAGTTGTTGTTTGGAAATTTTGACAACCAGTCTTACCAAAGCATATCGTATTACCTAGTATTAACTGGGTTGTGGAGGTCAGATAGGCAGTCGCTCCTGTAAAATACTGGTATTCAGCTGTATCCGGTTAGACTGGAAGCCGACCCCAACATATTTGGGAAAAGGCTAGGCAGATGATGAATAAGATTTTCTAAAAACTATAAGTAGGTACATAAAAACACAGTAAATATTATGTCTTATAATCTCAGTAATCCGGTACAAAACATAATACTTAATCCAATAAAAAATTGATCCCCATAATTAGATCAAACTTGTTTTAAAAGGTCGACGCTCGTGTCTTTGGTCAATTAAACAAAGACCATTAATTATATTTGTTTGAATTAATTATGAGACATGCTTTCGATTTGGTTGTTTTTGTCTTTAGCTTATTATCTACCTACTTATGAGAGAGTATTATTTTGATGATACGAAACATAAATTTTCCGCCCGATAAACAATACAGTGTCATTTAATTTTTTTAGGAGTCAATAGTTATCTAAAATGAGTCAAACTAGAATATAGTTACTATTTTGGTGATATAACTAGCGTCCAAGACAGTATAATAATAATTTATTGCTTGTTCACAAAGGTGGAACAAATTTATTGGGTAGGGAAACACTTTTTCGACGAATCCTGTTCCTGGACACGAGATGCCACGATAACCTCAAAGTCTTTAGACTCCGGACACAGCAAGCAAAGAAAACTTGTTCTGGTGAAAAGTCATTGGTAACTCTGCCTGGAGTGCTATTGTGGTGCTGTTCTACCAAGGACGTGGCACTTGTTATCGTGTCCTGCCTGTCCTGTTGCTTGCACATCACTAGAGCTGACGGACGCTACTAAAAGCCAAACTCATCGCAGAATTGTTGGGCTGAATCAATTTAAACATACCATAGACACGCTAAGAAGAAATAGCTTCGTACAAATGCGTTGCTTTGTGGTGGGCGTGTCAGGCCCATTTGCCGCGGGGCAGTGCTGTCCAAGAACGTACGGGCCGATACAAAATGCTGCCTTAACTAAGCTACTGTTTTTGGTATTCCTTAGAAATTGTATATTGATTAGAAATAATTTATAGTTTAACATGAACCGGTGGTTCTTTAATCTATTGAAGCTAAATTATGGTATAAATTATATACCTACTGATTAGAATCAAGTTACTAATTTCTCAATATAACCCCAATCAAACCAATAATTAAAAACAAATTACCAAAGAACGGTTACCGACTGCACTCAAAACAATCAGAGTCAGCATCATTAACAGAGTTCCAAACAGGTGTTTGTACATTATTAATTATTATAATTATAATAAAGGCTCTTAGAAGACCACCCAGCTATCGACACTGGTATAAATCATCGGTAGCAGAGATCGGCAGTAAATATGTGACTATTAATTAAAATGGGAGCCATTTTGTGTTGACTTTTTATGATTAAATGATTCGTAGGTTTGTTTCTGCGTGGGTTGGTAGCGGTGCAGGCGTTTTTTTGTGTGATCAAATATATTGGCCCACGATTTATGTTAGTGCGGAATGCTGGCACAATATTACTAAGTGGCGAGTAAAGATTTCAGCAATTGTATTGAAATATTCATCGGATGGCCGAAAAGTTCTGGATTGGACCGCGAACCAGAACCGACCACGACCACGGGACCGGTCAATGTGGCAACATTTAGGGGAGGCCAAAGTTCAGCAGTGGACGTCTTTCGGCTGAATTGATGATGATGATACCTACGTATTGTCTGTTTCATTAAAATGTTCCACTGTTGTCTCTGCATCAGTCAAAGAGGTAAATATCTATGGCATTAAGTGTGCCTCTGTATATTTCTGTGTTTGAAGTTTTGAAAAATTAATATTCATTCAGTATTCCGCTTACGGTAATTTCATTGATATTCATAATAGTGATCATCACGCAATCATAAGATATTTTACTTGAATTTTCTTAAAGTAACCCAAAATTAATGTGCCATATTAACTATTTCCTATGAATATAAAAATGCAGCTGTTTCGGTAATCTCATATCCGTTAAAACTGGATTTTTAATCACTATCTATTCACTTGCACGTTGTAAAACCCCATGGATCCGTGTTTTAGTAGGCTTGTTGATTTGATGGCGTAATATTGGTTTTTCAATGAATATTATTACAAAGTAAACTCGACACTGTACAAAGTAAACCATACTTCTTAACATTACCAAGTTAAGGGCTCATGTTCTTTGATTATTTGTTGTGTTGATGAAAAGTGAATGTTGTGTACTGTTGAAATATATCGGACTTCCTCCCAACTCCATTCAATTTGTCTTTACTATGCAGATTACGTTCATAAATCGTATAAGTTGATACAGGAAGCCCTTTCTTATCTTAAATAGATACCTACAATTAAGCGTACAAATTAAGCACAGATATTTGATTGACATTAATTTACGCACTATTTCAACAACATCATCTGCCTAGCCTTTTCCGAACTATGCAGCCTGAATATCAGTATTTTAAATGGACCGACTGCTTATACGAGTGGACGAGAAGTGAAAAAAGAGAAGTGTTGGTCATCCGGCGGCAGGATGGGCACACGAAATTGTAGTGATTGCGGGAATATCCTGGATAAGGCTAGCACAAGAACGTGGGGCTTTTTTTATGTGACAAGCCCGCCACACTATTCCCAAACCACTATAACTCCTGTTAGCCAGAATCAATAGTGGCGACCACAGGAAAAGCGCCGAGACAATGAAGTTCGACGAAGTCCCAGGGAAACGATTTAACCGTCTTGGATCCCGCAACGAAATTAATCAGAAAATAATAGCGGAGGAGAAAGAGAAAACATAATTTCCACTTCCCTCCATACCAGCGGGAGACAGAAAAGAACAAGGCCAGCACAAGTAAAGATAGGCCTGTATAGCTCTGAGTGGAGGAGCTCGTGGCTTAATAAGAACTGCCACTCGAGTCGATCTTTAGGTAAAGCTGTGGTTGCCTAGGTCGGTCTGTGGATGGGTGACCGCCCGACATATCGAGTTTTCTCCGTGCCTCGGAAAGCACGTTAAGCTGTTGGTCCCGGCTGCCATATTATATAGATCTTTGGCAATCGTTACAGGTAGTCAGTGACCTGCAATTCTGACATCCAGTCTTACCAAAGAGTATCGTATTACCTAGTGTTAACTGGGTTGTGGAGGTCAGATAGGCAGTCGCTCCATGTAAAATACTGGTATTCAGCTGCATCAGGTTAGATTGGAAGCCGACCCTAATAACACAGTTGGGAAAAGGCTAGGCAGATGATGATGAGCTCTGAGTGAAGTCGAGCTGTGGATGATGTTGATGACTGCCTATCCAACCTCCACAATCTAGCGAGTACAGTGAATAATACGATACCTCCATGGCAAGACTGATTGTCAGACTTTCGGGCCACTGTCTACCTGTAAAGGTTGACAAAAATCCAGCCAAAATGACAGCCCAGACCAACGGCTTAAATTGCTTTCTGAGGCACGGAGGAAACTTGGTATTTAATTTAAGGTTACCCATCCACAGACCAACCTATGGAAGCTCGGTTTAACCTGAAGGTTGATCCGAGTGGCTTATTATTTCGACACGTGCTCCTTCCAAATTGAAAGAAAGAAAAAATATTTATTTGTCGCAGAAACATGACGAGCATACAATAAGACAATAAAGCAATCACATACAACACATAACAAATATAATATTAAAAAATACAAGAAAGGAAAATAAAACGAAAGAAAATTAAATTAGGTAAATAAGTACAATAAGTTCTACCCTGTTATTCATTAATTAATTAATTTAAGTTAATTCATTCATTCTTTGTAATGTACGTCTATTTCACTCGGGAACTTCTAATTTTTTACTTGAATCGGTACAAGTACTCTGAAAGATCGTGCTTGCTAACTTTTTGAATAGTTTTAATACAAAATAAGCTACAATAACCAGAGATAACAAGAAGCAAGTCGATCATTGATTATCATAAAACTGAAAAAGGGATATTGATATACTGTTTGTTTTGAGTTCCCGATTTTTCAGCACTTCTATTTTTTTTGGCGGGTGGAAAATCATCGAATAAACCCTCTCGCTCTTGGGCAGAGCGAAAGAGAGTGTCAGATTTCTACTGACTAAAAACCACCCATGTTCCTTCTTAGCCCTTTATGTCGAGACCGCGGTATCTCTTGCGAACAACCCGCAGCCCCGACGGGGATATTTCAGCACTGTCACAAGCACCATGATCTCCGATAAACCTCATCATAATCATCGTTCATTGATCATAAGCTTTTAGAATTCGAGATATATAGCAAACCGTGCTTTATAAGCAGTAAGTGACTGTTAGTCGCTAAATGAGCGTGCAACCGTCAATGTCTACATGAAATGTCACGAACAATTTAATTGCAATTACAGTTGTGCTTCAATTGCGTCTGCAAATCATTGAATTATACCTCCTTCGTAGGGTTGCTACATTTTACGTTCAAATCCATTATTTTCCTCGTTGGTCTATTGGTTGACTGCTGAGCATGCTGTCCTGGGTTCGATACCCGGGTCGGGCAAAGTGTTGTTAAGTTCTTTCATCAGTAATGACCTCAGTAGCAGCTACTCAGTTTGGATTTGTGCCAGCAATAGGCTCGCCTCCTACTACATGGGACTTGGACATAACTGGCGAAATGTCAGTACATTATAAGGTACATCTCTGCCTATCTCTTCGGGGATTTCATGCGCGATGTGTATGTTATACTAAAGCGGCAGGATCTATAAAGCCTAAAGTCACGTACGTCATACCATGCGTGTCTCCATTATTTGTTGTTCCGGTTTCTTACATTGACGGACCACCAAGCTGATGATAGTAAGGAGAGTACAGTTGGTAGAGCCAAATATTATATGCGTGTATCCAAAAGGGTTTAACTGTTGTAATGAAGCCTTTCCTATTGTCGTCAAAAATCCAAAAAATCCAAGAAAACTGGAAGTGTACCTAACTATTAGCACCCCCATTTCGCCTGTATGTTAAAGTCCTTACAACTGGGGAAAACTTCAGACCGTGGCTGCTACAGAAAAAATACTGAAGGAAACACCAAATTACACTTTGCCCGACCTACAAATCGAACCCCAGACCTCATGCACATCAGTTGCGCTTGCGACCACTAGCTAGACCAATGGCATTAAATTTGCCAAATTAAGTACTGTGTGGTATTCAATTAGGCAAATTTAATGCCCTAAAAGAGGTTAGTAGCAGCCCTAAATAGTTAGTCATCACCATCCTGCAATCACGACAATTGTCAAACGATGAATGGTCAGTGGTCATTCGTCAGTGCATTGAAATAAATGAAACGTCGTAAAACAAGCTGTTGAATGATCGTTAAACCGCAGTTAAACCGACGATAATATTAAATGTGTGATAAGCCCTAGGGAGCCCCCTTTAGCTGGTCAGTAGGAGAAAGTAACAAGATTGAACTGAGATGATTTTGCTTCGAGCAGAGGACAGTTAAGAGCCGAAACACACATACGCAACACTTTTTTCTCACTATTTCCAAAACACTACAACTCCTAAAAACCTAAATTAACAGTGCGACCACCAGAGAACCGCCAAGGCAATGAAGTGTCGAGCCAAACAACATAATGTGATACATCAGTCAAAGCTTAAAGTTAATCCTGAAAACGAAATCTTCTTGCGTGTCGATGGCAATATAAATTATGTCGGTACAGAACTGACCTAAAATTTGGCGCTTTCGGTAATGTCCATCAATTTCTATAGTAAACAAAGAACAGGACGCCCAGGACCCAATAACACGAATCCTGGACTATTTTAGGTCAAGTACTCGAATCACTGAACTATCGGTTCAGTGATTCGAGTACTTGACCTAAATAAGCTTTCACTTAATAAGCTTTGATTGTCCTAATTGTGGACTGCGTCGTTGGTCTAGCCGTTGCAAGCGCCATTTCTCAGTAGTAACCTAGAAGTCCTGATTTGGGCATCGTTGATAGGAATAGGCTTGCCCTCTATTACATGGGACTTAAACATAACTGGCGAAATGTGGGTGTACTGTTAGGTACACCCCTGCCTTACCCTTCGGGGATTACAGGTGTGATGTTACGTGATTGTCCTTACAAAATTAAAAGATAGAAATTACGTTTCATATGTTTTCATACGTTTTACATCTTTGGGAACAAAACAAAGCTGGTAGATTTTTTTCATGCTGACGACTTCGTTTATTGTCTTGTTCGAAACAAGGTTCAACGTAACAATCTAAATAACCAATTCGTTACCACAAATCGTAAATCCGAAGATATCCATGACAAAATCGAGCATCTGTAATGACCACATTAACGTCACAAAAAGTCACTAATTCGAGTTACCAACGTATGTATTTGTATGTAGGTAGATGTATGCAAAAACGCAATAAGCCTGGCCAGGAATTATGCACGGATACGCGTGGTCAGTTGGATTGACCACAATAAGTCACACGGCAGTAGGATCACCATAAAGAGGAAGTATTTGAGACATGTCTGATCACGATGTTCTACTGTTAGCCGCTATGTTGACTGTCGTTTTAAATTTTCTACGATTTATAGTGTGTTGAATGTAGTTGCTGTAAAGAAGAGCTAGGGAAAACTGATAGTTTCAAAATGTGTTCTGTCTTTAATTAACAAACAAAAATGTAGCATTACGTCCGCCTATGTATGTACCACTCTTGTAAGTTGTACATGAACTTTAAATGAATAACTAAATCAAGATTGTTCGTATTTTCAAGACACTGCAAAACGAAACATATTTATGCTGAAAATGTAGTTAAGAATACAACGTGAAATTGGGTTGATTTCGCAGATTTTAACTATGAATTCGCCTCAATGTCTTAACTTACAGTTTTTAAGTTCTATTAATTTCTTGTGTAAGTTTTAGGTATTAAGAGAAATTAAAACTGCAATCACTAAAAACACACCATTTTAACCTTTACGTTTAAGAACATTTTCAGCTTTTATTTCCTGAAAATCTTTAAAACTTGAGAACTGTTCCCACTACCTGTTTTAAAATCCAGTACAAGTTTTACTCATGGTGTCCCTACATGTAGATGATGTTTCTTGTCGCCCAATCGTTCCCATAGGTCGGCACAGGTGTCAAACAGCTCGGGGGCCAATTTAAATCGCATTAATGTGATAACTCAATTGTATGCGGCATATGCCTACAGACCTATGAATCTGTAATTTTATTACATGGAGTTATGATGAGAATTAATGGGTATTATTTGGCTGATTTGAGATTTTAACGTAAAGAAGTTTTCTTTGAATTAAGTAGAGTGCATGCATTTCAGTAATTATATTGGCTGTATATGTTTTCGTGCGTAGTGAAATTTCAACAAAAAACATTAAGTACCAGAGCCAAATAAAGCTCACTGAAATGTTACTTACCTGACTGCGACAAAGCCCAAGAAGTAGATTATTCTGCTGTCGTCATTCTCTTGCTTTTATCCCAATTAATTTGGGGTCAGCGCAACCTGTCTTTACCTTGCATACTTCTCGTCATTACATCAGACACCTCCATTCTTGCCATATCATCATTTAAACAGTCCATCCATCCTTTCAACTGTATTTTGTCTATAGGAACGTATTCCCGCTAAAAACGATGTTGTGCGAAAAACGGATTCATTTTGCAAAAGCTAGTACTTAAATTACGACAAAAACTTCATCTGAATTTATGTACTAACTAAATTCCCAAGGCTAACACCATTTGACGTGCCCGCGATGAGTTTATGAAACACTTACTTTTTTTGGTAAAAGATTCATCACTTGTTCCTCGTATTGCTACCACATTCACACATTCGTACCTCTCACCATAGGACATTCGCATTACTTATGGAAATGGGTTCCATTAAGTCTGATTTAAATGTTAGTGCTGGTGCCCTGGGCAATTTGTCCAATAAAGGGCCACCATTAGCATCGCAACAAATAATCCAACTAATATTATAAATGCGAAAGTTTGTGAGGATGTATGGATGGATGGATGGATGTTTGTTACTCTTTCACGCAAAAACTACTGAACGGAGGTAGATGAAATTTAGAACACAGATAGTTTATAACCTGGATTAACATTTAGGATACTTCTTATCCCGGTAGTATGATCTCGTGGGACAATTATCGAACTCCACGCGGGCGAAGCCGCTGGTTCAATCTAGTATACGATATAACTTATTCTTCTAGGGCGCTGATGTACGGACAGATTTCCCTTGAAAGTTGGCGAAGCATTTTTGTTGTTAGAGAAAAATGTTGATTGTTCGTGTTTACAAATTTGTAGGCTGAAATGAGTGATGTTATAGAGTTATGTTGTGATAATCTGGTGAGAAAAGTAATCAATATATTTATAAAAAAACAAAAACGATGTAAGCTTTTCCGTAAAGTACAGTGACTCGTAAACAATTTTAGGTTCTGAAAATGCGTCTTCATCAAAACACTAAAAGTTTAAAATAGTTTTGTTTGTTTCATTGACTTGTTGCCATCGACTTCCGGAAGAAAAGTTATTTTTCACTTTTAATTGTCAAACACCGACACAAATACAGACTTAAAAGTTTTCTGTTTCCAATTTTGATTGTCAAAATAGTTGTGGAAAAATCCCTTTAATCTTAGAAGTAAAACGCCAGCCACATGAACAACAATCTGTCAAATTTATGTAATAGATTCTCAACTTAATCGCTAAAGTACTATAGGTTCAAGTTTGATTGGGAAGACAGACAGTTTCGGGTAGCTTAAATGTGCTGGCTTCTGTACTGGTTACACTTTATTATTTGTTAGGTTTAAAAATAAACAGCTCATTACAATGCACGGTGTACACCGCACCTTAAACACGTAAATAGTGGTGTGTCGATAAGGATCGTTAGCGATTCGCTTTTTATTTAATGTTTTATTGTTGCTTTATATTTTACGAGCGATATGTCGACTCGCTCAGGGCGCCAATTATATTACACTTTTGTTTTCACTTTTTCTTTTGTAAGGCAAAGCCTTTTTAAAAATATTTTTGTCCAATGCAAAGAATATTGTCAATCTTGAAAGCAGGCTTAATAATATCCCGTCGGGGCTGCGGGTTGTTCGCAAGAGATACCGCGGCCTCGACATAAAGGGCTAAGAAGGAACATGGGTGGTTTTTAGTCAATAGAAGTCTGACACTCCCTTTCGCTCTGCCAAAGAGCGGGAGGGGTTATTCGATGATTTTCCACCCACCATAAAAAAGGCTTAATAATATCTGTCACTCGAGTCGATCTTTAGGTTAAGCCGCACTTACCTAGGTTGGTTTGTGGATTACAGACCACATTACTTTTTATCTGTGCCTCGGAAATCATGTTAAGCTATTGGTCCCGGCATATCTTTCACAGGTAGTCAGTGACCTAAAAGTCAGACAACCAGTCTTCGTATTACCTAGTATTAACTGGGTTGTGGAGGACAGATAGGCAGTCGCTCCATGTAAAATACTGCACAGCTGCATCCGATTAGACTGGAAGCCGACCCCAACTTTCTTGGGAGAAGGCTAGGCTGATGATTTGATCTTAGAAGGAACCCCTATTGCAAAACAGCTACCGGACTCTTCGATATTATTTTTGTTGCCTATAAAAAAAACATCGTGAGAAAACCAGCATGTCTTAGAACCAAAAAATTCGACGACATGTGATATCTACCAACCCGCACTGGGCCCGCGTGGTGGAGCCCATCCCTCTCCTAGAGAGGAGGCCTGAGTCCCTGCAGTGGGAACATTATAGGCTGATGATGATGATGTTGATATAATAGACAGGATTTCCTAGAAGGTTACACCCTAAACTTACTGATGATGTCCTTCAGAATGCTCATGAATTTACTGCACATATTAATCGCAACCAGTGTATGAACTGATGTATGAACTTAAGTATGGTAACAGAGACAAGTGGCAGAAGAAAGGAGGGGCCTATACGCAACAGTGGGTGATTCCGGGCTGAAATGATGATGATGATGATGGTTACTGATGGCGTGCTATTGATTCCAGTTTGTCTATGTATTTACTAACTGCCGCACTCAGAGAGCTTTAATGATTACTTAGGCCATCACTTAGTAAAGGTTTTGACAGTTTTGCCATACAAAATGTCAAATCTTTACTAAGTGACGGCTTAAGTAATCACTAAATATCTCTGAGTACCGCAGTTAGTGCCTCTCAGATTATAAATCTCTAACTGACGAGTTGGTCGACACTTCGTAAACATTTGAAACAATATAGTGTTCATTAAGCACTTTTTCCCGACCTTCTTTATGCCTGCCAGACACAAAAAACTATGGACACGTCAACAATACTTTTGAAGTTTCTCTCTCTATCTCAAGAAACGGATAGCGCACGCGCAACTCTCGGTACTTCGCGTTTGACATGAGATGATTGTTACAGACGGACGGACGGACTGAGGCTTATAATTAAATCTCTTATTACGGTACTTGTGTGTTTACGGTTTGTTTATTTGTTTAGAAAAAAAGAACGGGCATTTCACGCATGACTTTAATAAACTGTATTGAGCATGAACCCATGATGTGTGATTGTCTGCAAATGGACTGTTTGAAAAAGTATTTTTTATTGTTCAAGCTTTAAGGTTCTGTGTCGATGAATCCTCACTTATCTCGGGCAGCGAGTGCACATACCGTTAAATATAATTCATCTACTTACTGATCATTTGGTGGTTTTATTGTAAACCCTAACTCGTGTTTCTTGTGTTTATCACAGTTTATCACAGCCACCTTTTCGAAGTCTTTATCAAATTACCTAGCTGCGACACATCACATACAACTCTTGTCTTAGCAGAGTGGACAGTGTTCATTTTTTCATTGCCTATATTGTGTCCCACTGTCGGCCCACTTGTTGTGTATTTTCTGATCACGCTTGCCCCACGAACATAATCCAGATCGCTACTAGATGTGACAGTGATAAGACTAAACAATATACTGGTCGATGATCCTAATATTAGTTTACTCGCGGTATCTTTAAAACACTTTTATCTGGATTTTATTTTGTCGTAAATAAACGCGAATTCCGATGGAATGGAATCTCGTCAGTCTGGATTAGATTTTTAGCAATACTAATCTCAGCTTATCACGAAATAAAACATTTATTAGTGTTAACTGGTGAAAAGGTCAGCCAAAACTGGTTTGTGAAAGACTATAACCATTAAATGTAATTTGATTTTTTTACATAATCTGACTATATAGATCTTGACACATTGTAAAATTTATTTCATTTTGCTTCTGCAGACTGATATGAACTTGTATTTTTTTAAGTCAGTATTTTTCAATCAGTGGGTACCAGGGAAATGGAACCTGATCACACACTACATAACATTACGCCAGTAATCCCCAAACGGTTAAACAAAGGTTCACCTAATAGTCCCATTAAACATACACACGTGGTATAGTCACATTTCTCCAGAGATGTTTAAGTCCCATATAATGGGGGGTGAGCCCATTCCATAAACTGTACACAGATTTCTGATGGGAAAACCAAACAAATGTTTGCCCGACCTGGGAATCGACAGGCTCAGTCAGTCATTCTCATTAGTTACGCTCGCAACCACAAAACCAACGAAGCCGATTAAATAACTTTGCAATCATTTTAGTTCAAGAATAAGTAAACAACCCGTGGTCATTAAAAGTCGTCGCCGAAGCAGGACTGAAAAACACTGATGTGACAATCTGAACTAGTTGGGTAAAGAAAATTATTAAAATTATAATGAGAACTGGAGCAATACCAGGGAAAATCATAGTCTAACATTGTGTTAGAGCCCTCTCAAAGAGCGCAGTAAAATAAATTAACCATCCTTTCATACCTACCTCTTTAAAAAATTCAACTTAAAATCATTCTATAATGTATGTTCCACATTCAGCATTACCTAGAAAAACATCAGCAAAATATTCACCCAGATAAAAGTGTTATGGCGGCGTTTTCCACGAGTAAGCTGAACTGGCACGTGTCATAACCTTCAATTTGTTGTTTGACATGTGCAGAATTAAATTAAACAGAAGTACACTCAACAAAACAGATAAGTATCTAGTAACCTAACCTAAGTTTCAATTACTTTTGACCAATGTTTGTGTGTCCTGTGAACCGTGCATAATAGCCTAAAAAGCTTAGAACACACGTAGATAATTCATGTCAAAAGCAAAGCTTCACAGTACACTTACAACATCATCATCATCATCCCACTGCAGGGACTCAGGCCTCCTCTCTAGGAGAGGGATGGGCTACAACCCACCACGCGTGCCCAGTGCGGGTTGGTAAATGTCACATGTCTTCGAATTTTTTGGTTCTAAGATATGCCGGGTTCCTCACGATGATTTCCTTCACCGTATTGAGAGCAGCAGTGATGAAATAAATTGCACAAAGTAATGCGCCTGCCTGGGTTCGAACCCATGACTTACTGTTTGTAAGTCGGGGCCGCAACCACCGGGCCACCACTGCTCTACAAAAATGTTTGAAAGTAAATAATTGGAAGTTAGAAGCCTGGATACTTATCCGTTTGGTTGAGTATACCTAGGTACACGTGCCGCGGTATTGCCAAAGTGATACCACGAAATTAGTGTAACATGAGACTGCGACACTGAATTGTGATAGCGAAGCATTATCTTTACACATTGATTTACTTGTTTATAGCCAATACTAGATATTAATTTCAGATAATATTTATGACTGGTCCAGAGTGTCCATAGAGAAGTATATTTTTTTGAAATCTATCTGGCGGACTTTTTTTTTTTTTGTTATTCCCCCTATTCTTATGGAATAGCCACGAGCTCTTCTTATGAAACCTTCAAAATAGTTGTTCACAACTATGTAATGACGAAAAAATATTCTCTTAGCACAACACTGCATAAGTGAACGGGTAACGTTTGCATTTCATCGTCGATTTCGCTCGGTCTCTTTATCTCTTTTTTTGCCAATCTCCGCTGGAGTCTGTAATCAATAAACGAACTTACCGTCTTAACCGCTATTAAAACAACTATAATATTCCCTTTTATTCCATTAAAAAGGAATAGTATGAGATAGGTATTCAAGGCATGGTGCTAGTAGGGCTGCGAGTTGTTCGAAAGAGATACCGCGGCCTTGACACGAAGGGCTAAGAATAAACATGGGTGGTTTTGAACAGTAGACGTCTGACACTCCATACCGCTCCGCCCAGAGCGGCATGAGTAATTTGATGTTTTCCTAAACTTCAAAAAAAGGCATGGTCTATTAATATGCCTTGATGGATTTTCGATGATAATGTTTTCAGCTCATCAGCATCCACAGCCTGACTGAGGCAGAGGTCTGTAATCACCAGTGGGTGACCACAGCTGGGAATGACGGCACGGTTGGTGAGGTGGCTTAGCGATTAGGTAACTGTTGCGCTGCGTGCTTCGGGTACGATCCCTGTACGGAGCAAATATTTGTATGGCCTACCAATATCTGTCCTGGCAGCATTTTTCTGTATGTGCATGTGAGTAAATGTTTATAAACGTACCCGCGATACAGGAGAAAATGCTAGTCTAGCCTCATACTCATCACTTTTCACCGAACGATTGCGTAATATAGTCATAAACATGTAATGTAGGTGTAACTTTAACTTAACTTTAACCGTCACTTAATAATGATTTGCCATACAAAATCTTTACTAAGTGATGGCTTAAGTACTCATTAGACGTCTCTGAGTGCGGCAGCTAGAGGCACGAAACTTCCCAACAAGGGTCACCACAGCCATATTTACAGCCACTAAGATTTAGCACGTATTCAATCAAAATTAGCATAAGTTTCGATAATTCGCTACAAGCGGTACCGATCATTAGAAAACGAGGATAAATTTCGTTGTCATCAAAACATTGACGTTTAGTAAGCACCATGGAGAAGTAAGCAATGGAGTGACAAACTATTTGAGGTGCAAAATAAGCGTGTGGCGTGTTTAGGTGCGGCTGATATCAACATGTGCTCGTGTAAAATATGCTCCCCGTCGGGGCTGCGGGTTGTTCGCAAGAGATACCGCGGCCTCGACATGAAGGGCTAAGAAGGAACATGGGTGGTTTTTAGTCAGTAGAAGTCTGACACTCCCTTTCGCTCTGCCTAAGAGTGGGAGGGGCTATTTGATGATTATATACCCACCACACAAAAAAAAAATGTTTAAAGTTAAAACTAAATTAATTGAAAGAAACTGTTTGGCTAGCTGCTTTATTAATATAACACAAAGCTACTGCCTCACTGTACACCAAGCTTGGCGAAAAGGGTACTTATGCAAGATATTCACATTTAACATGTTGTAATCTCTATTCCTCACTTCAAGACACTTTGGTCGAGCTTTTAATTTCTATTAGTTAGACTATATGTTTTACTTATGTGAATGTTTGCCAGTTCAAACGCACAGTTATAAATTATCATATTCAGATGTTCGTGAATAGCAAAGCTACCACAATAACCTCTACCTCCTCCTAAAGTTATACTACAATACTGTTGTCATTCTCTGTGGAGAAAGAGAATGCTACCTGCTACGATCCTGAATTCCCGCCACAAACCTTCAACCTCGTCCACATTCATTCGCTATAAAAGAATTTGCCCTTATCCCTCCAATAACTCACTCATCTGTGGTCCAAGACAATTTGTGTAGCTACCGAGTTTTAGCGAATCCGCCAGCCGGGCCTGCGACCGGTTAGCGTGATGTTTTTTCTATCGTGTCCAATTTCACACGGACGTGATAAGTGAATGAACGCCCAATAGCGTGAGACCCGTATCCTGTATTTTATAGAAATAATTACCATGGCAACTCGATTTTTGCATTTTAATTAATTGGGAAGCGATATTCAGTAAACGGTATATTATATGTCATTGAAACAGAAAACTGTAAATTCGGAAAAAGAAAAATATTCGCTTACAAGAAAGTCATGCATTGACAGTGAATTATGAAATACTCTAAGACGTCATTATACGTCATGGTCTTAGTGACGCATTCTATACGTATAATGTAAGTACGTCATTATAACGTCACAGAACTACAGGACTGGGTCCGAAAATAAAAAAATCTTGAATGGACATAATACCTAACAGTCGGTTAAATAAATTTAATTGCATTAGTCAGGCGACATTTGCGTTAATAGACGAAATTAAATTGATCCTGAATCAATTAATTTAATGTGACTGTCTATCTATCTGTTTACCATATAACGTAAAGATAAAGGTAGAAAAGTATTTAAATGCTCCACTCAGAATGTTACATAAAACGAAAGAGTCACTTAGCCTAACCTTAATTTTAATCAAGGCAATTAAAAACTGTTACTTAACGTTATTAGTAACGTTACCCAGCAATACCTAAAACACATATAAAGTGACAACTCCGTCACTTTCAACGATACGATCTTCTTCTAGACCATCTCACGTAATATACAGGTTATTTCCATGTAGATCAACTGCTGGATATATCCTGCCCACCAATTAGACGCCTCTTTAAACGTTTACATAAAATACCTTCAAAGAGATAATATGAATATTCATACTAAAAGAGATATCTTAAATATTCTCAGAATACGTAACTTGTTTTGTAAAGGAAATGTTCTAAGATTGTGTAACTGATTAAGCAGGGCCCTTTTAGTTTTTTGTGATAATTAAGCAAGGGAATTAGAATGTTTGGTATCCTAATCATCATCAAGATACCAGCCGGCAAATGTCAATTGCAGAAAAGGCCTCACATACCACAAAAAATTCTGTGACGTTATGTTGCAATGACTATAATGACAAGATTTTTGTCACCCGGGAATAGTGTAGCTTCCCAACGGTGAAAGAATTTTTGAAATCGGTCCAGTAGTTTCGGAGTCTATTCGTTACAAACAAACAAACAAATCTTTCCTCTTTATAATATTAGTATAGATACGACTTGACACTGACCGGGAAATTGCTAAAAACCTAAGAAAAATCGAATTTCGCGGGCTACCTTGTTGCCTCCACCGTATAAATAACCCCATAGCACAAACCATAGAAATATTAAATAATGGCACAAATCTTTAAGTTTAGAACGTGCAACCAAAAGTTTCAAACCCTTAATCATTGTTACTGGCCAGTTTAAAGAAATCGAGTATCATTGGAATCTGCTATTTTAGAAGGTTGAAGGTAGTTATTTTATTTACTCTAAAAATCTTCAAAATTTTAAGTTTTTTGTCAATAATACTGGCCAGTTACAAACTACAATAAAAAAAATCGACTATTCGATTTTGGAAGTGAAACATAATCGACTAAACGTGGTAATTTTAGACACAATTTACGCGCTCCGAGATTAATATTGTTCAGTGGCGTGTACTTAAAGTTTTATGTTACAGGCTGGGAACTGGGAACTTTGCGTAACTGTCGTTAAGACTACGTTGGCAAAACTGACACCTGGTTTGTAGTAACTCACGGGAAACGTGTGATAATTCGCTTAGGTGCTTGAGTTAATTATAAAGGTCACTTGATATTTTTTCAGCGCAACGCAAATCAAATGAATGTATGGAAATATGTGGTTGGGTAAAATGCCTTTTATGTTTCTATTATTAAATGATCATGAAAACTGCCCTATTTATTATAACAAATCTACTTATACACATTGCGATTTGACCTCAGCGGGGTAGTCAGAATTGCTACACAATGTAATGCAAATAATATCTGATGAAATACATATGAAAATAAATATTACTTTTCATCGAGTCCAGTTTCTGGAATTTGTGATTAAAAGTAAAATCGATAAATATGACTAAATAATTACTCGTAATGATTTTACTAATTTATTCTAATTTGTTGAAAACGTCCTCGTCATTCAGATAGATTTATTTCATCAAAACAAAACGTCAGCTGATGATTTTTTTTCAGGATGTTATTGAAACCATTATTTTAAAAGTGAACGGGGATCCCCTCTATCATCAACAGATTATTATCTTTATATTGTATAATGTCATTTTTATTTTATAAAATCATCTTGATCACAGAACAGATAAAAGAGATTAGAAAGGAAATAGTTCCTGATTTGTATTAGAACGCCTGTCGCCGCTTGTCTCCCACTCTCTATATCCACTACAAGCAAGAGGCTAATACGTACGCGCATAACGCACACAAATAAACCGCACTCACTTAGATCGCGAGCTTGCTACTGGTTGTCACACTAGCGCAAACACTGCGTATGACGTACACTCACACACGCTTTAATTTCTCATACATGTTACGGCGACCAAAAGGTCGATAATTTATGTCGATAAAATTACTTTAGTTTTGTAACTTTAAGTTTTGCAATATTTTGCTTTAATTTCGGAACGGGATAGAAATAATGAAAAGGTATTTATTTGTCTCACACAGATACAAAATTAAAGATTAAAAAAGTAAAATCAAAAGTAAACATACGAGAAACACTTAAAAATAAGACATACATTCAATTAATTACTACATTTAGTTAGTAGGTATCTATTCAATTCTACCGGTTGCCTCTAGCCATAGTGTTCTTGTATCTGGATCTGTTGGAAACCTAAAAACAAAACTTTGTTGTGTTATGTTTCCATTTTAAATGACTAACCTCAAAACAAATTTTAGACGAAAACCAAAATTAATAACCCACAATAAACAATAATTGACAGTAATAAACGAAGTTATTTAATCATATTCATAATAATATCATTTGATACTAAATATCGACATTGTTTACAACTTGGTACAACACAATCGAAACGCATAGATTTTGCAGAACTCAAGCTTTGGCTCGTCGTACGCGACGTTCGCAGTGAACGAAATACATCGCGCAATCGCCCACGCAGTACAAGATGGTACCCACGTATTGCAAGCAATGTACGTAATTTTCTAACTGCTTGCGACAGTATCATTTTTTCTACCAACTACATAATACTATTGTAATAATTACAAATATTACTTGTATTTTAAGGTATTTGGACTTACCGGTGATAAGAAATCCCTTCTCGAGGCACACTACACACCCTGGCTTCTTTTCCGACACATTATAATAGCGCAAGATGGCATAATCCTTTTTTTTCGCGGAGCTTCGTACGCTGTCAGTGTGAGCGCGATTGTTGGCCGGTAAATCAAATTTTGTCGACATTTGAGCGTTTGCGACATATGAGCGGCGCGCCTGCCCCGCCCACAAGGCCCTTCTAACCTCTTTTATCTGTTCTGTGATCTTGATATTTGAACTACATAATGATTTTATTAGATAATAATGTTAAATTAATTATTTTATTATTCATGTTAATTTAATAATCAATCACGTAAAACTGTAAGGATACTTTTCTAAAATTATACTTTGGCAATGAACTCGTTTACGTTTTTTTTTATAGCACATAACAATAAAACATGCTTGTAATCCCCGAAGGGTTAGGTAGAGGTGTACCTAATAGTACACCTACATTTCGCCAGTTATGTCTAAGTCCCATGTAACAGAGAGCGAGCCTATTGCCATCAACCGGGCATAAATTCAGACTCCGTGGCTGCTACTGAGAAATTCCTGTTGGAGAACCCAATTATCACTTCCTTCTTGATGGAAAGTCAGATCTGGGAAATGAACCCTATGCTCAGCAGTCGCTTGTGTCCCACTAGACTAACGCATTTATCAAAAGCAAGCGGACCGACAGCATACAAATATCAAATACTTCCATTATCCTACAATTGAAACTTGAAACAACTATACCTTATGTGTGAAAACATGTCACGTTCCAAGTTTTTCCCCGTCCCACTCATAAATCATACCTACTCATCGCATAAATATGCAACAAAATATTGGTTAAAAACCTCGTCATTTGCCCGTGAAGTGCGAGCGTGGGTGACGAGTGATGAAGTGACGAACAATCACAGGTATCTGTCAACATACGTGTTGTTTGTACAAGCTGCGCAGGCGCAGGCGGGGCGGTAGGCGGGCTGTCGTATGTAGCAACTGTGTATGATACTTGTATTGAAGTGGAATTAGGTATGATTTGTACGAGATTTGCAGGTTTGTTGTCTGTCACTGTTGTACGTGTCAGATTGGTTAGGTATAGTATGGTATGTGTACCGGGGGTATCGTTTCACCCAGATACATAGGCAGCCGCTTATCTTTAAATTCATAATGGTATTCAGCAGCATTTGCATAGACTTGTAGCCGTTTTTTTTCTCGATGTGAAAATCATCAATGGATGTCCGCCGCCCTGAGGAGTGGGGTGGGGTCTGTCGCGTACTGATTAAAACCATACCACTGTTCCCTCGCACACTTGCGTAACTAGACTTAGAGCCAAACCCAACATAGTTGGGAATAGGCTATGCAGATGATAATGTGTTGGATTGTTTGTCAAAGATCCTTTTTAGAATTTCAGCAAATCTAAACTTCTGAATGCATAACGGTTAGCCCACGCTAAAAAAAAAAAAAAAAAATCAACTCATGTCACTGACAGCGTGGCAATCATACTGATGTAGAGCCAGATCAGAAGTCCACGTGTTATTTTTGTACATTTCCGCCTGACATCAAAACAGGAAAGTCTACAAAAACGAACCAACCACATGCAATATCGATAAGCAAACAGCACATCACTAATGCTACTTAGTACTTACTGAAGTAAAGTGCGGACGTGCAATATTTATGATCAATATTTAGTATAGCGGATCATGAATGAGCCATGTCCGCTGAAACAGCGATTAAGTGGTATATTTGATTTTACCATCGATACTATACACATACATCGGTCTTTACATCGGTATATAGGCAGACACTTAGAGAGATAAAGTGGGGAAATCGAGGAACTAAACCGCTAGTATGTGCTTTTTTGTTCGTATTATTTTTTCCCGTGTTTTGTGTGTCATAAATAAACAACAAATAAAGGGAATTTATTATAAAGTTTGTTACTCTGAAAATGGGATTCTGAAACAAACAGTAAACATGGTAAATATCCCGTTTACAGTGTTAGTGATAATGTTAGTTGTGACGTCTGTTTAAAAGGTTCACTATATTTCAAAAACTTGCGAATAAAAAGAAAACAGCGTAATTTACTTACGAGTTAGTGAGAAGAAAATATGTCTGAATCATTCGGTCTTCAGCCCGACACAATGTTGTCAATTTTCCAGAAATGAAGAACTTTCTTTTAGTCACCAAATGACTAAAAGAAAGTTAGCTCTGACCGAGAGAAAGTTGATAAATATTACGTACTTAATGTATAGGTATTTTGCAAATAGGTTTATGCAAACATTATTACACGTCATTTTTATCAAACTAGATGTGGCCTGCTTTTGTACCTGACTAGGTCCTCTAAAAAGAAACAGCTGAAACGAACTCAGTGGCCATAATATTTTCTGAGGTCCAGACAGACCGATCATGCTTGGTACCAAACTAACAACGAAAGAACGAAATTAGATCGTATCTCTTAATTTAATTAAAATGTCGGCACTAAATTCATAGAATTTACATAGCAAAGCTTATGCATAATCAGCCTATAATGTACCGACTGCTGGGACACAGGCCTTCTCTATGAGAATTTACAACGAACGGAAATTACAATACTTAGTTACATTTGTAACTTACGCAATGTTTACGATTGTCTGTCTCAGTATTGCGTTGTCGTGGACAATATTATTATATCAGTGCCACCAATTACTTACAAACAGTGTAAAAATACGTAATCTGTAGTAATTCTGATTAGTGATATACGCAATGAAAACTGGTGGCACACTTCAAGACGCAATAGCAATGTTTTACGTCATAATTGTTGTTACTGTTTTTTATTCAACTGAAATGTTGAAGCAGTGATAGCCTTGTGGTGTAACCGTAATCTCTGATTATTGGGTTCATGTGCATATTATATAATTCTCACTTGGTTCGGTGAATGAAAACATCATGAGGAAAATGCGCGAGAGATATTACTGGAGGTCATGTAAAGCTAAGTCAGAGGTCCATGGGTGGCATATAAACTGACTTCAGGCAGGTTAGACAATAACCTCACGATAAATAAAGAAAGAATTAACTTACACTCTTTAATTCACTATGACTAAAAGATAGAGAACACGGAGAGTACAAAAAAAGTCAGTTGAAAATATAATGGTTACTTTTCTCAAGACAGTGCAAAAGTATGACTTGTCAAGAATAAATGTTGTGAAAATACCATCTGAATTTCCAAACTTCTGCACATAACAATGTATGTAGTACCAATTCTCTATGAAACGCATAAATAAGTGAAATATAAATCGCAATTTTGTCTTTTTTGATAAAATGAAACCACACATCACACACTATTTAGAATTTGCATGTCTAACGAAATAGAACAAGTCTATAGATCCAGCTACTTTATCAGGACAGCTGTTTGTCTCAGCATGTTTCACACTGAGGCAGTTTGTAGTCGTGATAGGCCTAATCTATATACTCAATGGATAGCGGTGAAGACCCGGTTTCGCGGGACACCGTTGACATTTACTTATACTTTCTCGGTCAGAGTTAAACCTATCTATTATAACCTTATTTGGTGATGTTTTCACTTTTAGTGCTGTTTCTTTATGGTCAAAAAACATAGAAAGTAGAAGCAAGGTAAATCAAAATAAATCTTAAAACAATTGAAGAGCTTTAAAAAATAAAAACATTACATAAATCTTTGCAAAAGAGAGAGAAAGACAGATTGAAAGCTACAGATTTTGCTTGCATCAAAGACGCCGAATCAAACACCAAATTCAATATTATGCGAATCCCTAGAACTGCATACCTAATATTTATTTTCACCTACACAAAACAGCTTTTAGTAAACCAAATATTAAATCTAACCCTGAATTTAAAAAAAAGTTTTGTATGACGTAATTTCGATTCAACAAAATTCCTTTACCTACCTAGATTTGACATTAACAGTAACATAAAGTGCCTTCTAAGTGCCCTAAGTACACACCTGTTTACTTCAGAAACTTCACTACCAACCGGCCGATAACATATTTTCATATCAAGTGCTCAAAGCAAATATCAAATAAGTTCTCTGTTGATTTTTTATAGATTAGGCGACGATATTACTCCAATAAGTCGTGTTTAAAGGTCGATACTCCCGAAACTGAAAATAAATATTTAAGAACGATTGCTGGGAATTATAGTTTGTCTATTTGATTTTGTTTTTTTTCTGTGAATCGCGTGTGTTTAAATGTTTTGACAAGTCATTTTCTCTGCGATGGTCATGGAATTCTAAAACATAGAAAAACTATTACTACTTACTATATTTATGCTACCGATTCTAGGCTCTACAATTGTTTCCAATTATAAAACATTATAAAATTGATAAATATTTTGGGTCTAATTCAATTTGTAAAGAACGTTAAAACAACAAAAATATAGATAACTTCAGTGTGAAAAGTTATCAGCGACCTCCTACCCCTTATTAGCATCCATCCCTTTTAAACCACTTATTTACACATACACAACCTATCAGTAATATTCACTGTCATATATCAAACTTTCCTTACAACATGTTTAACATCCCCAACATTATTTCTGAAAACTTTACTCTGAAATAAGCTTTTACCAATTAGCAGTTTCAAACCATCGTCTAATCAAAATTCTCTTTTCCACATCTAAATATGCTAAACTACGCTTCAGAATGAAGTCCACGATAATATCTTAGAACAGAAGCCTCAATATAATAAAACTGAGCAAATCTAATCGTGAGGCGTAGCACGACCTAACCTTTCAAGCAATGCAGACGATGTAGGGAATCTTACTGAAACTGGAGTTACGACTTAAGGAGTACGGACATGACTTTTATATTGCCACTAAATTGTCAAGTAACGTTTTGCGTAGATGATATTTTGTTAAATAGGGGTTAGGTCATTATTAGTCTTCAGGGTCTCAATCAGCCAGCCCTTCATGTCGAGGCCGCGGTTTCTCTTGCGAACAACCCGCAGCCCCGACGCGTCGGGGCTGCGGGTTGTTCGCAAGAGAAACCGCGGCCTCGACATGAAGGGCTAAGAAGGAACATGGGTGGTTTTTAGTCAGTAGAAGTCTGACACTCCCTTTCGCTCTGCCCAAGAGCGGGAGGGGTTATTCGATGATTTTCCACCAACCATAAAAAAGGGTGTCAATCAGCAAAGTGTGAACGCAGATTTTAAATAAAAGAAAAGCCAAAGAGATCTTTTCTGTAGTTATTATTTTTCACGTAAGTAGTAGCTAAAACGATAATTTGAAAAAATATTTCCTAGATGTTATCCTGTTCTCACCTTCTTTAGATTTAAGTGACTACGCAAATAGAAGATATCTTCATTATAGAAATATGTCTCAATGTATTTCTAGTGACTTGGAATATTCCAAAAGGCAGTTTACCTAGTCGTGTAAGTATTTGGAATGTTTATTATCGATCCTACATGATCAGCACATATTTACTCACTTAGCGTTACTGGCACCTTGTACATACTATGTTTTATGTATCTAGCCCAACAACGTGGGTGGAATATCGGTTTACTTTTCACACAAAAAACCCAACGTTATGGTGTATATCATCACCATATTACATCGTCTCCACGGAATTTATAACTCTTGTCATAAAATAGATACGTGATAGAAAAAATAAAGGCCGCGGGTAGGTCGAGCATATCCTTACTCCTTGCGCTTGCGTCACCATATCAACAAAGCGGTGCCCACGCGCTAATGTATTCAACGCGGCGATTGATGAAGTATAAAATTTCTTAGTACCGTCTCACTCACAATGGAATTATGATAATTTATCGGTTGGCTTGTGCCGGCCGAGTGTGTGGGAACGCGCGCGGCACGGGCTTTCCCACGACGCCGCGATACGAAGAAGAACGTCTCATTGGCTACGATGAGAAGCGTCGCTTACGCTGTTATCCGCTCGCGTGTCAGCGTCCCCTCAGTGCCGACAGGTCGTAAGCACCAAGTGGCCCGCGCTCGGGGCACGATTCGCCTATTCCGAAGGCGGTGTTGACACATAGGACGTTTTCCCGTCTAGCGGCGTAAGACAGAATTGGAGTAAGTAGCGTCACGGCGGCTTCGACCGCACAATGGGTCGGTGTCGAGTCGACTAGCGGTGCTGGGAACAAACTCACACCTCTGCAAGGTGATAGTCAATGTTATTGTTTTGACTGACTAATTAGGATGATGTGTTTGTAACCCAAGGATGTTGTATGTGATAAATGACAATTTTACGTCGTGTTCTAGGATTATAGTGAATAATGGCGTTATTAAATTATATTTATAGAAACATCTGTTAGAACTTAAACGGCTGTCAGAAAGTATTAATCATGTCGACTGTAATAAATAACAGTTGCCTCTATGAAATATGAATTTCTCGGTAAATGACTAGATAAAAAACTAGATAGTTGTTGGAAAAATATTTGTAGAATCTAACTCACATTGCTGGTTTTCAAATAGAGTTGGTATTGAGCCGTGCAGGCAGTCACGGCAACATTTCTCAAAGTAGGCCACGAGGTACAAATAATAATTAATAATACACGTAAGCAGTAAAAAGTCGGTGCGACAGTAATAATTTCTATTCGTCACTCTGTCTGTATGACCGACGGAGGCGATAACGCGCCTCATGTCGCCGTAGAACTGCGCCCGCGCCGACGGCACATGGTTGCCACTGAACACCGAAATAGTATTCATAAAATGTTTCTTTTTTTTTCTGCCACTATTTGCACAATAATAGCAAGTCCGGTTTTTAACAACGAATGTCCTTAACCATTGTGCAACAATTGACCAGAGCGTAACAATTAAAAAAGATTACAACAAAACTTGTAATAAGGACTTAATGCAGATTTTTTTCTTTTTTTAAATAAAGAATTGTATTCCTTGACAGCTATTTAATTCATCGCCACGAGTCACCTTGTGACGTCAGAGTGTATTCTTTGGCGCGAGAATGGGGGAGCGTCTTGGCGTGCGTACGCGCAGGGTGGCGTAAGGGTGACGTAAGGAGGGTGCGCGTGGGAACTCGTGCTAGCCAGGTGGGCAGCTGCTATCAGCTGAGACCCTCACTTGGAAGCACAGCTGTTTGAACTTACCGGCTTTGATTTAAAATGAAGTAATAGTAATGAAATAAATGGCGCCAATTTTTGACTAAAATTGTTTGTGACGTAACGGTTTTTTCAGGATTTAAATACTTCTCTGTATGAAAAACTTTACTGAGACTGAAAACAGTGTGCGTACTGAGATAATAAAAAAATATTTGCATATTACATACCCGAGTCTTTAGGTACGCATTGAATCGAATAGTGATAGACTCTGAGCTTTTGTTTTACAGAAAAACTTATTTTCTAACTTTGAATTTTGACTCCAAAAAAAGAAGGGAAGGGAAGGGAGGGAAGGGAGAAGGTACCTCCGCCAAAAATAAGGCATTTTATTGTATTAATAAAATAAAAGTTTTTGGAATGATAATAATAAGCTTGATCCATAAAATTTTATTGGAAAATATAATCAATCTTACAGATAACGCTTCTTTCTAAGCTTTTTTAAAAAAAAAGAAGAAGAAAGAAAGCTTAATTTATCAAATAATTATTATTAATTAATTAATTAGTACCTATGTAATATCTGATCTAGTCTTTAAAATTACTAAATAAATGTAAAATAGGTATAAAGATTAAAATAAATCCAAGAACTCCGCGTGTGCCACCCCTACTTTTATCACGGGCGTTTTGCCACAATCGGTGTAGGGCGCATAAAAGCGGAGCGACGGGAGGCGCGCGCGCCATTCGCTCACAGACCGTCGCGCGCGCTCCAATGATCCTACCCGCCCGTACTATGTCGCCGCCGCACGGCGCCTTCCACCCGCCCGCGCACGCGCAACCCGACGAGGAACCAGTCTCCCGAACATACCAATATAGAAAAGTCATGAAACCCATGCTTGAAAGAAAAAGGAGAGCACGCATCAACCGCTGCCTCGACGAACTGAAAGACCTCATGGTTACCGCCCTGCAAGCTGAAGGAGAAAATGTCTCTAAACTAGAAAAAGCCGACATCCTGGAACTCACCGTCCGACACCTCCACAGCCTCAAAAGGAGGGGTCAGTTAGTGCTGAAACCTGAAATGTCCTACCAAGAACGTTTTCGTGCTGGATTTACTCAGTGTGCTACAGAAGTGTCTCAGTTTATTGCCAACGCCACGTTAGCTGCCACAGCCATGCAGCGACAAGGCCCAGTGGATCCTCAAGCTGGAGCAAGACTGCTGCAGCATCTTAGTAACTGTATAAGAAGGTTGGAGAATCCTCAAGTGGTGCAGCCTCAGCCGATAGCACCGAATGGTGTGGCGAGGCCGACGCCTCTGCAGGCCATTGCGCCGGCACCTCCCCAGCAGCAGCAAGCTGTGGTCCAGAGGACATCGTTACCAGACCGAGGGTTCAAGAGGCTAGCAGAGCCGATGGACTCGGAAGCGGCGCTCGCGAAGCGTGCGTACGCGCCGCCCTCGCCGCCGCACAGCCCCGCCTCCGAGTCCGACTCCGCCCAGTCGATGTGGCGGCCGTGGTGACGAGGAGCTGCTCCTCCTCGCATGCTGGACCGTGTGACAACGTGTGATAATCATTTAGTTGTTGTTTGTTTCTATTAACGTTCCTAGAACTGATGTGTGTTAAAGAAGTATGGGTTGTTCTCGCTTTGCTTGTTGAAGTTTTACTTTTTTATTAATTTAATAAATTAAGGTTTTTTTGTTCAGTAGCAATCTGTTATTTTGTGTTCCTAACTTCAACGTCTTCCGCGTCGGTTAAAGCATTTACTTGTACGTTTAAGTACCACGTAGCGTAGTTAGCACCTAAGTTATACTGTGATAAATAGTTATCTTTGATAGGAGTTGTTAGGTTAGCGAAATCGTAGAGGATGTTTACTGTAGGCTAAATGAATGATAAAAAGAAAATAAACAATGTTTCAATAATATTTGTTTTGTTTCGGTAGCCACCTTGACTAACACTGATAGTGCAGCACCTGCATTATTATAATCATGTCATTCTATCTATAACTAATCCATATTTATTTATTAATCAACTAACTCAATCTTATATTCATCTTCAACTTCAATATCATTATTTGTTTCAACAACTAAACTCGTAACATTTCTCATAGTCCCGCAATATCTCATCAACTAACTAATTAGTTCTTACATACGACTCAGCCTCTTCATTTCCTTATCACGAGATTTAATTCACATCTTAATTAGATATTGCACTGGTTAAACTCATAACTAAAGGTCTCATTTCCTTACAATCTCTAGTTGCTCCAGAAAAAAATCATTGAGCTCAAGCTGAAATATATCTTATTCAATTTTCTTTTGAGTTTAAATTGCGTTACTAACGTTATGGTTGCACATGTTCAGTAATATTGTAATGGAGTGCTGTTTTATTAAATTCTTGTAAATTTCTTTGTATTGTAAGCAAGTGTGGTTCACACGGTATTCAACGACCGTGCCAGATTTTATTGCCCAAGAGCATGATCTATAAAATCATTCCGCTTTAGACCAACGACCCGGTTTACAAAAAACAGCTTCTATTCTAGATGATAAAATGTTGTTAAAACATCCAAATTATCATTATTATAAAATATTTTGTTTTGGTGTGACTCTAGGGAGAACCATGGGTCCAGCCCTACTTTTTTTAAAAAAAGAAAAGGTCCTCAATATTGTTATGATTGTGGACAAGTATACCATTTAATTATCCGATAAACAATCCAAACTTTGATTTTAAAAACTATTTTAGAGAAAGATATAAATATATGCGAAGGCCTCTATCAAATCAAATTGGATAAGAGGCCATAATTTAAAATCACCACACTTCACATACGTAATCTTGCACAGTTCATTTGCTTTGCATAAAATAAAACGTGATCCTAAACCACGAATTAATGAGTCACAAGACTTTATTTTAGAATGTAAACAATCGTCAAATGGTTTACTAAGAACAACATTTATACTAATCTTGCTATCAATGCGAAATAACTTTGTCTGTCTGTCACCTTTTCACAACTCAATGGTTGGACAGACATACATAACATAACATCACGCCTGTAATCCCCGAAGGGTGAGGCAGAATGTGTAAAAGTATAATAGGAGGCGGGCCTATTGCCATCAACCGGGCCCAAATCTAGACTCCGTGGCCCGTGGCTGCTACTGAGAAATTCTAGGTGGAAACATCTAATAGCACTTTGCCCGACCAGAGAATCGAACCAAGGTAGACGATGACACTGCACTGGTTAGAACACAGGATTTTTTTACTGCGGTTGTACGTCCTCTAGCATAACATTCGACCTCCACACAGTTAAAGACGCGGGTAGTAGCTACTGTTAAATATCGTGATTGAAATTAACGGTAAGTAATAATAATAATTATTGTGCTACTTAATACCCAGACTTGTACCACTAACATCACTATGTAGCTAATTCGATTACTATTTGCTTTAGACAAGGCACATCACTAACTGACTAACTGTAAAGCTGTAGGTCAAAGTAACTTTAAATTCTTATTGCAAGAGGTCATCGTAACATCTTCCTGTCTGAAAATAATAACTGCGGAAATCTGAATATATTTTTGGTCTATCGTTGGGTTTCGACATCATTTTCTTATTTTTCAATACTCTTGGACTGTAGGTGACCAAATCCACTACCTACCTTACAACTTTACGTTGGCATCGTAATGACAGGTTAGTAATTTTTAAAAAAAATTGTCTATTGTATGCAATTTATTTCCATCAATGAACAGGAGAACGCAAATGTTGAATTCCCTTTCCTAATCCTTCAAAATATCTTAAAATAACAAGGAAATGGCCATCATATCACCAAGCTAAAGGAATTTATTACACATCCAGATGACAAAACCTAATTCAATCCTGGAGTCAGTACTGTATTTTTATTTGGCCACAAAGAGTTCTCTAATTTTCTAACCAATTTGAGAATTACTCGAACAAAACAGGCAGGAAATAATTTGTCAAATTAGCATTGATAAATAAAGCCACTTCATAATCAAACAAACTGTATTATTTAATTATCGTTGCGACCAAATCGAGCGCATCCAAAAAAGCCGTTCGTGTTACAAGACCTTTAGAAGGAGCGATTACGGGCGGAGAAGCAGCGCGCGCGCATGCAATGAGACACAGAAGCCCGACAATGCGACACAATATATTTTTTAACAACATTTGATAAAGATCTCAAATATAACTAAACCCTTAAGAAGAAGGCCGTGTGATTTATAAATTGGAGAACTTCTGAAGAATGTACCTTAGTTCTCAAATGCTAATCTTAGAGGCTAGTCAGCAGATACAATCACCCTATCAAGCATACTCCCGGCACTAGCAATTTTTAACTAAAACTTCTCCATAAATTGTTTACAACAAGGCAAGGCGAGGCTGTAAACATTTTTTTCTATTTAAAATTTGAATAAAAACACATGTGGTAATTTTCAACAATTGTTAACACTGTCGTTTGAACCATATTTTTTCAGTACAAGTATCAATGATTGGAAAAAAATAATAACATCATAATAATAATATGGACTGGATTCAGGCGGCTTGTTAGGCGTAAAAGTAATTCCAACTATGTGAAGCTAGATCAAAATCGAAACTAACTCATCTGTAATTTTCGCCCACAGTAAGCCTTCTGCAGCTACCCATTCGCGGCGCATGCCCAGGAATTAGTTCGGTACAGTCTAATTGGAACGCCATTGCGTGCGCGCAGGCGTGGGAACGCCCGGTGAAAATACTATGGATCGCCGCAATTTGAGATTTAGTTACGGCAGTAAGCTTTTTTTGATACTAAACGTTGGTGAACGTAATTTTGATGTGCGATGAATTATTGGGTGGTATTTGGGTGGATGGGAATCTGGAATTACTGTGTTTACTCTTTTCGGTATCTTGTACTGCTAAATTGAACAGAAGCTGGTAAATAAAATTCATTTACGTTAGGAGATGTAATAAAAAGAAAGTTGCAAATCAGATATTGTCTATTTTAAATTTTGATTACAAAATATAAAACGAAGTCAGTGTTATTTTTCATGAAAGTATGTGGCTTGTTTCTACTGAAATACTCCATAATTATACATAAACTTACGCTTTTTGAACATGGGAATTGACAGGAACTTAACAGACCACCACTTGCTACGATTCTTACATACTTCTTTTACTTCATCCACGTTCATACACAACAATACAGCAATTCTTAAAACTTTCATCATCCACAGCCTGAATTCACCCACTGCTAGGCCTTTCTTCTCTTGTGCCAATATCCAAGATCCTGTGCCAGCTTTATCCAGGTTGTTTTCCCGGATGGTAATTATGTCGTTGGCCAATCTCTCCGCCGGACGACCCACATTGCTTTTGGTAGTTCTTGGACGCCATTCGGTGACAGCCTTAGTCCACCTGTCATTACTGCACCCTGATAGTAGTCCTGCCTAATTTCATTTGAGTTTCGTAAGGTGATTTTCAATATCGAAAACCCTTGTACGTTTTTAGATTCAAATTCAAATTCTTTATTGCAATCCATAATGTACATTTTCAGGTAATAGGTAAAATAATTCTAGACACAATTATGGACCCTGTCGGGCACAGTAAATGTTTATAAGTAGAGAGTTGACGTCAGTAACTCGATATACCAGGTATATGCAGAGCATCTTAAAACTTTACTTTAATCAAATTCTAATTAGTTACCATGGGTACCACTCCACACGCCATCATCTTTTCTACGAAACAGTAGTTCCTATAAAAAAGACTAGAAGATAATATGCATTACATAATTAAGACAAAGCGTAGGAACAAAGTAGAAAGTAGTCTAATCAATGTTAGTATATCATTGACAATAATTGTTACAAAAAGAGACACAATCTTGATTGTAGCTGACAATTGCATTGTTACTAGTCATTATCAATCAAGTGAGGCTCTCATAATATACGCCTTCTGTTTAACCTTTATATTAGTGGTGAATTAATATAACTTTATGTCTGTTAGGCGATTGTATTATTAATGTTTCAAGAATTTTGAAGGCATCTTCTTCTCTTCTGCTGCAACCTTTGAACGTCCAATGTTGAGTCTTCTCTCCAAAATCTCTCCACTTTTGACGTTTTGTGTCTTTCCTTTTCAGTTTCTCAGCCACTTTAATGAGATCGTCTGTCCGCCTAGTTGGTTGTCTTTCCACATTCCTCCGTTCGGTCCGTTGTCTCCACTCCAGCACTATCTTCCTCAATATAAAATCCATGGATTTAATAAAAGCCATATCGTAGACTGCAGTTTACGATATGGCCCGCCTACTTCCACTTTCTTTTAGCGTTGGCCTAGATCGCAGGAAATAGGCAAACGTCTTATTGTAAAAAAGGAAATAAAGGCTTTAGGAAAATCTACTTAACAAGTAAAACATAATATTGTAAAAACAACTATTAACATTTTTCAGTGTTAAAACTGAACCTCACGTTTCGCCGGCCATCTCTGAGCCTAGGCTAACAATTAAATTATTAAAGTAAGCATGTCATCAAAATACTTGTAATTAAACAAGTACGGAGAAACCATTGTATTGTTCTGGAAATTATTTGAATTTATTGTATTTTATTAGTATTGCGTGTATTTTTTTTGTTTGAATGTTATTTAGATTTTATATTAATTAGGCTGATTTTTAATTGTATGTTAATTTCATTGTGTATTATTCATTGAATAATAATACAATGAATTTAAATACACAAATAAAATTGAATTAAAAGTCAATTCTATTCGTATTGTTATTTAATTTATCTAAATCTTAATGTTTTATCCGTGTTAACATTGCGAATTTACTAGAACAAATGGCAATGGGTGTTAATTACCTGAATAAATGTTTTTAATTATTACTTACTTATTGATGTATTAAAAGTTGTCCATTCCCCTCCGACATCGCAAGGGGAATCGAAACACAACAGGTCCTAGTATAGTCCCATGCGTCATCCTCGTAAAAGTGTACTTAAGAAGCAAATTGAGTCTAGCTTTTGTAGTTCCTTTTTTATATATCGCAGATTTAGGATTATCCTCTGCTTCATCTACTGTATAAATACATCTTGTATTTATCCGAAAAACTTGGATTTTTTTAAAGATTTGTAGATGCTCAGGTTTTCGTATGCTAACGTTAAGTGCGGTTAACGATCATCAACAATGTGTAAAAACACACACAACACATTCGGCTAATTGATGTGAAGTGTAACCGGATAACTAATTAACAACTCCTTCGATCAACCTCTTCACTAAAATGGAGCTATAAACATTAACATTTTAACACTGGCCATTGTCCGCCATAACGGTACTATCCGAAACGAGAGTGTTTTGCTTTTATTTAAAAAAAGAACTGATATAATATGGATATCGAAAGTACTGACAAGAGCAACTGGTTTGCAACGGATTAATTTACAGTAAAGGTCACAAGGACGCAGATACAAATAAGGACATAATTATAAAGCCCACGCCAATAAAACTTATAAGCCCTTTTTAATTCTACCAAATTGGATATTACTGTAGTGACTTCAATTAATTTTTGTAGTTATTTTTAAGGTATTGCTGATTATTCTTCACTACTGTACTGTTTTTAAATGCAACACGTTTTACGTTTATTTTCGTTCCTAACTTTATTAGAAGTACATTGATTTTTCAAGTATCTTAAGTAATACGCATTACTTAGACAAATCAAAACGCAAACTAGACACAAACCAAGAAAAAATATTCTGAAAAAGTTCATTAAAAATATTGTGTGTTACAGAAAATTGTCTATTGCCGTCATTTCTCCTACTCAGAGCAAGAGCTTTCATCCATAAGCTCTTAACGGGGCCAGGTAAACCCAGGGTAGTCCTAAGGCCAGCCTAGCCCGCCAAATTAAAATTATCAGTCAGGCTCTATGTTGAACAAAATATGATTCGCGGTCGTAATACGTATGCATTTACAGAATTACAATACAATGACATTTTCATGAAAAAGAATTTTCAACATACAACTCGACACTGACCTGCAAATTGCAAAACTCAATTTATTTATTCAATTTTTTATTATTTTTTATTATTAAAATGTGAACATCGCAAGCAACCGTGGAGCTACTACTTAAAGCTCGACCTCTATTAAGCTTCATGAACAAGATAATTATCTATAAGATTAATAAAATAACTAAACATATATCTAAGCAGGAAACTATTACACATAATAATTAACGCCAAATGCAGGAAGACGTGCAAAGTAGACGCCATGATAGCTATTACGACATCTAGAAACATAAGTTTGTATGAGTAAACGGAAATAATACAGACTGAGATTAATCTTGGCTCTATGTATCCGTTACTTGTGTGTTAGCCGATGAGCTTATCTTAGTTGTGTCTAGACTAAACGTTATTTCAGTAGGTAGTACTTTAGTAGTACCACGAATTACATGCGATAGGATGCAATTCGTGGTAAAAGAGTGAGAAAACTTCATGTTATTAGTGTTCTGGTTCATAACGCCATACAAAATATTTTTTATAAAATTTTGGTTTAAAATTGTGTATTAAGATTTTAGTAGAGTCTAAACTACTTAATCACCAGATTAACTAGCAGATTTGATAAACCATTAAGGAAGATCTCTTGAATGAAGTCAGAAGGTTTAAGATTCATAACGGCAAGAAGAAGAACAGAAAGAAACAACTACAAAACGAAAAAAATAAATCATTTTGTTCGTGTAGAAACAAATAAACAGAAGATATTCGGTTCAGTAGCAGATCACAAAGTATGATAATGACTACAAAATAACCATTGTATTGAACACAAGATCAATAAAAGAAACACATTTATTTGAAAAGAATTACATAACGTTTCATCTTACCACATCTTCCCCTAGATAGACAAGAAGTATTTGTAAAGGCGTTGAACAAAACAAAAAACAAGTGCTTTTGATCGCGTGCCCGTCTCTTTATATCGCAACAGTTTAATTACATAAAACAAAATAAGTAATTGAATGGATGACTTCCTATATCAATGGTTATGGTAAGTGCGATGGAGTTTATGTTTTTGAGTTCCGTATCTTTTCATCATCAGAAACTCATGGAACTTATTGTTTGACGATGCCGTGGCAGCAGTAAAGTTTTAGGTCAACAATTGAAGTAAATTATGGCAGTGCAGCAAATTGGTTTGGTTTTTGAAAACTGATTCCAAATATTTAGTCATAAAATGTTGATGGATGGAGAGGGAGAGGAAGGCCAAGGAAACGATGGATGGATTGTGTGATGAACGGTATGAAAGGCAACGAAATAGATGATAGCTTTTCGGTTGACAAAAAGAAAGAAAGAAAAAACATGGGTTGCGCTGACTCCAAATAACATAGGACAAGGAAAGATGATTAAAATTTCAAAATAGTCATAATACTTCTGGTCATTCTATAGCGTCGGCAAACACTCTAAATTGTTCCTTCTTAGAATTATTTGCCAAAAAAAGTTACTTTCACTGCTGTAATTATCTCGTCTGTCAGGATGTAAGTTTCAATTCTTTTCTTATGTTTACCGTTATAATCTTTTGTTAAACCATAAACCACTAGAACCCTAAAACCATTACTATAAGTAACGAAAGCGTAACTCGACAAAAAAGTAAAAGTGTTATTTTTTTCTATTGCGTTTGCTACGAATCTGCCTCTAGTTTTACGTAAGTCCCTTTCGATTCCGATACTAAGATGTTTCGATCGTTGATTTTGGTATTTTTCTGAGATTCTATTGTGATTTTTGTAATAGATATTACAATTGAATACGGAAACATCACTAGCACGATGTGGTGATAAAAAACATCAATTTTTATTGCAAATATTATGACTATGATTATGACTGTCTCGTTGATCTATTGGTCGCAAGCGCGACTGTTAAGTATGAGGTCTTGGGTTCGATTCCCGGGTCGGATAAAGTGGTACTGGATTTTTCCATCTGGAATTTCTCATTAGCAGCCATGGAGTCAGGATTTGTGCCCAGTTGATGGCGATAGGTACGGAAAAGGACATACATGGAACTTAAAACATGACTGTCAAAACGTGGGTATACTACATTATTAGTTACACCTCTGCCTTACCCTTCAAGGATTACGGACGTGTTGTTATGTCATGTTATTATGACTATGGAGTTCAATAGAACACAACATTTAAATGATATAAATATTTTAATTATAACCTGTTATTTTATTGATATTAGAAAGAAAAGCTTTGAAAATTTATTCAATGCTTTTCTGGAGGTATCCTGTGATATATACTTTTTTTTTTTAAACTTTGCTTCGCACTAGGAATTTTTGATGATTTTCCACCCGCCAAAATAAAAAAAAAACGGGGTCCGCAAGTGCCAACGCCCGTCGGGGCTGCGGGTTGTTCGCAAGAGATACCGCGGCCCCGGGACAAGGGCTAAGAAGGAGCATGGGTGGTTTTTACTCAGTAGAAGTCTGTCACTCCCTTTCGCTCTGCCCAAGAGCGGGAGGGGTTATTTGATGATTTTCCACCCGCCAAAACAAAAAAAAAGTACTAACTTAAGCCCATTGTAGATTTTATCCTGTCCATCCTCATCATTGGCAGATGCAAACTCATGATTAAAGTTGCATTTTTCTTAATATCCCTCATACATACCAACATTCCCATCAATGTAAGTACATCTACAGTTTATAATGTCATGAATACAAACACAAACTATCTTCGAGAGTACCATCACGGTATTTAGCCAGTGGGCGTGTGTAGGAGGACTGAATAATGCATAGATTATTAAGTATTTATCAAACTAATCGTGAGAATTGATGATTTTCTTCAAAACCCATCGATTTGTCATGCCCACATGACATACGACGGACGTGTGTTGGCTTTCACTTACGTGGTTATTTTATACGTTTCAAGTGTCTTGTCCTAAGTTTATTTGTTATTTTGTCACTATATTTCGGGCCTTTTAGAAAAGTTTCTGAAGTCTGCTCAACATACTTAAATCTAATTTTTTTTTTGGCTGTTCTTAAATTTAGATTCGGTCATTGCCAACTTCTGCATGCGCTGTTAAACCCTAATTTCAGGTCGACGGCATGTTTTACATGTTCCACGTGAGCCTCAAAGAGTTTTCAGCATGGTAGACGGGGTCCACTAGGAACAGTCCATGCCAGAGTTGCGGAATTTGTTCGAATTAGTTACCGCGGCCCTGGAACGCAAAGAGCATAAGAAGCAACACGGATCGATTTTAGTCAGTATGGGTCTGACACTCCCTTCAGCTCCTTCTAAAGCGGGAGGCGTCATTAGATGATAATATACTAATAAGATTTCCCATACTTAAAATATGTCAGTGTTAGATCTGGCAAACATACAAAATGGTTAATTATTTCCTTGCTAACTATCTTTGGCGGCTATGCGTAAAGTTTCAATCAAATAATTTTAGTACTACTTACTAATTATGCGCATTATAGCGTGTCTAAAGTTCGCAACGATCTAAAATAGTTGTCTAGTGCTAGCCGACTGCTTATTAGCTCTATTATATAATAGTCCGTTACTAACAAATAGATTTCATAATATGGCCGGTGAATTTATTCAAACTAAATGGTTTCATAAACAAGGGCAAGAGTATTTTATTTTTATTTTCGATGTTATAAGTTGGAAAATGGTGAAAAATTATCAGTACAATCTTTCTCCGAATTTAATCATTTTATTTTATTCCTATAACTAAAGAGTGACTTTGCCAAGTCGTGGGAAACTTAAATATACCTATATAGTGAAGTCTTACCATACTTTACTACATTACACACACATTTGGAACTTTCGACACACAGCCTAAAAACATCAAACATCATCATAGAAGCTTTTACTCCTCACTTCACCAATCCATTACATTTCTATTTGTTCATAGATAAGATATCTCCATTTCAATTATTGACATCATTGTCTGCAGGCATGAAAAGCGCAACATTGCACTCGCACTTAAAAATTAAAAAAATAAAAAGTAATTAGAATCGTGACGACCTCTCGCTTCAAAGCAATGGAGTTAATTGATTGTTGTAAAAAACGCGCAAATCTGTGCTCCGATGGACGCTGAGATGGTTTGTTTTTAGAGTTCCGTCCGATAGGGCTGAACAAAGACTTCGAAATTCAAATATTTACGAGCCATAGACGGGACAAGACGAAGACAAGAAAAAGGAGTAAATGGTACCTTGATGTCTGACGCAAAGTGGAAAGGGACAAGGACAGGAAGATGATGATGATGAGATGGAACAAGTCGAAGAAAATTGTAATCCAAACTTATTACTACTATGTGACATGTCGGTCTGTATAGTGTTATATGCCCGCTTGCCAGGTAGCGTTCGTGTGACAAAATCGAAGCTGTTCGGGATCAAATTTTGTATGTTCATTCGCGACATTCCCACTAGCGACCAATCGACCAACGAGAACATCCCGAGAACAGAAGTGTGAGGAAAAGGAAGAGGGAGGACTTAGCCTTACAATGCGCATTGGAGTAATACAGGTTTTATGAATACTAAAATATTTGGCAGTCTACTTGAGATCTATTGCTCTTTCTTAAACAAGACGGATATAATTTGCAATTGCACACATTGTATCTTTTCCTTTTTCAACCGTCACGCTATAATTTACTGTTTTTCGTTTATATACTTACTTCCTCACACAATCCATCTATCGTTTCCTTGGTCTTGCTCTCCCTCTCACATTCTATGTCTGCAATAATAGTCATACACATTTCGTTTGCTTATCTTCGCATCAACCCACATGCACAGCAATGCACTTTCGTTTTTATTTGCAAATAGAGGGCAGCAATGCCAACTACTTACTGACCAAAGAAACATAAGGATCGTTCAGTGATAAACAAAACTTTATAGTTAAAATATTTTGCAGAACAAATTAATTTAGTCCACTTAACGTGAATGCGACAAGGTAGCCCGCGAAATTCGAATTATCTTACGTTGTTTGCAATTTGCCGGTCAGTGTCAAGTCGTATGTTAATTAAAAAAATAGGATTCGCGGCAGTAACAAATGTTTATTTACTGAGTAATAATGATTAAAATCACCAATAAAGCCGTCTCAGTTCATATAAGTGTCTTGAGTGACTATTTGATGAAAGGCATTCAATTCAAATTGCAAAAAACGTAAGAAAATTCGAATTTCACGGACTACCTTGTCGCGGGAAGTTGTGTGTAGCCGTAAATAAAAACAAATGTTCGACCCATTTTTAACAAATGACAGAGTGGATCTAACTTCAAAGGATTTCTATTATCATTCTCGTGCCCTTATCCCAATTCATTTGTGGTCGGCGCAGCTTGTCTTCATCCTCCAACTTATCTGGTACTCACCATCTCATGAGACACCTCGTTTCTTGTCATATCATCTTTTACACAGTCCATTATCGTTTCTTTGGTCTTCCTCAACTCTTACTTTCTCTACCTAAAAGGATTTCTAATTCTCTGAATTCTCTTTTCCTGCCCATCGTGCACCATCATCCAGGGCATTAAGGGTTTCTTTCTCAGAATGAGAGTGCTGTTTAGGTGGAGTGCTGATAGCCAGACATCCCAAATATCTGGCTATCAACACTGCTAGTTCTCCCAAAAAAAACAGGGCAAAATAATATTATTTTTTTTAGAGAAAACTTTTCTCTATTCTATTCATCATCTGCCTAACCTTTACCCAACTATGTTAGGGTCGGCTTCCAGTCTAACCAGATTCAGCTGAATACCACTATTGTACATGAAGCGACTGCCTATCTGACCTCCACAACCCAGTTAATACTAGGTAATACGATACTCTTTGGTAAGACTGGATGTCAGACTTTTAGGTTTACTGACTACCTGTAACGACTGCCAAAGATCTATATATGGCAGCCGGGACCAACAGCTTAACGTGCTTTCCGAGGCACGGAGGAAACTCGGTATGTCGGGCGGTCACCCATCCACAGACCGACCTAGGCAAGCACTGCTTTACCTAAAGATCGACCCGAGTGGCAGTTCTTATTAAGCCACGAGCTCCGCTTTTCTCTATTCTATTATATTCTTTCTAGAAAATTGTCAGCCCTGAAAATGGTGTAGGCAACAGTAGCGCAACTCCGTTGAGCAACACAAGTGCACTGGACTTTGACAGATGGACCAAACATTTACATAAACGACAGTGCACTCAACTAGAACATGTCAGAAATGCAGTCAAGTGACAAAAAGTGGCCCAGACAAAGTATTATACAAATGGCCTAAATTGTAAAAAAACATAAATTCAGCTAAAGAAGAAAGAGTACAAGTTCTAAGATTTCGACTTTTTACCAAAAAGGTTGAAATGTTACAAGCAATATTAGAGTTTAAGAATGTAAGTTTGCGCTTGACGTCGTAGTAGGAAGTCAAAAAATGGCACCACATGGCACTGACCTCAAAACCTATTAGTACCTACTGGGTAAGACCCTTCATCATCATCTGCCTGGCCTTTTCCCAACTATGTTGGGGTCGGCTTCCAGTCGAACCGGATGCAGCTGAATACCAGTATTTTACATGGAGCGACTGCCTATCTGACCTCCACAACCCAGTTAATACTAGGTAATACGATACTCTTTGGTAAGACTGGATGTCAGAATTTCAGGTCACTGACTACCTGTAACGACTGCCAAAGATCAATATATGGCAGCCGGGACCAACTGCTTTACGTGCTTTCCGAGGCACGTAGGAAACTCGGTATGTCGGGCGGTCACTCATCCACAGACCGACCTAGGCAAGCACAGCTTTACCTAAAGATCGACCTGAGTGGCAGTTCTTATTAAGTCACGAGCTAAATGGGTAAGACCCTTGGTAAGTCTAATTGTCAGACTTTCGGGCCACTGACTCATATAACTGTCAAATATCTAGAAATAACAGCCGGTTCCAACGGCTTAGCATGCTTTCCAAGGCAAGAAGGAAACTCGGTATGTATTGGGTGGTCAGTGGTCACCCATCCACAGCCCAACCCAGGCGGTCGCGGCTTAGCCTGAAGATTAATCATGCATGAGCTCTAGATTTTGTAATCCACCATACTTGCAATTTTAACACACACCCTAATTGAACCCAAAACTATAGCCAACTTATTTTATCTCTATTTATTTTACAGTAAAAGAACAAAAGTAAAGTAAGTGTTACGTTAGGCATGCGGCGCGGTTGCGTCAAAAAGTCGCACGTCAGAGCGGTCGTGATTGCGGCGCGCGCCGGCCGCCGTCACGCGCCTCTGGGTCGTGCACGAGCGGGCAGGGACGAACTGGCCAGCAAATAACTCTGGTGAAATGAGAACTGATGTAGACAGATAGATTAGCAAAAAGAGACTGAAATTGTAAGGTCAAAAAGAGTAAAAAAACGCATTTGACCTGAAAAAGCCTTTAAAGCAAACGAGATTTGAAAAAAAAACAAATTCTATATTTCAATGCTGAAATTAATTGAGTTTGACATAGAAGTCAAAAACCGATATTTCGAGAGCTACTTTAATACGAAGTGTCGGGACATTTGGATCCGAAAGAATCATTTCGTAGATATATCTTCTTCTTATCTAGTTACATGCTGTGCTTTCTGAAATAAAGCTAAAGTTTTAGTAAATTAAAATACCCACAATTATACGGTCAGTATCCACCATCAAAGACTTTAACATCCCGCCATAACTTCCGTTCAATCATCAATCACCAGCAACGGCCAATCTAAAAGCCGTTAATCCAAATCCGCGCCTGCGCACAACTCGCCACAGGCGATAGTTTTCCCACGGTCGCGGGCGGCCTGCTTCGTGGCCAAGTATAGCTCTGCCATTTGCATACCCGCCCCTCACCACCTACCGTATTACACGACTAAACTACCAAGCCCACTTATACAAGCATCTATCTTACAAACAAACGACTCTTTAAATTGACAGCGTAACATTTGCGGTAACGACGTCCAATTCATTTCTTAATAGGGCGAGACTGGCTAATGTATACTAGTTTAACTAGATTTGAATAGGTGATGTTCTTGTCGATCGTAATTTTGACAACATTGTCATTACAGGACGTAGACCTCCTTGTGCATAATATTACGATTTATCAGCTTGTGGGAAGATGTATCGGGTTTTGACGTTGATTGCTTAATTTACATGAAGTTTCTGGTCACACGTTTGTTTATTTTAAAGTCACGTGTTATCTAGTCTCTGTATATTGTAGTCTAGGTAACTAGTCTGAGAGGAGGTAGGACCTGTTGAAAATATTCTGAGAATGCGGGTTTGGTGACCGTCGAGGTCGGTGTTCAAGCAGGGGGGACATTAATATGTAAGAAAACTAAAGAGATTTTAGCTGGACAAACGAGACTTCACAAAGTTATTTTTCGGCAAATTATTCTATAGTTGAATCCTGTAAGAACTAGGTAGGTACTTTCACTACCGCTCCAATACCCTAGAGAAACTCAAAAGTGTGAAGTGGAAGTTAATTTTAGTGTGGATCTAGAAGATAAGTCTTTAGAAAAAATTATTAAGTACTTGAAGGGTGCTCCAAATTCAATCCTGATAATGTACTTTTAGAAGATAGAGAATACGTCCTTATTTCATCAATTTGTTCACACATTGATGAGTGCCAGGTAAGCCCGCGAAATTATAATTTTCAAACATTTTATGCAAATAGCAGGGGGTCTAAAATGGTCACTTCAGTAGATCGTAGTGGGAAAGTAATATGGATTGCGTCAAAATTCGTAAAATGGTCACAGACGCAGTTTTTATTATGAATGGTATTATGATCCGATAAAGTGGCTATTTTAGACCCCCTGATCAATGTCAAGTTGTATATTGATTCACGAGCTACCTTGGCACTTTCACCTTAAATATAAAAATAACACAAGCTGGTTCATTCTTACCGAAACAAAACAGAGAAAAACATCGCACGGTCCATAAGATCCATTCACGTTACAAAACCAAAGTCACCATTACACGTAATCTTTAAACCCATTTTTACTCAACGCTGATTTATGCCGAACTTGATTAGTCCGACCGAGTAAAAGACGTCGGACACCGTTCAAAGGGTTATAATCTGTCTACTAAAGAAGCGGATAACCCTCACACTGCTACACACTGCAATCAATGCCTCGTGCCGCCCATTTCAATCCTCCTTAACCCGTAATATGCCGACATAAAATTAAATTAGAGGTCAGTTAAAAGTTCATCAATTTTTAACGACTTACAACTCCCAAAATTATCTCATTATAGAGCTTTTAAAAATAATACGATTTTGTTAATGATGTTTTTTATGGCTTTCGCTATAGTCAGATGGTTTTGTGCGTAATTTTGTTTGACCCCTGATATCGGTTTGAGAGGAATTTCTCGACCATAAAATAAGTAAACATGCATTTATTAAAATAATTGATTAAAATGTTATAAAATTATAGTTTAATTTATTTACGTGCAAATGAGCAAATAAAAAGAGGTAGTAGATAGGTTTCGTGGATTATCTCGGGTGTCATTCTTTGACAGTTCTAACAGGAGAAGTGGCTGAAAGTCTGACAACCAGTCATACCATGGGGTATCGTATTACCCAGTACTAACTGGGTCGTGGAGGTGAGATGGGCAGTCACTCCATGTAAAATACTGGTATTCAGCTGCATTCGGTTAGACTGAAAACCGACCTCTACATAGTTGGGAAAAGGTAAATGATGACCATTGTCAGATATGTCTTAAATCAGAATTTGTACTGTGTGAATCGTCTCAGTAATGCTATCCAGGTTAATGACTATGTATGAATGTCTTTACATCCCATATTATGCAACAAAATAACCAAAGTTATTGTGAACATTTCAATTGAATGTTGTAGCTCTTTAAACCATATTTAAAGGAGGTCACCTTAATTTATTATCAACAATATCGACGCTGTCAATTTGCTGTCAGTTTAACAGAAACACTCGTAAAATGTGCATGATACAAGCACACGAAGAAACTCATAAAGGAGTACGTGACCCGAACGCATTTGCAGATCATAAAAAGTTAAATCGAGTAGCACAGACAAACGTCGAATCGAATAAAAAAATCGGAATAAAGAAACTAATTTCCATTCGTCCGATTCACGATTTGCGAATCGAATAAAAAATGTACCAAAATGAAAGAGTTATCTTTGTTTGTGATAGATATAGTTGTTTTTGAGAAAACCGATCGTCTGCGGTTCCCACGGCTCGCCTTCCGGCCGGAGCGAATTTTGACAGATATCTTAAGAATCGGTACCTACCAACTATATCGATATCGTGTACCGTCAGCAGACTCGATGATAAATCATTCCCAGTTGATTGATTTAGTTCTTTACTGTCGTTAAAGTTGTTTGACAACCGTATTGTTGATGTTTTTAATGAGATAATGATGTTAGCTTAAAAATTTGCACATTATTGTGTTGCTGTGATATTTTTTTTGCACACAATCTTAATAGTTTGAATTGGTGAGAATGATTATTTTTCTGTTGTGCCCTTTTTAAATTTGATTTTCGGGTTTGTAAAATTATACGAAAACTAACATCTAAATTGTTTCCTAATGTCTTGAAAAGTTTGTAACATGTTAGAGAAATTGGTGATTTTTAAACAATTACCGGTGCATGTTATTTCTAGCAACAGCAGGCCATTAATTTATAATAATTTGATCTCCGTTTACACCTCTAGGAGTGGTGGGGCCACCCTATATAATTAAGATCACACTGCGAGTCGCCTACTAAGCCAATAATAATGCCATTTTTCGCGTAAAACTTTCCTACTGATTTCAAAAACTTTTATGCGTAAACTACCGAAGCCACAGTAGCCGAGTTCTATTTTTAGAGTCATTAAAATCACTGGCATAAAAGTGTTTCAAATAATGACTGTCATTTAGCGTCAGCCATGTGTTTTATTAAAATAAAGCTGCGTCGAACTTTGCATGGGATTTTAAAAGAAAAAGTACCCAATAAGAAAATAATTATTTTGTATTACATATTTTCTTTCAATAGACAAGTTTTATTGCTAGTAAATACCACCTGAAATATTATACAGTAATATTTTATGGTTAAATAAGTTTATTTCTTTTCGTTCCACGTGTTTATGAAATGTTAAAATTAAATTAAATTGTCGGGTAATACCGCGATCTACCTTGGTAATATCGTTCGTCCGGTATTTAGTGCTCGTATTTTTAATATTTTATTTAAACTGTGGACCGTAATAACTGTGAAACAACCCATCCACACTAATAACCGCTTGAGGGCATGCTACCGAACTGACTGACTGATCAGTAATCGGTAGCTATTTTAAATCAGTAAAACTGTCAGATCTCGACATTAATTCTGCTGCGGTTTGACAAATATAAATTGAAACATTACTTTAATTGGATTACGTGCAATTAAAGCATAATTTAGAATAATTGCTACGATCAAGAGTAGAACCTGATTAACCTGGCACAGGAGGATTTTGTAATAGCTGGTTAATGTTAGCCAGCTATGGGGGAGGCCTTTGTCCAACAGTGGGACAGAGTCGGCTAAAGAAGAAAAAATACAACTCTATATTATTATATTTATTTTTTTTACTTTAGGCCTATGAAGATATCCCGTCAGTGCTGCGGGTCCCGTCGGCGCTGCGTGATGTTCGAAAGAGATACCGCGGCCTCGGCGCAAGGGCTAAGAAGGAACATGGGTGGTTTTTAGTCAGTAGAAGTCTGACACTCCCTTTCGGTCTGCCCAAGAGCGGGCGGGGTTATTTGGCCTATGAAGATGAAGAGGTGTCAAATTAGGTTCTGAAGTTTACAGATTATGTAGAATAGAATGGAATATACTTTAAATTGCATCAAAATTGAAACACAAAAGTTCTACAATACTGTTTTTTTGTGGTTAACATGGTGATATTGTCGCTGATAGCCTTTGAAAATAGAAAGGAAGAAAAACACTACCCTCTGTTTGGGCTCCTCTGCAGTTGGGTAAAATGATAGTGATGTTGTTTGACCATTGGCTTCTTAGATGGGCCTATATAGGAGAGACATTTAAATTTACATGAAGTTGCTTCTGGTCAAAAGATGAAACAGAACTTTTAACAACAACAAAAAAATACTCCCATGAGTTATCTCCGTTGATTATTTTGCTATCGCTTCCGCCGTGGAAGACTGTCGTTCAATTAGCTGCGCGGGCGCTGTGGACTAGTTCAGTAAACTATCTGTTTAGGGCGCGTGCACACCGGGCGGCTGATAAGCGCGCTGATAAATGCTGACATTGAGGTCGGCTTCCGTCCGTAATCGGTCGGTGGAAAGTGGACATTTATTTACGCAAAGCTTTTAAATTAAATAACGGTAGATCGGCTGCAGATTTTTTTTTACATTTTTTTGAGGAAGGACATGTACAATTTTACAGAAAAATCCAGGCTATTGTTAGGGAAAAAATATAAAATATATTAAAATTATACAAACAAAAAAAATATGTACTTAAAAAAATTACATGTATGTTGCCAATTTATGATAGTCGTTGCTTAATGATAACAGCAGCTCGGGTCAATCATAAACCGTGCTTTCCTAAGTTGGTACGTGAATGGGAGAATTCGAAAAGCACGTTAAGACGTTGATCGCGGGTGTCATTTGTAGATCTTTGACCGTCGTTACTGGTAGTTAGTGACCCGAGAATCTGACTACCAGTCTTAACAAGGGGTATCGTAGTACCCAGTAGGTACTAACAGGGTTGGTACAGACAGAAGGCATCATCATCTGCCTAGCCTTTTCCCAACTATGTTAAGGTCGGCTTCCAGTCTAACCGGATGCAGTTGAATACCAGTATTTTACATGGAGCGACTGCCTATCTGACCTCTACAACCCAGTTAATACTAGGTACCTAATACGATACTCTTTGGTAAGACTGGATGTCAGAATTTCAGGTCACTGACTATGTGTAACGACTGCCAAAGATATATATATGGGAGCCGGGACCAACAGCTTAACGTGCTTTCCGAGGCACGGAGGAAACTCGGTATGTCGGGCGGTCACCCATCCACAGACCGACCTAGGCAAGCACAGCTTTACCTAAAGATCGACCCGAGTGGCAGTTCTTATTAAGCCACGAGCTCCTCCGTAGGGAGACAGAAGGCAGTCACTACATTAAAAATACTGGTATTTATTTTATTGCATTCGATTTTATTGGAAACCAACTCCCGTCTCCAACATAATTAAAAAAGGCTAGGCAGATGATGACGAGGTACGGTAGCAGATTTGTTTTTCTTATATGGTTCGATGATAAGAGAATTTTGCATGATTGATTAGATTTAGATATCGTCTGATCTGATACAGAAACTCATTGATAAGATTTCAGATAAAGTAGAGCAAAGTTCAGGATATTTATAGACAGCTAGCTCAAATCTCAAAGTCACCTAACGACCTGTTTCGACTGCGGGTTGTTCGAAAGAGTTACCGTGGCCCCGGACTCAAAGGGCTAAAATAAGGAACATGAGTTGTTTTTAGTCAGCAGAAGTCTGACATTTCCTTCCATCGTCATCAAATGACTCCTTCATTTGACGATTTCCAACCAACCAAAAAAAAAGTCGCCAAACGAAATGTAAGCACGAGTAAGACAGAAACAGCACATTAAGCCACCAGAAATTGTAAAATTTTCCCAATTGACCTTGAACCTAACGCTTTAACGATAAAGTTGTAAATCTATTAATAAAATTTGACAGACTGTTGTAGCTTCATGTGTTAGTGTCTGCATTCCAGATGAAGTTTATTAAAGAGGTAAATATGAAAACAGAGCGCCCATAATATTATGTAGCCAAAACATTAATGTTTAATGTTCCATAGAGGCCTAGACAAAAGGCCACTAATGTGCCGTTAAACCTTTAAAACTTAACGATTATTACCCCAATTTATGTCACCACCGCACGTTCCGAAAAGGACATTTAAAACTTAGAAAAAAAAAGAACGCTCTGTCGGCAAAAGCCTTTACTGTCTTCTGCCAAAGCATTTGCATTTAAAAAAAATATCCTAACCTAACTGTACTGAATTGTTATTATAACTTAAACTATGCAAAATTTTATTGCTAAAAGTTTTTGTTCTGCACAATATCCTCAGATTGGTCGTGATTTTTTTGTTTAAAAGTAACGGTTTTATAAAACAATGTTCGATAAAGGTCTGTACGTAAATTGAACCGATTAATTGATGATCGGTACGAACTAAAACAATCGGTACTGATTTGTTATGTTGTGTTATGCTTTTTTGTTCTATATGGTTTTAATTGGAGTAGCATTGTGGTATTAAAATCCATTTTTTTTATTAATTTTGCTCTTTGCACGCGTTTTTTTCTATGACTACCTCGATGGTCTAGTGGTTGCAATCACGACTGCTGAGCATGAAGTCCTGTAGTTGATTGTCGGGTTGGGCAAAGTGCGATTGGATTTTTTTATCAGGGATTTCTCAGTAACAGCCACGGAGTCAGGATAAAACGAAAGCTGCTTGCCTCCTTGCAGTGTCTTGACCAAGCTGGTAATCGCTTTGTTATATTTCTACAGTAGGTGATGATGACCGCCCTTAACTCACGCCTTTTACTCATGGGGGTTGGCAGAAATCACAAAACGCGACGATCCATAATACTCCTTTCGCCTCGTTCACAGTCATACATTACAATACTAAGCACCTGACATTTCTAAAGAACCGCACCTATATAGACAATGTATCTCCCTCTAAGGCGAAATCTATCTTCAACCGAGAACATAAGCGGCTATAAAGTTAAACCAACCGTATCAAAACAAAGACTAGGTATGTGAAACAATCTAGTTTGTTTATATTACCGGGCTTTAACCCTAAACAAGCTACACTTCTCAGGATAACCGTGATTCATCGTCACAATAAGAGCTGTACATAACATATGACGTCAGTAGACAAAAGCAAATAGTGCTTGGCGTAATTTCGGAGGTGGCGAATTGGGAAATTACTACATTGTGTTTATTATTTTCTGATGATTGATTTCACATCATAATGCAAAAATAAATGGTGTGTAATTTTAAAAGGACAAAAACGATAACAGTATCTATATTAATTGAATAACCGATAATTTTTTGGGCCATGAATATAATTATGACATATTTAGCATGTGTCATATTGAACATTCTTTAGGTGGTGCTCTTTCGGAAGCTACTACAACATTTTTTGTTTACGTACATATGTGTCCAATATTTTTTAAAAATCTATCTGACGGACTAATTAGACTTTTTTGTCACCTTTTTTATTTCTAAGCAGCCATGGATTCTGGATTTATGCCCGGTTAATTTGTGTTCGGAGATTACAGGCGTTATGTTATGTGCAAGTGACTCCATCGTTGAATAAGCAGAACTGCCATAAAGTCCTAAATTAATCTGCACCCGGCCTTGACAATGAAACTGTCCTAACCTAACATGAAACGAACTACAGATTATTTCTCCGGAGAATGACTCAACGTTTTTTTTTTTAACATAATAAAACAATTACGGGCTCTTCACACATCTTCGGGCCATCAGCTCGATGACGCACTCGCTTACTTTGACTTAGTGACGCACGTGTGAAAGGTTATCGATTGTTTGAAACTTTGAAAGTCGAATACGATGTTGAATGTGAAGTATCGATGAATGTGCTACTTGACAATTAATCATACCTTTAGTATGGTGACAGGCCAGCTCTTGTAAAAGATAGGAGGACGAGTTGGACAAATCAAACCACCAATCTGGATCGAAAGAATAGGTCATGGGGACAAGTCTTCGCCTAGCTGTGGGACGATGCGGCGGGTTAATAACAACACCTAACATTATTTGATGGGTAGGTACCTACTAAAACTGCTTTTCCATATTTAAGACAACAAATGCATGGCTAAACAAGTCAAAAACAAATCAAATTCTAAAGCAATATCCCGAAAAATTCGATACCCGAAAAAAAATCGATACCGCTAATTCATCTGTCACCTCATTCACATCACTACAGCTCACGCGGTAGGTATTTGTCCTCATGTGGGAACTGGTCGCCGCTCATTTCCCACGGACCACGCGTGCCGAACTGCCGACGATAAACAAAAGACACCCACGCGTGAGTTTCGGCTGGCCGAAATGATAACGAAGCAATTAGGTATCTATACGATTTAGGTATCGGAATTTATTGTGGCTAGGATTACCTAATGTGACGTATCTTTTTTATTTTCATTTTTTTTGTTCTTTTATTTATATATTTTTTTTATTTTGTCTGTCTCTGGTCTACATGGTCTAGTTGTAGCTTACTACTAGCTTTACTCACTATTTCGTTAGTCGAGTGGTAGTAAACGCAGAGCATGCGATCTTGGGTTCGATTTCCTGGTCGGGGAGTGTTATTGAGATCAGCCACGAAATCTGCATTTGTGACTGGTTAATGACAACAAACTCGCCCCCTATAGCAAGGTCTTTGGTCAAATGGACTCACTCGAAATGGACCCTCGGGTTCAGTCGAACACTATCTTGTTTGATTTATTCATAGTTTGACACGGGTCCAGTAGCAACCGGGTTCAGTTGACCAAAATGGCGAAATGAGGATGAACTTCCAAAGAGATACCGCGGTCTCGGCGCAAGGTCTAAGAAGGAACATGGGTGGTTTCTAGTCAGTAGAAGCCTGACACTCTCTTTCGCTCTGCCCAGGAGCGGGAGGGGTTATTTGATGATTTCCCACCCCCCCAAAAAAAAAGGATGAACTTTTAGGTACACTGCATAACCCTTTGGTGATAACAAGCGTAACGTTATGTTATCGTCTATATCTTTGTCTGTAACTACATAACCCTTTTTTTTTTGGCGGGTGGAAAATCATCAAATAACCCCTCCCGCTCTTGGGCAGAGCGAAAGGGAGTGTCAGACTTCTACTGACTAAAAACCACCTATGTTCTTTCTTAGCCCTTCATGTCGAGGCCGCGGTATCTCTTGCGAACAACCCGCAGCCCCGACGGGAACTACATAACCCTATGGTTGGTTGAGGTATCTAATATCTATCGATTAATAATAGAAATGCTATCTATAATACAAATTCTTACAGAATTGAGTCGGTTAAATCTGGTTAAGATCGATAAGTTTACTTACCATAAGACATTATCCCTTCTGCACGCGTAGTATGGCGATTCTATCTCTATTCTACCAAGAATAGACAAAGCTTTTTCCATACGATTTGACATGAAATTTTGCGACAATCTGTCATTTTGTCGATTCTTCTGTCGACAAAACCCGTTTCTTCGGTGGTCATGCTAAGCCGGCTGGATTGAGTCGGTTTGGTCTGATAAAAGTGCTTCCAGACTATATTATTATGTTATCAAAGTGACCTCTGTGGGCCACTGCCAACTCCGAAAAAGGGTTAGTTTTTGACCCACCTTCTATAAAGGTTTAGATTCGTCGTACCATCGCCATTTATAATTATGATCTCACATTTTTGCTACAGAGATTATGTGATGTAGACCAGAACAGACAGGATACATACGGCCTGAAATAGGTATCTTAAACTTTTACAACAAAAATATCAACCCTCGATCTATGTCTATGTATATAGGGTGTTAAAGTACCCTTAACGCAAACGAAGGGCATTTGTTCTCCCCACCACTGCGATCATTTTTTTGTTCTAGACCATACCTGGGAAAAACAGCTGTGAAAAATTTGGAACTTTAGCCCCCAATATCTCCGTAACTAAGAGGTACGGAGATATTGGGGGTCAAAGTTCCAAATTTTTCACAGCTGTTTTTGTAAATACTAGTATTTCAGGTTTTAACTTTACTTAAATTACTTCCATGATCCTTTTACTATTCAAAGCATCCACTAGCACAATGTTTTAAGAGTGCTACTTTGAGTTAAAACTCAAAAAAACTCAAACAAAAACAACAAAACTAAGACACACAACTCAACTCAACTCAAAAATCACATTTTACGGTAAACCGTAAAATGTGATTTTTGACCCCAAAAAAAAAAGTCATTTCCCAGCAAAAATTTTTGCGTGGGGGTACTTGGTTTGATGTACAGAATGCTTGGTTGTCGGATGCGTGAAGGGTTCGTTTACACCCTGTATATTTATCACGGTCTGCTTCAATTGTCAAATTATTGTGTTGCATTTTTAAACTAATCTGATAAAAGTGTTGAAAACATCGTTCGATTCTTCAGAACGATCCAGTCAGATCCAGTTTATTCGGTAATGTTCGAAGGTCGTGTACCTACTTTGCAAATCTAAGAGATTATAATCTGATATGCTTGGTTAAAATCTGTTTTTCTCATAAATATTTTTGCTACGAAATCGTCGCGTCTGAAACACAGATAATCAATGCTACTGAAAGCTAGATCACTACATAGTATAAAACAAAGTCGCTTTCTCTGTCCCTATATCCCTATGTATGCTTAAATCTTTAAAACTACGATAGAGTGATTCAAGAGGAAGGTTTTAGTATATAATTTGACCGACATCCACGCGGGTGAAGCCGCGGGCATCAGCTAGTAAAATATGAAACACAATAGGCAACAAAGCAGACTTATAGTTTACAAACATTTCCCGAAGGATTTTGGGAGAGGTGTGAACTTGTACACCCACATTTTGCCAGTAATTTTTAAGATCCATGTAATAGGGGGCGAGCCTATTGCCAATGGGCACAATTTCTGACTCTATGACTGCTACTGGGAAATTATTCATGAAAAAACCCAATAACTTTTTGCTTGACCTGGGAATCGAACCCAGAACATGCTCAGCAGTCACGCTTGCGACCACTAGACCAACGAGGCAGCCTTAGTCTTTATATTATACTTAGCTGTTATTTTATTTGATAACGCAGCCAGGCAGTTAACAAAAAAAAAATTAGTCCGTCAGATAGATTTCCAAAACATTTTGGACCTATTTTTTTTTTCACGTAAACAAACAATGAAGAAGATACAGTGCTTTGAAAACTCGTGTGACGTCATATTCTAAGACATAAGTATGACATTTTTACCGGTCAATAACTTCACAACCCCCCACTCAAATCTTTGATGCGTTTTACCTTCGTCAATTTTTATTAATTTGATAAAACAAAATATAAGTATCCAATATTTTTCAAAAATCTAACAGACGGACTAATTGGAATCATTTTTTTTAGTCAGGAAGTATGCCTATTAATCTAATAGCCAATTACACTAAACCACAAAACTTGGCTGTAAATAGCCTTGATGAACTTAAATTCAGAATTTACCATCCCAAACTGTTCTCACACATTTTATACCTGACATAAATATAATTTTATACTCCACCAGTTCACCGTCCACTAATCTCTTGACGGAACATAAAACTGGCATTGATGGGTCAAAGGCCACGGCGGTGCATAATTCTATAATCAATTCTAAAAGAATATAATGGCTGATACTGGCTACAATTCTACATGTTGTTGGTCCAAGGTTAGCCAGTGTTTGGTATTCGTCTGTGGTATATTTTTGGTTGGTAACTTCTTTCTTTCTTCCTTGTTTTTTGATGCATTTCTCTAATAGTATTTTTTTTGTATGTCTCTTTGTATGCTCGTTATGTTTCTGCGACAAATAAATATTTTTTCTTTCTTTCTTGCTTTTCTAATTCGCGTAAAGAGGCGCCACTTCAATAAAAGTGGAAGGAACGAAGAGACCTTTGCCTCTAGGCAAAAGTCTGTGTAAAAGTGGGAAGGTACAGTCGAACAAGCTAATAAGTATACAGGTAGAGTTTTTTTTAAATTCTAGTACACTGAAAATATTGAATGCAATTTTGTTTTATAAAGCGTTTCGCATTAAGCGACTGATGTCAAACGCTATTTCAGGGGTTTGACATTCCTGGTATCACGAGACTTCGCTAGATGATCTAATCCTTCGCCCTGATAAAAAGACTTATGGACACATAAGTTGTACCGAAACAGAAACCTGGATGAGTTCCAGTAAATAATAGTTCGTAATCGCCAATCTGGCTTGAGCAAGCGTGGTGATCAATAGTGATTCTTGGTTCAAGAGGAGGCCTTTGAAAAAATAATAAGCTGATATTATTTAATATCGTAGCGCAGAAGATTGTCTTCTCGATGCCAAACGCTTACATGAAACATGTTCCTTTGATAGACATCTTGTGAAGGCATAAACGTGACAATTAATGGATATTTCCTGTTCACCACAAAACACCGTGGTTTGAGACCGTTAAAATTGATAGTAGACTGTGTTATCGCGACCACGGTACGTGCTGTCTGCTAGCTAGCTAATATAGATTGTGTAAGCTAGTCCGCCCCGTGCGACCACGGTGAACAATAATTTTGCGACATCACAAAGTTTTCAGCATGGTTGTGAAAACTTAGCTTTCTTCATTGAGGTATAATGTACTACGTACTAGAGGAGACACCTCAACTCGATTTTTTGTAACACACGGTAGAGCTAGTAGACTCCAGTTCATTTAGTCTATGCCGAGCGGTTGCTGCGACGTGACACATTTGAGTGAAGTTTTCATGTCTAAAATATGCCTTCGTGTCCATTTAGATACTGTAGAAATAATTTAAAAAATATAAGTAAAAGTCAAGGAGTGACTTTTCACCAGCAATTATAACTTATTATCTTTAAAACAAACATAATTTAATTATATTGCGGCCATTTTTTACGTGAATGTCAAAGAATAAAACATTTGCATGCACAGACCAGACACTATCGACGTATTCTATGCTTGACCACGAATCCTCTACATGTGAGTCTAAATTGATAGTAGGTTGTATAATATTTACATATGTATCAAGACAATTAACAAAAAAGTTGAAATGTGAAGATTGCATTGATAGTTTGACTATACTATAAACTTCCAAATCACACATCTATCATACGTAACTTAATACGGCAAAGTGGTGGAAGTCTTGCCTCGAAATATGATTTTAATTATACGTCCGTAAACACCCTAAAGCATTTAATTAGGAAAGAAGTATTTGCAAAATTTGAATAAACATAATTTACTGAATCAGCCATCAACATTCAATCACAGAATCCATTTGATTCGAGCCATTAATTTATTATTATTTTACCTCGAATTAGATAGCTCACAAAAATTAGATTGCATCACGAAGGTGAAACTGATCCAACTGTGGATTACTATAACAAACTGCAGAAACTAACACAAAATAAATTATTTAAGGAAATTACAATATTGTTACAGTTTAAGTATATTTTATTTATTTTCTGAGTAAGTACACACGCACAATATCAAGTAGGCAGAATAATAACATTATGTCGCATCTGCACGCATTGATAGTAATCTATGAGAACATGACACCCCCCGCCTGCCCCGCTGTCATCAAGTGCGCGCACATTATTTTGTTTGAAATAGCTTCTCTAGTACGTAATACCTCAATGGCTTTCTTGAAGTTTTCGGCACAAATGACGACTAAATACAGGATCATACACACATAAACTCACGCCCTTTTCCGATAGGTGTAGGTAGAAACCACAGAACGCTACCTGTTCCGATCCTTACATACTCCTTTTGCCTCATCCACTTTCATACATCTAGTCATTCACGCAGTATATATTATAGCCGATATGTGACTTCCACACACATGATCATGGGACTCAAACAAAACTGGCGAAATGTAATATGTGCATTATTTGGTACACCTTTACCCAATCCTTCGGGGACTACAGGCGTGAAGTTTAGACATGATTTGATTATGATCTACGGGCGTTGTACAGTTGTGTACGTGTTGTGTCAGGTGGTTCTGACTTTGGCCTCGTAAGTGGCGTAAAACTAAAAGGTTTACTAAGAAAATCTCTCACCAAAAAGCTGAAGGGACGACTGTTCTTTGCTGTTGCACAAATATTGGGTATTTGTATTTCATATTTAATTATGTCATAATCAAGTCCTTCAACTGTTAATTTTATTAGACATACATAAACTCACGCCCTTTTACATACTCAATTTGCCTCGTCCACAGTCGGTTACGAATACTAGGCACCTAATTAATTAAATTAGTTTTCATTCTTTTAAATGCGTTTACCTGAACGGTTACATAATGAAACCGGGCCTAATTACATAGACGATGGATAAGAAAAACCCAAACACACTTACGAACACGTTATCATCAAGTTTATACAACAAAACAATGTCCCGTGTTTAATCGTTTAATCTAAGTTAACATTCATATTCTTTTAGGAATAAAATTACGATAATAAATATAGTCTCCACGTGTAGAAATCCGTGTAAGCAGTTCGTGGCTTAATAATAAACAGCCTCTCGGGTCGATCTTGAGATTAAGTCATCCCTGCTTTGGTTGGTCCCTAGATGGGTGCCGCAAGTTGCCTCCGAGCCTGTGACAACACGTTAAGCTGGTCTCGGCTGTCATTTGAAGGTCTTTGACAGTCCTTACAGGTAGCCAGTGGCTAGAAACTGACAACCAGTTCCAGTCTTAAAATATTGGTATTCCGCTGCATCCGGTTAGACTGGAAGCCGACCCTAAAATAGTTGGGAAAAGGTTAGGCATATGATTATTGAGAAATAAATAATGATCCTATTAACACCATCACTCATGCCCGAACACAAAAGGCTGAGGATGTAAGGAGAATTAGTACAGTCACATTTCGCCTGTTGCGTTATATTCCTGTGAAACGAACTTATAAAATTTCAAATGGGGAAAAACTTTAGTTACATTGAAAATACGTAATAGAAACACCAACACACAATCTAATAACAGTCTGTTCTGCTGACGCACTTACGTTACGACCACTAGACAAACAATGCAGTCTATAGGGAAATAGTTACATCATGTAATATGATAACACCTTACATGAAGTTACTATTGGACCTTCCTCAACAAAATACCACACACGAACCTTAATGTACTGAGTCAGCACAGGCATTTGTCTTTGTTTAGTCTTCAACAAATCTGAGAAAGCATTTGTCTATACTTACTGCTGCACTCAGAAACGTTTAATTTAACTTAAGCCATAATTTAGTAAAGGTTTGACATACAAAACCTTCAAGCAAGTGTCGAAATCTTTATCTCTGAGTACGGCAGTAAGACGCATGACGATGGGGATAGCAAACCTTTTTGCATGTCATCTCGAAGTCAAACAAATATTTCGTCAATGATGAGTCTCCGATATCGAAGATAAACAAAATCGGATGATTCGTTATTATGATAACGAATCATCCGATTTTATTTCAACCACTCCTGTTTTGTTTAATTCTCTTTACTTATTTATCTGATCCACTAGTTTTATGACATAAATAGATCAGATATGTATGTGGAGAGATTTGAATTAGAAAACTGACGAAAACTGTAACCTTCGTTTAATCCGTGCCCAAAATTGAATGCTACATATAATAATAATAAATTCTTTATTTTCAAAACATTTTTATACAATACTTGTGAAGCCCTGACTCTAGAGCTAGATATTAAATATCTGTAATTCAGGAGTCAGTTTCTTCTTCCTAATAACATGGTGCTTATTTTATGCAATAATTAAGTGATTAAATTAAATTTGTTGATAAAAAATATTAAACGTGTTGAATGATTAAAAATGATTACTTACAATTAGAATAAGAATTAAAATTAGAATCATTAGCTGATGACAAATGACAACAGTTAAAAATTTAAATAATTAGTTAATTAGGTACAAATTATTTTGATTCAAATTGTTGATTCACTACAAATGATAGCTATATGCATACTAATAATTAATAAAATTAAAAAACAAAAAAATAAGTTAAATTTACAAGTGTTAATTACATATATGAAAGCTGTAGAGATTGGCGAATAGAAACATCGCCTATTCTAAGCAGTGGGTAAATTTAGGCTTTCTTTTCAAGATTAGTCCGCAACTTCATTCCCAGACCACTGAAACTCCTGAAACCTAGAATGAATAGTGGCAAGACAATGAAGCTCGATGATGCTCCCAGAAAAACATTTTAACTGTCTCTATCGGCGGAGTAGAAAAAAATAAATGTTTAATTGATGCTGTGGGTAATGATGAAAGTCACAAATTCTCCATCATCATCATCATCATCATCATCACTGACAACCTTATTCCATCTACTAATATAACTAAAAAAAAACTCCTCTCTTTAGTGCCATTCTTCCCCGATCTGCACGAGGTTGAACAAGCTCATACCCGTGATCTCCTGACAGTAATTTACTCAGTTTAGGTTCCCCATCCCTGACCAAATATACGCGCAGGGAGTATCGATAAGAATGACGTCATATCTTTATTATGCGCGGTATGTTGACAAGTGTCACAGTTGTGGGAAAGTTTAACTTTTCGGCTTTTACTGATATCGTTGTTATGGTACGCGACTGACGGTTATTAGAACGGTTTAGAAACAATGTAACGCGTTTCTGTTTATGTGATCTTCGTTCGCGTGAAATTATTATTAAAACTCTACTATCCTATTGGATTCTATAAGGGATTTTGAAATATATTTCAAGCACTTTAATTTTTTGCATGCAACCCTAGTAGGGTTGGGTTGGGGTATACATGTATTTTTATCATAAGGGTATTTTCATAGCGGGCCTGTGGACGGTTAGTGATGGGTAAGCTCGCCGTCAGTCCGTCTCATGACGGCGACAGGCCGTGTCGACGGCGCGTTCGTGTTCCACGCGCGTGGGCAAGGGCCGACGCCCGTCGGGTCTGCGGGTGTTCGCAAGAGATACCGCAGCCTCGACATGAAGGGCTAAGAAGAAACATAGGTGGTTTTTAGTCAGTAGAAGTCTGACACTCCCTTCCGCTCTGCCCAAGAGCGGATGATTTTCCACCCACCATAAAAAAAGGGTATTTTCATAAGTATTCAGTAAACAGCTTTTATTTTGATATCACAAACAGACACTTCAATAGGGTAGTTGACAAAAAAAACTAATTAGTCCGTCAGTTGATTTCCAAAAAATATTGGACACGTATTTTTTATTTTTTCACGTAAACAATAAATGAAGACGATACAGTGCTTTCGAAAAGTCGCGTGACGTCACAGTTTGGTACATATCTTACCAGAAAGTCACGTCACCAGCCCCCACGTTTTATTTTCGTAAATTTTTGTTTTTCGAATTTCGTAAAACAAAAAACACGTATTCAATATTTTTCGATAATCTACAGACGGACTAAACAGAATCATATTTTTTTAGTCAGTCAACTACCCTTTTTTTGTAGTATGGATAAATCATCAGTTAGATAGGCCAAAGGCAGTATTAATTTTTTTATTAAAATTTGATATTGAAAAGTAATAATGAATATTCTTTTTGTAATAATTCTATTAAGTAGTCTTAAAAAGTAGAAGTCTAAAACCATCTCTGTGTCGAGTGTATTTTCAGAGCCATACAGATAGGAGACACACGGCGCCATCTATCGTCAAACAACATCATCGATAAACAACTCAACTTGTATCTTATATAAATGGAAAAGTCCTGACTGGTCTACCTTTGATCTAGCTGCAAAATCCTTGAATCACGGGTCGAGTAAAGTGTTATTGGGTTTTTCCCTCGAGAATTTCTCAGTAGAAGTCACGAAGTCTGGCTTAGTGCCCGGATGATTGCAAACAGGCTCGCCCCCTATTACATGGGACTTAAACGTAACTGGCGAAATTCGGGCGTACTACACCTCCGAATTACTTATGTTATGTAGTACCGATATAAATGGCGATAGTTACCACCTAGTCTGGTCCATGTATAACGTAACTAGAATGACAATTGGAGTTAATCTTATTTGATTCTAATACTTCCGAAGTGGAGATTAAACCGATTATGATTGATTGGATTTAATCATGATCTGTAATCTTATTAGGAATGCACTCAATCATTTAAATCGCTGCTAAAACTGTTGATTTAAGCATTTGTGAATAAAGCCTTGTTTAAATACCCACCGAAACCAAACAGATGGTTACGCAATTTTAGCAAAAACAAAAAAGGAATTTTCTTCATTATACTAATTGATCGTAATTACCAACCATTGAGCCGCTTTACCTCCATAAACCGATCCTAACAAAACATAAAATTAAAACAAACAAAAAAACATCCAAACGCAGGCAACCCCACTTTTTTAACGCAAACATTAAAAATGCAAAGGGACTTTAAAAACCCGAATAACCTATAATTATATAGTTTTTAAACGGCAATCTTAACGACGTTAAGAATGACAAAAGATAATACCAATCGCAGAATGCCTCGGCTCGCGCCTCTACCTGGCCAAAACCAAAGCCGAAAAAAGAATACCGGACGAATCTGTGCCGCAAGTTCCATTTAACTTGTACCAGGATTGGACCGTGCCATTTATTACCGAGAACCTTTTTAAACACCGCCTTTTGTCTACGTCATTTTCTTTTAAAGAAAGAAAACGCCGACAAAGTTCCAATGTCGGAACGATTTAACATCAAAAATTAATGATAAATCTGTTAACAGTGTAGTACTAATTACAATACGGTTTTAAAATTACATTACGGGTCATAAATGTTATTGTGATGTTTTTATTATGTTTTGTATAGACAAAAGATAGTGTTGTTTGAGACTGTGAATAGGTACCGCTAACAGGAAAAGCGGTCTTGGGTGGTACAAATAGCTTTAAGACCACTTATTTACCTATGTTGTAGGTATCAAGGATTACTTGTACGCACTGTACGCAGCACCAATTCAATAAACAGGCGTATTAACAGCAATAATTTGTACAAGATTTGTACGTAGATTTATCGTTATAAAATAAATTGTACATTCAAATTCATGTCCTGCATTCAAATCAAGATTAACATTCCTATAAACTTTACCTGAGCACACAAAATCTTGCCCAACACGACATTCTTTGTAACGTTACCAAGAAAAAAACAAAGATGCCACGTGCCCTTTGATTTACAGAGCCCACATGAAATACCTTATGAACTTAAAACGCTGTAGTTATTAAAATATTTCATACAACAAAAAACCAAAGTGTTCTCGAAGAATTCTCTGGGAAAGTATGTTACGCATGCTTGAAACTCGATCGCTGGGCCACACGTGCTCCTGCGCAGTATGAATGGGACAGGGCGGAGGGCGGGGAAGGGCCGCGGGTTGCGGGTCGCGGGGGAGGGAAGAAGGCTTTTTTCAGGCAGTTGGAGCCGAGGCGCGGGTGGAGACGCGCGTCGTGTGCTTGCAAGCTCCCATACTGTGACGACGATTGAGTTAGTGTGTGTTAAGTGTTAACGAGGAGATCCTTTTTTTCATGTAAGTATTGCTGAAGTTTATATTTTTATGTACATAACAGATTTTTTGATGTAGTTATGGATTCGTTGAGCATTGATCTGATATGTAGTGTTTTTGATTTTGTATTCCATGTTATTTTAATATTTTTCCGTGTTTGGGCATTTTTTGTAGACTTGTCCTTAAATCCTTGAACGTAACTTGTACTGGTAGATACATTTTGTGATGAAAAAACCGGAAAATTTATAACTGTTCTAAGGCCAATTAAAATTAATTACGTCCAAACATATTTATGCTTAATTTGTACAAAGTGATTAATTTAATGAATTATTTATCAGATACGAAAATGTCTTCGGACCCTGCCCCGCTGTCGAAGACGGCAAAGTACAAGAAGATCACAAAACCTCTTTTGGAACGAAAACGGCGCGCGCGCATCAACCGCTGTTTGGACGAACTTAAAGATCTTATGGTCGGCGCTTTAGAGGTATGTATTTGTTTTCATATTTATTAATTTTAGCCTTAATCATGTTAGTACTTAAAACATTAAGTTTTATGTAATAGGTGTGTTTGTCTAAAGAGTTAAGTACCTAAGGAATTTATGCTTCAAGTGGAAGGATATGAGTAATAGGTATCTAGACATATTTTTCAATAATGATTAGTCATTTAATGATACTGAATATTCTATATTTAACTCAAGTGTTCTAAATAAGGCAGAGTCCTATCAAAGATAAAAGATAGATAAAACCACACCACCAAAGATTAGATATCACAATCTATTTTTAGCTTGGCCAGAATACCTTTGCATAAAAAACTATCTTTCTTTTACTGTTCATCAAAATGCAATTCATCATTCATTTACACACCATTTATTTTTATCACGAACCGGTCGTCCTTCTGTTTATTACTGGGTACTTATCAAGACCGTACCGACACCAAACTGGAATATAAAAGTACAAGTTCCATTAAGAAACAGGAGTTGCTTATTCACATACATGTACAGTTATATTAATGTGACGTTTCGTACCGTAAGAACGCGCGCGCGCACCTGCCGCCTGCGCCTGCGCTATACTCTACTCACTTTTTTCTTTTTGTCACAGATCGATGACGACAACCTGAGCAAGTTGGAGAAGGCAGACATCCTTGAGTTAACCGTTAACCATCTCACTAAACTGCACAGCCCTAGAGACCCGGTTTTGGAAGCCAAGAAGTTTCAAGCGGGTTTTGGACAATGCGCCGCTGAGGCTTGCAGATTTATTATGTCTGTACCAGATTTAGAGCCGAACGTCAGTCAAAATCTAATCAGCCACCTGTCAAGACTGATCACCGCTCAACCTCTTACCATTCAAGTACCAGAAAGACCTAGCTTTTCTCCTCCGACTTCTCCGTCTTCCGTCATATCCGATAGACAACATTATTATAGCGATCAAGATAGATCTTCTTCAGACGCTGAAGATTCGGTGTACTCTGGCGACGGCCCGAAACAATGGGCATACAACAGACCTGCTGCGAGAGTCACCCATAAAGTACCTCCCACCGGGTTGCTCACAACGGTCGACAATATCAACCATCACAGTCCACCAGAACAAATGAACGGCCAGAGAAACGGAGCTTATTTCAAAAGAGTTCCAGCCGAGGCGAAAGATGTAATCCTACAAAAAATACGGCAACACATAATGGATAAGCGTAGCAACGACAACGTTGACGTGAACATGAGCGCGGAGCCAGCGCCCGAACCTAAATATTTACAGAGAGACGAACCGTACAGAGGCGAGTATTCATACCAGTACTCACCGCCCAACACGAATCACGACACTCTTGATCTGCGGAAGGTTAGATCGCCGGCGAAGGCGAGCGAGGCTGCTCAGTCGCCGAAAAAAGTCGCATGCTTCGGCGCTAATCAATTAGACGCGACTCCCCAGAGCAAAGTTGAGGTGACACCCATTCTTCCGGAACACTGCGAATTGCCGATGGATTACAGCAACTTACCGCCTAAAAAGAAAAGGAAATTGATTGAGTACCAGGAGTACAAAAAGCAGGAGGCGGCCCGTCGTCAACTTGAGGCTTTTTACGATGAAAAAAAAGAACGTCATGGCGAGGGACCACCGGCGGATGAGGATAGCAAATGGCGACCTTGGTGATGTGTACCAATCCCTCGCCTATTGTGATATTAATAGTCTCTTCTTCCATAAAAAAAGCTTTAATTTGTTTTAATTTATGTACCTATGTTTAGTCAGTAGTGAGTAGAACCTAAGTGCCTTATGTTTGCTTTAAAATTGTTTAATGTTTATGTGTACTGAATGTTATTTATGTGCCATTTGTTTGATCTCGATGTCTTCCTATATAATTGTACTTTATTGACACGCGCAGTCTTCCATGTACTGTACAATGACAGTTGATGAACATTACAATAATAATAAATGATGTATGTATCGAATTTAGTGTTTTGTTGAACCCGTATTCCTGTTCTTTAAAAATAAAACATCATCTGAGTCTTGCGATGATAAATGACAATGGTACTTTTGTCATTTATTAAGTATACTAAAAAAACGATAATTGTTTAAAAAACTTAGTGATCATTGATCAGGTAAAAAACCATTTACTTACCTTAAACTTTAGAAGCCGACTACCCTTTTTTTTAATAACTGCATTCAGAAAACACAGTAGATAAGCAATGTACGTATTGTTAGAAATTTCGTTAAATGTTAATAATTAAAGAGAAATAAAATTTTCAAAATATTTTCTTGACCAAGCATTAACAAAATAAACAATAATCGGCCGAAACAGCATGTTTTCGTGTGGATACTATCGTTTGAAAAGGTTACTGAAATCTTGCGTTAAAACACAACATCATGCCTGTAATCCCCGGAGGGTTAGGCAGAGTTGTAGGTAGTACCTAATAGTACAACTACATTTCGCCAGTTATATTGGAGTCCTGTGTAATAGGGGGCGAGCCTATTATCATCCATCGGGCACAAATCCGGACTCCGTGGCTGCTACTGAAAAAATCTTGATTTAAAAAACCCAATAACAATTTGCCCGACCTGGGAATCAATAGATGTATCCTTTTGAGCTGAATTTTTTTAGGCAATCAATTTCCATCACAATTCAAAGTCTGGTACAGTCATTGCCAACTTGACTAAATGATATATCTAGTGCCATCTAGTGGCATGTGAAATGTTTCACAAAATTACAAAATGCAGTTTTCTACACTTTTCAACTACTTCACAGCAACTTTAAAATAACGCCATCTGTTACTTTTACTTTAAATCGTGAAGGTCCCTGCGTTCTTCAAGTGTAGTTCTTATAAGTATAACTAGGTGGCGCAACCTGCGTTCTTATTTTACCGCCATCTGTAAACTGACTTTGCAAACTTGCAACGTCTCATAGATGGCACCAGTTAGGTAGAAACTTCGCGGAAATGCTTTGTGACACGCTATTGCACAATAGATGACGCTGTATGATCATATTTACTGAAATTATTTTGTAAAAAACAAACACATCTTTCTTTAATGCTGAAAAATATTACAAAACGTTCTATTAGATTCTTGCTAGTAAGTTTTTATTATTTTAATTAAAATGAATATGGTTTGAAGTGATTGAATAAATGAATTAGACGTTAAAACCTTGATATTGTTTTTTTTTGTAAATATTTATATAATCATGACTCGTTCATACATTCATAAATAAATTACTTACAGCATTCATAAGTGAACTATGTTAAAATTTGGAATACAAAATCCACTAAAAGAAATAAAATAATATTTTTTAGAATTTATTGAGTTTTCTACTCACCGCTAGATGGCAGCAGCTATTTTCACCGCCGCGCCCTCGTCAACGCCTCAAAATCGTAGTAGTAGTGCCGTGGCGTAAAGAAGTGGGGCGCACAGCAAATCAACTTCATTCATTCATTGATACGCCGGCCGGCCGGCCAGTCGGTAGCTAAGTGACAAGTCGACAAGTCGCACAAAACGAACAACAAAATGTGCTGCGCGCAATTTGTAACGAACTTCGAATTTTAAAATACGATTTGACAGTTATTATTTTGAGTATTGATTGAAGGATTTATAAACAAACAATTTGTGAAAAAAAACTCGAAATACTGGATTGTTTATAGTGATATTTTAGCGATGAATTGTTATAATAGTGTGGTGGAAAGTGTTTTAGTGTGCAATGTTGTGATAAGGCGATGCTTGTAGGAGAACAATCGCCGGCACCACGGGTGGTGGCCGGTCTAAGAAAACTTCGCCCAGAATTAACTCCTGGACCTATTCCTACGCCTGTAGATCCTGATTTTAGGATATCAGGTCAGTAATAGCAACTTGTACAACTAGTTTTTGTGCTACGTTTAAAATGTTGCAATAATCTCATTCATAGCCAACAAGATTTTGAAACCCATTCATTTATTATTCATAAACGTTCGCGTGCTATCTAAACTGCCGTTTGATAAAATACAAAGTAATATTATCAGCCTGTTCGATAAACAACAGGCTCCCGCCTAGTTTGAACTCGGTTTTTTGTGGCAGACATCTGGCAACTAGAAACTAATGACAGCTTAGTAACAGTGTAAAATAAGTACGAACGGCTTTCGCCATTCCGTCGGTTGTCGTCAGCTGTAGGGCACATGTTACACACTTGCACATAACTTTCAGTCTCATAATAACTGTCCACTTGCACATCCTTAGAATAACTTAGATAAAATGCCAAAGTAGTGGGTTACAAAGTGAGTGCATGTCGCAATGGGGGTTCTAGTTACGCATTTTGAACCTAAATAAATATCTCGGATCTTGATGAGTTAAGAGGCATTAAAATATTTCACTCGTAACTTGGCGTGTGAGCAAATAATCAACATAATGAGTATTCATCTCCAGAATGAATGATCCAATATCCTATCTGATCTAAAAAAAAATCATTTTGAAAGATTTTGTTTTTGTGGGTCCTCCTATACTGGTCGTATTAGATATATTTATGTCATGCATACTATCCGATCTATAACAATTTGTGGACGTAATCGCAGACTAAGTGCTAGTGTCTCAAAAAGTCATAAATCACAGGATAAATTAATAAGTTAACATGTGCTATTTACTTGTATTGGCACCAGTACCTACTGCCTAGATATTTACTGCACAATTACTCACAATAACATTTAAATGTGCTAAAGACACTAATGTTGTCATTCCTAGCGATGTCCTAACAAGGTCTAACGTGCAATGCAACTCGCAGGTGTGCACTTGGCACAAAGTGCATAAACGTTTGCGTCGGACGTCTAAGTTATAGGTATTTAGCTGTAAGTACCTATTATAATAAATAATAATAATATTTTTTTATATTTTTAAATGTTTTTTTATATTATTTGATATAGAAATGTTTAAAAATGTACAAAATTTGTCAAAAAGTTAATAAAGGGAATAATAAATTTCTTTATTGACATAAGACTTTATTAGCTAAGATAAACATAGATGAGCCTATTTACCTAGGTACCTAGGTAGTATCTACTTATTATATTATCCTGTTAAAGTTAAAAATTATCCCTGATTCAATCATTCTGTCTCATTTTTTTGACAAACTGAGGCTGAGACAAGCTGAGGCATTGTACGATTTATAAAAAAAAAACGTCTTTAATATTAAATCAATTAAGTAGTCTTGTATTTCCTTTTCCGTATGGTGTCAGACGTAAAAAATAGCACCATTCCATATCTTCCCGTGGGTGTCGTAAGAGGCGACTAAGGGACTTACCAGAGAATGGGCAGCAGCGTTCTCTTTGCCTTTGTATAAACCATACTGCGATCGCCAACCCGCCTGCCAAGCGCGGCGATTATGGCAAATCCCCTTTCTGGGGCAGGCCTCTGTCTAGCAGTGGACGTCTTATGGCTGAAATGATGATCATGATGATGATGTATTTCCTTGACTTTCGTAGGTATCCCTATGCATTACTATATCCATACAATGTCATTAGGGAACAACTTCACTGAAAAAGATACGTAGTCTCTTTAAGCAAACATGCTAAGTCAACAGTCTAGCCTGCAGTTCAGTCTAGACGCTAGACTAGCGGCGATCGATAGCTTTGAGTCACGGTGTACAGTTATTACTAGTTCCTTTCCTACCAACCTTAAGTACTACCGGTGATTAATAAAAACTAACAGACCGTAGGGAGTAAACAAATGTATTGGTACTTGAAAAGATTGAAAAGTGATACCTACGCTAAACTACCAAATGTTTCTGAACTGGGTGCGTTCAGAAACATTTAAACTGACATACACAAATACCCAGACCCGAAACAACAATCTGTAGGCCATACAAATATTTGTTCCGTGCGGGGATCGAACCCGCGACACGTAGCGCAGCGGTCAACTGCTCCAACCGTGCCGTCGTATTTGAGTCCATCAACACGCAAACAAGAATAATATATAAGCATACTCTATAACAGCTAGGTATGTGCCTTAGTACATTTACCCTATTTAAGCGATAAGAACCTAGTACCTAAGTATTGACATTTTGCCAAAAAAACAAAACAACAAGTCAAAAGCCTTCCTAAACACGTATTGTCAGATAAGGTTCCCATGACCAAAAATACTACCTGGAAATGTCGCCATATTTTATAATCAAAGTCTTCGGCAGAACCGTGAAGTTTTAGCGTAAAAAAACAACAATGGAAAGGCACATCAGCTGTTCTATAAGGAGATAAAATCAGATGTTTTAACGACGCTGCCGGCGAATCACAATACTTGGTAGATTTCACGGAAAAGTTGCCTATCCATCAAACTTTGTTGTTGATGAGGTTTCATACACTTTAAAAAGGCTGAACAACTTCCCAACGGACATTTCGTGATGGTATTCCCGTTTAGGACAAAACACTTATTTATAAAACTTAATCCTAAAAAAGAAAGTTCCCACAATACAACCTTAAAGTGTAGTTCCGGAAAATAGAAACGTAGTGCATGTATAGTTACTATGCTGGGCAGACTAATCAGCTAATCAGCAGACTACAGTATTTTTGAGTTTATTAGAACAATGATAACATGTAATCGATTTTATCACACACATTTGACACTAAATTAATTTTAGTTACGTCAATGGAAAAGTTGCGGTTTTGCAACAGATAAACTGTTAGCATACAATCATTTTTGGGTTTCTGAGAATGACATGTTTTCAGATAAGACATCTGCTTAACCCAAGATGAATGTAGTAAAGCCAAAAACAGTGGATCCCTTTTTTATTCAGTGCAATGTCCTTATTATAATATATTCGGTATCACATCTTTGGCAAATGCCATCTTATCTCCTTCAGAAAATGAAAGAAACTTTCTACCATTAGTGCTGGCCACATTTTCACGACCATGCAAATATCTGTCGAAGTCTAATCCCATTGTAGCAACAGGTACCAACGGTTATCGATAAGGCTTAAGCCAGAAGCCGGCCAGTACTCATACTTACATGTCAAGGGCATATTAAATTCCTCCAAGCATCTAAATTGGATGATGCTTCTTAACTATTACGGTTCATTGAACTGGGTCCCTCGAGAAAGGCAGCTTGACCCACCTTAGATTTAAGGACCACCCGCTTCTGCTTGACTACTTAACTTCAAAGAATTGATCTCTCTCAATGTCCATTAATACAATTTATTATACAATAGGAGAACATCAGAACAATCATACACGCATTACTTAAATGGAAGGAACGGAAAGACATCGTTATCGGTTCCCAAACTTCCATTCAATTATCCACGATACAGTGGTATTAATCGATTATTTTAATTACCCACTCCACTAATCTGCCATGAAGATACAATATTTCGAGTCAAAAGAGATTTTCAAATTAGACATTGTCTTATAGCAAAGAACTGGCCATACTTTCTTATTAATTTAATAGAGAATCCCATGTCATCTTCAATTTAGTGAAGAGTTTCGGGTCATGAGATTTTGAGTTCAAAGGGATAGGGAAATCCAATCATGCTTGACCTATGTCACTACGGGTCATATGAATAAATTGAATTTTCCTATTAGGTAGCTTGATTGGACGTGTGCCCGTTAGAGATATAAGCTCTCAAAAATATGTGATTTGGTGTGGCTACCAAAACGTAGCTGACTAAGGCACTGTAAATTTGGGCTTTCTTGATAACAGCAGTATATTGCAACTTGATTTTAAACCTATATTTTCGTCTTCACCAGTTAAATTGTTCCGGACTTGTTCAAAGTCAGCAAAAAAAATGTTAATCTCTGAATTTCTGAAGCTGTGTACGAACTACCTCACCGAAAATCTTTCGGAATTTGCCGCTTTATGCTACACATAACCTGTCACGTAGGCACTAGAAGCAGATAATAATGAAAGCAATAACACTCAGCATTTAACGTAATGAATATAGCAATGTTAAAATTATGAATAATCGCTCCGGTACGTTGACACGCCTTGCCACAGTTTGCGGTTACAGCACCCTTTTGCAGAACCGCTCTGAATTTGTGATAGCATTGTGTCCAATACAATAATGTCTGACCTCATTCTCGTTACCAGATTTATGAAAATATTACTTGCTTTACTTAAGTAATGTGTTGTTAGTTCATAAATTTTGTTTACTCGGAAAATTATGTAGAAATAAACTTGTGACTCCTATTTTGATAGTTAAACCGCGAAATGAGAAATAGCCAAGCTGTTTTCTTTGAATTGGTATAAACTTTACGCATAAACATATGGCCGGCTTCCAATACTCATTGATTATAATTATTTGCGGTATGACTTTAAACCAAAACAGGAAACCTTGGTTTAAAAACAGAACTACGTAGAAAAATCCCAAAAATTACATCTCATACTAAAGCTCACTAACATAATACTCTTCCGTGTCAGAAACTAAACTACAGACATTCTTCAAGACTTGATAAAGAAAGCATGCGGCCACCGCGCCATAACATACCATGTCTGATGTCCAAATGAACTTGACTTTGTAACTCGACACTTTCGCCCCAGCATTGATAATTTGATACCGCATTCATTGTCATTCGCAACGTTGCGAAATGCAAGTAGTGGGATTTTTTTTGACCTTGGAACGGCAAATAATTTTAATTCAAAATCAAAAGTAATTTATTCAAACTAGGCTGATAATCAGCACTTTTCAAACGTCAAAATTTACTTTACTTATTTACAAGAGACAGTCCTCCAAAACACCCACCCTTCGACACTTCCTAGTATTTTAGCTGGAAAGAAGAAAGAAGTGGCGGAACAAACTCCCCACCAACACATATGTCTGTTAGGTTAGATTTAGAAGAACCAGACTCGATACAATAGTAAGAAACGTCGTCGAGAAACATCTCTCAGTTATCCTGGTTTCCTCACGATGTTTTCCTTCACCGAAGCAAGTGATAATTATACAATACGCATAAATCCGGAAAATCTGAGGTACGTGTCATGGGTTCGAACTCCAGACCTATGACTTGGCGGTCCGACGGTCATACTATATTATATCACTAATAATTATGACGTACGTCTTCGTAAGGTATAATTCTTATCACGTAAGAGATTTTGTATTCATCAAGGATCCAAACTGCAGCTTAGTTGAAGGTAGTAACATTGTTCAAAGTCAAGTGCATATTGATCGTCGTATCATTTGGAATGATGACAGCATTTGTGTCTCGTATAAATATAATTTGAAAAAGATCTTGCTAATTTCGTTAGAGGCTGCGCATCTTCCATTTCCCAAAGACGATACGCTGGATGACTATGAGAACATTGCATAAGTAATGCTTGTTATTATGAATCAGTCAGCATCCTTCTAATCACACCCACTTGTAATATTATACCGGAAATTCCAATGATACTTGGAGGTGGTAGCTGAGGGGGGATATCTTATCAAAATTATCAATATCTACCAGCGCCATGTTTGTGGTTTACCAAAAGGCCAAAATCTTTAGTCTCTGGAATGACAATGACAAGGGGCGTTGTCAATGCACATTGATCTGATTTTTGGCATCGTTAGCCCTGATTCGGCCACGCACCAAAAGTTCCTTGTAAAACTACTTTTGCAAGTATTAATTTCATCTCATTGGATTTCCCGGATCAACAACCTGTATTGTTTAAATTGATGCCCGGTTAGATACTTAATCCTTGTTAACCTTGCAATAACAGTTGCATCAGAATAAATCGATCGGGAGCCTTATCGATGATTCACCCTTCTACATGTCCTACACACGTAGAATTGTGACATAATTGCACTTGAGGTGACATACTCATATTTCAAAAGTTTATTAGTTTATGCTGCATAACAAATGAATATTTAGCGTGTCAGTACAATAAAGAAACTTCGCCAAAGATACTCGCATATTATGAGCATTATATTAAAAATTAATGCCCGAAACACCAACGTCTCACGCACTTAAGTAAATTCTTCTCTTCAACATACAACACATTTTAGGTTTTCATGCAACGAATTCTGCTTCTATAACTTTCGAAATTAACCAATTGTCTTTTCTTTAACAGGCGTCCTCCGTCAGTATTACAATGACGACACCGAATCCTGGGCTTGGGTGCGGGCAGCCGTCCGTGGTGGTTGCCTCCTCGCGTGGAGGGACGGCACGCTGCCCAGAAGGGCTGCTGCCCGGTTACCCCTCCGCGACCTCCATCTGCGGACTGCCCATACCTTGCCCAACGCCTTCCAGCTGTCCCGGCTTAGAGACGACTCTGCCGTCGCCACGTTTCAGGTGAATATTTTTTCCATGAAAATGTCTTAAAGCCATTATAAATCCCAAGTTTCCAAAAATGATGATTGTGTATTCCACGTGAACAAGTCTGAATGTAGATATATGGAACTTAAATTCTACACAGACCAAAATCAAAAAGCACTAAACTTTACCCAAATTATCTTCTTTGCTGTGTAAATTTGGAGATAGTAGACTAAAGAACGAAAAATAACAGCGATTTCTTTTACCAAACTCAGTATTCAGCCGGAACTAACTTAAAATGGAAACATTGCATACTTCGCTAACTGAGTAGACTTCCTTTGGAAGGTCTATTGAACTACAAAAAGTTGCGAAGTGTCCAAACACGTGATTTGACTGTGCTCATGCAAAAAAGTCACGAGTTTTCATTTTACATGTCTGGGCATTAAATCTACCAATATTGTGAATCGACCATATCATTGCTACGAGATGACGACTCACTTTAAGATGACACGTTTTAATTTGGCTTATTCACGATCAATATTTACCTAAGTACTCGTATATCTTGCCTATCTGCCAGTTTGATTCTATAAATTTCGAACCTTAGACTTGCAATTTATTTGCCAATTAGAAGCCTATTCATTGAATTTTCAATGTGATTAATGATTTTCGATAAATCCTACACAGAATCGTCCCTAGTTGCGTGTGTTGTTAAATTGAAACTGCCAATTCATCTTTTAGTTTAGCCGCCATTTTCATGCAAAACTTGAGTGTCATTTGTCAGTCCAACATAATAGGTGTCATAATGTAAAATCCAAGAACTGGCGGGATCCTTGAAGCCACGTGAGCTGCGTGTAGTATTTCACCGTTCTAAAATGACAGTTTACACGCATATACTGTATCAGCATAGTACAATATTATATATTCAGTTTTTACATCATTTGCGGCCTTTTGCAGTTCTTATTATCTGAGAACTGCTTTCATTTCCTTGTCACAAGTGATTTCGTATCCGGGAAGTGTGGAATGATTGAAAAAAAGAATAGCGGGTATTTGGTATTACTATAGCGTGCGTGGGTGGAATTACCGCCGCCCGTGCTGACTTTCTGGCTAGTTTCACTAAAACCAGAGCATAATGTTGTCTTGACTATTGCGATGTCTAAAGATGTGCTAGATAGAAAGACTTCATTCTTTGTTGGCTTAGAAGCTGTTTTTGAAACGCTCGTGTAAACGTCGTCATCTGCAAGTGGTGTGTTCGCGAGAGAGTATTTGAGAGTGCTCTAGTTTAAGCTTTTCTGCGATTTTTAAAAAAAGCAAGCTTTATTGGAGTTGTAGTTCCAACTTGCAGTTTCGGAGTCTGAAATTACTTATGCCCACTTTCTGTCAAATAAGGCAATTGATGTATTCTTAATTCTACGGGGAATACATTTGTTCTGTTTGTTGTTATTATAAACGTTACGTCAACTATAAATTGCATTTAATGACTTAATTGTTATTGCACTGTACACAGTGTTTTCCCGTTCTCTGCTCTGATTGTAAAACGTCAATTATTTATTAAAGTTTTCAATAATTATTGACAATTGACAAGATTTTCCTGATTCAAAGACTACGGGGATTTTTCTTCTATTAAAAATGCACCATTTAAACTTAATTGCTCATTGAAATTGTCTTTTCTAACGTCATGGTAGCTGCAATGACTTAAAAGCTACAAATTATCCATTCCCGTCTTGAATGTAATAAATCAAAGATTCGTGATCGTAAGATTATCTTTGTATCTGTATTAGACATTATATCATGTCACGTACTTACACCTCGAGCTACTGGAGCCCGGTCATTGTCCATAAGACAATGCCACATAAATAATTATCAACAGACCAATGTTACATGACTGATGGTTGAGATGTAGAAGGTACCATTTGAGCATTGAGAAGAAAAATATTTTGAATTGATCTGGTTGTTTGATTTTGACTAGTGGGAAAAATTTCTGGTTGTTTCACTGATGTTGGGATGACATTTATAATAGTTTCACATTCGGTTTTGACTTTAAAAAGCGTTATCACCAGGATGGTTCACCCACTTTGCCAAAAACTTTTTACTCACTATTTTGGCCGTTTTTTCATAGACCATGCGGTTTCAACGTCTTCCAAGACGTTCTATCCCCCTTCGAATAACGCCTTTCTCACGATTCGTACACTTTAATAGACCTCAATAAAGCGAAACAGCCGTAAATCAAAGGCCTTTGTGCATTGCGACCTTTTGATGTAGCTATTTACCATAAGAAGGGCTAGAGCGCGAAGGTGTTGACACGCAAAGGAAACACGTTTTAAGAAAACTCCGTTCTATAATACTCTCCCGGTTAAAAAAACATCTATGAATGCAATGTGACCGTGACTAGTTCAGTCCGTACGATCAGATGTTCCATTATTGTCACCCTACTCTGCTTGCTCACTTTTTATGATTCACGTGGAGGATATGACTTCTTATGAAATACATTATGCAAATTGTAACGTTTCTTCAACAGATTAAGTCATAAATCTAACTTTTAAAATATAAGATCCGTCGCAGTTGAATGTTTCAATTATGTTTATTGTTACAGACTTGCAACGCCGCGGAATACGCGAGATGGGTGCGTGCGCTCTGCGTCGAGATCCTCGGCCAGACGCCGCTACCACAAGTCCGGTTCCTGGATGTGCTGCCCGCTGCGGACACCGCCGGTCGGGAATTAAAGAAAGCAATTTCTCTGCTCGAGACACCCTCTTGTCCCCCTAAACCACCCCCGCGAGCTCGTCGAAGGTTATTGACCTCCACGGAGACGCAGCTTACGCGCAGGGATCACTCCCCCGCCGCCACGGATGAGGGCATCGTCGTCGAAGACGACGACTACGACTCATCGTCCGATCGCAGCTTAGACCTTACCCTCTCCCTCGACGCTTTGAAGAGCACTGACGTGGTCGACGCGCCAGTACGGAAAGCAGAGGTGATCAAATGTGACAGCTGTAGCAAACTAAACGCGGGTGCGATACAGCATCATACGCTGCCACGCGCCGCGCGATCAGAATCAGAGCAAGGGCGCCGCTATTTGAAGAGATGGGAGGGCACGGCGGGAGGCGCCGAGCGGGGCCGGTACGCCATGGAGGCTGCCAGGCGAAAGACTTCCTCTTTGGAGCATCGGGCGAGGTCCTGCTCCCCGAATGCTCATGAAGCTATTGCGCAATACGTCCCGGTGCGGGAACGTCGCGCTTTGTTCGAGTCCTTGTCGCGGACTACCGGAGGGCTGGCGAGGAGTAGCGAGCAGCTGACTCGTATCGAGCGCTCGCCGGAGACGACACCGCGCCGCGCCGCGTCGCTGCACGACCTGCAGGCGCCGCCCACGCGGTCGGTATCAGACCTGCGGCAGTTCTTCGAGGCGGTGGCGCGCGGCGCGGGCGCGGCCGGCGCGTGCTCCCAGAGACACAGCGCGCCGCACTGCGCGCCGCGCGCCTTCACCTCGCTCACGTGTGCTTGACGCATACTCTGTTGTACATATTGTAGATAGAAACGGCGTGGACCGCTATCTCACTAAGTCGTTCGTTTTAAGACTGTTAAAAGTATTGTTATAGAAGTACCTAATATAAATAAAATGAGATGTATTGTCTATTATATTCAGTAGTTTCATTCAGATTATGACCTTGTTTCTTAAAGAGCAGTAACTGTTTGGAGCATGCGAGGGTCTTGCGAAAACTCAATCGAGTATAATGATTTATGTAGCCTTGTGTTATTGTTTTTATTGAAAAACTCAATTTGTCACGAGACAATTGGTGCGATAATTCAATAAATAACATTTGGAAGGCAATAGGAGGTGAAATGCCAGTGGGTGCACAAAGGTCGCGAGTCACGGAGCTCGGCTTCGCGTCCTCCAAGTTATCTTTCTTTTGTGTTGTAAGGAACATTACATTATGAAATGTTAAACAGCGCATTTAGCCATTGTTGTCGTGTGTTCACATTTTGCGAATTGTGACAAAACTGCAGCAGTTTTGAGTAGAATATGGAGCAGAATTGCGTGCCTGTATGTTATGCAAATCGTAAAGATAAACTGTATTACAAGTAGGACATCTCCGGACACATGCATGATGTACTTTTGCACAATCAGTACAGCTGCTATCTCAACGTTTTGTTCGACATCGTGACAAGCTTTGTTTCTCCTTCCTATTGTTTGTTGCCGTAAACGAAAGTAGAATGCACGACCGAAATGATAAGATCCTCGAAATATAACGAAAGTAAGAAAGTGACGCAAGCGATAACTAATGAACAGAGATAAAAACTAGCTATTTTACTTATGAATCATTTACCTACTTAATAGGGTTATGACTATTGCAGATAGAATAATAAAGATAAAGAGATGAGCCAAGAACAGAAAGGCGTAGGTACTATGACGAAGATTGTCAACGTCCGAAGAGGTTTATAGAAAAGTTTGAGCTCATAACGCCCAATTCACTACCTGATACTCCTGATAGGCGACTCCCTGATAGGTGACTGGTTGATACTGTCCTAGTTACTGCTTTTGAGGTTTTGATAAAATCTTAAAGAGCCCATTTGTTTATGTATTACATTTGGCAATACCGCCAGCCTTTTGGGCACATTACCGGCTGACAGCGTTGAGGAGCAGTATTTTGATACCTTTTTTATAGTTTTTAATTAATGTAGGTACAGTTAATTTTCCCTTATAATCAATATTTTTTACATTTAAGTGTTGTTTCAAACAGTTTGGAGTTTCTCCAATGAATACTGTGACAAGTCAATGTCCCGATATGATCACAACTGACTGTAGGTAGGTGCAGAAAACTTCAGGAGCTCTTCAAATCATCTGCTCAACGGGTCGGGTTGTCTTCGTCGTGGAAGCTCTTAGGTTTCTCGGTTTCTGATGGATATTACCTACTTATATGAACACAGATAAAATAGGAGCAGCTGGTCAGACTAAAGAATACACATGTCCAACACCAGAAGGCAGTTAGGCAGTGATACAATATTAGGTACCATTATTAAAGTTGAATTTATATAAGTCACAATACAGCTTAACAATACGTACTCTATAGGAAGTCCGGACAAGACAAATCATAAGCCTATGATCAAGACTTGAGCGAATTCCGCATTAAATTGTGCCAGATCACTTGGCCGATAGACTCCGTTGGAATAACAAATGGCAACATTGTTAGCGACGTAATATAAACTATAGCAAGACCAGCAATCGGTACTAAATAAATTCAAATGTAAAGCGCATTCCATATACTGATGATTGAAAAAAGCCGTAGGTAATATTTATGAAAAATGAAGGAAAATAATTTAAAAGCGCTGTTCAGAGTACATAGTCCAATATTACTCAAGTAAGTAGTTCAGGATCCACTTGAATCAATCTAGAACAAGGATGCCTAGATGGGACCTCCTTGTAAGAAGTCCATGCCATCTACCTATGTCTTTCTGATTTTCATCATTTCGGCACGAGCATTTGGATACCAACCTAGTAAATTATTCCAGTATCAAAAAGCTCTTTTCCACGACTAGGTAAAGTAAAACTAAAAAGTCCCTATTCATTCAAGACTGCATCACTCACCAAACAATCAAGCGCCCGATACGATCCATTAAAAATATGATACACAGGACAGAATCCTCCATCTCTTTCACCCCCAAAAACCTCATGCTTAAGAAAGAGATAGCAAAATAACATGGGTGTTTCATTTAATACTACCAAATTAGCAGCCGGAATGCGGCCGTGTCGAATGTTCGCTGCAACCTCACAAACGCGTAATTTGATCTACAAAAAGAGTAACAATAGAGATAGATGAATAGAAAAAACTCAAAGGAACCGAGGGATGAGACAGGTAGCGGATTAGAAGGAACAGATATGAACATGTTGGGGTATAAAGCTTTTAACGGACATGTCGTAAAATTACGGGTGTTCGACCTCATTGGTTTAGAAATCGTAAAAGAAAATGAGTTTCCTGAGCTTGCATATTTCTTGGGAAAGGTACCGGGATATGCTGAACATTATTTAAGAATTTTTCTAGGAGTTCTAGGATTTTAATACTTAGATTTTTACCTAGGAAATAGATTTAATTTACGACATCACCACTCGGGCTTCATTTTTATGTGGCAAATAGGTAGAACAAAAAAAAAGCAATTTTCATCTCAAATATGTAGCTACCTAACAGCATAGGTAAAAATAATAATAGAATAATTAATAATTATTGAAAAATTTTAGCCGCTGAACCGAACCAATTTGTATACTGAACTTCTTATGGTTTACCTTTTCACATATTAGAAATTATTTACTTCGAGGCTATGCATGGACTCAAGGTCTCTATGAAACGAGTTTGCATACAATCACCTTTTTTACCAAATTCAATTTTATCTCATGGCTGTCCATATGGTTTATGTTTTCAATTTACCATTTTATATAACAGACCATTGTAGTAACTGTCCAACAGCCATTATATTATCAATAGGTTCGATAACTCGGTCAGTGAATGCTCTGGCCTTGAACGTGACTGGCAATACCGTAATACCGTTTTTTGGTACGAAATCAACTGTTACGGTTTTCGGTTACTTGGCTGAAGCATTGGGGATGACGAATTGGAGAAGGAAACCTTGTTACCTAGTGAAGATGGATCGTGAAGGTCGAGTGGCAGCTGTTCCGTTAAATTCAGATTTTGTTGTAGGTAAGCATTTAGTTAGCTTGGAAGGTGACCTTAATAGATGAAGTGTCGGGTTTGGAATTTAGAGTTTTGATCGTCTGCTTCGGGCACTAGGAACTCCGAGAGTTAGAATCTAACTACCGTCAGAAACACAATCACACGTCGTTTGAGTTTAGAGTTGGAAGACAAAAATACTCAAATCTGAATTTAATAAAAAGAAATGCTCAATATGCTAGACTCTTCTAATACGAAAAGAAGCAGTATTTTTCTATTGTAAATGTAATGGGGCTTTTACTGCTTAAGTGTAATATGATGGTGACATCGAAATTCTTAACTTAATTACCGATTTTGACGAAAACAATTTTTACTTATTTACTAATGCAGTCGTTGAATTGCCGCAGTAAACGTCTCAGCATTTAAAAATATCAACAATACTTAATACACTTAAACTGAAGGCTTAGATGAGGAATGAATTAAAATTTTAATTACTTTCAAGACTAATATGCCTATGGCATTGGCTTAGCCAACGTTAGATAGCCAGTCGACATTGAATTACTCAAAATAGACATACACAATGTCTTACATTACCTAAACAAGTACCTATGACCTAAATTATAAGAATAATTGACGACTGAACATAATTTTATGTCTTTTTATTACTACATGTATTTAGTACATGCAGTGTGTAACTGCGTTCAAAGTGTAGGAAAGGGTGTCGTGCAAGGAGGATCTTAGGACTTAGAATTCTTTTTCACAAAAATCTCCAAAAAATCTTGTATACCTTTTGAAGCACACTAACTGTAACTGACTTCGATGATACTTAAGTATTAGATCATCAGCTTAACTGTAGATAATGATGCATCTACTCTTAATATAGGCATAGTGAGGGATGATCCAACATTATCTAAACAATAACAATAAGTAATGCTTATCCTTAGCATATAAGAAAAATATATTTCACATTGGCTCTAAAGCCACTATCGATTGCTCTACTTTAGTACACGGACCAAACGAAGTAATATTGACAAAAAAGTTATATAGATTAGAATGTTTCGGCTGACAGCAACAGGTGCAAGGTTGGCGTAGAATCAAATAAGGTTAGTTACGTCGTGATCGATACAATCGATTCGCCTGATGCACGCTCATACCATAACATAGACGGTAAAGCCCAAAATCCTTTAGCAAAGCTAAATGTCAGTTATAAAGCTGTAGTGAATAATGTAGAAAGACAAGACCATGAACTCACTGTTTAGAAGGGATTAGTGTGCTTATTCGCGTTTACATGTTCACGATTAAGATTTTTCAATCAAGGATCGATTTATGGCGACATAATTGAGCTGCAGTTTTGCTAGCATCGATTAAGACACGATAAACGATGTTTAGAGAAGCGTTGGATAAATGGTTGAGGGAATTAGAATGTCTTAGGTTTGTATCCTGTGACATTTTATTGCCTTTTGAAGCATATTCCCTTATAAGACAGGACATTCCGTTTAAATTGTAACGGTAGGAATGCTGGGCCACACTACGCGGGAACTGATAGTTGCATTGAAAGAGCATCCTGGGAAAAACACAAAGAATGGAATCCGAACCTGTATGTTGAGAAACATTTTGTCAGAAGTGACGGATCTATTCTGTAACTCATAATAGTCGAATGGCTACAGTAAATAGTGACCAGTAGCCGAGACGTTGATTCTCAGCATGAAGATCTATGAATCCAATTAAATCCTTCTTTCAAAACCAGTTATATCTGTGGGAATCAAAATACGTCTTTACAAACCAGAAACTAGAGAAAAGGCCTTTGTGTCTATGAGAACAGTGTCTAGTTGTTGGATTAAGCCAAGTACAAGACACCAAGAATCGTAAAGGGGTAAGTAGAAAGGGTTGAAAAGGAAGGAATAATTGAATTATTCTTTCGTCACTTTTTTTACTTTTTTGGGCCGTCCGTGATCGCATAGGTCAGTGGTTTAGGGGACAATACAATTAATCTTGTTTCTATTCTTATTGTTCTTAATTTGGTGACCCGTTTGGGAATGGAATGTTTTTTTAGTTGCCGACCATTGCTGGTCAGTAACAAATGTGACATATTTGTGTTGTTGTTGCTCTGCGATCCGTCTTTAAGAGCTATATTCAAACATTCAATCTCTATTTGAAACTAGCGTAATAGTATCTTTTTCTTCTTCTTTAACCTAATCTGGTGTCAGATTTTTATGCCGCCTATGGGCACCTGACTTGACTCTACATGCCGTCGAGAAATATCTTTCAGGCATGGTGATCTCTTTACAATATTTTCCTTCATTTCAGTAAAGTGATAATTGTACAATACGCACATGGATACGAAAAAAAGGTGCAAGTGTTGGGTTCGAACTTGAGACCTAGTGCTTGACCCCGTCGGGGCTGCGGGTCTCGTCGGGGCTGCGGGTTGTTCGCAAGAGATACCGCGGCCTCGACATCGCGGCTACGAAGGAACATGGGAGGTTTTTAGTCAGTAGAAGTCTGATACTCAATTCCGCTCTGCCCAAGAGCGGGAGGGGTTATTTGATGATTTGCCACCCGGCAAAAAAAAAAAAAAAATTGGTGCTTGACAGTCTGACGGTCACATCACTAGGCTACTAGAATATAATAGGTAATATTAATTTTAAAATCTATCAATTTTGAAAGCTTGTCCAACGTTTTTATGATTCTGTAGAAAAAGTAGCCCTACTTTGACAATTCGAAACTCTTAGCTAAAAATATTATTACCAGCAAGAAAGGAGTCTTCAAATGTCAACCGGCTAGTATTACACATTTTTGTATAAGATTTTAATTTAGCCAGCTGAATGGCCAATGGGCAGTCACATCTGTCGAAGGGCATATAATTGAAGGGCTTTGGACGGGGACCGTAATCAACATTGTGGAACGCCCCCAAGCCAGGTGGACGATTTGCGAGTTATAGCTGGCCCCTAAACTGATGACCGGGTCTCGAATAAAACAACCCGGCTATTACCCACGGGGCAAGAATTACACAGGTATGATTTTAGCCATCTTACTGAATGGGGACGGGATTTAAACTCATAAATTGTACTTTTCAACGAAGAAAGAAAATGATCATTGAGAAACGTGCTACTGGGCTTATTGCCAACTAAGTTCGTTATTGATCCAGTCCTTTTTGCCCCAAATCACGTAGTTAAAGTTTCGGTCCAGCAAAATTTTAATTTTGATGGTACCAGCGACAGTGTTGAATCGATGAAGGAAAAACATGATCCATTAAGTAGTGACTTAATGGATCATGTTTTTCCTTCATCATGCTGTACTTCACTAAGTACAGCTATACTTATCTTTGGTTTGTGTAGGAAGTATCCAACAGTTGATTGTGTCAATAACAACCCCCAACTGCGATGGTACAAACAACATTAATGAGAATAAACGACCTTGCCATTCATTGATTTAAGGCGTATTTTTAGACTACCATAACACGTCAATCAAGAACGGTACGACAAACAAAAACAATGCCCCATTTATCCTAATCAATAGCTTTGTATAAGCCGCCTGTTACGCTTCGTTCACGACCCCGGTTGCAACGATTTGCGACAGGACTTTCATTGCGACAGACGCGCGTATCATTTGTTCCCTTCACGTGAGTACAGACGCATGACTAGTTGCTTTTTTTATGTCTGGGAATTCTCATTGGAAGTCCTGCACTGTGCGGTCGGTGGAAGTGTCTGTCAGACTTCTACTAACTAAAACCACACGGTCTTTCTGCTCGTCACTTCTTGCTGTGGTGCGAGAACACAACTCCAATCTACACAATCACCCCGTCGTCGTCGTAATGACTCGTGCCCTGATCTCACTTACTTCTTCTGCAGTCCTAGTCGTGATATGCGTAGCTTATGGTCAAGAGGTTACGTTTTTAGGCAATCAATAAATATTTAGGTCAGGAGACGTAATCCTCATCAAATTGTTATGTCATTCATTTTGGAATGCCTGTTCGTAATCATTCTGTGTCAGCAGCTGTTGGTTGGTTTGATGTTGCTTTTATGATTGTGGACGAATTAGGTTGACTCATCAGTTTGATCGATACTTTTAACAACTTTTGTCAATAGAGCTTAGATACCAGAGGACAATCTTCACAACGTAAACCGTTATACGGAGCGACTGTATTTATAAGGTAAGGATCTGCGAGATTTTAGTACACAACGTGAGATTCTTGACTCACTATAATTTTTATATGAAGTACCTATATTATATAGACCAGAATACAAAACTAAATATTAGACTTAAGTATATCTAAATATCAAAACTAATTACTCGATCAGTGACCAAAAACAAGAGGTGGACCAGGTTCTCTGTAGCTTTAAATAATTATCTGTTACCTCCATAGATACCAGTGTTGGAGTTACCAACTTGCATATTTTTTTACAGTCCGTAAATTCCATGGTTAGATTGTTGTTTGTGATTGTTTTTTTTCTTGTCTCACTAATTGGTAGTAATACCGTTATTGATTAGATATCATCTGATAAGTAAGTAGAGACTTTACCTACACGAATTCTGACGTTCCTAAGTAGTGCTCAAATCATCTACATGACGTGTGTTCTCATACCAGAGGCGGTAAGTACAGTTAAGAAATCTGTAACGACATAGTAGAGCACATTTTTGATACTTGCGGTATTCGAATGAGGCAGCCGTTTTGATACTTGTTTCTTTTTTATTTTCGCCTACTACTGATGCTACTGGCGGTTTCAATGTGGGTGTATAATGTGAAATTGTTGTGGTAATTTTAAGAAGTCTAATGTCCTGTATCATAGCAGTTCAAGTACCTTGTGGGAAACAATAAAGGCATAAAGTACTTACTTAATAAAAACAAAAATAGTAGAAATCCTATAGGTGATGACACTGTAGAAAAACGCAGTGAAGCCAAATACAGTCTTCTCCTATTCCTACGGATGTCAAAGAAATTTAACTGGAGGATTTATTACCATTCGTTTTCTGAACCTTTGACTGGAAATTCATATTATAAGCACCCACTTAATAAATTCAAAAATTACATAGTCTGCATTATTTTCAGAAGTGCACTTTTTAGAGCTTTCAGTAGTCCACAGCTGGACATAGAACTCTCAATCTCAAATCGCACACCTTCATTTAAATACGCGCCATTTCGTATTTTGCTGCTACAACCCGCAGTGCAAAGAACTGCAAATAAAATGTATGTATGTGATGCATAATGTATCAAACTGAGTAATTGTGCCAAACAAAAAATATATAAGTCAGTCGGTTTCTCTGTCCAACAGGCGAGCAAGTAATTGTCGGATGTTCATAAATCAATCATGTTACTTATTTACTTTTACTTCAATCATTTATGCCAGGTTTTATTTATTTATGGAAGACGTGCCGCTAATCCAAATAGACTAATGATGATAGATATAATGATGGATTGATAGTTTAATTTGTCTTCATGATAACAGTATTTCAGCTGGTAAGTCAATTAGTGAGAATTTATCGAAAACGTGATTCGGACCATTCACTCACTTACACAAAATCACGGCACCAACACCAAAATAAAAAGATTTGATATCGTATTCTTGATTACTAAAAAACAAATGATATATCGTGTGACGTTTGACGTGTCCTAAAGAGACATTGTATCACCTATAACGATAATGGAAAACTAAATACGTCTAAAATTGGCTAATTAAGGTGATAGATTGAGAAAAATGTGGTTTTTCTAGGTCTACGAACTTGTTGAGTATGTAGAATAGGGATTTGACATTTTGGTGAATGGTTTTTGACTCTTTGGTCTAGTATCGTCGAAAATGAATACACGATTCAATGAATTTTTCTCGATACAAAAAAATTGCAAAGTTATATCAATTTTTTTACTTTCTTAGAAATCACGGTGTAACACTTAAGAATTATTCAATGGAATTGACTTTGAAACATAGAGAATTATTATATCAAGTATCCAGGAAAATAATTTAAAATTTTATTTAAATTTTCTGTTAAAAATGGAGAAAATTCTTTTTGGCACATACGTTGTTTTATTCCGAGCAGACGCACATTATTGCCATCTCTTCTTTTGCGTTTCAAAAGTATTTGCATCACTTTCGCTCGCTTGTCAGATCAGTCGCCCGGTGGGCTTCATCGACGCAGGACCTATGACATTTTTTTACAAATCTGTGCCATCAGATTTTCGTGATTATAATAATTGATTATTCGTAAAAGATAGTAGATTGTTACTTAATTAGTGTTGAATAGGTATATAAAGACTATTCTTGAGATTTAACAGTACCTATAACGTATCGTTTTCCATTTGTGATGAGTATTTAATTGTTTATAAATAAAAATGTGAAGAAATATGAAACCAAAACTAAATAAAGTACAACGTTTGAAGTTCCTGAGGGTGAGGGCTCAGAAAATGAAAGAGAGTAAGAAGTAAGTATGTTATTTTTAATGTTATTATGTACAATAATTAATAGTTTCTATTTTATCAGTAACTATAAGCACGTATTTAGCTGCAATCGAAGTCGCCACCTCCGCTCATATACTTAGATAATCAGCTACAACCTATATTTGCCTCGCAAAGTAATATTGGGTTAGCATTCTATTTGCTAGAGCAAAATATTTATGAAATAAAAATAAAACAGGCTAAAATGTACTAATAAATCATTTTAGGTTAGACATATGTCAACAAAACATCATTAATACGTCAACTTCTATTACCGCGTGTGAAGAGCACATAAACGAATGGAGTCACATTTGAATTGCAAAAAGAGGTGAGTTTAGTCGAAATTATTTTTTTGGTCTTTAGTGAGGTATGGATTTGGAGTTTATTAATCATTTCAGTTTTCCTTACAAGTAGAGTAATTTTTTTTTGTGATTTTTAAAATAGTCCAGTCATTTGGTAGTTTTACCTGGAAAGTTTTCCGGGAGTTTTGAAAATTGGTGAGTTTATAGATTTCGACGTACTCTTTTCGAAATTTCACTTTGCCACCTCGTAACTGTGCCGCTCGCGCCGCCATTTTGGAAAAATGACACTCAAAAATAGTTTTTTGAGAATAACTTCGTTCCGACTCAATTTACGATAAAAATAGTTCAGAATTAAATTAAACTAGAGAAAATTTCCTACATTTATGTCCTAATAACGTTTTTCGTAAAATCAATAGTGACGGCGTACGAGCGCCGCAAATTGTAATTTAAAATGTGTTTGCGCTAATAACGCGTTTCCACACCACCTTGAGGTAGAGTTAGAAGCGCGTTTTTTAGGGTTCCGTACCTCAATAGGGAAAATCCCTTAAAAAAGGAACCCTTTTATGATCACTCTCTTGTCCGACTGCCGTCGTGTGTCCGTCTGTCCGTGGTTCACCACCGATTTTCTTAGGAAGGGGCTATGCTTTTACTACTATTGTTTTATAACGTTACAATTTGTTCTACTATAGAATAGATGTCCTGAGAGCATAGTCAACTGTCTAATGGTATTCAAAGTGATTTGCATTTCTGCAGAACTTTTAGGAACGACCTAAATGACTTTCAGTAGCTTATGTCGGTCGTTGTATTCGTTGTTGTGTTTCAAAGAAAGAGAATGTTAACGTAAGTAGTAAGTTAATAAAGGCTATTTTTATTTTATTTTATGTCGGTCATAGTCCAGCACCCCCTGGACCAAGACGTCCGCATGTAGTAACATAACATCACTCCTTGTGAACACTGGACACCCCACACACATTTCACCAATTATGTTTAAGTCCCATGTAATAGGTGGCGAGCCTATTGCCATCAACCGGCCACAAATTCAGACTCCGTGGCCTCTACTGAAGAATTCCTGATGGAAAAACGCAATAACACTTCACCCGACCTGGGAATCTAACCCAGGATCAAGCAAAGTAGTCGCACTTGCGATCACAAGAATATTCCCTTTTTTTTTTTTAGCGTAGTTGTATAATGGTTTACGGCGCTCGTACGCCGGAACTATTGGTTTTAAATAAGGAAAAAAAAGGTTATGACATAAATTGTAGGAAATTTTCTCTACTATTATTTTGTATAGATATGTTTTTCTTGTAAAATGCGTCGGGAAGGAGTTATTATCAAAAAACTGCTTTTAGGCGCCATTTTTGCAATATGGTGGCGCGAGCGGCAAAGATACGAGGTGGCAAAGTTAAAATTCGGAAAGAGCACGTCAAAATCTATAAAATTACCAATTTTCAAAACTCCCGGAAAACTTTCCAGGTAACCTCTATTTTTTCGACCAAATGACTGTACTAAAAGCCGTAGAACAAAAATTATCAAAGATAAAAAACAATCTGAATGTTATTATGCTCCACTTGAATGTTGATGGTTTTTATTCCAGAAATAAAAGGAAGCAACAACATGATATTGATAATGAATATAAAGAAGTTGAAGAAAACGTGAGTTCTCTCATTTTATTTACTTCTAGCTTTTGCCCGCGGCTTTGCCAACGTGGATGTCGGAAATATCAAAAATGACGATTTTCCATACTATTAACTTTTATTCCCTGTTTCCCCCTTGAGAGTTGAATTTTGAAAAATCTTTTCTTAGTGGATGCTTACGTCATAAGAGAAATACGTGTGCGAAATTTAACGTTTCTTGGTCTAAGGGTTTGTATCCTCGGTCAGTCAGCTTTGCATTAATTTTATATATACAGATATATTAAGATCTTCCCAGTACTAGAGCTTGGCATAAATAGTATTTTTCCAAGTTGATTTTTACTTCTTTCAGGGTTCTAAAACTGCCGACATCAGCGGAATAATAATATTAATAACAGTCATCAAATAATTAAATTTCCAAAATGTCCAGCTACTTCTGTTGCTGACCGTACAAATAGATACAAGATGTAGTATCTGACGAATGGGAAGTGATGGCATGGTAAGAGATGAGAAAATCGGGGGAACGGGAGAAAAAAGCGGCAGACAAAGTAGGAAAGGTTACTAAAGATGGTTACCAATAATAGATTTGTAAACTTAGATGGTTGTTGCGGTAAACGTTCATACAGAACTAATTATGCTGCACTATTGGCGATTTCGTAAAGTTCTTTTCATGGAAGTTAAAAACAAATACTGATGTATTTGTGCTTGAGTGGGAAAGGCAAATGAGATAGTAAAACAACATGAGTGTTTTAAAAATTATAGCGGATCTTCAACAGCTATGGAATCCACTATTATCGCCGAAGGATTTAAACAGTCTATAGAAATGCATTCGTATCTATGGAAGATCATAGCTAATGGAGACAGTACTACTTATACACAAATACTTGACAATACTGTATCTCTCAATCACGGTCGAAAAGATTGGTTGCAAAAATCATATATTTAGAAAGAACAATGTGCAAAAATGTATGGACACCGTCCCCGAAAACGAAATCAGTCACAATAATAATAGGGTAGTTCACAAAAAAAAAAAAAATTGTCCATCAGATACATTTCCAAAAAATAATGGACACATATTTTTTCTTTTTTCACGTAAACAAAAGATGAAGACTATACTGTAAACTGTACTGTAAACTGGGTATGTGCCGATATTGTTAAGATTGGGGCAGATTCTAACACGCACACTTTTGTAAGTGAAGCGCATGGTTGTAAGCGGTGGTTAGACCACATAATTGTTACTAGCGGAGCGTGGCCCGCTGTTACTGACATCTGGGTTGACTATAATGTATACTGGTCTGACCACTATCCTGTGTCTGTTAAGTGCAATTTTAGTATATTTCAACCTAAAAATGGGATTCCAATTGTACCTCGTAGTAAAGTGACCTGGGGTGAAAGAAATCCAGAACAAATTGGTATGTATACAAACCTATGCAATACATTATTAAGAAAAATTGACTTTCCAATGGAATTAGGGGAATGCTGTGATAAACGGTGTAATAATTTAGAGCATAGACAAATCCTAGATAATTTGTATACTGATATTGTCTCAGCACTTGGTGAGGCATCGGAGTCGAGCTATAGGGTGTCTACAAGCAATAGGAAAAAACAAGTTATGGGATGGAATAAGTATGTTGGCGAAGCTCATGGGGTGGCCAGGCTTGATTTTCAGAACTGGGTATTGTTTGGTAAACCTAAGGATGGCCTCATTTATGAGGCAATGTGTAATAGCAGAAAGATTTTCAAAGCTAAGCTTAAATGGTGCCAACAACATCAGGAGCAAATAAAGATGGATCGGCTAGCGACATTGCATTCGAAAAATAAGTTTCGCGAATTTTGGAAACATACCAACAGACTGAACATCAGGCCTGGCGTTCCTTTGAGTGTCGAGGGTGTCAACGACACAAAGATGATCGCTAACATGTTCAAAGATCACTTCACCATGCAATCCCCTTTAGGCGCTTCTAAGTCAATGCTCGGCGCTGACCCCGCGTGTGAAAACATCAAACTAAGAGTGAGTGCTAAGGACATACAGAAGATCCTGAAAAATATGAAAGGTGGGAAATCACCGGGACATGACGGGCTCAGCGTCGAACATCTGCTACATGCAGGGCCTCACATTTCGAGACTTTTGTCGATGTTTTTCAATCTATGCATTAGTCATTCTTACCTGCCTAGTGAACTAACAAAAACTATAGTTACTCCCATAGTAAAAAACAAGACGGGAGATTGTTCGGCCAAATCGAACTATAGGCCGATTTCACTAGCTACCACTATTGCAAAGGTTTTGGACAGTGTGCTTGAGGCTCAATTAACAGAATTTATACACCTACACGACGCACAGTTTGGTTTTCGCGCTGGACTATCTACAGAGAGTGCTATATTGAGCCTAAAGCACACTGTTGAGTATTATACTAGTAGGAAAACGCACATTTATGCGTGTTTTTTGGACCTCTCTAAAGCTTTTGACCTTGTTAATTATGATAAACTCTGGGATAAGCTTGAGAGGACCAATTTGCCGAGGGAGATAATTGATATCCTAAAGTTTTGGTATCAGAGTCAGGTCAATTATGTAAGGTGGGCAGGCATCCTGTCCGATCCATACACGCTACAATGTGGGGTGAGACAGGGTGGGTTGTCATCCCCAGTTTTGTTTAATCTGTATGTTAATGCGCTAATCGTTGAGCTCAGCAGCATGCATGTCGGCTGCCACATTGACAATATCTGTGTAAATAATCTGAGTTATGCAGACGATATGGTGCTGCTGAGCCCAACGATTGGTGGGCTTAGAAAGCTAGTACATGTGTGTGAGACGTACGCGGCTAAGCATGGCCTCAAATATAATGTATTAAAAAGTGAGCTCATGGTATTTAAGGCAGGTACCAAGTCACCGGCTCGGGTTCCTCCCGTGGTTTTGAATGGGACACCCATGACGCTGGTCACCTGTTTTAAATACCTTGGGCACACTGTCACGGATCACCTACGTGACGATAAAGACATGGACAGGGAGCGTAGGGCGCTGTCAATCAGAGCGAATATGATAGCCCACAGGTTTAAACGTTGTAATGCGCAAGTGAAATTAACACTCTTCAGAGCGCATTGCACATCATTATACACGTGCAGCCTGTGGGCTCATTATACGCAAAGATCTTTCAGCGCCCTGCGAGTCCAATATAACAATGCATTCAGGGCGTTGTTGGGGCTGCCGCGCTGGTGCAGTGCGTCGGGTATGTTTGCGGATGCACACGTTGACGGGTTTCACGCCGTGCTCCGCAAACGATGCGCCGCTGCGCTTGGTAGGTTGCGCGCCAGCACCAACAGCATCCTGGCTGTCATTGCGGATAGGCTGGACACGCGGTACGTCCAGCACTGGGTGAACACCCACATTATGAAATAGCCCTTTTTTATTTTTATTATACTACTAACACTAGTTTTTCATAAGTTTTATTGTACTAACATTCTATGGATTCTTTGAAGTCTGAATTAAAAAGTTTTTATTTATATTTATTTATTTTTATACAGTATACAGTGCTTCGAAAAGTCGTGTGACGTCACAAACTTAGTACTTTTTTACCCTGAAAGTGACGCCCCTCATAGTCTTTGACACGTCTTAGTTTCGTAAATTTTGATTAATTTGATAAAACAAAAAACACGTATCCAATATTTTTCGATAATCTAACAGACGAACTAATTAGATGTTTTTGGTGAAACACCCTATTATGTTACCGATCCCGATGCTTGTTTTTTTTAATTATTACTGTGGAATGATATCGTTCGTACTGTTCACACCTCGAAACCTCGGAAAACATAATTTAAAAATATTAACAACAAATAAGATTTTAAAGATACGAAAGTACATAAATGTATCGCCATAAAAAATCATGGCTTACAAAATCTGCAGCAATCAGACAACATAAAAAATCTGCACCAAGATATTACGAACCCTGCCATTTATCATGCATTTGAAGCCACCTCAAATATTTTTAATAAAAATATTTGAGGTGGCTTGATACAGGTAAAGGTCGCGCCATGTAAAAAGAACGCTGGCGGTCAAGATTTATCGGCCTATTTGGTGGTAAGAGGTGGGGGTGGTATTTATGTTCTTTCTATAAAATTAGTTTACTGATATGTTGCTTTTTTTTTAAATATTTTGTGTTATTGTATACTTTTGTCATTTCGTTCCCATTACCTATTGTAGAAAGGAGGCCTGTGTCTCAGCAGTGGGAACATTATATAGGCTGATGATGGTGATGATGATGATGTAGTTTAAAATAGGTTCTCTTAAAATAGGTTTTTTTTAAATAAAGTTTTTATTTTATTTGTTGTGTGGAGCTCTGTCATTTTTCGATTTTATAGTTATAATGGTTTTTGTTCGGTAGTTAGGTGAGATGATACCGTCAATCAAAACACAATTGAGTTTCTCTGTAATAAAAGTTTTATATTTGTTATTTACATGTTTGTTCGACACTAATTCCAAAATATAACATTAAATTAACTATAAAAACCTTACCTGTAATAAAAGAAACGACATTTAATGCTTATAATTACAATATCAATTATTATTTCCTAACTAACAAGTAATAGTTTTCACAATGGTTCTGACACGACCACAGATACAATAAATGCCGGCGACATTGCGTTTGCTACCGTAATGGCGGTAGTAGCGCGGTCTGAATTATAATTATTGAAGGAAATATATTTTCTTTACATAGTTATAAGTCTGTTAATAAGATTGACATCTTAATATTATGTTGTACACTAAATCTATACGTCTTGGGCTTCCTAGAATATACCAGAGAATGAATTAAGTATTAAAATCGGTTCAGTAGTTTACGCTGAAATTGCGAACAAATATTATTATGCATACAAATAGACGAGTTTTTGAAAAGTAGATTAAATATAGATAAAAGTAAATTAATGTGTTAAAAATATTGATAATACATGCACCACGTTTTTATTATAAGAACACAAAAAGAATAGAAATAATAATTTGTTATCATACCTTCATTACTTAATGAATTCGTATTACATATTAAAAAATGGTTGAAAATTAATTATTTGTATTATTTTATATTTGTCTACTCCATACCTCCTGTGTGCTAATATTTCAAGAATTTCAAGTAGTGCGAGACAAGGACAACCGCGTAAACCCTCGTAAACTGCATTGCGCGCGCGGGGGCGCCGAGGAAATCACGCCCATCGAGCTATGACTTATTTTCGGCATAGCCCGTTAATACATTTTTGGGACAAACCCGACTCCACTATTCCCAAACCACTGTAACTCCTGAAAGCCAGATTTAACAGGGGTGACCACCAGAAAAGCGCAGAGACAATGAAGCTCGACGAAGTCTCAGAGTAAAGTCCATTTCACGAAAGAATTCCCGCGGACAATTGTAGAACTAAATTTAACAGATCGGCCATGTTGTCGTTTGTCGATGTTATCAAGGTGCGTTTGTTGTGGTAGATATTTTGTGAGTTTATTATTGGATTAGTGCGTTATAAGGTTTATTTATGAATGCCAAAAGTTGTGAAACAACATTATGTCGCGCGACATACAGCGCTGCGTCTGCTGATTCTTTCGTGAAATGGACTTTAATCCCGCAACTAAATTAATCAGAAAGGAATAACAGCCTTAAGCTATCGAAAAAGCTTATGCCAATTTAATATTTTTTAAAGTCTCTGTAACAATATATAACGCTTTGAACGTGATTATTCTGGTCTAGGCCCCCTGTAAAATACATAATTCATTACATAGTCACAATCCTTAACAACAAGCCCATATAAAAGTCTATTTATTATTAAAACAGTACACTTCACACCACAAAGGGTTACATCAGGCGAACGCGCATACCGCGATGAACAATTCCCCTCCGAAGCGTGATGACTACGGCTCCACGGGTATATGCCCGTACCTTTGTGACAACAGGGGACGTGTATGTTGCTGCGTGGACATTAACGGTCTGCCGATGATGATAATTGTTGCAGTGACCGTTCATTTTATTGAGATTCACATCAACAATCTACTTCTTTATAATAAACTTTTTTTTTTATTTACTCGCCGGTCTAGCTAGTATTTACAAGCTCGAATGCTGAGCATGATTTTCTGTACATAATCGCTTGCAATATTTTCTGACCAAAATGAGTCGTGGTGTCATGAAATTATTCCCCGCCGGTGATTTCACCGTCTTCTAGGCGATCCACTTCATATAAGTATTGTGACCTTGGTATTATATTGCTTTACTACCTAAGGTTTCTATATTTTGCCTCTGCGCATCATAACCAAAATCTTAACTAGCTTTCACATGCAATTGGGATGCATAAAATAACGTAATGTGTGATTTTGTCCAAAGTTGACACCCTCAACTGGGCGTGACCAACATTATCATAATCCAAAGGGTGACGATGGGAACTATTACTAACAGAATATTTCCAGTCAAATAATTGGCCGGGAATGAAATAAACGATTTCAACACATTATCCCATAACATTAATCAAATTAATTGTAAGTCGTTCAATAGCTTTAACAATCAAATATTTGAAGTCGTGACAATTGCGTCGGGGGGCGTGGACTAGGCTACAATTAATGGGTTATTCCCAGCTGCTTTATTAGTCTATGGCTTGATAATTTGCGCATTGTGGACTATTTGGTATCTTATTAATTGGTAATAAAGTGTAGGTATCTCCAATATGGGTATAATCAATCGGTAATCGTTATCAAACAATAATCATACAGTTATCTGATTTCTGTAAGTGTTTTTAATCGATAATTTTATTACTGATTACAGATTAGTCATAACTAAAAGTGCTATTATACTCGCATTCTGTTGTGACAAGATATTTATTATCCTTGCCCTTTGTTTACTAGTAAAATATCTATTTAATGTTTCTGATAATATTTTCGGTAACGAGATTTCTAATATTATATCCAAGCAAAATTTTGTTATTATTAACATTTAAAACAGGATATTTATCATGTTTACAATTTTTTTTTGAGTTGTCGAAATATTGTGGACTCAAACAAATAGACACACAATTTTTTTCAGTGTTAGTGACCATGTCAGTTTAAAAATTTACATCTAGTTTCGTCACAGCACGTTTACGTATCCTTTCTGAATCTATTTTGATTCCGTCACTCTCGGTTTGTATACCCACTGAATAAGTGATCGCAGTCTATGTAAAAGTGGTGGTCCCAAACCACTTTCTGGAGTGATCAGTGTCCCTACATTTGCAGTATGGGAGTCATTAAAACACCACTAATGCCGCCACTAAGGTAGACCTATTGAGCATCGCCGTAGCCAGGAATTTATTTCTCGAGGAAGAAATGTTGCTGAACGACAGGCAATACTTTGATTTCTCTATAGAAGTAATTTTGCAGTTTTCACCTTTCTACGAAAAAAAGACAAGAAGAATAAGTCATTTGCTCCGTCATCACCCACTGTTCAATAACTATGTCCTCAAAAGGTTTTAACGTCAATTGCACTTATGTCTTACTCGGCCAGTCTTATTATGCTCCATATCTGCCCACAGTTAAATGATCTGTTTGCATAATATAATCCGAACCGACACGTGCAATGTGGTTGACTAATTTCCATATAATTAGCTATCTGTGGTCATCTAATCTAATTGGAATGAGTCATTGCTGGCATTACGTTTACAACTTGTAGATAGGTAGATAAAATATTCAATTGTGGTCAGCACAATTGTGATACTTGACAGTTTATGAGTACAGTAGAGAACTGTAACAAAATCTTCATGGATTTCTTATGTCTGGGAAGACAGGAACCCTTTTTTTTTTTGGCGGGTGGAAAATCTTCTAATAACCCCTCCCGCTCCTGGGCAGAGCGAAAGGGAGTGTCAGGCTTCTACTGACTAAAAACCACCCATGTTCCTTCTTAGCCCTTCATGTCGAGGCCTTGCAAACAACCCGCAGCCCCGACGGGCGAAAAACCCGCAGCCCCGACGGGCAAGACAGGACCCCTAACGAAAAAATCTGATCGCGATGAGCACTTGGCTGTAGAGCCACGTACGTGCTCATGGCGATCGCAAGTGCTACTGTCAGCAGTAGAGCTACCCCTCACTCAAGTGTGGCGTGGGTGCCCGGGTTTGATTATACAGCCAAGCAAAGCGCTATTGCATTTTTCCGTCAGGAATTTCTCAGAAGCACCTACAGAGTCTAGATTTATTCACGCTTGACGGCCATAGGCTCGTCCTCTCTTACATAAGAGTAATATGCGAAATGTGGGTGTAGTTTTAGGTACACCTTTGCCTAACTCTTCGGATGAAGCTACATTTTTTTCAGGCCAGGCAGAGTCAAATAAAAAGACTTAAGAGATTACCGGTGCAATATAATTACCTACTTGCTTTATCTTGCTGTACTGTTATCTATAGGGTAAAATATTTCTTCAAATGTAAATGGTATAATATAGATTATTGTATTGTTTTGTTAATCTATGATGAGGACAACATTTTATCTAACTGATAAACCAAAGACAATCATAATTGTCTTTTATTTTTAGAAATGACTTGGTCAATAATTCATAATGAGTTACTTACTAACTATTCTTATATCAACTGTAAAAGAGATAAGTTAATAATACAATTTTGACAAATTAATAGAGGTCAATGTTTTATGTCATATTATTAAATTCTTCTTATCACATTATTTTTACATTATTATTTTATCGTTGTTAGAGATATTTCTTGACGGCATGTAAGGTTAAGTCAGAGGCCCATGGGCGGTTTAAAAACTGTGACATCAGGTTTGGCACTAACCACACGATAAAGAGGAACTTTATTGCCTAATAGAGATTTCTTTGTAAAGGCTTCGCTTAGCAAAAGAAACAAATAGAAGTCAATGCATAATCATTAAACCATTTTCAATCATCCTCAACTATTTCAGTCATTAAATATCCAATATTTTGAATATAGACATTACCTAGTTCTAACAAACATAATGATATTCAATATTTTGAATATGGACATTACCTAGTTCTAACAAACATAATTATGCAGTGGATCCATAAAAAGGCTTAAGTCTATAACAGTTAAACAAACATAATTCAATATGACATCAATTTTGGCAAAGTTTTTTTGCCTTGGAAGTCGGTCAACCGTTGTGTCTTTCATCAAGTTTGTAACATGTCAAGATGAAACAGTTATTTTCCCAGGCTATGTAATGAATGTAACACAATAGAGGATGCCCCAAGGAGGTTTTTATTAGGTAGGTAGTTCAACGTAGTTCACTTGGAAAAGGTCAATTTATTTGGACCAGTAAAATATGGTTTATTTAGAGAAAAACTTTGGTTGGATAATGTTAGTCTTTTTTAGGGCTTAGTCGATAAGTTAGGCAAAAAAGTCACGTTTTTGTATGGCTCCTTAAATATTTATTTAATTCTGTTTTTTAGTATTTGTTGTCATAGCGGTAACAGAAATACATAATTTGTGTTTTTCCACTTTCTAACAATCACGGTTCATGAGATACAGCCTGGTGACAGACGGACGGACAGCGGAGTCTTATTATTAGGGTCCCGTTTCGCCCTTTTAGTACGGATCCCTAAAAAGTGCCGACACAATGATGCTCCATGTACGATGATGCTACACGTATAAGCATTTTTTGGCACAAGAGCGTGGAGCTTGGCACAAGCATAGAGAGGCCTACACACAGTAGTGGATGATGCAGTCAGGCTGTGGATGATGATAAGCAATGATTTACAAACGTTGTGCAGACAACTGTCTAATTTAAAAAACTGCACCATTTTGAACACAGTTACATAGACTATTATAACAGTAAGTATTGTTACTCAAGTTAACTCTTAAGCTATTATTAAAGCTGCATCTGTTTCCAAATAAAAAAGTAGGTATTCCATAAAATAACTACGTAAACTTCAGTAACTATTCCAATTTACATGCTTACATAATTCATTGCACCGGCCCATTGTTTTAAAAATACAAAAGTATAAAGTTCTCACATTTATCGCGCGTAACACAAAAATAGCATTGCTTAAATATATCTTTAATTATACTTGGCTTAAGAAATAATAACCTGCCTTATTGCTGATGTCAGCAACTTCTGACTTCCTCTTGTCTCTTATTCTGTTACTATCCCACTGCAGACCAAAGGCCTCGTACTCACGACGACCAATCATCCTATACAAACCAGTTTATGTAGATCTCTTATTGTAAAGTGACCCCATGTTAAACTAGAAATAGCCGCGTACTAACTGAGCGCGCAGCCTCGCGAGGCATGCGCGCGAGGCAATTCATGCAGTCGGTCAGGACGTACCTCGACCGAGGAAAACAATGAAAAAATTTAAATCGGCCATAAGCCCGAGGCTGCCTCGCGAGGCTGCGCACTCAGTCAGTACGCGGCGATTTAATAGCTTCATGTGTCGCCGAGTATGTACTGAGATGAAACAATGATCAATTTAAAACAGAACGTTCCAAATTAAAAAAAAAAAATTTCGCTCTATGTCACATTGGTACACGGTGCACAGAACAGAACTGATATGGTGCCAATAGTAATCTCCGAAAAAAATGGCTGTTTTCAGTACTAACAGAAAATTCAAAGTTTGAAATAAAAACCAAGTATTTCAGAGGATTTGTGCAAGCCATATCAACATGCACATTATTATTTTAGTGAACCCGTTTATGACCCCATTGGGGCTGCGGGTTGTTCGAGATACTGCGGCCTCGACACAAAAGCCTAAGAAGGAATATGAGTGGTTTTTAGTCAGTAGAAGTCTGACACTCCCTTCCGCTTCGCCCAAAGTGGGAGAAATTTTTTGATTATTTCGCACCGTAAGAAAGGTCCCTTTATAACTCCTTGTATTACACTCTATGTTCCCCGTATTCTCAAAACGCATCCCTAAAACAAGACGTTGTCTATTCTCGTCCAAAAAGGACCACATTAAGTTTTATATCTTTCTTCCATTAACTTCCCTTTTAAAATCACAGATAAAATTCTCAATAACTATAAAGGAAGACAAGAAAGCTTTCTCTCATAAATCTGTTAGAAAATAATATCATAAATTTTATATAACACGTCATAACAATATCATTTAATGTTGAGTGTATTTATGGACTCGGAAACGGATGTTTGATTCTTTTATTTATTTTTACCCTTATCGTGAGTGATAGGTCGACGGCATATTAATTGGTTGTGTGGCACTTTGAAGTTACAATTGTAAATTTAAATTGGTTGAATTCGGAGATAAGAAATATTGAGAAAGGAACTAGTGGATATGAGGTGTTGAGAGAATTTATTTTCTTCTTTGTCTCTTATTGATTAAGAAAATATGTTACCAACTTAGTACAATAAAGTGCACCATAGAGGTATTCCATAGTTCCCAAAAGTGGAGCTCGTAACACCATTAGAGATTTTGAAGATCCTCCACCTGGTGTACTGAAAACCGTCCGTGAGGATGCGCAGTAAGGTGGGAATAGAAACGTCCCAGCCTGCTATTGAGTAAGGAACTTTTACAACACAGGATAATTATGGCACACCCGCTCTCCTGCCTGTTAAGACCTATTAATTTCATTAATTTGAGGCAAACGACTTAACTGTCTAGCGCGCTACTTACTGGTCGGATAAAATCTAAGGGCCCTCGCCCACGGCGACTTTTTGTGTGTGCAACAGCATTGCTACTGACGCGCGTTAGTTTTGCAGGGGAGGACAAGTAGCTAGCGACCGCATCGCGACTGTGTCGATGCGAACGCGCGACAGCGTCGCTACTGCATCACTACAAAAACTCGCCGTGGGCTAAGTCATTCGAGAATAGGAAAGAAAATTCTCATTAAAATAATATCAACTTAAATCAATCCTAATCGTTATCTTAGGTACTGTCCATGACCTTTAATTGTAGCGGTCATTGAGGCGTATGTACATAAACTACGTATAGAAGATATCACTACATAGTATAAAACATAGTCGCTTTCTCTGTCTCTATATCCCTATGTATGCTTAAATCTTTAAAACTATGGAACGGATTTTGATGCGGTTTTTTAAAAGATAGAGTAATTCAAGAGGAAGGTTTTAGTATATAATTTGACCGACCTCCACGCAGGTGAAGCTGCGGGCATCAGCTAGTAAGCAATAATACAGTAAAGATAATACATCTACTCAACAGATAGTTTATTAAGTAAGGTTATGGTAGAGCAGCTTTCACGCCGCATCAAACTCATTATAGATTAACGTCCGATGATACTTTAATGGTTTAATTCGTATAACGGCAGTTTAAGTAGAGTTTAGTTAATGCTTGGCTTGTTTCGGAATATGTTGCTTTAAGGGCGCGTTTACGAATTCTCGCGGTTCAATTTTAATTTTTGAGTCTTACTACTACAAATATTTTGTGCTCGTAGAGCTATCTTTTTCAACACGAGTTCCAGCTAATAAACGACACAGAGTCCACCCACGACGATGGTCGAGCGCAAAATAAGTCTTGCATTTCAAATTTTTGCGTAATTTATCATGACCGTGACCACCAAAATAAACCTTAAGTCAGGCGCTTAAGGTCCACGCAATTACGATAAATATGCCGAAAAATTAGGTTTGATTGTTATTTTTTTTCAGGCTCTGCTTGTAATATTTTGATAGTTTTAATAATAATAATTTGAGTTGAACATATCTAGGTCTATAAAATATTTTTAAATAGATAAATTAATGTCATAAAAGAGAGAGTAATGTACCCAAAGTCAACACGATATCGCAAATGTTGTGCGGAGAGGCACCGAAAATATTTTTTCACAATATTATTAACCAACATTTTAGCATAAAAAGTAATAGTAATTGAAGATTAAAGAGTAATCTATATGTGTGAATTATTGGTTTCACTTGGTTTAGTTTCATTTGGCCACATAATCTACCGAAAAACTGCTTATTTTCGTCAGATTTGTAAATACGTCCTTAATATATAAGTCAAGGTTAGCGAGGTTTCAACATGGGTGTTCAATGAACCGAGTCTTTCCTGACGATGTTGAGGTAGGCTTGTTTATACGTGCTTCCGTTTTTGACAGACATCTAAAGAGGAGGAGGTTTTTATCGATAACGATGCAGTATTTCTTGAATACTCAGTCACAGATTAGGTCGTAGAACCGGTGACCGCTGGGGTAGATGTGTTCTTGAGAAGAGACTGCGAATCGGCAAGCGTAAGATGGGCGCCCTCAAACTCGGTGGAGCGAAGATCTTCGCAGGGTAGCTGGTAGTAACTGGATGAGACTTGTTGAGCGGCTTGTGATTGAGGAGGCCTATCTACAGTTCACTGCTGTAGGCTGATGATGAGTCACAGGTAATAATGCTTTGCAGACCCTTTAGTAAGACCTAAATATGGCCCCCAATGGATTTTAATAAGTAAGTGAGCGATAGTCAGGTATCTCTAAGATTGCTTTAGACCTCATTTTATAAGCGCAAGGTTATGCCTTTTTCTTACACAGTTGCATTCCGATAATTTTTTTCAGAAGGAGCATTATGATAATCTAGTTCCCAGCACTCGTGAAAAATTGACCAGAGAATACCACACATATGGAGGAGAGCCATGCTAAAGCGAGACCTTTGTGCAGCGTAGGACAACCGGACAACACACGTTGATTTGAAACACATAGTTTAGTAGTTACCTTCATGTACCTATTAGTACATACCTACGTACTATCGTAATTAAAACAAATTAATTACAACACAATCAAGCATCGCAATAGATTTCTGAATACCTTCATGTAAACCTCATTCCAATGAAATCAAGTAACATGCTTGCACACAAATACCGTAAGACGATGGACTAGCTACTGACGCAACCAAACGTAAACTGTAGCTATTTTAATTGTCTTAAAATAGCTGCGATTTTGCGATTAATCTTATAACCATCTGCGATTTATTAGGTGAATGCTCTTGATTCTTATTTGATACCAATTGTTCTCTCGTGTATTTAAAGTTTCGTTGAGTTGCTAGAAGTAACAGACAATTATAACAAAATATTAAGGTTACCTTTGCAATAACAGGGACGTTCTCAGAAAAATGACGGACACGTAAGCCACCCTCAGGCTAGGTGGTGTAACGATTTTAGCTGTGTTCCGTGGCAAATTATTAAGATTTCTTGAGAATTTAGTGGAACGGCAGTGATTGTAGACAGTGATGGTCACATATCTCGAGTTTGGACCCAAGACTCCTGTGACTTTCGTATTGTACAATATTTTATAATTATCACTTACCCGAAGTAAGTGATAAAGAAGAAATAGAATGGCGTTTAAAGACCAGAGAAATATTAAGTATTCAGGATTACTAATGTTGAGATTTGTATAGTACGAATATGGGAAATTGTCTTTCCCCCTATCTGGCTAATATCTTTGCGCGATATTGGGATAATAATAGATTTTAAATGGTATATCAACTAAAATCAACTACCGCAAACGCTAAAAATAAACATTCCCGTTGATCCAATTACATCACGCATGGAAGCCGCTGAGACGGAACAAACACTGACTTATAATTTGAGTCACGGCGCCAACCAGCCCAATTTAAGAAAACAATATGTTCAAGGCAATGACTCAAGGGGCCGGGCAGACGTAAATTAATCTGTGCGACAGTCGATTGGCATACGGGCGCCTTCAGATTACTCATTACGGTACATCAGGAATACGAGGCGGTTACAGGAATTGATGATGAGTTTTTTGAGAGAGACTGGTTGTTCTTGGAATTTTTTTAATTGTTATTTCTGTTCGTCGTTGATCACTTAATATCTTTTTTTTTGTTTTTTTTTTTTATAAATGTTGCCCCTCACTAGGATTTTTTTTTTTTTTTTCGTGGGTGCATTCACAAACATTTAAACTCACATACACAATCACACCCAGACCCGAAACAACTATCTGTTGGCCATACAAATATTTGTTCCGTGCGGGGATCGAACCCGCGACACGCAGCGCAGCAGTCCAATCGCTCAGCCACTGCACCGTGCCGTCAAATCTCGAAATTACAGTTGACAATAAGCTAAATAAAATGGTCGGACTCTTAGCCGATCATAAAAATTCGGGTAAAATACCGATATTCAGGTTGAATCCGGTTAGACTGTAACTTTATCCCAACTTGTTGGGAAAGGTTAAGGCAGATGATGAAGAGCTGGTGAAGATCGAGTTGTCGCAGTTTGATGGTCATAAGTTTGTTTAATCTGCGTTATGACGTAGCCATGTTTTTTTAAATAAGTAAGTACTCCATAATGTCGCAAGATCTGACAAGGATTAATTCTCCAATTAATTTAAATTTTCAATGAAGAAGCTTTTAAAGAATTGTGTAGGTTTCAAAAAAATGTCTAGTAAGCATACGGAAACGTCTTTACCATTTATCAATTCTTGTGTAGGTGCATCTTAGCTGTTGAAACGAGCACATAAGCCCAATTATAGCACAGGAGTTGAGTAAGGAGGTTTTATGCGTCATGCAATTTTTATACGTTTCATGTGATGTAATTTGTTTGCATTTTGGCGGGTCTGGCAAACATAATAAAATATAAACAATTAATATGTTGTTTATTACCTAATTGTAACACAGTTTTGCCAATCCCTTTACGAAATACAGTCATGGGCCTGTGACGTATTTAGAGTCGGACATGGGTATTGGCCTGTGGTCAGAATTCTTATCATTTCGTTTTTTTTTTTCAATAAGTTTTTTTGTTTTTACGACAGTTAACCAAAAACGCCCCCGTGTCAATTTCATGAATGCCTCTGAAGATTCTTGGAGCATACTTAATCATTTTTTACGAAATCATTTCGCAGTATTTCTTTTGCTTTTTGAATTTATTACTTAGTGCATAATTAATGTGCGTAGAACTTAGAGCCACCACGAAGCAAATAATTATGAAGAGAAGCAAAAAAACCAATAGATGCACAGCACGAGTTATATCAATAGCATCTCTGCATGTTTACAACAAAGACACATTACCATGTATTTAATGTAAATCAGTCATCTATTACACGCTCAAGGAGCCACACAGAGCGTGTCGGGAACCAATGAAGCATCATCTTGAAGGGAAAGTCAGATGCAGTTAGAGTTACCAATCTGCACGGATTTGTCCGGAAATGTCCAGTCATACATAAAACTTACATCTTTTTCTCATGGGGGTGGGCAGAAACCACACAACGCCACCACCTGCTACGATCCTGTTTTATCTTTTTGGAGGCGCGCGAGGACTATCGCTTCCACATCCCATGGCGGACCTGCTACGACCTTCATGTACTGCGTCGACATTTACTCATCTGGTCATACACGCATGTCAGTTGGGAGTACTAGGCATCTGTTCTTGTCCATGTCTATTATAACACGAGAAAAAACTTCAATGATTTTTGAAAAGGAAGATTTAAAAGAAAATGTTCGGAAACGATTGCTTCGTTGTTCGCAAGCTCTTATGCTGCTCATGATGTACTGAGTTCGATTGCGAGGTCGGACAAAGTGTTGTCGGATTTTACATCAGGAATTTTTCAGTAAGAGCTTCGCATTCTGGATTTGTCGCCAGTTGGTGGCAACAGAGCTTAATAATAACAGGAAAAATTGTGAAACACACAAATATAGGTACAACTCTGTCAAACTCTTCAGGATTACTTTTTTTCCGGCATGGTAACCCTAGCTACATTAACAAATGGGGTCATATACAAGATAAATGCACAAATACCTCGTAATTAGATACAGTAAGAAAACTAATTACAAATCTTAACAGCCATGAAATGATGGCAGTTAACATACAAACACAAGTAAATGAACTAAATGATACAACATAGTTAGATAATACTGGATTTTTAAAAAGGTTTATCTAGTTAATATGTATTTGTACTTCCTAGAGGTAAATAGTGATAATTTTTGTTTGTGGGTCAGCAGGGTTGGTGAGTTGTGAACCAGTTTTGGATTGATAACGATAGCAATGGTTTGTTTGGAATTCGTTAAATGTTTGATTTTTAAACTTTCTACCAAGGATATAGGTAAAGTCCATTTCACGAAAGAAGTCCCGCAGATGCAGCGCTGTATGTCGCGCGACATAATGTTGTTTCACAACTTTTGGCATCGTAAATAAACCTTATAACGCACTAATCCAATAATAAACTCACAAAATATCTACCACAACAAACGCACCTTGATAACATCGACAAACGACAACATGGCCGATCTGTTAAATTTAGTTCCACAATTGTCCGCGGGACTTCTTTCGTGAAATGGACTTTAAATTGAATTTAAAGCCGTCAGTTCATCAAGCTACCCGCAACTGTCAAATTTTTCCAATCAAATTTCAAAATTCTTAGTTCACGGGAAGTACCCTGTAGGATTTGATTCCCTTGCGAGCGTCGAATATTTGCGGAAATTTGCAGCATAAACGGTTAAATCTTTTGATGGCGTTGGCTTAGGAGTTTGATTTCTTCACAGCTTTAAGGGACAGTAAACTTGAGTATTTGATTTAAATTTCATTTTGATACCTCTACGCGTTCCTGAGAAAAAGGTTCTTGACAGACAGACAGACGGACAACAAAGTGATCCTATAAGGGTTCCGTTTTTTTCGTTTCGTGGTACGGAATCCTAAAAATATTACCTACACATGTATTTGAATAAAAACTTACAATAAAAAAACACTGAAAAAAAACCGTTCTGTAAAAGTTGCCATCTAATTTACATTTAAAGATAAAATTAAAACTTTGAGATTTACGATAATAGCTCAAGGGATATAATTTGCATGTTACCTACATTAACTAAAATAAATAAGTAATGTTGTAGCATATCATTATGTGTAATATTTTTATTTCGTCTACTACTATCATCGTTTAAGATCTGGTTTAATTTCCGTCGGTACAACAATGGCATGACACGGGGTAATACAGAATGATTACATTTATGATTACAAGCACACACGAGACAAAGGACTACTCATACTTACGGTACAATCATTGAGGAGGCAGTGTTGCCATAATGTGTGGGAATCTTGGTATTTCTACCATTAAAAAGTGCCAAAACTACAGCAAAAACGCAAATAAAAAAGCTCGGATAGGATGTAAAAGTGAGTGTATTTTAAAAATATTTTTTTCTGTTTTAAATGGAAAGGTATTATTAAGGTGGTTCATCAGATTCTGTATACTCTTCAGATAAAGTATGTTGCACGCGTTGATTATTATAAAACAGCCCTTGTACAATTATTAAAAAAAAACAATAAAACTCTTCTATTAATATCAAGTTTTTCTTCAGTTCTCACAAAAACTTTAAACACTGACGAATTCTACTTTAACCAAATACAAATACATGGCAACATTGTTAAACGTTGCAAATTAACTTAAGGAAATTAAATGGCAGTTGCACGGCTGCGCTTACGCATACGATTCCGGTGTCTCACAATGACATTATAGATCTACCAGTTTACAAAGAGCTCTCAACACTCAGATTTGCTGATAAGATTCAGAATTTTGTTAACTTTTGATAAATAGGATAAAGCTCTATTTAGTATTGTTATAAGATAATAGTCGCTGATTCACAATTTTAAGTAACAACGTGTACTTGCAGACCTTTTCAGTGAAGGGTGTTTCTGTTTTTTGTTTATTTTTAAGAAACAATAAAAAAATATATCTATACTAATATTATAAAGCTGAAGAGTTTGTTTGTTTGTTTGTTTGTTTGTTTGAACGGGGTAAACTCTGGAACTACTGGTTGGAATTGAAAAATTCTTTTAGTGTTGGATAGTCCATTTATCGAGGAAGGCTTTAGGCTATATAACATCACGCCACAATCAATAGGAGCGGAGCATAAATGAAAAATGTTGCAAAAGCGGGAAAAGATATTCCTTTTTGAGAGCTTCCGTTGCGTGCGCTGCGAAAACGGTTTAAGTTACGTAAATATTATGTATGAAGGAATTGTTCCTCTTTAAAAGTTCTAAAAAAAAGTCCGCGACAGCATATGTTTATCTTTTACGATTGACTCACTGTAACCATTTTTTTATATTAAAATGTTAGGTTAAAAAGAATTATATTTTGCGAAGCTTATTTAACCCATATGGTATTAATCTATATCTAAATAAATGTGTTTGCTAGCACGGAAATTTAATATAGAATATTTGTGCCCTTTACTCTATACAGTTTAAACAAATATCTTAGAAGATATCGCAATGTAAAAATATACGGGCGACAAAATAATTAGCGCGTGGCAGTCATTCGGTCCGGTGCGGTAGGTATGTACGTGGGGATTCTGGCCTCTGGGGGCTCCGGAGAAATTCAAATTCAAAAAAATTACTGCACCATAATGTTTACAAGTACAAGGTGTTACTGTATATTAAACAGTAAGAGAAGTCAATCTAAACTAATAGGTATTTTATAGAGGAAAGGTAAGATTTTTTGTTTGTTACGAGTACGATATAGCTCAATTTAATAAGTTGGATAGTCGATTTATCTAGAAAGGTTATAAGCTATATTATGTGTTGCAGACGAAGTTGCGTGGGTCAGCTAGTAACAAGATAATTGTAATAAATACTAATTACACTACTTCAAAGATAAATAAACATTCCCAAGTTGGGAGTGTTTATTTATAAAAAAATACATTTAAACGTACATGTATTTTAAGACTTACTTCAGTTCTGAAGTGGAGCTGTTTATCCATGATCCTCCCTCACGCTTCAGTTGACCTTTATGCACCACCTAATCGCTGGTGTTAGTCCCACATTCCGAGTAATGGTCACGTTCACTGGTTTTCAATCGATTACGAAGGTGTAATGGCTGACCAGCTGTATGCACACAATGGTCTGCGAGATTTTCTGGAGTGATGCCTCTTAATAAACACAATGTGGAGATTTTGGATGGAGTGGGCTTGTTACCTATATTTTTACAATCTACATGGAACTAAAAAAACAAGATTTTTTTTTTTTACGTACGTTACAAGACTGGCCAGTTTTATTATATTGGCAATAAAAAGGTAGAACACCAATACATTTTAAATAGTTCTCTAACTCTTGGTATAGACCAATCTGTTATTAGAAAAAAAAAAACGTGATAAAATTCAACTGACTTTCAAAGATGGCTTGTCGTTTCCAAGTGTTCGTTTTCATTCATCACATTAAGCTATATAATTACCAGCTAATTACTCAAGAAAATTCACACAAGAGAAAACTCATTTTGAAACTACTCAAACACGCGTTAAAAACATAATGAGCCCCATTGTACAATATACGTTGTTAGACGTAACAAGAGAATCAATGAAAACTCATTCACATGGTTTGAAAAAAAAGTAGCAATACGACTTGCGACTATCATTGTGTAACCGCGTTAACAGTCGCGATTGTAATCGCAATTGCGTAAAAACGAAATAATAACAAGAACAATACTAGCTGAGGTAGCAATTAGTTATGGAATAGGGCTGCTCTTGTACTAACCCAAATCGAATCATTTAATTAATCGATTAGAAAATCGATTCCGTACAGTAGTGAATCGTGATCGGAATTAGTTTAATTAAATAATTGAGCCGATAATCGAATTAAATTATTAAAGTTACCGCCGGTGATAATAGGATCACAACGTAAAATAATAATTCAATTACATCATAATGATAATACATCAGGAAAATAATGTCGGTGTGCCCTTGAAGTACTAATAAAGTATTTTTTTGTAAGCACGCAGTAATTCAGAATTGATAGGATATAGAAGGACATAAAAGTGAAGAGGATAGATAATTATGGAAGCACGTGGCTGAAAGAGCAATCCTCGGAGAAGTCAACGAGTAACTGAACGTCTCTCCATGTACCTCGTCTGCACAACCACAACCACTCTGTCAAGAGTGCTTCGACTAAGAAGAGAAGAGTATTAAGTATAGGATAATATCGATTAACGTCCTTGCCTAAATCGATAACAAACCGATATACCTCTCTAGATAATCCGCAGCCCTACCGCAAATCGTGAAAGTGCAGCTTTTTCACGAGGCAGCCCGTCACGACGTTTGTGGAGGCAAACAAAGCGCACCGCAAACAATCGTGGTAGAACCGCATAGACCACAGACAATATAGACGAGAAACAGAGGTTGAAGTACTTCTTATGTAGCTTCAATTTTAAGCCTTTTTGCAAGTTCCGCGGTCATGAGATTTTGGTCGGTTCTTGCTGGCATTATTGAGCTAAAAGATTCTATATCTACAGGGTTTTAGAGTTAACGACGTTTAAGAATGATGATATTTTGAACCCTATCACAATGTTGTCTTATTTTACCCTAAGGTTGACTGGGAGAGATTGCCTTGTGTCATTAAGTCAGCCTAACCTATGTACCACTGTTGTTCTTGAAGTTTAAATGAATCATCATCAGCCTATAATGTTGCCACCGCAGGGACTCAGGCCTAATCTCTACGAGAGGGATGGGTTATAATCCACCACGCGGGCCCAGTGCGGGTTGGTTTAAAATAAATAATAATTTGAGTACAGATGCCAGCACATAAGCTACTACAATCTGTCAAATCTCTTGAATACATTTTCAACTTTATCGCTAAAGCAATAGGTTCGACGTTGATTGGGAAAAGTCAGTTGCCGATAGATATTCTGGGCACAACGACAGTCAATAAACAGATATTTCTTACACAAGAGCAATGTCTAGAGATTACGTTAGGATTCCCTAGTGTGATTATGTAGTACTGAATTCACGGTATGCGCGTTTATGTCCTTAGCACCCTGTACAATAAAACAATTTATTACAAACCCATAATTAACTCCTTCATTTTATTTTCATCATTTCCGACCACATCAGCAGTTCCGACCTCCTTAATACCCGTGTGGGTTTCCTTCACCGTTGCATCGCAATTGATAAATTGTGTAAAAGCTGCCATTTCCACAAATGGCATACTTGGATTCAATTGAAGATTGTCTGCGTGATGGATATGCCCATTAGGGGAGCTCACCTCATCTATCACATTTGTTATGGGTTTTTTGTTATGTCAATGATATATCTAGTTACCGACTTTCTATTTTAATGGTCTTCTTTCGTATTCGTTATAATTTAACGAGTTGCCTCGGGCTTTGTGTGAGTTTGGTTTAAATGTAGCAGTATCTTTCTCGCGAAATAGTTTGGGAGGTCAACCTGGAAATGTTAAGAGGTAATTGCACCGGCCGTTACCGTTCTGTACCGTTATCCATCCAACTACTGTTGGCTTATTGTTGGACAATGGCTTCCTCCAATGTCTTCTATTGTTCTTGATTGTTTGTAGCAACTTTATGTGTACAGTTAAAAAAAAAATACTGATATGTTTAAGATAAGTTTTGTGTATTTTATCCATGAACCTCAGTTGTCTGACAATAAAATAGTTATCATTAAATTGGTTACCGACCTGCCTTTTCGAACACTTAGCCACATTGCTAGGAAAGGGTTAAAACAAAATGTATTTCTCGTATCTTCTTTTTCTTTCTCGCTTCTAGTCGTTAGCTAAGAATGTAGTTAGGGGAAGCTGATATGACGTTTATCAATTAACAATTCAGCCATGAGCGTATCGCCTATCCACCTATCGCCAATTCTAATATCGCCTTTTCCTTCCAGTATACCCAAGCCTCCCGTTGAAGGTCAAACAGATAACGTAGGTCAAGCTGGTACGGACAAATTGCGGACTTCGGACACTGACATACTCTTGAGTTTATTATCTGACAGAGCCCGATGTTCAGCTGTTTGTCCATACCGCTCTGCCCGGTTGGACCGAACCTATTCTTTGTCACTGGATATTTTTACTAAACAGTTAAAAAAATCGTCAACTAGCCAAAACCATTTAAAAATCCCTTCTAAACCTTCTCACATCTACAATGCAGAAAGTGAGAGTGATGGGATGCGGCGCGGGCGCATCGTTTGTGTCATGAATGGCGTCGATAATTACAAACGGTTAACATGACGGCTTGACGGTGGCAGGTCAGCTAGCATGCTTTTACTTTCAAATACCAGTTCTTTCTCCTACACTTAGATCGGTCTTGTTCATGATTGACAAGACGTTGCTTTTAATACCGACCCAGTAGCCGCTGAAGCTGTAGTTAGCTATAGAAGCGATGACCGCTGGGTAAGATGTGTTCTTGAATGGAGACCAAGCGTAAGGTGGGACACCCTCAGGCTCGGTGAAGTGAAGATCTTCGTAGGGTTGCTGGTAGCTACTCAATGAGTATTGTTGAGAATCGAATTGAGTGACGTGGGATTGAAGAAGCCTCTGATGCCCAGCAGTGGATTGCTGTAGACTGATGTTGATGATGACGGAGTAAGTTCAGAACTCCCTGGACTTCGTTTTCTGTCAGTAGTCAAAAGGTGTTATTTGTTTTATCGAGTTTGATCTCTATCTTCTTTAAGGTCTACCGTGATGCCTTCTGGTTGTGTCATGGTGTCCGGTGGTCATTGAAAAAAAGGAGCAGCAGTGCATATGAGCTCCGGATCAGAAGAGCTGGAACTTAGTAGATTGATGCAGGCAGACTGTGGCGGCCGTTCACTGCCAGACACGTGCTTCTCTCTTTGGATGTCTTATTGACCATTATTACGGACATCCTCAGGCACACATCGTGTGCTGAGCCCTTTGCCTTGATATCGTTATATATTAATGTTATGCTTTCTAAAGTACTGTTATCAGAGCTGCTCATAATAATGGACGTAATTCTTAACATCATTGTTAATGTATAAGATCACATCTACGTGAATAAACTGCAGCAATTTATTCATTGTGATAGTTAATGCACTCTTTGACGCAACAATTAAACAAACATAACTAGTGATTAAAAACAAAGCAAATTACATTCCTCACTACTAATTTAAACAAAGTTATTTCGTAACATTCCTCATGAATTTACTCGTGAGGCAGCGAAGCGGTCGGTAGAAAAAATAATGCACGCTCTATTATTCTTTATTAAGTCTACTTATGAACGACCTTAGCTAATGTTTCATATTAAGGCATAAGTATTCATTATGGCTTCACATTTATTGCCACAATATCTTTGAAGGGCTTTTCATTAATTGGTGAAAATTTAACCTACTCAAACAATAATTTCATCATCATCATCATCATCAGCCAATAATGTTCCCACTGCAGGGACTCAGGCCTCCTCTCTAGGAGAGGGATGGGCTATGATCCACCATGATTAATTGCGACATCTACAATAATTTAAACATCTACAAATTTAAATGACCTAAAGTAACTAACTTAAAAATAAAGTAAAACATGCTGTCAAAAACTCTTCAACGCTTTTATCTGGTAATGTCTAAGCGTTGACACGTTGTATGGTAAGCCTTTGGCCAAGGTAAAAGCCAGTCCTTGGGTTACGGGAAATTACAACTAAGCGTTTTGAAATTTAAAATTAAATGACAACCATCAAAAATAACGGCCGCCCTTGTTTCTTAATTTCCAGATAGCCACTATAAACTACCAACCAGAGGAATTAATTTCTGAATAGAACGGAAATTCAATAAAATGATATCTTACCTTAACGGGATCATAATTTTATCCCAGGTGAAATTGGCTATCAACATTAAAAATCTTTAATTTCCACAAACAGGTTCTATATTAAATATATTAACGGTCTGAAGACAGAGAAATCATCCGTTTACGCAATAAAGCGCTAAAATTACCCAAACATCATAAATATTTCCGAAACTCAATTGTAAACGGTTCCGTATTGCAACACACACGTTTGCAGAATAATGGAATCTAATGCAGTAGATGGACAGATGGACGGCTTAATGGACGTTTGAGGTCTTATGGATATGAGATACAGAAGGTGAGGTCTATCCAATCAGCGATAAAAAATATTACAGATGTGATTTGGGTAATTTTGATTAAGTGTTTGGATATTAACAAGTCAATTAGTTAAATCAAACTAGTTTGAGCCTAACAATTTAAAATAATATACTATTATTTTCCTCAATTAACCTAATGCCAATTATCACTTGCGTCATTATCACGTCATAAAAATTTAACAGTGAGATTTCACGTTAGTCTTTCGAGCCGGATTTGCCGCATGACGTCAGATATACAACAAGGAAAACCAGGAGTAAGAAAAACTTAAACTGTAGTGTCCATACTTGATATTTTTTTCCTTCTTCCTCGATATATTCCGTCTTAGAACTGAAAGATCCTGCAGTGCCACGCATTATCAATTCCTCATGTGCCCCCTTTCTGCTTTTCATATCTGTAAGAGGATCCAGAAGGCCTAGCTAATTTGTAATTATATCAGGGATAACGATACTCGAAGTAAAAAATGTAAGGAGTTCCATCAAGCGTTATCACGTTGCATGGTGATGCTGATTCTTTCACCAAAAAATTAGCCAACCCTCTGGTCGCGAGAAGAGTCGCCCAACCGTTTGACGATATTCCGAAATACTAGGTGGACACTTGGATCCCAAGACCAAGAAAACTTAGGTCTATGGTAGTTGATACGAAATTCTTTTGAAGCGATTGCCATTAGCCTTCTGCATTTAAACTTTCATGCAGTCGCTCCACACTCCTACACGGTCGTTGCTGTGTGATGAATGAGTGTGTGCCAGCTGGAACTTTCACTTGCATGGGACGGTTTACATGTCACTACCTCGTTACAACAACTTACTGATGTATTGCTTCTGCTAAGTATTATGAAATTACCGTTTTTGGGATAGTTTGAGCTTCGGTATTTGAGAAATGTTTTATTTTTACTTTTTGGGCTGTAGTATTCACCGGTTGATTTACCATAAAAACAAAGATTAGTTAGTCTGATCTTTATTTGGAACTGAAATAGTATAATAACAATGTAAAAAATTCGCTAAAACTTTTAAACTTTTTTGATGCTTTTCTGCTTTTGAAATATATTATGTACGCACGGCGACCAATTTTTTGATAGTAAATAATGTGTAAATGATGGTTAACAATTTTTTTTTGGTTAAGTATTTTCTCAAGATGAGACAATTCGTAATAACAACATTTGCTGTCATAGTCGGACTAAGTCAAATTGCTGGACTGGTTTTTAAAAAAAGGTCCGTAATAAAGTAGATTAGCTGGATAATGGAGAACATTGCAATAGGAAATTGCAATGTTCTCCATTATCTAGCTACTACTAGTACTCCACGTCGATTTACAAAAATCCTCATTGTTTGCCCAATCGGGGACAGATGGTTTCCATGCTATCATCAGAAAAAAGGTGGCATCGCTTGTGAGGAGGATTCGGGGGAGTGACAACAGCATCCTGAAAGTCGTGGCTGAGGACACGAGAGCTCCTGTGCTGAGGCATCTCTTGCGGAATCATTATCCTCAGGAAATGCCTCGTAAGTACATGACTCACTAAATGTGTATTCCATAAAATGTGTTACTAATCCTAGTGTATAAGTCTTTTACTAACAAAATTGGATCATATGTTGTCCCAAATAAAACAATTATTATTATTATTTTAGCCGGAAGATTTGCGTGGGTGGAACGGTAACCTGGTGAAAATAGCGGGGTTTCGCTGAATGCGAGACTCACGGGGTCGGTCAATGTGGTGGCACTTGGGGAAGGCCTATCTCCAGCGGTTCGGCTGAAATGATGATGAAACATTCCCCTTTATTTTTCAACAATGCTAGTAACATTTTAGGCTTTAAACAGATTTTATTACCAAAATCTACTTTTGATTCCCGTTTCTGTCAGGCGTACTGTGTAAATCCATCTCTATCCCACACCATACCACTTTAAAAGATCATGGTGGGTACGATCTCATCGCATAATATACCTGGACGATATCCTACCTCCGCTCGATGTAAACCGACCCTACACTCCACAATTGACATAGTCTGACAGTTCCACAGAATCAGAGATTTGAGATAACATATCGATAGCTGATAAAATCATAGGGGTGAACCAACTGAGGCTGTTGGGTAACAAAGTAACAACGGATGATTTATGGCATGACTCAGGCACAAAACTGAAGGTTTTACACAAATATTTTACCGTTTCCTGGCAAATGAGGGCTCTTAGTACATTCCTGTTAATGTGCTGAGTTATAGTAGGTACTTAGTTAGGTCCGGTAAATATTGAGTAGATTTGACGCCACGGTTGGCGCAGTGGCTGAGCGATTGGACTGCTGTGCTGCGTGTCGCGGGTTCGATCCCCGCACGGAACAAATATTTGTATGGCCTACAGATAGTTGTTTCGGGTCTGGGTGTTTGTGTATGTGAGTTTAAATGTTTGTTAACGCACCCACGATACAGGAGAAATTCCAAGTGTAGGGCAATGTTTAAAAAAAAAATATGATCTTTGTATTTTTGGAGTCTATCAGAAAACTTTCTTTATGATAAGCACGGAAGGTCTTATTTCGGGAAGCTGGTAAAGAACGATCCATTATCCATTTCATACCGAGTTTGATCCGTGCCTCAGAAAGTACATTAAGCCGCTGCTCTTAACTCTCATTTGTAGATCTTTGAAAGTCGGTTCCAGTAGTCAGTAGCCCCAAGATCTGACAACCAGTCTTACCAAACGGTTTTGGATTAATCAGTACTAACTGGGTTGTTGAGATCAGATAGGCAGTCGCTCTATGTAAAATACTGGTACCTATTTAGCTGCATCCAGTTACACTGAAAGCCGACCCCAACATACTTGAGAAAAGCTAGGTGGGGGTGATACTGATGACGGATGCCGAAAAGCATTCGTTCTTTCTCGTGAACTCGGAAATAAAAATAACAATACAAACGTAGAATGCACGTAAAACTCCATAAAAATAATAATAAAAAGGAAATAACTTCCGCCATCTATTATTATCTACTTGATAAACGATCTTTGGTATTACCCGTGAAGTTTTAATTGCTGTTGCTAAATATCTTATGATCATAAAGTAATGGTATATGGAGTCATTTAATTACTTGAACTAGCGGAACCCTAAACTGCGATTTCCGTAGATAATGTACAAGTTTTAATTGAATTGTTGCGTAATTGGGAAGTGTTATAACGTGCTGCGTAATCTATCTTCCATATCCATCTATAATTTAATTGTAAATGATGAAGCTAATGCAATAAAAAGTGAATTCTTTAAGAATAATTCTGTCTCTACGATGTCCACATCGCTTGAGAACGTTAGACATCGGAGCAAATTGCTTCAAACTATGTTATATCTTTCATTTTTAAAAGGTTATTTGATAAGTCCTCTGATATAGTGATATTCGCATAGTAGTGATATTCGGTTAGTGATTTCGCATAACCAACTCTTCATTCTCTCTTCCAACCATTTCGAATTTCAGATTGGTTGCTTTGGGGGTGCCTATATCCAGCTGTGGTGGCTGAAATGCTGAAACTTCTTCGTAGAGTTTCTTGTCCTTTTGAAGTCGTAGAGGCAATAAAGGTTGTCTTAAAAAATCTTAAACACAATATTTATTTTGTCTTACCAAATTTCATCCAAATCCGTTTTGTAGTTTTTGCGTGAAAGAGTAACAAATATACACACACAAAAACTTTCGCTTTTATAATATTAGTGTGATTATAAAATTATCAGATCGCTTTATAAAAGTACCTACACGTTAAATATTAAATGCTGCTCACATAAGAGCCTGTCGGTAGTATTTTATAATTCAGTAAGTACGGCTAAGACCCAGATGATTGGCAAAGATCTAAGATCTTCCTTGTTCGATTTCCCAGTTATGATATGCGTCAGTCGGTCACTTGGGAAATCTAGACGGGGAAACATTGCAAACTGTTCCTTGGGACTTGGTTTTAATACTTCCTTAACTTTATATCTTGGGTCACCAAGACCTTTAGTGGGTTTGATCTTGATGATATTATTTTATAAGCACTGGTCGACTTGGTAACTTCATCATTTCAGCCCGGTTTCACCCACTACATCTTCTGGCACTCGAGAAGAGTGGCTGAAGTGTTCTGTGCGTCCCTTAAACATCCGCTTTCTGCGATCCTGACGATGTCATCAACCTTCTGGACGGCCCTGGTTCCAAAGACCCAACCTTGGCCACCAATGGCGTGTACCTTGTGACTTTTTTTCTTTCGACCAAGTACGTAGTATTTAGTACCAGAAGCAGCATGAACTTGAAAAAACCCATAAACAATCTATAACAATGTCCAATTGACCATGGATACCTCTTTGATCCTCGCTTCTACTCGAAGACACATATCACCAACGATTACATCAATTACTGCACGAACACAGATAGGTCAGTATACCAGACCAATGATTACGAATACAAATTAATTAATTTGTCTCAGTTGACTCTAACAAGACTATAACAATTTGCGTGGGACGCACTCGACGCAGCGCAAAATGTTCATGTGGTGTTTAAAGTAATCCATCTGCTTGGAATGTTGGCAGATTAGCATTTCCCATAACCTCATTTATTATTCCATTGCGTTAGGTTAGTAGCGTCGCCATGTGGCCTGGGTTAATTTAGTGTCAACAATATTGATCTCAGGTCTATTTGTCTTTCTCTAGCTAAACTAACCTCATCATCATCATCTGTTTTTGCTTGTGCCAAGCTCCACGCTGTTGTACGAGCCACAGCCACATTCCCGAAATGGCGAACTAACAGACCGGAAAATAAATACTCTTACTGGCAGTAGGTAAGCGATTAGATTGCCTTTGTACTATAGAATAAGAGCAATGTTGTAAAAGAGCTGTGTGATCCTTAATTTTAAGTACACAATAAAGTATTTCTATCTGTCGATACAAAAGCACTAATGATAATCGCGAAAATTTATGAAATATATTAAAATTGGGGACCTTTTATTAATTATTTCTACAACTCATTTCAATAAATAAAATAAAGTACTTAGCCTTATTTTTTTGCAGACCTAGGTCTACATAATATGTTTTATTAGAAATAGAAATCCATTTAAGTATATTAAAAATATACATAATTATCACGTACGTAGTTCCATTTTAGTCAATATTACATTCTCGCCATTATAAAAAATTATATAATTATAATTTGAATAATACTACTATGACAGTAGTGATATTCAAATTCCAATAATTAAATTTTTGTTACTTTTGGGACTGTCACAAAGATTCAGTCGTGTCACAAAATATTTACGAGAAATTACAAACCGCCCACGCTCAGCAAGAACAAAATTAACGAAACGAACAAATATTTATCACCACCATAGAGTATAATTGCCACATTATTTCGAATAATTTAACCTAATGAAGTGCATACCGATTAACGCCTCGTTTCAAAACCACGCGTATTTACTTTACTATGTACTAGTAACTAAAATGCTTAGTGCGTATGTATGGATGCATGTTTGTTACTCTTCCACGCCAACACCTATCATTTGCCTAGCCTTTTCTCAATTTTCTATGGAGTGATTGCGGGTATGTACAATTACCCCTTGATATGATTGGTTGTCAGACTTATTAAATGTAAAAGATCTACAATTAACAGCCGGGACCAACGTGCAACGGTTTTACGTGTTTTCTGAAGCACGGAAGAAACTCGGTATGTAAAAGGTGGTCATCCATCTACGGACCAACCTAGAACCTGAAGAATGAGCCGAGCTGCTATCTTGCCCTGTCAAAACTACAGAACGAATTGACACATGAAACTTTACTATACTATGCGTTATACATCTGAATACCAGTTATTGCAGAGATACTAGCAACACGCCGCGGTTTCGTACAGGTGCAGATAAGTAATAAAACACGTGAGAAGATATCCTAGAAAAAATAAAAAAATAAAAAAAAGAATTATGATCGGGTAAAAAAAATAACGCGCGTTAAGCCGCGGGCGGAGTCTTGTATACCCCATACGACTCATAGTTTCAAAACAGCTTGTTATTTGCTTAACACTGCATCGGTACCATTTAGATACGGTGGAACTGTTGTATTGTTTGGCAATCACTCATTAACGCTGTTTGCAATCATTACTGAATAGCTGGCAACGTTTTTAATGACCGACAAATATTTGGTTAAGCTAATTTGGTGGGAAGCCGAAAAAACGATAGAGTTGTAGAAAATGAACAAAGTAAAAATAATGATGTTATTGAAAAACATGCTAAACCAGATGTAATGGTGAATGTTAAAATCATCTTAATGTAACGACAATAAGTGTGCTTTCTCATTGCCAGAATAAAATGACTGCATAAAACAGACAAGATAAAAAACTTTGTGAGAGTACATTCAGCAATATACCACACGACACATTACCAACTGCACAATATAAGACGATAATTTCAAAAATTTATGACAATGCATAACTGCAACCTACAAACAATTTTTATGATATTTTTCAAGGCTACTTCATACATTTCGCGGTACTGTGACCGCAAAAAGATTTTGGTTACCGCAATATGAATATTTATGAATTCTTTACTGTGTAACACGCGTAAAAGACTATGATTGTTTGGACAATTACCATTAAAGATTACTTAATACTTAGGAATTTTAATAAATTGCGTGCTTTTGGAAATAGAAACTATTTTATTGGCCTTGTTGTTTACAGACACGCATATTTGCGTAACCTTGAAACCTTTCGAATGCATAAATCAACTATATCTCCAATTACCACGGTTATGCGATAAAAATTGAAAATGATCCAACCTTTTCTTCTAATCAAAAACCGACTTAGTTAAAAACCGGTTCCACCACTAACCGCTAAATAACTACTAACAATAACAACAATAGCAAATATTTCCGTTTCATTACCATCCTCTAAGGAACAACAATGGTTATGTTATTCATCGTCAAACGCACTCGTAGTACGGGATCTAGTCGATGCAAATTCCCTAAGCTCTGTGATCGTGTGATCATTCCCACGGGTGCTATACCGACCTTCGTCAGATGTCCCCTACTACGATTCAATTTTTTATCGTCACCGTGTCGCTTTAATGACGCCTTTACTTTCTTGTTTACTTTTGCACTTTTATCTATGTCATTGTACATTTTTGGGGTGGTGTCTTTGGACAAGAAATGAATAATAGTTTTGGTTTTTTGTCTATTTTTTGAATTGATAGTTCGTATTCGGATGCTCCTTTAACGGTCGCTTGATGCTTATTGAGATGTGTCGGGAACAACGATTGAATAATTTGTTTTACATACTTTTTTAGGAGATGACTATTGTCCAGTTGTTGTTATTTTGATCCTTCATTAATCATGAAAGATACAACAATCTCTTTTTATCGGAATTTTTCATTGTTGTTAACAATAGAAAATTAACCTTCACACGTATGCAACGTTAAACGCTGCGATTTAATGATTTTTTGACGATATTGTTGCAATCTTTAATCACCATCGTTTTTTGCAACCGTTAAGGTTGTTTTTTTTTCTTTACCTTAAGGCACGGGAATGAGTTTAAGTTTCTCCAGATGATTCTATATAAGTTAATTATGTAATTCGGCATACAGTATCGGATACCGCATGACATTTCCCAGTAATGTCCACTACTATGTATGCAAGCTCGACTAAAGATATAAACTTGTATGAATCAGGCCATTGATTCAGTTCATGTTAAGTACTGTTTATCGGACTGCTTCCATCAGTATTCCAACATGTGTCCAGCAGACGGTTCCTTTCATCATTAATACAAGTATAATGTTTCTGCTTCCTAGGATCCCGGGCTTTAATACATTACTAAATAACTTGTGTCCAATCCATAAGTATGTATCTCCAAAATCCGTTCAATGATTTTTCGTCGAGTAAAAACTTGTTCACAAAGTCATAGAAGCCAGTTTTTGTCCATTTATTGCCACTTAATGAGTTCAATGTAATTTCTGAACGACAAGAAACTCCATAGACGGTTGATAGTCAACTTGACAGGTTACCAGACATAATTAATTCGCTAACAACTTTACAACTATATATCGTTTAATTACGTAAGTTTACATCTTATTCATCAAACCGTTTTCTAATTACACGACTTTCTCTAGACTATATGTATCGATATATTAATGTAAGATGGTAATAAAAAATACCTGAGATGGTGTTTTGTTATGACTAATTACAAAGAAAGAAAGTTTCTCCTGTTGGTTCAAATATTTGAGCCAGTAACCGTTATGGAGGAAACTATCAATAAATATTGGCGCCAACGCATACAAATGTTGGTCATATAACTTTTTTACTGGGACAAAAAAGTCTGAAGCGGTCGATCTGTGCTATGACAAGACATACAAGTCTTGGTCGCCAACATTTTATAGATATCTATTCATTGGGCGCCATTCCAACGAAGCTCCAGTTTTAGAGAACTCCGTAACTTAGAAGTATTTTCAAACGCATGTCTAACGCTGGAATGTACGTCAATGAAAATACGTGGAACTAATTTTGGATAAATGGGAGTTTTTGGCTACAGGAATGTACGAGTATTATAACACGATGACTGAACAAGATAAATTCCAGACAGGATTTAACACGACAAAATAATGAATGAATAAAGTTACTAATTAATGAAGACGATAGACCTGAGGACTTAAAAACAGAGGTCAATATAGCAATGTTAACAATAATGGAATTATCAGAAAAAAAATTTAAATAGCTATAAGCTACCAAAAAGATTAGTCTATCGTGTTGAAAACTCTAAGTACAAATCCAAAACGCATAAAAGCGAATCAACTTGCCAAACAAGTTGCCCTCTTCCCAGCAAATGCAGATTCACTGAATAAGGCGAAACTGATGTGCTAATCCAGTTACATGTGACTCAACCTACCAAACAGTATTGCATCTCGTGAACTCGTCCTTTCAAACCAAATGTCAAAGTCTATCAATAGACTGGTACTTGTGACATTACCCGGAGCTTCAGTAGTTACGTAACTAATAACTAACAATAAAATATCAACATGTGCAAGTTCTGGCAGGATGTTAGCTAACTGGCTATGAGCGTTCGAGTTACCAATTTCCTTTGCAACTGTTACTGCTGTGAAGAAAGACATGCTGCCATACTTGTTTCTATTATTATAAGACTGCTATCAGTCTTGTTTGGATTACAATTGAATAATCTAGAATCGTTTGTTTGTTTCCTTCCCCAACACGTTGGTTGACCTATCTCAATGGTTCACGTTCATCGAATGATTGCTAAGTATTTTGTTAATACAGCAATAGATAATTTTATTGTTGCATTAGGACTTGATTGATAAATAGGTATTGTATAATTAGCATAATAGGTTTGCTGTAATTGGCTGTACCACGTAGGCCTAGTGCGGAAAATAATATTCTAAGAACAATGTAGCAATGTTGTTGTTGTGTGTTGTACTTTTTTAATTGAATGAATAAATAAAAAATAAAGGAAGTAAAGGAACTATGAAATTTCTTAAAATTTTCTGTTCTAGGACGTGCCGATTTTCTCACGATGTTTTCCTTCACAACTTCGATATTAGTTATATTCTGACATCCCGCCTAAGATCAGCCTTCCTCCATCGGTTTACCGAATGGAAAATACTTTTAGAAATCTTAATACAAGAATAAACATGTCATTCCGAATGGGTTCAAATAAATATTTTTCATTTGTTGAACACTTAAATAGGTCCTTAAATGGGATCTTAGGCTATTTTTGATTATTGGAGTATTCTACTCAAAATATGTCTGTCAGCTAGTCAGTCATGTAATAAAATATCTTCTTCCTTCCAAACCAACGACACAGAACGCATCAGTTTCCAAATTCGGCGTCAATGTCCCCAAAAGTCCTGTATCAAGCCCCGCCCTTCCTGCATTCCTAATCCAAATCAATTCATTTTAAAGACGTACTATTATAAGTTAACCCGGCGTAACCCGACCCGTATTATGAGATAATAGGACATTCGTATAATAGCCTTCTATTGTGTGACGAGGTCCCGATGTACCTCGCCTGTCAATCGTTGGACCGATCACCGTGAAATCTGTTGACGCTGTTAGACCTACAGCGATGTCTAATGGTTAAAGTAGATTAGTTAAAATAATATTGTTTGACATTTTGAAAGTTTTAGTAGGGAGAGGTTGGGTAGATACTTTATCAAAATGGGGCTTGTTTTGTGAATCGATGGAATTGATCTATAAAAGTTAATAATTTTATGTTGTTCGGAAGTACCATTTACTCAAATTTAATAAAAAATGTAGTCACTAATACGACTGATAAAAACACCGAAGATCCTCTACAATAAGTCTGCATTGAAATAACTACCAAATATTTTATTGTTGAGAAATGCTAAGAATCCGACTTCATGCTCCAAATGTTCTTGAAACGAAAAAGAGGAAATTCAAGATTTCCTTCAAAATCTAAACCATGCCAGACAGTTAAATCATAACTCTAATGATCTGTGAAAAATTCCCGGCGGCAACACAAAACTAGCAATCGCGTGAGCATGACTGGAGTCGGTATATCAAATATTTTCCCATAATTTAAGACCCCGCTTTCTACACGGTGTGAGATGAAAATAATGTTTATTCACCTTGGTGTATCAAATAACGTAAACAACTTCCAATAAAAAAATACTTTTTCTTGTGAATATTTAACTTCGAGAGTCTTCTTCACGAATCAATGACTGAGATTTTGTCCAACCAGTACGTAACAACCTTGACAACTCTGCCGTTTGTTTCATATTCAAGTCCTGGAGCGTGCAGTTAGTTTTGCACAACGAACAAGAGACAAGGTGTGGCATATCCGGTGTTGGGACACTCACATTCTATCCGAGATGTGTCGATTATAGCCCATCTTTTGCAGGCAATATTTTCAAAGATTTCCATTTCGGTTACTGCAGTTAATGAGTAGTTTCCACGATGACTCAAACTCAAACTTCGTGAGCAATTATAGCTACTACTTTTTTTTACGTTTACTATTTTCCCAATGACGAATTACTATCACTGCCGCCATACAATTAATTAATGCATAATGATTTACATTTACCTTCCTTAGTTGCGCATGCGATCGCCTGTAAAAAACAGTAGTATCTACTTATTAATTAACAATCTGTCCGTGTCCACAAGGAATAATCATACAATAAGATGACAGTTCTTGATTGAAATGTCATCGTCTGTGACATGTATTGAATTGGCATTAGCAGCTGACCGGTCTTCGTTTTTGCAACTATCAGTCCTATTCGATTGTTTTCGTTTGCTCAATCGGTCTTTCGTTCATTCGTTTTAGTTGCCGTGTTTATGATTCACAGTATTACGCCGGTGTGTGCCTAGTTGTTTATTGTCGTTGGTCTCACACAATTCCTTGATAATTGGGGATAACCCTATGATGCAGTCCCGTTAGTTACTATGGGGTAAACAAAGAGACTCAATCAGTTTTCCTGCCATTGCTTTGCTGCTACTTACTTTATATTTGTTCATCTTCTAGATAGAATTTATCTAGTTCAGACATGCACCGTCCTTATCCTCAATTGTGTTCTTAATCAGTGAATTCCATTGCATTTATCATGTCTTTCAAGAAATGTTATCACAAGTGTCCAAATTCTTCTCTTCTTCATTATCTGCCCTTGCTCTATCAAAACTTTCTGTGTTATCAATGATGTTGATGTGTCAATGAGTATCTGGTGAGATGATCAATTTTTGTGACGTCAAATCATTGTAAGAAGCTGTGGATTGATTGCGTCAGATTTATCTTTTTACTTTGAAACTTTTGCGTCATGATAAACATCTTATATTTTGAAAGAAAGCCGGATCTTTTGTGTTGTAAGAATTCTAAAAGGATCTAGACGTAATCAAGTAAGATATCGTCTGAGGAAGAGATAGTGTTGTTGATTTCCCAGAAAACTTACTAATAACAACATTTTACACTTCAACATAACATCACGCTTTTAATCCACGAAGGGTTAGGCAGAGGTGAACCTTTAAGTACACCCACAAATCACCAGATGTGTTTGCAAATCCAGACTCCGCGGCTGCTACTGAGAAATTTCTGATCTATCTGAAAAACTCGAATCGGACCAGAAGTCGAACCCGGGACCTCATGCTTCGCAGCCGCGATAGAAACAGCATTTTGTAGTAGGTACAGCTAACTTAAGTTGGTCTAACGAATCAAAAATGACCATCAGCCGTGAATAGAAACATAAACTATCAACAATTAAAATTAAAACAAAATATTTAAATCACAAAAGAAATTCTTAGTCACATGCATGTTTACCGACACATGACAAAGATACAAAACCGAGCCAAGTGAAGGTGTGATCTTCTAATTACCATGCATAGCTATTGTTTCGTGTATATTATTAGATATCACGATCACGACAGTCTTCACGTCTGAATAACGACTAATGTGGTTCATAATTATACAGCATGCATCAGGAAGGTTGCTGGCATATTTAAGGGGGTAATACAGACTATTAAACTAAAAAACTGATGGTGATAATATTAATGTTGATGTATGGAGAGGGAGACGAAAGGCCAGAAAAAGATGAATGAACTGTGTGAGTATTGATATGAAAGAGAAAGGAGTAAAGGATGAATTGACGTCTGACAGGAGAAAAAAGAAGAAGAAAATGTGTTGCCAGTAGAATATCCATGTAAAATACCCCCATACCAATATTTTACATGGAGCAACTGCCTATCTAACCTCCTCAACCCAGTTCATCATCTGCCTAGCCTTTTCCCAAGTATGTTGGGGTCGGCTTCCAGTCTAACCGGATGCAGCTGAGTACCAGTATTTTACATGGAGCGACTGCCTATCTGACCTCCACAAACCAGTTAATACTAGGTAATACGATACTCTTTGGTAAGACTGGATGTCAGAATTTCAGGTCACTGACTACCTGTAACGACTGCCAAAGCTCTATATATGGCAGCCGGGACCAACAGCTTAACGTGCTTTCCGAGGCACGGAGGAAACTCGGTATGTCGGGCGGTCACCCATCCACAGACCGACCTAGGCAAGCACAGCTTTACCTAAAGATCGACCCGAGTGGCAGTTCTTATTAAGCCACGAGCTCCTCCTCAACCCAGTTAGTACTGGGTTATTCTTCTTGTCTCGTTGTTGCTTGTAAATATTTGAATTTCTTAGGGCACGGATGATTACTTTTTCTCCTTTTTTATGGCAGTTCCATGGAGAAAGTTGTTTAATTTATTTCGTAAGCTGTACCACACGCTTAAACATGACCACAACTTTGTGATACACGCTTTATACAGATTTTTTTCAAATAACAATTCCTTCCTTCTAACTTCCCTGTATTATCTACAATTTTAATTGTGTATTAACTAGCAACTATGTTATTATTGAAACGGTCTACATTGCAGATTGATGCAATATTCATTAGACTTGGTTTATCAAGTTTTTAATTAGGAAGGAAATGATAGTGAATGCATTTCCACAAAGTTTTTCATGGACAAGGAAAATGAAATAGGTATGTTAGAGAAATACCTAATCTGAAATTCTGAGAACTTATCATTTGTTTATCGGCTTATATTATCATTTATCTTCAGTAATATTCATTGTCGCACGTCATTCAAGATTACCCATACGTATTTTACATGCAGTAAATTTTGTTGCAATGCAACATAGCTTTATTATTGTCATCCAGTACTCCGTAGTCTGTAATTATCAAATTCTAATGTAATATGAGATGAGAAAATTTTGGGAGAATTATGATTATACCAAAATTTTAATTATGATCATCAGCTAGACATAGACCACCGTTGCGCCTATTAGCAATATTGTAAAATAGCTGTGTAACAATGATAGTGTGCATGTACAATAAAGTATATTATTTCGATAGAAAGAGCTCTCCATAAACACACCATCAACTCGCATGCAGCTGCTTCTGCTAGCTCTGAAAAGATCATCGCTCGACCTAGCCTGAGGGAGATCTATGTTTGTGGATTCGCGGTTCCAAAATTATAGCCACAACCAAAAAATGCCTAATAATAAAAACAATTACTATTCCTGTGGTCATGTCTTCATCGATAATTACTATGTCGTACGGTAGCATTTGCGAAAGTCGTTCAACATGTACTTACGTGCTCTCAACAATACGATACAATCGTGCAACTGTGTTTAGTTCGGTCTTGCGATATGGGAGCCGCTAAAATGCTGCTGAATGACGAATGGGTGTTAGAGCAGCGGGAGTCGACATCCCGTTGGTGTTTTATTTCTTGAATGGGTTTTATGAATTGGGGCTCGGTAAATGAAAGTGAAAGCACAATACTCTCAGTATTGTATGCTTTTAGAGTTCGGTACTGAGAAAGTTCTGAAAGGTTTGATTAAAGCATGATTGAAGGGTCAATTCAATTTATAGTAATTAATTGAGTTCGAAATTAATTTGTAGTTTTAGTTAATTAGTTCAATTTGAAATGATTGAGTTAGGTACTTTCACCGATTTTAGGAATGCTTTCAGCTACAGTCCACAAAAGTTTAAATGTTGATTTTTATTATTTATCAAGCGGTAAGTACCCGTGTGTATCCCGAGGGATAGGAGAAATAAATTCAAATATTTTGTTCCACTCAATTTATTTCTATCAGTTACACCAAAATCTTTGAAATCATTATACGCTATTTACAAATACGTGACTCACCCTATAACTAATATTTTGCCATTCAAATAAACATAATACATCCATCATTTGGGCCCAGCAGGATATCCTTCGGGAGAGTATTAATTTGTTAGTAGAGATGAATAAGTAGTTACTGACATTTCTTTTATTCATTTTGTTTTCATTGTAAGCTTCAAACAAATCCTATAACAAGGTTTGAAAAATGATTAAAGTTACATTTTAGTGGCCATTATTAATGTTGAGCCAAAATGTTCGGTCGTTTTCAGTTAAAATTCGATTGTGTAAAATTAATTGAATTAAGTACTTTTTGAGGTACAGTGAGGCGTTATTAATCGGTCTTGCGACTGTTATATACTGGCCACCAAGAATCTAGACCTGTCATGTTGACGACGTGTGACATCATTATTTGTCTAACTTAAGAAATTATATTTTACTACATTAATGAAAATGTGTATTTAATAATTGGCGACGAGTTACAAAAATAATAATAATAAATCAATTGTCCGATGGGGTTATAAAATAATAATAGAATCAAGCCCCTGTTCGTAATATCTGGAATTCCAGAATTACAGCTGTTGAAAATTTAGTCCCACAGTTACATTGCAATGCATTGCATTTGCAAAATTAAATTCTTTTATATTCAAAATCAAAAAGTCATTTATTCAAACTAGGCTGATAATCAGCACTTTTCGAACGTCAAAATTTACTTTACTTTACTTTACTCATTTACAAGTGACAGTCCCCCAAAACGCCCACCCTTCGACACTTCCTAGTGTTTTTTGCTGGAAAGAAGAAGTGGCGGAACAAACTCCCCAGCAACACATCTGTCTGTTTGGTTAGAAGAACCAGACTCGATACAATAGAAAGGTGTAACTTAATATTACGATTGATTACAGACACAAGTCAAAAATAAAAATGTATATAATAATAAAAACATAAAAAAGACATAACATGTCAGTAAACTAATTTTGGAGAAAGAACATAAATAACAAACAAACATTGTCTTGTGTTCAACTCAGCGACCAACTATTCCTATCATTTAAGTAGTCGTTAATGGAATAGTAAGCTTTTAAACAAAGATTAGATTTTACTTTGGCTTTAAATGCATTAAATGGCAAGTCTAGAAAAGAAGATGGCAATTTGTTATAAAATGTTATACCGAGCCCTACGAATGAATTATGAACTTTGTGAAGCCGGTGAAAAGGAGCGCGTAGTTTATGCTTATTTCTAGTGTTAAAATTGTGAATATCACTGTTTTTAGTGTACAGGTGAATATTTTGTCTAATATATAAAATGTTGGCAAAGATGAACTGAGAAGCAACCGTGAGAATACCAATCTCCTTAAAAATATCTCTAAGAGAAACTCGGGCACCCAGCTGATAAATTGCACGAACCGCTCGCTTCTGCAGAACAAATATATTTTGAATATCAGCAGCTTTGCCCCACAGCAGAATACCGTAGGACATAACGCTGTGAAAATAACTAAAGTAGACTAACCGTGCTGTATCAACGTCAGTGAATTGTCTTACTTTTCTGACGGCGTATGCGGCCGAACTTAGCCTTCCCGCTAGGCTTGATATGTGTAAGCCCCATTGTAATTTTGAATCTACTGTTATGCCCAGAAATACAGCAGAGTCGGCAGTTTCCAGCTCTTGATTGGCGAGGATAATATTGGGACCTAGATTTCTAACATTGGGTAAAGCGAACTTAATTATTTTAGTTTTCTTAGCATTAAGAACAAGGTTGTTTGTTGTGAACCAATCCGTGACCATTGACAGCGTGCTGTTTACGTCGTCAAAATCGTGTCTATTCCTATCTACTTTAAAGATAAGAGAGGTATCATCTGCAAATAGCACAACGTCACAAAAACCTTTTAAATAATATGGTAGGTCATTAATATAAACCAAGAATAAAAACGGACCCAGTATTGAACCTTGAGGTACACCAAGCCGAACCGGAAGTCCGGAAGATTTGGCGCCATTTACGTCTACACTAGTGTATTCTACAGACCAACGAATAAAGTCGAAATATTTTATGTATTACATTTCAATTAAATTATTGGTACTAATAAACACCAATTTTAACTGTAAAAGTGAGTAGTTATACAATACTCAGTCAGTCCAGTCTCCATTAGCTTTATAGAAAAACGAAATGGAAGCAAAGGTTTTGATAAGATCTTTATCCATGAGATAGAATTCCAAAATATTCCTAAGATTTCTTGTCGTCAACGCAAATACGATAGCAACCGAATCTCTAATCATTCCAATCTCCCGGAATTTTCAAAGATAACAGATAAAAATCTAATTTGATATTTTAATCATTTAGCTCACAAAGGTAACAACAAATAAAATGGAAATATTTTGCAAGGGTGAAACAGTACAATGCACTCCAGTTCGGCGTATACTGTATTCACAGAGTACGGAGACGCCACAGCGACTGCTGTGGAGGATAATCAACACTTTCCATAATATAGTGCTGCTTGGATCTTTTGTCCATGTGGCTATATTCGGAACTAACTACACTACTCCTATTACCACTACTATCTTACTTCTGTATAATTTCTTTAGACAAATATTTACTACCAGCGTTTTATTGACAGCACCATTCTAGCGCCAAAAAAGAAATCGAAACTTATCTGTCCAGGCAGGAAAATATAGATCGAAAATAAATGTACCATGTATGACAAATTGATGCATTTTTTTGACAAGCAGCGCCACCTTCAACTGGACAACGTGGTCACACTATAATAGGGGATCGGACAAAAAAAAAACCTAATTAGTCCGTCAGATAAATTTCCAAAAAATGTTGAACACGTATTTTTTCTTTTTTCACATAAACAAAGGATAAGACGATACAGTGCTTCGAAAACTCGTGAACTCCTTGAAAACGTCACATATCAGTACATTTTTTATCTTCGTATTTTTTTGTTGATTTGATAAAACAAAAAACACGTATCCAATATTTTTCGATAATCTAACTGACGGACTAAACATAATCATATTTTTTTGACTCAAAAAATATGCTTTTTTCCAGCTACTGTCGTGTCTTTGGCATTTCGTGCTCTATGGGCGTATTGCTCAACCTGCGCTTACGCCGATGTTATCACAACATTCACAAATTAGCTAGATAAAGTCGTTTCGTGCTCAGCATAGGACGGGGAACTTGTTCGGAGGCTGATGGAAGATATTTACGTCTGGGTTTACCTATAGTTTTTTTATGCTTACAAAGGTTTCATATGAAATTCACCGTCTGAAAGGATAAAGTTTGAAAAACATTACTTCCCTGGGACTTAATTTTTCTTTCGGCCTTCTGTCCCACTGTTTGGCAAAGGCTCCAAATAATGACAGTACCTCTTTCCTGCGCAATCCCGTTTTCAATTTCTGGGCCGGCCTTGGCGGCGGTGTGTTTTTTTAAAACATTGCCCATTGCCATTGCAATGTAGGTATGTTTTTGTCATCATCATCATCTGCCTAGCCTTTTTCCCAACTATGTTAGGGTCGGCTTCCAGTCTAACCGAATGCAGCTGAGTACCAGTATTTTACATGGAGCGACTGCCTATCTGACCTCCACAACCCAGTTAATACTAGGTTATACGATACCTCTTTGGTAAGACTGGATGTCAGAATTTCAAGTCACTGACTACTACATATATATGATTTTGTATTTATATTTTTATATTCCATCCGTGTTTCTTTGAATGGTCTACCATTGGATAAGATACATTTGTGTGTTACACGACGATTTTCCTGAAATTAAACAATAATAAAATTTAACATAGCATTCATTTATTTACGTACAGGCACAACTTCTCAAGGTTTATTATGCATTATTTTAATACATAAAACCTAGAGAAATATTTTTATTACTTTCCTGCATGCTTGCTACTGTAATAAAAAAATATTCATTGACAATTCTTACAATTTTACGTTTTATTAACAAATTCTGTGTTTTGCCGACATCTTGAAAGACATAACGAGTATTCTAATAAAAGTTATAGTAAGTATTAAAATCGTTTAAGTATGTAGTTAAGTTATATAGGTAAGGCTATATTACACATCATATTCTTGTTTGAACGGTACTTGGGTTTAGTTCAAGAACAACTTACGGGAAACATTAACAGCTTTAGTTTAATATGTTATATTTAATCTTAATGTCGTAAATGGCATTGCTTGCTAACACACGTAGAATTTTAAATTAGCGAGGCCATAATATATAGAAATTCTTTACTATTAGTAGCAAACTTTAAATAGCTATGATTAAGAGTTCTAAAATTGCAATAAACAATACATAAATGAATGTGCACTGTTGAAAGTTAGAGTCGCGGTGCCGAGTCAAACGTCGAAAATAGAACAGTATGGTTTTATTTGAGCAATCATATCAGTGTTCACTTAGTAATACCGAAAACAAATGAACAAACTAAATATTCACAGCGAATTCTGAAATGAGCCCTAAAATGCTGCAAGGTAACGTAGGAGTGTCATCCATCATAAACCAGGTACTTCGTCAAGTTAGTGAATTTCAAAACGACATTATTTCATCATTGATATGAACCTTATTACACCTCACATTTTACACGTTTTTAATTAAAATTATCATAATATTCGTCGAAAGTAGGTCGGTATGTTTTTTGAAATTAGAACACACATTGCATGACATGGCCACACCTTACCCGATGTTATGGCAGAGGTGTGCTACGACAAACCCATAGCTGTCCTACTAAAGTTGCCGAAATGGTACGTTCGTCCTTTGTTTTATTTGGAGAATCCATTGTTTTGGTTATGAAAACTTGATTAACCTTATTACATGAGGTGGACTTGGTTTATCTCGCATGCCGCACTTTCTTTTGAATATTATCGAAGTGCCACCTCAAGTAATAAGGCCGGATAAGTTTATGGTGTGTGACTAAAAGGTTCATAATCATAATTCCTGCTTTCATTTACTTTGGCGTTTAAATATCTTCTTGGTATTTTGTAATTGGGAATTTTAGATCCATTTGTGCACTAAAAACTGTGTTTTACGGGGCCCAGCCTTTTTTTTTTATTGGGGTGTGGGAAATCATCAAATAACCCCACCCGCTCTTGGGCAGAGTGGAAGGGTGTGTCAGACTTTTACTGACTAAAAACCACCCATGTTCCTTCTCAGCCCTTGCGCCGAGGCCGCAGTACCTCTTTCGAACAACCCGCAGCCCCGACGGGACCCGACGGGATGGGGCCCAGTCTTCAACCAGCTAAGTAATATTCAACCAGGCATATCGAGGGTTAAAAAGTCAAGTTCCTAAGGGACTGACAGAAATAACCGACTAGGTTTTTTTTTAATTCGAAACGCTATTGTTCTATTTTAAACCCACTCTAGCTAGACCAAAAACATGACATATGAAGTGTGAATACTGTAGATTTCATGCAATAATGTGAATAATAATGTGATAATGTGAATACTGTAATAATGTGAATAATAATGTAATAATGTGAATACTGTAGATTTCTTCTAATATTATTATTTACCAAAAATGGCTTTCTTTAGTGTAAAAAACCTCCCTAAAATACGCGAACACGCTTCATTACATCTAATGGGACGTATATTTCGGTATTCTTTCCCCTAAATTGTCAGTCACACAAAGAATTTACTTCCGAACGATTGATCTTCAATAAAAGTCTCTTCAATGGTACGTTTGAACTTTGTCACTTGCCTTTAATATCCTAAGAATTGTAATCCTATTGAAAAGTAATGTGGATATTACAGGGAGACCAGACACCTCGCTTCTTAAAGATTTTGTAGAATTGAAAGTTTTTTTTTGTTCGAAGATTTAGATAATATATGGCAGCTGCGGCTTCTTTATACGACAACGCAAAATAAACCGTCGACCGACACAACTGAAGAACAAATTTCTAATTTTTAGTACATTTGCATAATAATTTGTCACAAAATAAGTCCAAAAATCACGCTTTAAAAACTATAAAACACGAAAGTGTTATGAAAATTCTCGTCTGAAATATTAAATATACGCTTACACGTTATACATTTTGAAGTATTTAGTAAATATTCAGAGGATAGCCCTGGTCGTTTGCCACTACCCTTTTGCGGCTACGGCTATCCACCTAGCCCGTTTTTTTTTTGGGGAAATCATCAAATAACCCCTCCAACTCTTGTGCAGGGCAGAAGGAAGTGTCAGACTTCTACTGACAAAAATCACCCATGTTCCTTCTTAGCCCTTTATGTCGAGGCCGCGGTATCTCTTGCGAACAACTCGCAGCATCCACCTAGCCCTCACTTTCCAGTAGGCTTACCAGTATGACTTTTACTGCACACTCTCCCTACCGACCCTCAACTCATTACCACAACGTTATCAGCTCATCACATACCAAGTCATGTAAAAATTATGCACGCTATGCACCCGTCCTCCATTAACGGGTAAGTGCGTTCACCGTTCACGTTCACACATTGTTCACTGAAGGGTTTGTGAAATAGTGCCGTTCCCACGTCATTCAATGCTAGTGACGTGCTGACGTGACGAATAGTCAGTCAGCGGGTGGTCTTACTTAAAGTACTACTTATAAGTGGATTCCGGTACTTGTATTAAAGTTAGGGCTCCTGGGCTTTGTTGGAAGGATGTTTATGCATGAAGACGTTTGATTTCTTCGTTGATGTGAAGGGACGTTAATGGTTTTAGGTAGTGAATTACTTTGAAAAGGGTGCTATAAGTCCCGTCTGGGCTGCGGGTTGTTCGCAAGAGATACCGCGGCTTCGACATGAAGGGCCAAGAAGGAATATGGGTGGTTTTAGTCAGTAGAAGTCTAACACTTCCTTTCGCTCTGCCCAAGAGCGGGAGGCGTTATTTGATAATTTTTCACCCCAAAAAAAAAAAGGGTGTTATAAGTCTGGCTTGCTATAAAAAATATATATGATATAAAATAGCTGTGAAGAGCTAAGAACAAGAGTGGAACCACATCCTTACTTCAAAAAGGGTTATTAGCCTGTTTATGGGTACTGTGGGCAAAAAAATTATATTTGACTCTTTAGTCATTGAACCATGAAACTAATAATATTGTCAAGTACCTACTTAATTCTTTGCGCTTGCTTTATTTTTGTCTAATGGTCGCTAGCTTGACTGTGGAACTCAGGAATTTCTTAGTAGCAGCTTCTACGGAGCCTGGATTCTTGATCGGTTGACGGCAGTAGACTCACCCTCTATGACATGGACTTAAACATGAATAATAGGCGGAGGACGGCAAAATGTGGGTGAACTATTAGGTTGGTACACCTGTACCTAATGGCGTGAAGTTATGTCATGTACTTAATTTTTAAGTAACTCAGAATATTATATAAAATATTCTGCATAACATCTATCACGTCACCATCTTCTTTTACGTGACACAAACGAGTTGTACGGCACCTAAGTAGACTCTAATAGGTAGGTATTACATACTCAAAGTTTAAAAACATACAAATTGATTGTTGACATGCAAACCGATAGCAAATAAGCGAATTGAAAAGTTCACACATTGCATTTAACTGATCAAACAGAACTTACATAAGTTCTGTTCAGTTTATTACGAACTGTTACAGAAATATCAACCTTATGTCATAAACTTGACGCTTTAGATTTGCATGATGTCTGATTAAAAATTGCCCATATTGCCTCCTTGGTTTAAGACACAGAAAAATAAACCATATTGATTGTTCAAAAAGATTTAATTTTGACTGACACAGATATTATTCAAAACGGTAAAAGTGGGATGCCATATTCAGTTTACATTAGACAAGTGGGCGACGAAAATAAAAGGTCACTTATGACGTAACACTTTCTCGAAGTGTATAATTATATTATGCAGCTGACAAGTTTATGTTGACGCCATGTTGTGTGTACGTGTCTGCGCAATGCATGGGCGGTTCTAGAGTCCCATATTTGAATTTTTAAATGCTACAGTTTATTGGGTAAGAATCTTTGCGATCAATCTTGAAGTACCTCTTGCTAGTAAAAGATGATCTGATACCGTGCGTAAAGAATGGTTGCTTCACATTGTTAAAGGTTTCACAGTATTGCCTTATTGTAGAAATGGAGTTACAAAAACCAATTTTATTGTGAAGCTCTTAGTTTGATAGTTATCGACAAAATAAGAGTGAAATTAAAGTTATTGGCAAAGATATCATTGATACTGAACACAAAAAATAAAACAGACGAATTGATAACTACCTCCTTTTTGGAGTCGGCTAAAACAGTTAATGACTGTCGCTATGAGTTAATAAAACTCACAAACTGCGCACACACCGTAACATTAAGTAATGCACTGAAAAACACCTGAATACAAACAAATCACTAATGGAAACATCCCCCCCTCTTATGTCAACTGTCATGCTTTACCTTACTACACTGGCGTGCATCAACAAGATGTACACTGCCAACCTTAGTACACTGGCGTGCGTAAACAAAGGTGAGTCACACTGACCTCAGGGAATTTAATGTGCACAGACCTGACATTTACATAATACGATACAGTCCTTTCCATTCACACTTATTTTCCTTCTGTCAGCTGCAATCCAAAAGCAACGCTATTGTCGCAAAAATAAAGACCACTAAAGTTTTCCCAGACTTGTCAAGTTGTCAGCGACAGCGACCTATCAGCTACCTTATAGCTGCGAAATTAACCTACCATAGCATAAACTTTATTTATTTTCAGGCAACTTTGGGCATATACATTTTATAATTAAGATTATTGTGAAAACTCACAATAATCTTAATTATAACAGACAATAATCTTAATTATGAGTATTATAACAGTGACACGAACAGTCAAAGTCCGATGTTAAATAACCGTGAATGGACTGTAACCATCAGTGTCTCATTTGCGGATGTTTACTGTAAAACTATGAATGATTTTATATGTGTGTGTAGATTGATCAGTCCCCTGACGTAGTGATGGATAGATGATTAATTTATCATAGTATTAATCAATTCTATATTTAGATGATATGAGTTCAAAGTTCGTTTTACAATGATTAAGATAAATTCCGGCGCTATCGTGATAGTCACAGTTAGTCGACACGCTGTGATTAGAAATGATATGAATGATAGGTTTTATGAGGTTTCTCATGTTATACCACTACACGATCGTCTTTCATCCAAATTGAGGTGTATTCGGCATCCAAATATTCCTTTATGCCAGAATCAATAGTGGCGCTTTTCTGGTGGTTGCCAATATTGACTGTGGCTTTCAGGAGTTGCAGTTGTAAGCCATCCAACCCATCTTCTCCTAGGTCAAGATTCCTTTAAAAATATTTTTTTACGCTTAAAACTTCGGTCTATGTTCAAATAATTCTAAATTACCGTTTGACAATGTCCTCGACCTCAAATTCTCAATTCAGTAGCTATAACATAAAAGGATATAATATGAAACAAGTCCCAAATAAAAAACCTAGACAAACAAAACACAGATGAGTCATTAGAACTGTTACCTTACAAGTTACAAGGTAAGAGACAGTCGTACTGACAACGTACCTACAAGTTAATTCGTGGCTTTTATACATAAAGTCAAGGACCTCTTGCAGAGACGGTCTGTGACTCATTACTAGACATACTTTGTTTGACTATGAAAAGATTGTGGATCGAAGAAAAAAATGCCGTGAAAAGTAGATGGTGGTCTGTAGAAAGAAAGAAAGAAAAAGTATTTATTACACAGGACGAAACAAATTGACAAAAAATTTAAAAAGTAAACATAAAAGAAACACTTAAAATTAAGACATACTTAAATTAAATTAAAATTAGTTTCGTACGAAGCCAAAAGGCCACTATCCCAGCATGGTGCTGTAACATTTATGACAAATGTCACAGCGCTGGTTGCAGTAATAAAATCTCATATCACTGCAACTCCTGAACGCCAGAATCAACATTGGCGAACACCAGAAAAGCGCTCGACGAAGTCCTAGATCATCATCTTGGATCCAGATTTGGTGGTCTTTTGAATCCTTCCACTGAGTCTGGATTTGTGCCCGGTTGATGGCAATAAGTTCGCCCCCTATTACATGGGACTTAGACATAACTGATGAAATATCGGTGTACTAATGGGTACCCCTCTGCCTTAACCTTTGGGGATTGCAGGCGTGATGTTGTGTTTATGTTTAGTTTGTGGTGACTTCATATTGCTTTCCACACCATTCATTAACATACACATTTTCATCACCCTACCCTACATTGATAAGGCCATCACGCAAATAAACAATGCACATTTTCTCCGGTAGTTACCTAGTCACCTCTTAGATATACATAGAAATTAATAAAGCGACCTGATAAAAAGGTTATCAATCAATTAATGTTGCATATCTCCTTCCAACTGGACGTGGCCCATATTAGCCAAGATGGGCCATGTTGGGCCACCCAAGTTGTGCCAGAACACATCGTGATCATAAAGGTTCATCATTTATCGTTCTCTTGCCCTTAACCCCATTCATTTGAGGTCGGCGCAGCATGATTGTCTTCTTCTTCCATTCTTCTTTGTTACTCATCATCTCATGAGACACCGGTCTTGCCATATCATCCTACACACAGTCTATCCATCGATGTTTAGGTCTTCCTCTATTCTTAAACCCATCCACATTCATACTCAAAATTTTCTTCACGGCATTTTCCTCATTCCTCCGCAGCACATACCGATATCACCATTACCACACAATGATTATGGTAACCAATTGCTTGATTGAAGGTTGCTGACTTCAATAAGGTTCTCACCATAGTACTGGTCTCTCAGTGATTGAATTGCGAAACCCTTCGTAAAATTGTTTTACATCGTACAAATTCAAAAACTTAAGAATAAACGTGATTTTTGCTTTACCCGTAGCGAATTTCTTAAGGTGCGCTTAGATTGACAGACAAATACCGGTACCTACTCGTTAGAGGCCAGTAGCATTGGGCATCAAGTCAGTCTGTTATTGCAGCAAGTTGAAAAAGACCAACAAGTCTGTAGGCAGTTGCCAACTTAAAATGTAGAATTATTTTGATGTAATTCAGTTGTGCTGCTTTACTTTTATACTAGCTAGCTTTAATGACTCCTTATAAAATCAGCTAACTGCCGTGCCGGTAGAAGTACCTACCATCAAAACGGTCTAGCCGTTTCGGAGATTAGATGGAACACACAAAACAGACAGTGTAACAACCATAGCAACAGACAACTTACCTACTGAACTGTGAGAAGAAGTCAAAATAGTCTAGTTAGTAACAATTCTAACATCCAAGGTATATCAGTCTAAAAGCACCTTAAAATAAAATACAAAAACAAAGCATTTATCTTAATTATTGATCAAACCGTAAATGCAATTATATACGAATCATGTACAGAAACATTTGTTCATACATCTTGCATTTCGAGGTCAATCGTGAGTGTGCTGCATCTCTGAAAAATATACAAATTGCGGTTCAAAGTTCTATGTCCAAAGCATCACGATTCTTTGATGATATGGCGAGTATTTATATTATAAAACATGGTGTGTTGTGGGGCTTGACTTCTTTACCACTAGTGGTAACGTTTACGTATGTTAACGACCGATAATTTGTCCAAACACAACCTGCTTCCTGTACGCTTATAACCTTGCCATCCAGTTTGAGGAGATGGAACCAACACTTGCTACAGTTCTAAATGAGCTCAAGTTGAAAACGCTCTGAAACCGAATCTCTCAAAAACGCAGTTCTGAATGTTCAACTTCCATATCAGTCCTCGCACCTTGAAAACCAGTGCTCGCACCAAATCTCGAGGCGTAATTCTGCTGAAAGCAATTATTACTCACACCAGAGCTTTGACTCATTTGACCTGACCTCCAATATCTTCGCAAGTAAAAGGTTTCCAGAGTATGGTCCAGAACAAAAAAAATATCGACGATGCGTTCCGGCTTTGCTCGATTTTTGGGTTAGTTCCTAGGTTTTTAACTGTGTAGAAGGTTCCCAACAAACATTTTTGTCATATAATCAAACTTGTATATGACCTTAAGTCTTTTTAAAGTTATTTTGTAGTAATTATTTTACCTCTTCGTCATGTACTGGTGTATTATGTGTCCGAATAGTCATATACATTTTTTGTCGTATAATAATGTCATATAGACGTTATTTCGAACTTTTTTTACAATCATCATATAATAGCGTCTACGACGACATCTATAAAACTTACTAATACAACTTTTCGTCCTGTAAACGTTATCGTAGTATAAACGTCATAAAACTGTAAATTTTGTCATATAATTACCTTTTAAATATCTGCTAAACGGATAATAATTGTTTACACGTAGTATTTGTAACCATTATATATAAGTCGAATAAGTATTACGAGTGCAACCTGTATACATCCTAAAGTATCACAAATATAATAATACGACCGCTATTTAATTAATACTCATGTTAAAGGTTTATAATAACCTTTTATACAATTTCCACCATTTTGAAATCAAATTTATCATATTATTTATTTACTGTCTGGTAAAACATGGATCTAAAAAAGTGGAAAAGTATTAAAAGAAAAGTTAAAAACAACTTTCATTCGCTTCAAGCACGTACTTTAATACGAAGTAATAGAGCTCAAGCGGAGAGTGAGGAAAATAAGAAGGGTTCCGTATCACATTTAAATGCAAATTTAACAAATCAACTTAACCAAAATGCTACGAGTATACCCTGCAGTTCATTTGCCGAAGTTCAGGACACTTGTTCATTTTCCGAAGTTGAAGAAAGTTATTCTTCATCCGAAAATGAAGATAATGTTGGTAAAGAAGACACTAAGAATGATGACTTCAGAGACGATTATAAAAAGTGGGCTATTGATTATAATATTCCACAAGTTGCATTAAAGCAATTAAATGTAATTCTGAACAAAAGAATGCCCTGCATAGTCCCTCTAGACCCAAGGACCCTTTTAAAAAGTAAAAAAGATATACAAATAACTCTTATCGATGATGGTCATTACTGGCATAATGGTTTGACTGAATCTTTAAAAACGATTTTACAAAACCTAAATGATAAACCGAAATGCGTTTCACTTAATGTGAATATTGACGGACTACCATTGTTCAACAGCTCTAATCATCAAGTGTGGCCTATATTATGTAACATCCATGAAAGACCAAGTGTGCCCCCTTTTGTTGTGGGTATTTATAAGGGTTCGAGTAAACCATCAAATGTATCCGCATATTTTTATCCCTTTGTAAGTGAATTACAAGAATTAATTTCTAATAATTTGAGAATTGTATCGCAAGACGGGGTCGATACTTTGATCGAAGTTAAAATCAGAGCCTTCATATGCGACTCGCCAGCGAGAGCCTTGGTTAAAGGTGGGTATCCTAATCCCAACTATGTAATTTAAAATTTTCTGTTAGGTGATATTCTAATTAACTTTTTAAGTAATATTTTATTCAAAACTGAAACAGTCATCCCGGTCAAAATCGGCCAGGAACTTAGGTGTCAAGAATGACTTTTTCATGAAATACTCATTCTTGACACCTTTATGTGCTTGGAAGGTTGTATTGATGATTTTGATGATTATAATTCTATAACTACATACGTCTTACAGTCGCGATTAAACTTTCATCAACATACAACCTCGCACTGGCCTGCAAATTGCAAAAAACGTAAGAAAATTTGAATTTCGCGGACCGGAATGAAGCATCCACCTTAAAATGAATCTGAGTTGGATAACCAACCGGATTGTAGTGTAGTAGTCAATTTAAACTATTGGTCACTGATTTATTAATTTTATATTTTACAGGAGTATGCAACTTTAATGGTAAACATGGTTGCTTGAAATGTACAGTGGTCGGCGAGTATAGTCATAAATCGCACACAGTCACCTTTGCAAAGACTGATTGCCCACGAAGAAATGACGCGGACTTTCGTTCTAAGAAGTACGGAGCTCACCACAAGTACGATTCTCCTTTGCTAGCATTGCCAATAGACATGATTGAACAATTTCCTGTAGGAGATTCTCTACATATTATTGATTTGGGTATTATGAAACGGTTATTAATTGGTTGGAGGGATGGAAATTTAGGAAATCTAATTACAAAATGGCCTGCAAGGGTAATAGAAAAAGTCTCTCAATTTTTACTATGCTGTCAGATGCCAAAGGAAATACACAGGAGTGTTAGAAGCCTTAAAGACTTGTCACATTGGAAAGGTTCTGAGTTCCGTACTTTTCTGCTCTATTTAAGTTTTGTGATATTAAAGGATGTCTTAGATAATGCAGCATATCAGCATTTTCTGCTGTTTTTCTCAGCTGTAACCATTTGTACAAGCAAGACACATTTTCAACTTCTACCAGTCGCAGAAATAATGTTAAAGCACTTCGTTGACAATTATGGCAAGTTTTATGGCCAAGAGTACATTACAAGCAATGTTCACAATTTAATACACGTAGTAGACGAAGTAAAGAGATTTGGAACCTTGAAGAGCTTTAATGCTTATCCATTTGAAAATAAATTGAGTTCAATAAAGAAAATGATCAGAACAGGAAACAAGCCACTTCAGCAAATTGCTAATAGATTAATAGAGAGACAATATAATATTGAAGTAGAGAACTTAAGAAACGATACTAGTTATAACTACCCTACGATAAAAAGTTACAAATATGGAAGTAAACTTAAGACAGTTATTCAACTAGAATCCTTTATCCTCTCAACTGATAATGGAGATAAGTGGTTTTTGACTAATAACAACCACCTTGTTGAATTGCGTTCTGCTACTCGCAACGATCAGGGACGTATGCAGATAATTGGAAATCGAATTGAAAACTTAAAGAATGATGTTTTTGAAACACCTATTAAATCTTCATATCTAAATATATTTATGATAAATGAGAACGAAATTTCGCAAACTGAAGCCATATATTATATTACTGATATAAAGTGTAAATTGGTTAGTGTTTCATACAACTCAAATATATATTTTGCTCCGCTTATTCATACATTTAAGAAATAGGTAATAAAAAAGGCAGTAAAAAATGTTTCATTTTTTTAATTATCCCCAGGAACGTAATTAACATTTCACAAATCAAAATTTAGCAAAGCTTTGAAATATTGCTAGTCTTAGAAAAACTCAAATCACTTTTTGTTCCATAAATGTAAATTAACATAATCAAATCTTTATTTAGTTTGCCATATTGAAACATCTTATGTAGCTAATAATCTCACAATAGAATATACAAAACAACACAACAGACAACTTATACATATATTTCTTAAAAATTAAAAATAATCCTTTGGTAAAAGTTTTAATCACGTTTAAACCCGGTATTATGCGTTAATCGATACAATCTAAACTTCCGATATTAGGAACTTTTATATTATCTTAATGATCTAATAATGTCATAAATGTAAAAATTACAAAAAAATAAAATGTCACAAATAGAACATACAAAATAGCAACGTAAAAAAAAAAAAAAATTAAAATTTGTAATATTTTTACTTGCTAAATAATTATATAATTAAGAAGTGGAAGGTTTCTTTTAACTAGAAGTTATATTATCTAATTATTTCGCAAGTGAAAAGATTATAAAATTAACATTAACAACTTTAAATTATTGAACAACCGAACGCAAATAATCACGTGATAATCAAATTTTCGTTTTTTCGTCTCTCTCTTACGTCTACCCATGAACCGTGTAAGTACATAGTAAGTACGGTTCCGTGTAAGTACAGTGCGCCGTCTAGTGACTCGGGATAGTAGGTAATTAAAAAAATATATAATAAGTATTACCTATTAAGTTGAAGCGTGTTTCCGAAATTCTTACAATTTATGTAATGATTCAAATTTAAATAGGGTGTATGATTAACTAATTACAATATTCGCATTCGTCTTCTGGAAAATGATTATAGATAGCAAAATATTTGCAATAGGGGCACCAAAATAAGCCGTAACGTAATAAATTGTTTACATTGTTGTCTGCTAAAACAAAATGTGACAGTCTATTTCCACGGACTATCTGGAAACCACATCCAAAACAACGAGAACTAAAGATAAAATGAGTTAATGACCACGGCCATTTCAAATGTGCACGTATCATTTCAATGAAGTCCATCTTTGATAAAAACTTATCAACATCTGCGTAATTATAGATCATTGTGGGGTTTACCTAAAACAAAAGTAGGTATTATTTAGACTACTACTAAGATAATATGTCACGCAAACAAATATTCTGTTCTTAAAATACTATAATAAACTAATATTTTTTTGAACTAAGTTAGCTAGGCGTTCATGTTATTTTATTACTGATCCCTAAATCAACTGATAATGGCGTAAAAAATTATGAACACGCAGTTTATAGGTCGGGAAGTTATATAGTTGTCATCTAGCGCAGTCACTTAATAAAATTATTAATAAAATATGTGAAAACAATAAAATTTTAAAAGCGCACGTAAAAATTGTTAGAAACTTACCTCACATTAATCAGTAAACTTGATTGCACAATGGTTTACAACTGATGAAATGGTTTATCACCTCAAATAACAAAGAAAAAAATGCAAATATTAACTTAGCTGTCAAAAACACTGCCAAATTAAATTAACGTGCTAATATAATCTGTTACAAATATTTCGTTCAATAAGCATCATCTTTAAATGACAATAACACAACGATTACATTATATAAAAGTCATATTGTGTGCCATAACTCGACCCGAAGTCGAATACACGCCGCGACAGCTATCATTACATGATTATGTAGGTAAATCGCCGACGTGTATATGACTACTGTGCGACTAAGTAGGTATTTATATGACTGTTACACGCAACTCTTAGCGCCTTAAGTTCAATAAAATGGGCCCTAATGCCGTCTAGTAAACGTCCTTATGTCATTTATACGATTATACTAAATAACATTAGGTTGCCAGAAAAACGTCTACTCAACGTCGTAAATGTTTGTTGGGTTATCATCACAATATAGCTTCAAAAGCCTTCTCTTTATTTACCTGTGGTGGTTTGATCATCGTAAATATTCAACGTTATGTAAGTATTGACATAAATAATTTACCTACATTACGTATGCAAATAGATTTAGTATGGTACATAGTACATACAGGAAAAATATAAAAATATGTATATCTACACTTAAAAAATTGAATGTATGTGTGTGTGTTAATGTTTGTTGTGTGTATGTATACCCACTAATGCTTTTAATAATGAATCCTTTATATTATGTTTTATTAACTTAAGAAATTATAATTTGGCAAATCGGTTTTCCTGGAACGAACCAAGTAAGTATATGCGCACAAAAATAGCCATGCATACATCAATGGATGTACGAGTACGAGTTGTTATGTTCATTGATTTATCATTAATGTTTTGCAGTTTTGGCATGAATATCATTCTCGTATTCGGTGTAGTTCGATCCTTTGCGAAAAAACTGGGGATCAAACGATTACATAATTTATGCATTACGATAAAATTCATAAAATGGCCACAAAGTGACAATTCTTAATAATAACTAAGTCTGTGACCATTGGTACAATGTAAACTTTACAATAATTATTACATTTTCACTCCTCTTTAAAAGAAATTGCAATGACAATCACAGATCATGACTCACAGTTTAATTCAGAGAGTGCATCAATATTTACAAAGTATCGATGAGAAGACTCATTCAATTCTGCACCAGGTTATCTGCCATCACTGCTGTCCACGAGTACCCTCACGACTTGACCCTTACAGGGGCGAGTAGCGTGATACGTCACGTTAAAGTACCTTATATTTAACCGAATAACATAACATCACGCCTGTAATCTCCGAAAAAGAGTCAGGTGTACCCATTTGTATACCCATAGTTCGCCAGTTATGTTTAAGTCCCATGTAATAGGGGGCGAGCCTATTGCCATCAACCGGGCACAATCCAGACTCCGTGATTTGACCTGGTGATTGAAATTGGAACCTATGGACCTCCATGTTACGGAATATTTTATATGAGACAAGTGGTTGCCACACTCAACCTTCAGTGCGATTTCGAGAAATCCTCTCTTTGTCCTCCTATTATTTCTCGAAGAACATTATCTTCGGGACATGTTTCTATAGTTAATGGTTTAGGTAAGGTTGTGCAATTTAAGTTTGCTCTTTGGGAAATAATAGAAGAACATAGAGACTTATTTTTCACATGCATAGTGTTTATGTATTGTTTTTTAAACGTTGCCACAAAATCAGCTTTTCCAAATTGACACCAAAAAGAATTACACTAAAATCATACATAAATTCGGCAATCTTGATACGGCAATTTAGTTACACGAGATTTGACTGGTTCAACTGCGATTACCTAGCGGGCCTACTAAAACAAAGCTATCATGTGTCGATCTTGATCAGCAACTAGAAATAACAATCCATATCTGTATCAATAGTTATTTTCTCTATTTCCTCATGTAACAGTTGTATCACGCAATCATTCTTAGAAATTATTAATAGCTTATTATGACTATGGATACAATAATGGTCTTGATTGAGTATTAACTTAACATTAATTGATCATTCAATTAAATCTGTACTTATTACATCAAATAAGTTCACGTGTTGTCATGACGCCAGTTAACATAGAGGGTGTTTGAATTTGGTTTTTTACAAATTAATAAAATGTACAAATGTTTGCTTACATTCTATTGTCTGAATTTTTCCTACAAGCTATCATGCGCTATCAGAGACGAAAATGTCTTCAGTTCGTTATAGAAGTATTAGTCAAAAAGAATTGTACATAATGTCCAAAGTAATGGATGCCTGCTGGATTCCCAGGGCAGGCAAAGTCTTTGGGTTTTTCCATCAGGAGTTTCTCAGTAGCAGCCGCGGAGTCTGGATGTGTGTGCAGTCGATACAATAGGCTCGAACCTCATAACGTGCGACTAAAACATAACTGGCGAAATGTGGGTGTACTAATGGGTACCTACACCTCTGCCTAGCCCTTCGGGGATTACTGGCGTGATACCTGGCGGCTGGTGACTGGTGGCTGATGGCGTGTTTATGTTTGTTAAGTATTTAAAGTTATTTTGAAGGGCAGACACCACGTCGGGGCTGTGGGTTGTCCCGTCGGGGCTGCGGGTTGTTCGAAAGAGATACCGCGGCCTCGGCGAAAGGGCTAAGAAGGAACATGGGTGGTTTTTAGTCAGTAGAAGTCTGACACTCCCTTTCGCTCTGCCTAAGAGCGGGAGGGGTTATTTGATGATTTCACACACCAAAAAAAAAAACGGCCTCCTCTTTCTCCCCCCAAACCTCTCTGGTTTGTGCAATTTCACGGCTTGCCTCACGAACAGAATCGGATCGACACACCACCGCCGCCGCGGTCGGCCTTGTCGGCGATGTCCACCTACAGGCGTCCAGTAAACGACATTTAGTTTAAAAAATACAGCTCAAAATACAGGAGGTATTGGAGGTATTTATACAGGGATATAGGTAACAGAACTGTTCTAGTTCTAACTTAAAAAACAGTATTAGTTAGTAATAGATTTTCAAATCAAAACCTACTGTACAAACGCCAGCCGTGTTAGCAAGCTTGCCACTCTCCTACCAAAGGTTATCGCCAGGTCACAGCATTGCTATAATTAGTCCCGCACTCGACTGCACCCATTCATTCAGATAATGTGCTACACTATAATTACTTACAATGTAGAATTTTTGCAATGAGGTTGCACTTATCTACTCGTAATAACACAAAGGAGCTTTTGATGTGAAAAGAAAGTGTTGCAACTTTTGTGTGATGTCTTTTTTGTCCTTTTGAAAGAACGCAGTCATCTGTTTTGATAATGTAGTCGATATCTCAATAATGTTTAATCAATGGTTGTACTATGCATCATCTGCCTAGCCTTTTCCCAACTAAGTTGGGGTCGGCTTCCAGCTTAACCGAATGCAGCTGAATACAAGTATTTTACATTAAATCCGAAGAAATTTGACATCAACCAACCAGCACTGGGCTCACGTGGTGAATTATAGCCCATTCCCTCTCATATACCTAGAGGAGGTCTGTGTCCCACCAATGTGAATATTATAGGCTGATTATGCTATACTGCCCAGGTTTTTCCCAACTATGTTGAGTTCGGCTTCCAGTCTAACCGAATGCAGCTGAATACCAGTATTTTACATGGAGCGACCACCTATCTAACCTCCACAACCCAATTAATATTGGGTAAAGTGATACCCCTTGGCTTTTTGACTGGTTGTCAGACTTTCGGGCTACAGTTACTGACTGACTACCCGTAAGGACTGTCAAAGATTTCGAGGCACGGAGGAAACTCGGTATGTAATGGGTCACCAATCCACGGTGTCTCGGAGCAACCTAGACAAGCGTGGCTTGATCTGAAGATCGACCGGAGTGGCTGTTTTAATTTAGACACGAGCTCCTCTTTTTCTCTTTCTCTCCTCCAGCTCCCATTTTTTAAAGAATGCAGGCAATTGTTTTGATAGAGGAGTCTATATCTCAAAAATGTTCGATGAGTGGTTGACAAGACTAATTAAAAGATTAACAAAAGTAATTTACTTCACACTTAGCATGAATGACGAATAAAATAGTTAACATAATTAATGGCATTCTAGGTTTTTAACCGCAAATGACGAATTAATTGATGTTCAAGTTCAATAAACTACTCTAAGAACTATATAACACAAATTCTTTGGATTCATCGTAAAAATCACAATCAGACAAAATAACCTAACAACCAAACAACACGTGACACGCGTTATGTAAACAAACATCATTGACATTCACTATACAATAACATGACCTTGAGCACCTTATTTACAAAGCAATCATTGGTGCTTTCCATGTTTTACACGTTCTTATAACACCGATTACATCAATTAGACTCATTATAATAGTATCATATTAAGACTATGTGGACCGTGTAAAGCATGGTATGGCAAGAAAAGATGTGTCTGGTGAGATATTATATTATGACGAGAATTAGAGAAGTATGGAAAAAGAAGACATGCTGCCAACCCTGAATGAATTGGGATAAGGACAAGAGAATGATGATATTATCTTATTAAGACAAATCATTGTTTTCCATCATTGTTGTTCAGGAAAATGTCGTGAGAAAGGGTCATCAGGAGTATGAACGTGGATGGGTATAAGAGTAGAAGAAACGAAGGATTGACTGTGAAAAGGATGATATACCAGGAGGTGTCTGATGAGATGTTAGTAGTAGAGAAGTATGGAAGAAGAAGACATGCTGCGCCGTCTCCAAACGACCCCAGAATGATGATTAAGACAAATCATTGCCTTAAAGGTTTACCAACAAGCTCGTCCAAAAAGTCGTAGAACATGAGTTTTTATGCCAGACCTCATTACAAACTAATCAATTCAGGTTGACCGATCAATCAATTAACGCAGACATGACCGTCTACAAGTCTACAATAATGCTTTAGTAATTACCTAAGAGGTTAATGTATTGACGCAATAATAAGTGATTAAGTATTTTTTGCACAGGTTGGTCAGTCACTGCTTGATCACTTAGAAGCAAACAAACTACCTGGCATTCCTTATTGAAATCAACGATTGAAAAACATGCAGTCTACATTTAACATAGGTGGTTCAAAAAGAAAAAATACCTTTATTAAAAGCTTAGTAAGTTAATGAGTATCCTAACAAATGATCAAGTCTCCAATTTTTAGAGCATAAGTCTAAGGTGAGAAAACTTTGCATATCGGATCATCTAAAGGGCCGAAACAGTTGCAGTTATTTTTCAAAACATTGTGTATATTGACAATTACTTACAACAGGTAAAAGCTTATGAAATGTCAATGTTTTTCAGTAGCTGTTATAAATTAGTAAAAGGCTTATGTATTATATATCATCTATCCAAAACTTTTTGCTTTCCCATAATATCATAATTTTTACTGATTTCCTCATTTCAGCTGAAAACGTCGACTGCTGGACATATGCCTCCCCCAAATGTCACCACATTGATATTTGCCGTGCGTCTCGCATCCAGCGGATCCCCGCAACCTTCATCAGGACATCAGTAGGAAGGTTTGATACGTCACACTTATTCAGATCCTCTTTAAGACGAAGAATGTAGTTAAGTACTTAATGATCGTTACACGCAGCTGGCGTTAAAAACTGCCAGAATAGCCATTACATCACTTTGAGACGCTTTTATCCATAAATCCTATTCAACGTAGATTTAGTCAAAGTCCTTGATAGCTCAGTCCAGCTGCGGTCAACCAAGGCCTCGTTACGTAACACTATGGTTTATTCATGTGTGCAGAACGCAAAGGAATGTAGAACTCATTCTATACTCTATGGTTATAGTACAGGAGCTAGGCACTTAACTTTGTCTTTATTTTATCAACGTAGACTTGTGACGATAAATCAGTCTGTGAGCTGACTGATATTGGCGTGTGTGTATTATTTATTGTGCTAAAAAACGGTGATTGACGGCTGTGAGGAAGTTGTGGTCTGTCATACGTAATTTTGTTTAGAAAGAAAATTTTGAGGGGCGGAAAACCAAGCACACTGTTCTTAACGAATCAGTTTTAATAATACTTTAAACTTGTTATTTGGATTACTAACCGACTTATTCCTGTGAATAAAAAATGTAGGCTAGGCACAGTTTTTCTTGGCTGGATTGTTCTTGTAAAACAAAAAAAAAACTGGTCTGTCTTTTCATCTACTTGTTTCCCTTCTTCGTATACTATCTGTCACGACTTCTAATTATGTTCAGCCGAAACTTGTAACCATGTGTATAGTACACAACATGATGTGTCCCAATATAATCTGTCTCCGAAACTAGTCGCTCAACATCGCCCATACAATTATCATGTTGACAGTACCTGCATACGTCGTGGTGGGCTATTTGCCATCACATCTTGATTGTTTATTGTGATCATACATAATGTTAAGTCTATTTAAATCTTTGTTTCCAGTTTGTGTTATTTCTAGTTAAATGAATGTCGACTTTATGTTCTTTGACTTAATGTGAGTTTAGAAGGGCTAGCAGTATAGTAAAAAACATGACATGTTTAAGGTTGTAGCGCCAACTGAATTTTATGTGTCGACTAGCTGACCCACACAACTTCGTCTGCGTCACATAATATAGCTTATAACCTTTCTCGATAAATCGACTATCTAACATATTAAATTGAGTTAAATCGTACTCGTAACAAACAAAAAATCTTACCTTTCCTCTTTATAATACCTATTAGTTTAGATTGGCTTCGATTATATTATTAAAGTAACAATTACTATAGGTATCTCTTACTGTTTAATACAGTAACACCTTGTACTTGTAAACATTATGGTGCAGTAAATATTTTGAATTTGAATTTCTCCGGAGCCCCCAGAGGCCAGAATCCCCACGTACCTACCGCACCGGACCGAATGACTGCCACGCGCTTAATTATTTTGCCGCCCGTATATTTTTACATTGCGATATCTTCTAAGATATTTGTTTAAACTGTATAGAGTAAAGGGCACAAATATTTTATATTAAATTTCTGTGCTAACAAACACATTTATTTAGATATAGATTAATACCATATGGGTTAAATAAGCTTCGCAAAATATCATTCTTTTAAACCTAACATTTTAAAATAAAAAAAATGGTTACAGTGTGTCAATCTTAAAAGATAAACATATGCTATCGCGGACTTTTTTTTAGAACTTTTAAAGAGGAACAATTCCGTCATACATGATATTTACGTAACTTAAACCGTTTTCGCAGCGCACGCAACGGAAGCTCTCAAAAAGGAATATCTTTTCCCGTTTTTGCAACATTTTTCATTTATGCTCCGCTCCTATTGATTGTAGCGTGATGTTATGTAGCCTAAAGCCTTCCTCGATAAATGGACTATCCAGCACTAAAAGATTTTTTCAATTCCAACCAGTAGTCCCTGAGTTTACCGCGTTCAAACAAACAATCAAACAAACAAACAAACAAACAAACAAACAAACAAACAAACTCTTCAGCTTTATAATATTAGTATAGATACTGAAAGTTGTTTTTCTAAAATCACGCTCCTGTAGTCCTCAAGGTTAGTCTCCGTGCCTCTGCTTCTCTTCTATTCTTGTTTGGTCTAATCGTTGCGTGATTAAAAACTAAATCGTGAACTCAGTATAATTACATAAAACTTATTCAAATTGAGCGACATCTAATAGTTATTCACTCGATGTATACGTTCGGTATGCAGGAAATAAACAGAGTTATTGTTTCGTCATCTCAACAGGTAGGTAATTTACGTAGTTTTGTATTAATCCCTTTATTAATGACACAATTATTTCGTTGGTTTCCTCATTTTAATCAAGTCAACTATGGCTGTGGCTGCGAAATGTCACGTAGAAAATGGCTTATTTGTTGGTAACTAACCATATTTGTCACGCATACGCGTGCCATGCCATCGAGACACCAGGGCCCCGAGTCTGCTATTCAATAGTGTCAGAATGGTCTATCAGTGATCTCATAATTGTTGATTTTGACAAGTTTGGTGTTGTCAAAATCAACAATTACCCATGGAATTCTTGCAACGAGCTGGGCCCCGAGTCTGCTATTCAATAGTGTCAGAATGGTCTATCAGTGATCTCATAATTGTTGATTTTGACAAGTTTGGTGTTGTCAAAATCATCAATTATGAGATCACTGATAGACCATTCTGACACTATTGAATAGCAGACTCGGGGCCCTGGTCTACGTGTCTCGTGGTCAAAAGCGGATGTTGGTAGTTGATTTTTCCCCAAAAAACTCGGAAATCTATCAACCATTTAACTCCTCTGCTGTAATTAGGTAAAACAGAAACGCATGGGCCAATCACTTTTCAACCGACTTCCAAAAAGGAGGAGGTTCTCAATTCGTCTGTTTTTTTTTTGTTATCGCGTATCTCCGTCGTTATTAAACCGATTTTAAAATTATTTTTGTGTTCGAAAAGGTATACTCCCGAGGTGCAAAAAGGTGGAAAAAGCAGCTTCTGAAGTCGGTGGCAAAGAAATCAAACAAGCAAAATGTCACCGACTTCAGAAGCTGTTTTTTCTTGTGAAGTTTATTTTTCACTTTTTTGTGTTTTTCACTTTTTTGTGTTTTTGAAGTCGGTTTTTTTTTCGGTTTTGTTTATCTTTATTGATACCTAGATAGAATAAAAAACAAAACATGATTTTTATTAATAAATAATCAAATGATTATTTGAAAACCTACAACTATACTATAATGTAATTTAAATTTTAGAATCATTTTAACTAAATATTTACAAAAAAGTTAACGAACTAACAAAATAAACAACGTCTAGGGCCTGATTTTCAATTTCAATCGCCAGTTAACTTTTACCTGAGGAATAAATGTGATGTTTTGACAGAATGTCTATACAAAAACTGTCACAATGACAAACTTATTCGTCAGGTAAAAGTTAACTGGCGATTGAAATTGAAAACCCGGCCCTTACTGCCGCACTTAGAGAGCTTTAATGATTACTTAGGCCAGCACTTAGTAAAGGTTTTTAACAGTTTTGTCATACAAAAGTATGTCAAATCTTTACTAAGTGACGGCTTAAGTAATCATTAAATATCTCTGAGTACCACAGTTAGACGTCTAATTAAATTACTCCTTCACATCGTTATCATCCGAAAACGTGCCCAGAACTGGCAGCATTGCCACGTTGAAAAAAAAATGTTTCGGAGAAAGGGTTTTTTATTTGTTCCAAGCGTAAACGTCACGTTAACTCTCTTCAGTTACTCATCGAATAGTATGTTTACTTACATACCTACATAAATTGCTACTGTTTTAGTATAGAGGACAATGTAAACGGTTTTCCCTGAAGATAAAAGGATAGGCAGAAGTGAGTAGTGGGCGTGGAAACGTTATGACCAACTCGTAGCTTACTCTACGTTACATAGGTCTACAATGACGGGATTTTTGTATTGGCCTCCTCTGTCCCACTGCTGAGTAAATACCGCTCTTACCTCTCTGATCTTATTTATGTCTTCCCCTCTCCAGCCAATCTGCTAGGAACGAATTTCTATTAGGTATTAATTCTTGGTCCTGCTGGATTGTGACGCCCGTCTTCAGGTGTGACTGTTCTTGCGTAGCGATGCCTTTTTTTTTTGGCGGGTGGAAAATCATCAAATAATCCCTCCCACTCTTGGGCAGAGCGAAAGGGAGTGTCAGACTTCTACTGACTAAAAACCACCCATGTTCCTTCTTAGCCCTTCATGTCGAGGCCGCGGTATCTCTTGTGAACAACCCGCAGCCCCGACGGGGCGTAGAGATGCCTAAAGTCTAGTTTCAGTTATGATCGGACGATCGTGACGGACCAATAACTAAGATCAAACGAAGTAGCTTAATCGCAGGTACTTGGAACGTAAAACTTAAGGCTTGTATTCACGCCAATGACCTTGTGCATACAAACTACCCCTCTCGGTCGTAGATACGGACTTTAAACGGACGCATTTTTCATTTATTATAATTAAAATAATACATGTTTTTAAAAAGTAACAAAACCAAATTATTTTCCTTTGTATTTCAAAGCAGTAGATATTTTTTTTTATATTATTTTGTTAAAAAATGAAGGAGTAAAATGGTTCCATTCAACGATTTGGAGGTGATTTTGTGGATTTTTTTTCTTATTATGTGATACCGATACAAAAATTATGGCTAAACCAAATTACGTGTCATATCATGTAGATTACTAACAATTTTTCTTAGATGTAATTTCTCTGTAAGTGCCGGTGAAAAACTGCTTCATCTGCACGCTGTTTTTAAGCTTCTTCGAGAGAGGAGCCTTAAGATAGCTGTGTGATATTTGTTTTCTTTGCCTAGCTTAGTAACAAGGAGCGGCAAGCGTAGCGTTTCCGGGAATTGGAAAACGCTATTTGGCCAAGACGTAACTTATTTATTAAAATACAATGTAATACTTAAATAAGTGCCGTAATAAAAGTTTACTGTTGAGTTTATTTAAACGTTCGACTAGCGCAAATTATGACATAGGTACATAATAAAATGATTTTAATTATGATGATAAATGTATTATGAATGTGATATTATAGCTATTTAAGTACTTTATAGTTCATTTATTATGGTACAAATCAGACTTAAACATTCCTATGGTGTAGGAAAATAAGTAAATATAACATGTACATAATTAATATTGATTTATAAATACATTTTGCATACGACACCAATCAAAGGCTAATGTAATGTATACATTGCATACAAATATAATTCTCCTTACAAATGCTTAGATAGGTATAAGCTTGCTTCATTCAGTAAATTGTAGGTATGCCTTATATACCACACAATAGGACACGCCACATGTAAAGTAGGTATAGGTTAAACCTAAAATATTCATTCACTTATGGTAGACCATCCATAGGAATTTTTAGGTAAATATAGTAATTTCCCAGTACTACGTTAATCCTTGCACGTACGACTTACATAAAAATCACGCAATTTCAGACCGTTTTTTCCTTCAACAAAGAGTCGGTTTTCGCATGCCTATAGTTTTGCGGTTAGACCTGTTGTTTGTCGTTTTTCAAGGATAAGTGATAGCTAAGTACAATCCTAAAATGTAGTTTGAGTACATTGTGTTGACAGTAAATGTAAAATAATGTCGCTATTCGAAATGTTCATCAATATTTGATTGCTTAGGTTGGAATTGTACCCAATTTTCACTACTTTTACAGGCCGTTAAATTAATTACTGGCTTACCTGCGGCTTCGAAAGATAATACTACTTCTAAGCTAGGTCATGGTTTACAAAGTGTGTTAAGTTCATCAAAACCCGTTTAGTCGTTAATGCAAGCAGGTGTGACAATCATACTTTATTTACTTAATTCAGTTAAAATATTAGATAGGTTATTTAATCGAGTTAGGTGCACAAATATGTCCCAGTATGTCATCAATTCATCATCTGCCTAGGCTTTTCCCAACTATGTTGGGGTCGGCTCCCAGTCTAACCGGATGCGGCTAAATACCAGTATTTTATATGAAGCGCTTGCTTATCTGACCTCAACAACCCAGTTAGTACTGGATAATACAATACCCCTAGGTAAGACTGGTTCCCAGACTTTCAGGCCACTGACCACCTCAAAGATCTATAAGCTATTTAATGTGCTTCCGAGGCACGGATGAAATTCGGTATCTAATAGGTGGCGCGTAATCCACGGACCAACCGGACAAGTGTGGCTTAACCACAAGATCAACCCGAGCTGCTATTATTTGGCCACGAGCTTCGAGTTCAATACATCGGTATGTCAACTACAAATAAAACTGTTCACAACAAACTGTTATTGTCAATATCCATTAGCCCACGTCTGTGTCGTCAAAGATGGTCATGTGTTTGTGTGGTCAAAGATGAGCGACCTCCTTATTTTCTGTGTTGAGTAAGTTCATTTGAGGATGTTTTGAAAGTCAAGGGCATGGGTTTAATATTTTCCTGTTGAACACTACAAACAGTATGGGGCACATGGATACATAAATAAAGGGTCGTTATTCAAGGTAAGGCATCCTTAAAGTCGGTTCATGGATGGGTGATCATCCTTAACAAAGAAAGTCCGTTAAGCATCTTTAATGATTTGTACGGGTGTTCAGAAGACCGCAAGTCTGACACAATGACATGATAGTCAGTGTCACGACTACGTCTTACGACTACCGAAGAAAGTAACTATCACCCGTGTTCCTTTGGAAAATTTAAAAAAGGTCCTACATTTTGAATTAAGTATAATCAGATAGTAATGTTCCCACTGCTAGGACACCACGTCCACTGGGACATAATGTGTTTGAAGTTGTACCGATGTTCGTACGTCGTTTTCCTTGCCATTTTTATTACTTTTTTAAGTATAAGTAGGTACATTTTTAGATTACCGATTCTATTACGAAATAATAACAGAGTAAGTACTAACTAGGGCACTATTACTTATATAGGAAGCTTAACATTGCGTTAGAACGTCGAAATGTAAGGAGCGAATGTACTTGGCCAATGTTTGTACATGCACCAAATATTTGCAATGTCTGGCGAAAAATATTTGCGTTGTATAAAGGTGTGTGACCATAAGCATAATTATTATTTGCAATACTTTAAGGTGGGTGTGGGTAAATGTGTTTACTGAAAGTGTTTGAAAATATTTAAGGACTATAAGTACATCAGGGGACGCATGGAACCGGGATGTGTGGTAGATAAAAGGGGAGGCCTATGCCCAGGAGTGGGTGATTCCAGGCTGATAATATGATGACGATGACAGCAATGGCAACGTAATTGAATTAAAGAAATACAAGTGTAAGTCTGAAAACTTACTGAAAAAAATTGTGCAAGCCATGTCAGAGGCTCATTCATGGGTGGCACAACACTCTAACATCAGGTTAGACACTGACCACACGATATATAAATTATTTATTTCACAACAATTGATTAAGACTTCTACGAATCGCTTATAAAATAAATTATTAATTATTTCTCTAATAAATATCAAAATATTAATTAATATGACAAATGGGGAATATTGTTGTCGCAAATAAAGCACGTTGTTCAAAATAATCATTAAAATATTATTGAGACAATAAGGTAAATCCCCGGTTCAAAGGTTGCCATAAAGTTTATGGGCGGCGCCGATAGAGTTATTAGTCAGTCGTGTTCGTGGCTGAAATAAAAAATATTCCTAATTATTAAATATTCTTTTTATTAAACCTGCCTTTTCCTAAATTCGTAGCCGGCAAAATAAGTGGTGCTTATGGCTAAAAAGAAAAAAAAACCTATGTTATATTTTTTTTTTCTAAACAAATTTTTACATTAAGTACCTAGGTGGCAAAATTTCAAGTTTATAATAATATGCTTAGCCTTACCCTAACATGTGAAACCTGTAGATTATTTATTTAAAAATAAATTATTATACTTAATAAAAATCAAAATGAAAAGTAATTTATTCAAACTAGGCTGATAATCAGACTGAGACTTTTCGAACGTCAGAATTTACTTTACTTTACTTATTTAAAAGTGACAGTCCCCCAAAACGCCCACTCTTCGACACTTCCTAGTGTTTTTGCTGGAAAGAAGAAGTGGCGGAACAAACTCCCCAGCAAGACATCTGTATGTTTGGTTAGAAGAACCAGACTCTATACAATAGTAAGGTGTAAGTTAATATTACGATTGACCACAGTCAATAATAAAAAAGTATATAATAATAATAATTATACATATCCCTCTAAGTTACAGGTAAAATATATTAACATTTAAAACGTTATAAATATATCCTTTATCAAATACCTATGTTTCCTTCCTTGTAGCTGTAGACCAGACCAGGGCAACAAACTGAAACAAAGAAACTACCAGTATGGATAAGTTGTTGAACTGACATGGTCATTCGTGGTTTAATAACAACTGCCTTCGGGTCGATCTTTAGGTTATAAACCGTTCTTGCCTAGGTTGTTCTGTGGATGGGTGACCACCCATTACATACAGAGTTTCCTTCGTGCCTCGGAAAGCACGTTAAGCTTTTGGTCCCGACCGCCATATATAGTTGGCAGTCGTTACAGGTAGTCAGTGACCTGAAAGTCCAACAACCAGTCTATCGTATTACCCAGTATTAACTGGGTTATGGAGGTCAGATAAACAGTCGCTCCATGTAAAATACTGATATTCAGCTGCATCTGGTTAGACTGGAAGCCGACGCCAACATAGCTGGGTAAAAGGCGAGGCAGGTGATGATGATAGCCATTAACACTATCATTAACACTAAAAACGAGATATTTATCATGTTTATACTTTCTGTTTCGAGCTCCCGATATTTCGGCGCTGTTACAAGCACCATGATCACGGATAACCACGGTTACAGTCACGGTATGTCGTTTATTAATTTCAAGTATGTAGTACAGTCGAAGAAGTTAATTAGGTATTCAGGAAAACATCTTTACAGTTCCAGTACAATGTAAACATTGATTGCAATAGTTTTAAGCATTTGGCATTAGGCGACTAATGTCAGCTGGCTGTATATATATACTTATAGGTTTTTCGACCGGACCGTACCGTGATAAAATAACAGAAACTCTATGTATGCAGGACGACCATTCAAGCTATGCAAATCGAGTATTCGCTGATCTCTCATTTTACGGGAAACTAATACAAAGCGAGGTCAGTTTATTCTGGAATGATGTGTCGCCGTGTGTCCAAACAGTTTCCATGAACTCAGTAGATATATGGCACAGCTATTTCTATTACGACGATTAAAGTGCTAGCGGTCTAGATTTATGTAATGTGCTAAACTCATATTACTGAATTCAGTTTGTGCGTTCAGTTATTTCACATTCCATGAATATTTAAAACACCAACAACATATCACATGAAGGCCAAGCGAAATCGAATGATAAAGTAACTGCAGTACATAACAGTACATTAACCCAATTCAGCACATAATAAACTCAGTCAATCAACGACCTCAATAGTAATTGTTTATAAATTAATTAGAATCGACGAATGTACAGACGACCGCATAACAAGCTTCTACAATCTATCAAATTTCTTTAATAGATTTTCAACTTTATCTCTAAAAAATTAGGTTCAAGGTTGTTTGGGAAAATTTGACAGTTTTGGGTAGATTGATGGTGTCTGTACAGTCATGAGCACTAATGTGTTCAAAACAATACACTAGGGTGAGGCCAAACGAGCGTAATTTTGTCCGGCAGAAATTCTATTGGGATCCAGACGAGCGCAGAGAAACTCATTTTGCGTCGCTGTGTGAATCAAATAGGACTTTTTATGAAACCTAATGCAGCAAAATTTCTGCTACCGAAATTCTGCGACGCACGACTCACAAAATTACGCTCGTTTAGCCTCACCCTTAGCTAGGTTCAATAGTCCTTTTCTCAGACTGTTTCGTTGGTATAGTGTTTGCATGCACTACAGCAGACCATGAGGTTCTGAATTTGATTTCCGGCTCGGGCAAAGCGTTATTAGGTTTTGCTATAAGGAACTTCTCATTAGTAGCCAAGAAATATGGATTTGTACCCGGTTGATGAGCTCGCCCGGTATTACATGTGACTTGAACATAGTTGGCGCAAATGTGGGTGTGGTTGTAGCTACACTTGTGCCTAACCTTTTAGGGATGCCAATACGGATGGGGATTTTCTTTTTCTTTTTTTAAAAAAACGTTGCCCCACACTAGGAATTTCTCCTGTATCGTGGGTGCGTTTACAAACATATAAAGTCACATACACAAATACCCAGACCCGAAACAACTATCTGCAGGCCATACAAATATTTGTTCCGTGCGGGAATCGAACCCGCGACACGCAGCGCAACAGTCCAATCGCTTAGCCACTGCGCCAACCGTGCCGTCAATTTTGCTGGGGAGTTTCTTCCGCCAGTTCTTCTTTCCAGCTAAAACACTAGGAAGTGTCGAAGGCTGCCCGGGCGTTTTGGGGGACTGTCTCTTATAAATATGTAAAGTAAATTTTGACGTTCTAAAAGTGAAAAGATTATCAGCCTAGTTTGAATAAATGACTTTTGATTTTGATTTTTGGATGCCAATATTATGTATTGATTATAATGTTATGTTGTTACTATAGTTTTAGCGGTCAACGACCCACCTGCATTTATTAAAGTTCTTAACTTTGAAATCCAAAAACAAATCTGTTCATGTCTTGAATCGTCATAATATCGTGATCTTAAACATTTTTCTAATGGAAAACGATACATAATTAGTTTTAGTTCGTACGAAGAGAACTGGCAGCAATTGTAACATGAAGCATTGGAACCCATACCAATATGAGTCAGACAGCCCCTTTTCCAAAGTAGAAACGTTTTATTGCCACTTTTGAATGTTACATCATTTATAAGCATAATTTGTGGTGACTGTACGTGAATCGACATTGGAGGGACCTTAACATGAATAGCAACGGAAATATGATCGTGGACCAATATACATATCTTGGGTAAACATCCTGTGTCGCAAATAGATGATTGACTTTCTTTAAATATTAATTGATACTTAATGTCTCGTTGGAAATTGAGTGTTATTTCTGATTCGAATCTAAATAACAAATAAATAAAATTGAAGGATCTGTTTGTAATTTTAAAATAACATGAATATAATAATTTAAATTCAGTAAAAATCTGTTATTTTAAAATTACAAACAGATCCTTTAAATTTTTGTCTGTCTATCTGTTTGTTCCAGTTAATCTTCGAAACAGCTAGACCGATTCTGACGGCTTTAACTGGCAGATAGCTGGTGTTATAAGTAGTAAATAAGGCTACTTTTATTTTGGATTTATAAAGAAGTTAGGGTTCCGTAGCCGAATGGCAAAAACTACTACGACTATTTTACTCATAGTAGCTTAAATGTTACCTAAAGGACAAATAAATACAGAACCGTGGGCGAAGTTACAACAAAATGTTACTTTCCAAAGTCATTGTAACAACAAAAACAAAAGACTTCACAAAACATCAATTCAAAAACAAAAACAAAGAATTTATCGGCAAAATTGCTCACTACAAATGAACAAATAAGGCCAGTCAAATTACTTACAAAACTTTACTTGACAGCCAGCGAGTCTGAATCGTAAGGCGTGCTCAGACAATACAGACATAAGTTTCCATTATCGGCTATTTATCAGCGCTGGTACTCAATATGTCATGTCTTCATTATCGGTGTGAACCGACCTTAGCGCGGCGCAAATTGCGCGAGGCAATTGTTTTGATTTGCTGTTTTTATTGTGGAAGAGTTCTGTGCTGGTTATTTTAATAGGAGGGCAATGGTCATTGATATATATGGGATACAAGATACAGTGAGTGAAATAAAAAAGTAATTGAGCAATCATCCATCATTCTTTTTATTGAGGATGGTGAGCTGATAATCAATGTATTAGCTCACAATTATGGTATAGGTAGTACAACGATTTTCAGCCTACTCTGTCCCACTGCTGGGAAAAGGCCTCCCCATGGCTTTCCAATTTGCCATCTCCGACCAATCCGATAAGAATGAGTCCAAATTGTGACGCCAGCGTTTCCTGGGCCTGCCTAGGTTACGACGGCAGGCAACCACTGTGTGACTATCTTCGCCAATCTGGATTCTAGTATAAGTTAATGTATGTAATGTTGGCTTACTGTACGCGTTGGCTGGCGCAAACTGTAAGTGCAACAAGTATCTGTTGAAATAAATAAATAACGATTACAACTACAATCAAAATATACTATGTAAATATATTTAGTTTTAATTCCGCTTTTACTAGTTCCAGACTCCATTCTGCCATCAAAATTATGCACATAGAGAAGATTCCCATGCCCTACCGATTTGCTTACTTTTTTTGCTACAGGCAACCTGTGACTAAAACCATGATTAACTCTGATCCCTTAGTTTGACAACGACTTCCTCAAACATAAAATCGTTTCTTTAATTCCTCCTTCCTTTTTAGGTCCTATTGTTCTTGAACACGAGATGGAGGTCAAGCATTTGAATCCAATGGCTCATGCTCGGAAGTAAAAGCATTCCTTACCTCAAAGGGAATTCCGATGACAAATGACTGTCAGAAATCATTAACCCTACCGTAGTTTGTAAAACGTAAGCGTTGATTTTGTAGCAATTAATTACTGAGAAAAACTGGACGTTGTGTCATCTTCCCTTGCTAGTGACGTTACATTAGTAGCGTAACGTCGTAATTTCTTAGGAAATAGGGTGAGAAAATCATTGGCAGCAGAACGCTGGGTAGGAAAATCGTAACAATCGATGTCATACAAGGAAATGGTGTTGTGACAATGTTTAACATCATCGCCATCATCTTACTGCCCTAATTGCATGTTATTTGGGGTCGGCGCAACACATTTTTTCTTCCATTCTCCCCTGCCAGTCGTCACGCTATCATTTACATAGTGTTGTTGATGATGTTATTGTGTAAAAAAAATAGACATAACTAAGAGGAAATCTGAAAGTGGCTCCGGTACCTGAAAAGTTGTGTAGTAATCGGTAGTCGTGGTACAGGCACGTGATGCGGAGGGATGAGGAAAATTTTGAATATGAATGTGGACGGGTATAAGAGTAGAGGAAGACCAAAGAAACGATGGCTAGACTATGTAAAAAGGATGATATAGCAAGAAAAGAGATGTCCGATGAGATAACAAGTAGAGACGAAATGAATTGGGATAAGATCAAGAGAATGTTTATGTGTAAAACAATGAAAGGAGGATTTAAATATCTGTAATGAAACCGTCGTCAACTACCGCGTTGGTCTGTGGCCGCAAGCACGATTGTTAGCATTGCTCACGTAAAACGATTGAGTTTTTCTAAGAAGGAATACTCAATACCTACCTGCCTAGAGACTGGATTTGTGTCCGGTGAAATGCAAGTGAGTACCTACTGTAATAGGTACATTTGACAAAACACCCTTTTGCAAATACGGTGTAAAAGTACCCTTAACGCAAACGAAGGGCACTTGTTCTCCCCACCACTGCGATCTTTTTTCTGTTCTAGACCATACCTGGGAACCACTTAGTTACGGAGATATTGGGGGTCAAAGTTCCACATTTTCACAGCTGTTTTTGTAAATACATACTAGTTTTTCAGGTTATAACTTTACTTACTTTACTTTAAATTACCTGCATGACCCGTTTACTATTCAAAGTATCCACTAGCACAATGTTTTAACAGTGCTACATTGAGTTTTACCGTAAAATGTGATTTTTGACCCCAAAAAAAAAAGTCGTCTCCCAGCAAAATTTTTTGCGTAGGGGTATTTAGTTTGATGTACAGAATGCTTGGTTGACGGCTGTGTGATGGGTTGATTTACACCCTGTATAACAAATACACCCATTATACACTACAACCGTGATGTTATACTGCATATGTTTACCTCAAAGTCATTTGGAAAGGCCAGGGAGAGTCCGATAAGGAAAAAGTAATATCAATGGTTTTGGCACTCCAGCGGAGTTAGATTGACGTGTTTAGATTAGATTAGTATCCTTATCTTTAGATACCCCGCGGATATCAGTCAGTGGACTGACTATATTGAGTGATGGCTATAGAATCTTAGACCAACAGGTTTGTTGGATTAACTTGTTGAAACGTCCAAATATTTAGGTACAATCATAATATTTGTTTTATAGCTTGATATTTTCATGTGAAAAAAGAAAAGTTGCGTTTTCTTTTCATCCGCGGTTTCATAGTTAATAGACAAAAGGGAATTTAAGGGATGAATGTAAATGTGATCACGACGAAAGTCGAAAGTGTATGACGCGAATGGAGTTTGTCAGAATCGTAGCAGAGCGTTCTGCGGTTACTGTTTACGTTCATGGCAAAAATACATGTATGCAGTAAGTACTAACGTGCATTCTTCTTTTTTATCCGTGATCATTAATACATTTGACGATGTATGTGGTCAAAAAGGAAGCAATTGTTCTTATCAGCTCTGTTTACCAGAATTCCAAAAAGCCTAAAATTGTAACCAAGAATGTGGTCTTGAAAGAAAAAAACAATGTCGGTGATCGCCGTATTCTATTACTGATCGTAAGGAATCTAATCATTTTATTGACTACAATTTTCACTACAAAAATGTCAGTTAAACCAGTTCCGTCGCAGACATCATTTAAGAGACGCGTGCCTGCGGTGGAATTATTATGATTAAAGACTAACGATTTAATTACAGACATTTAAAACCTGCTTATAATGTTCTACACACATGTTAAAACTGTAACAAGTATCAACTACAGCTCTTATTCTAGAAAGCCAAACTCGAATATCAATTTAAAACCCACACTTTTGTACCATGTGATTTGGAGTCTGCGCAACACGGTTTTTCTTCCATTCTCTCTATCAATTTTCACGTTTCATTTACTCCTTTTCCTTTACTATAACACTACACGAATTAAGTTTTTAATTGAGATTCTTGTTTAAGCATCTTCTAGAACCATTGCAGTTCACTGTTGCTGGGTAAAGACCTCTTTCAAACTGCGCTGCACAACTTTTTGCTCCGCCATCCGTATCCAGTAAGTATATCCTGGCCACTTTCTGAATATCAGCAGTTCAACTGGGAGACTACGTTTTTCGACACGTGGTATCTTGAACTCATTCGCTCCATTGGTCATCAGTTCTTTGACAGATAATTCATCATTCAAAAATATGGCTCACCATTATCATAATTTCAGTAGCCGCCACTGAGTCTGGATTTGTATCCAGTTATGTCAATAGATCACACATCTATATGTCTGCCTAATCCTTCGGGGATTACAGGCGTGATATTATGTACCTGCTCTTTAGCTATAATTTCTTCTCCACCATACTCGATTTCATGAACGTTAATGTACTATCAATGACGCAGTTGGCGCTAGACGACGTCATTCATTCAGTTGATACGTTCATTGTATTCGAATTGTTCTTAGAAAGCCTTAGGTGCTTTTCTTTTTACTTCACTTACTAACATGGGTTTGCCTTTACCTACGTGTGAAGGTTTTTCTAGAAATTGTCAGCATACGTAGATACGACACCATAATATGGGACCAGATGTAGAAATGTAAGAAAGTGCTTGATAAAGTACTTTCCATCACAATACATGATGTTACAGTATGAACCTGAAGGAAGTGGTGAATAACGATATTCTACGGTAATAAATAAATGAGCCAACACCGAGACCAAGAAATAGGAAGAAGTAAACAAGACATAATGGTGATTGGAATCAATGACTCCAGATTTCTTCCGATCTAAAAAAGATAGGGTAACCAGAAAAGTGTTCAGAATGATGGGAATTTTATTGTGATGTTCCCTTGTAAAAGTTCCAAGTAATTTAAATTAATAATTAAAAAATCTTTCTTGACAAGTGAGTATTGGCTCTTGTACTAGGAGTTCCTGTATCACAAGAGCCAGGTAACTGGGTTGGTATTTGTAATTTCTGCTGTTAAACTACAGATATACAAAAATAACTCTGCAAAAAAATAGTCCACAATATAACGTTACCTAACCAAACTAAAATTCGTGATATTGAAACAAGGTATTCAAATATCAACGCGTGATTCGCACGTTATCCGTTATGTTAAGGAGTTGGCATCTGACAGATAAACATACAGTCACGAGAAAAAAGTCGTGTATCAACGTGTAGACATTTGTTGTCTTTTCTAATATCTGATGCGGATGCAATGTGTCAATGGTATTGGATAACCTCAAACTGGTTTTCATTTGCTGAGGTTATTGATTTACTTTTCTTGGTCCTTCTTCGGAGTTTTTCTGTTCTATTTATGTTAGGTTTTTTTACAGGGACGGATTGAAACAAAAGCTCTGCGGCATCTTTTGGAAATAACAGGGGTGTTGTGTGTTTATTTATCCACCGAAGAACCAGTTATTATCGTTCTCTTGCCCTCTTCTCAATTTATTTGGTGTCGACGCAGCATGTCTCCTTTCTAGACATATCATCCTTCACACAGTCCATTCATCGTGTCTTTGGTCTTCCATTCCAGTGACTAGTTCGAATAAAAACTAAAAAAAAACACTTAGATTCCAAAGACAATTTATTGTGAACTAAACTATACCAACAATAACAACTTTACGTACGTAAAACTTTTTGTGCCAAGTCTTTTACCTTTTCTCTTCACGGGTTTTTTCACGATCGCTGTCTTTATCAGTTGTGGTTGGATTGGCATATGGCGACGGTATTGGAGTAGGTACTGTAAACAATGGCGAAGAGTGTGCAAGCGAGGTCACAATGTGGTCACTAACTGACTACCACAGGAAAACTTTAAAGTTAACATCACGTTTATAGGCTACCACCTTATTTATGAACAAAGAAATTATTGTCGATAAAAAGAAAAACAAAATACTTATGTATTTTTAAAGAACGCGCAAGATTTTTTTTATATTGTATCCGTCCTAATGAACAAATTCGAATAGGGTTAAGAAACTTACGATATAACGTGTACAATGAAACAAGTAAACAAATATTTAAAATGGTACTAATAATTTTAATATACAAATGGCTGAGGAATTGTACTCTCTGGTGGAACATTTCTCCTTACTAGTTTAAACCGCAACACGTTATGCCAAAAAATGCTATTCGGCAATTATCATGCTTAAATTTATCGATTTACTGTTTTCACTTGGCGACTTTTGCGGTGAAATTATCATTATCAGACAAAGCGTCAAATGTAGGACTTTGAGTCTCGAGGAATACCGCTCTCAATATATTCTCGCAACCCTTATTTCTCCATTCGTTCACTACTCCGTGCCACAAGAGATAGCGAGAGTGTGTAAACATCTCAACATGGCTGTCGCAACATAATCGTTGCACAAAGCCTTGTAACACGCTCATAATTACTGCATCCATTGTATTCTGTTCGTAATTAAAGAGCGTTTTTAATCCATTTTCGTAATCGATTTTTATGTAGAACAATAAGAAGATAATAATACTGGTTTGGGTGGCTGAAGGCTGACACTTCTGCTAAAACACTCTTCAAAATGAAATGGGTTACGGTCTATTAAGCTTAAAGCACAAGTACTGTAAGCACTGCAATTGAAATAAATGACCTCACCTCAACTCTTCAGCTGATCGTAAACCAGGCCCGGATACTCCTTTGCGTGACTCCGATAGTTCGAGAAACATCCCCTTAAAACACCTGTGTACGTGGAATTATATTGTAATATTAATACATTTTAATTCACAGTCTGTCATAGGGGTACCAAGTGATGGTCTAAGTGACCCGCATGATATTTAAATTATGAAGCTTTTGAATAGCAGCTGTCATCAAAGGTATCGAGGACCCATACGTGTTTTGATCTAACTTCGCGAGCTAAGTTATAATAAAGAAAATTCAATATTTCTTTTGCATTTTGTTTTTAGATTGACGATTTCCAGGGGGCTATATTTTAAATTTAACGTTAAAATATTGAAGTACCTAGCTAGCTCTACGATGTCGGTTTGCCAACCAAAATACATTACTCAACCTATGTTTGTCCAAAACTGTAATTTCAAGAATCATCTTCTGTGTAAAAAGTTGAATTGCTGACACTAAATGACAAATCGTTTTCAACGTTTGATGACATTTGCAAAAAACTTAAAACACATGCCATTAGACGAACTAATTTCGATTTAAATTGAAGAAGCTTAGAAATGAAGAATTTTGCGTAAAGGCGAAAACATAACAGCTCGTTTGTGCGATACTACGCTATTCATCACTTTTTTTATTCGTAATCTGCTCAGCATTTTCTCAACTATATTGGTGTCGTCTTCGCCAGTCTAGCTGCCAAGTAACTCCAGTATTTTATATGGAGCGCCTGCCTACGTGACATCCACCACCCAGTCAGAGCCAACTAAAATGGAAGGCGACCCTAACATATTTGGAAATGGCTGCAGGTGATGTTCTTCTACTTTTTTTTTTCCCGGGTGGAAAATCATCAAATAACCCCTCCCGCTCTTGGGCAGAGCGAAAGGGAGTGTCAGACTTCTACTGACTAGAAACCACCCATGTTCCTTCTTAGCCCTTCATGTCGAGGCCGCGGTATCTCTTGCGAACAACCCGCAGCCCCGACGGGGTCTTCTACTTTATCGTGTGTTTAGTCCCTAACCTGGAATCTGAGTTTTTAAACGGCCCATGGGCCTCTGACTTGGCTTTATATGCGAGATAGCTCTCCAGCACGCTGGCTCACGATGTTTCCTTTACCGACGCATGTGATAATTAAACAATGCACACATATGGACCCGGAAAATAAGAGGTGCGCGTGTACGTGTGTGCGAGAACTTTAATTTGTCAGTCCTGCGGTCACACTACTAGAATATCACTGGGATAACGATGTTTGGCGATGTGAAGCGATACCGTATACCGTCTATGTGTATCCGCCCCTACATCGTACATCGAACTTCAGAAATTATTCTATCATAGTTGACAATCAGGAGGCCATTAGTCCATCTAAATTATTTACTATTATAAACCTAATGTTGGTTTATGGAAATGTCAGACAAATTGCTCTTATTATTGGAAAATCGACTTCCTTTGAATAATTGCGACGGGGTAATGTTCTGTTCATTATCTAAATTATTGCTGCCGCTATGTTAAGAGAAAGTGAAAGGTTTTAATCTTATGCCTTCGAATTCAAATTGTAGATATATTTATTGGTAATATTAATGTACACGTGTATCTTTAATGGATTTTGACAAAAAGGAAATCTTTTAATAGAAAACACAAACATGTAACCATTATAATATTAAATTTCGATATGAAAAAAAAAAAAAACCAACATCTGTTTGTGGTATTTGATTTTCTGTTCCGTCCGATTATCTCCGGACCGAATCAACAATTCTTCAGACATCACCAACACTAAACATTTTAATGAAAATGAAGTATCATCGCGAACAAAAGTCTTTTGTTTCGGAATTTTCGCGAATCGTTCCGAAATCCGGATCGTTCCACCGTAATAACGTTTGTTGTCAGTACCGATAGTCGATAACTTTTGTCACGGATCACGGAACAACTACTGTATTCATATTGTAGTATAGGGTTGGAACGAATTTTGTCTATTGTTTTTGTAAACAGAAGTGTCATCAAGTGACTGGGGATCCGATTGTTTGAGGGGCCCTGATTTTTGGAAATCTATTTATAACTATGAGGTAAAGTTTATTGAACTACAAATAAAATCACTATGTTTGTAAGAAGCGTATATTGTAGGTACTAGATTTTTAGTTTTATTTTTTTAACCAAAGATATTGATATTTAAAAATATCATATTTCCTTGAACTATGTACAATCTTTACTAAACTTTTTAACACCCCTTGAAAATAATTACATAATTAAGTAAGTAGTCTTGACATTCGAATTGATTAAAAACATACAGATTACGGTAATATGTACTAATTGATGTAATTAGGGACTACATAGTATGCGTGAAATTACATTGCAATTGTTTTTAGCCTTCCAACAAAAAAGTAAGAGAGACAAAGGTAAGGTAAGGTAGGTAACATTTTAACAACAAAAAAAGTACAATATTCAAAAGTAAATAAAAAAACTACACAAAACAGAATTTTGTATTGTAACTATCACAAGTAACGAACATTAACAATCATCAACAACAACAAAAAAACAATCCTTAAAAACATTTAACTTCATCTGACGTTCGGCGGCATTTCTGTGAGATTTAAACAAGATGGATGCGGTCTCGGTGCTGTGTTGTCAAATGACCGTGACCTTCTGGAATGATCGATCGATCATCTTGAATCGATGTGGGATTCAGTAGGCTTACTCTCGACACTCGATCGCAATCGGAATTGGAAATTGGGATCGAAATCTTGCCATTTGGCACTCTTGAATGCTACACTAGCGCACGATTGAAATCGTCTCAGGTGGATTTTTTTGGTACTAAATGAAATCGACTTTACTCGAACGAATGCACTTTTTCGGTACTCTTGACGAGATTTTGACGTTTACGTATCGAGTTTGAAGTCGTGTTTATGTCAAAGTTGAACGATTACAAAAAGGCTACTTTTTCGGGATCGAGTTGGTTATTGTGGTTGATTTGTGAAGTTTTTATTGTGAATAATGGCACGTTTAGAACTTATTTGTGATATTATGGACAATGCTCATACGTTAGATATGAGACAAAGGCGAAATTTGAGACGAATGGCGCGTTATGCAGACAACGCGTTTACCATGACTGACGATGAATTTAGGAAAAAATACCGAGCTATTAGGGAGCTTCTCGAAGTGATTTAAAATGATTTGGAACCTTTGGTGCCCCAGCCTACTCGCCGTAGTGATTTACCAAGTAAATACAAGGTTTGTAAACTAGCAATTTCATAGTTTCGAGTGCAATAAGAGAAGAATCCAATGCTCTTAATTCAAATGATATTGTAAATAAATGGCTTAGGGTTAAAACAAAGGTTATTAACAACTCATTTGTTTTTATATGTAGTACCTATCATTCAATACTGTTAAGAATCACTTACAAAATTTAATAAAGGCAGGAGAATGAGTTTTTTTACTTGGTAAGCATTTCATACAGTTGTTTAAATTGGAAATAAATTTACATTTGGTCTACAATATTTTTTACTTAAGTATAATAACAACTGAGTAATTTTAATACTTGTATAATTACAGGTGATTCCGGTTATCCTCAAAGGGAACCCATATGATATTGATGACCTCAATAGTGGATGCACCGCCAGGGTCAGCTGAAGAGTTCTACACAAATCTGCATTGTATGGCTCGTAATACTGTTCAGCGCACAATTGGGATTCCAAAAAATAGATGGAGATGTCTTTTGGGCCGTAGAGTTCTTTATTATCATCCAGACACAGCTGCAAAATTATAAATGCATGCTGTGTTTTACATTACATTTGTGACGGAGCACGATTGAGTTTGTATGATATTGAGGATGCCGTACCACCCATGGGAGAAATGCAATTGGTACAGAGTGTGTTAGAGGTGGTTCGAGGTTCTGCCTCCGTGGAGCTGCGCAGAGCTCGTGCACAACTTGTAGAAGAACTCACACACAGCAGACAGCTTTATTAATATTATTATTTTCTGATGTAAGAACAATTTTTTGACTAAGACATTCTATGTAACTTGAATCCTATTTCAAATAAATTTATTTTGTAAATTAATCTTTTTACACGACTGCCCCAAAAAGAAGAGTGTTATTGTTTTTCTACACATACTATTTTTATAGATAGCTAAATATTTATGTAACCAAGACTTGTACTCTCTTTTATTAAAATTGTAAAACTATTGTTCTATCGTGTTGTTTGATTTCTATTGTGTATTAAATAAGTAATGGGTTGTGCTGAGGGTTAATAATAATAATCAAAATAAAAAAATAGTGAGCTTACCTAATAAGTTTAATAAAAATTATAAAAGAAGTTCATGGTACAATTATTAAAGAGCTTAAGAAGCTTTATAAGGTCCAATTATTATTAACAAGTATTAGGATAAATATAATTATAGCCTTTTCATTAAGTAATTTTCGTTTATATTCACATATTGGTATTTCCACCACACACATAACCAATTTTTATTTTGTCCACATCATAAGTTAGGTCTCATCTTCCTGCCCTTATCCCATTCTATTTGGGTTCATCATAAGTTAGGTCTAAACACTGTATTTATACACTAGTGAAAATACCATCTTTCTGTGCACCGCCTATTGCATTTAAGGATAGTAATACTGCTATGTTGCTCCACTTTCTCTTTGTCTCCTGTTTAGCATGAGCAGTGCGCAATAACCCCTGGGCAATTCCTGGGTACTGTACCAGGAAATATACCAGAGTTTCCAACTGTTGGTGTGTTGGCCTAGTCATCCTGTAAGAACAATAAATATTTGTATTGAGCAACGATGTTTAATATTACAATTTAAAGGAATTAGGTACAAAATATTTAATAGAATTATGGCCTTACCTTGATATTTTCGTTTTGCTCAGTTGAATACTTGTCTTAAAGTACAAATAACTTGAACTTGTGTATATAAACATCTTATAATACATTCCAAACGAAACACTTGAAAACATTTAGATAACATCGCTTAGAAACTTTTGTTTATCGCAACAGTAATAACTCACGCTTTTTATTCAATTATGAACTAAAACCTAATATACGATAACGTGGATGACAGATGACAAACGCGCGAGAAGTTTTTTTTTAATGTGACTTAGCGTGGGCAACGACACACAATGAGCCATTGGCGCCTAAATATTTAGTATTAAAATACATATAAATGCAAGCAAAGAACACTTAAATGATTATTTATGTTAAAATAAATATCAAAACAGATTTATTAATAGATTTAACGAGTTATTCAATATTTATAAATTTGGTAATTTACGTTTTGATGTATATGGCCACCCCATGACAATCAGTGTAGTCGAACATGCAGTCGATTTCAATCTCAATCTCGATTTTGTTCAAGAGTGCCAAATTGAATCGGATTGGAATTGAAATTGGATCGGATTGGAATACGATCGAGATCGGGATTGATTTCAAGAGTAAGCCTACTGTTTCTAACAGGTAGGCTTGGCTTATGTTGTATGTATTATGTTGGATAATGTACAGGTTATATCCGGAGTTATTTACTATACGGACCTTGTAGAAACTAGAACAAATTTCCGTGCGTTCAAGCATTTTTGTCATACCTATTATTGGAATCAAATATAACAGCTCACAACTTAGGACCCAGTATTATTAATGACAATAATATCCGTGCTAGGCAACTGGGCTTATCCCAGTTGTATTCGTCCCTGTGTGCCTATTGGCCTTGTTCTGTTCTGTCTCCTGCTGATATGGAGGGAAGTGGAAATTATGATTTTCCTACTCCTCCGCTATTATTTTCTGATTAATTTCGTTGCGGGATCCAGTTACATCGGCGGCATTGGCGGGACAGTATAATCGTTTCTCTGGGACTTCGTCGGGCTTCATTGCCTCGGCGCTTTTCTTCTGTTCGCCACTGTTGATTCTGGCTTACAGGAGTTACAGTTGTTTGGGAACAGTGTGGCGGGCTTGACCCAATTAAAAAAAAAAAAAAGGTAGGCTTGGCTAGTAAGCCTCTAAGTTGTTTTGATAGACAGAGGACTATAATTATGGTTAATGAAAAAAAAATTCTCGTAGCTTCGGACTTTACTGGAGTGACCACACTTCTAATATCCACGTGGAATCGGACAAAACAAAGAATAAAACACGTGATTTTGCTCATTACGGTTCGGATGCAAATTGGACACCTTTTCGGGCTCTGGATAACATAACATCACGTCTGTAACCTTCGCAGAGTTAAGAAGAGATGCACCTAAAATAGTACACTACAGCCCATTTATCTTTTTTTGCGATCAACGAGAATATGGATATAGGAAAATGTATACCTAATCAACCGCTTGAGGTTCTCCTGATACTGAAGTTCGTTTGCCACAAATGATCAAAGGAAGATAAATGTGAAGGTCTTCAAATCTAAAACAGTATAATACTCAGTCGAAAACACATGTTATTTGTACCATCTACATGTATTCCTATTATGTTTGCTGTCCAACAACGTAACAGTTTATGAACAAAAAACTTAACGAGTAGCAACTTATATAGCTTATAGTAATAATAACACGCAAAACACTTAAAAAACGCAATAAGCGGCAGCAACAAGCCTTTTATATTTTTTTACGCAGTATCAATGATAGTGTTATTATTGTTTAATTTTAATCACGCAAAAACTACGCACAATCAAATGCGACTCTATAGATTTTTTGTTGATGTTATTTCGTGGCAAATGCCAAAACAAAATTGAAGTTTGAGTATCTGAGAAAACTATGTTTATTATTTTCCTATTTATTAATATTTCCGAAAATTACATGTGGTATATTTGCAAAACGGGACCATATTACTAAGAATACTGTTGAAATTTTCACAGATGATGTATTTCTGTTGTCGTTATAATAACAAAATAAATAATATATTTAAGTAATAATTTAAGTGTAAGTTGGTTGTATGGGAACCCCCATACAACCAACGTGTTTTTTACCCTTTTGGTACGGAACCTTTTATGTGTGACTCCGACTCGCACTTGGCCAGTTTTTTATACAAAATAGGGTTGTGTTTGGCTGTAACTCGCCTGATGTGAAGCGATGATGCGGCCTATTTATCGTAGAGCACACCTGCCTAGAAGAAACCTATTAAAACTAAAACCGCAGGAGGGGTTATTTGATGATTTCCCACCGGGGTGGGAAATCAAATAACCCCTCCCGCTAAAAAAAAACAACTTTCCAACACGAACTTAAAGCTTTCAAAGTTAATTTATCTATTCATGAATTTGAGCATTAATGAGAGCAGAAGTCACATTGTCTAGAATACTAAAATCACATTGTCTTGAATACAAGACACGTCTGTTAACCAAGTAATATATTGCAACCGATATAGGTAATACTTATGTAGTTCACATTATGCCACTTTCTGTTAGTACCAATCGCTTGCTTGAGTAAACACATTACTCATTGTGGACCACAAGTAACGCGACGCGGGTAAACCGACCTCTTGTGGTTACTATCTTCTAATATAATGGACGTAAGACTTGTGGACGTGATTGCATGTACTTTTGGGAAAAAGGGACTACAAAATTGAGTTGAAATATTTTATTCACGTTTACTACAGGGCAGGATCAGTAAGTTTGTTTGATTGACTAATTTGCAACCGTGAAAATATAAGGTCGCAAATTCAGCGTCCATCTTCTACGAAACCACCACCACCACCACCGCCACCACCTTCTTCGTCATTTCTACGAAATCGGTGTCCGACAGCAAGAGTCCATAGACATCCTAATTTTTTATAAAATTTTCATACAGTGTTCTTTTTTAAGACAAGGGAATAATAATACAGACCAGACAGCCTACAGCCTACCTACTTACTGACTTAGCGATATATTGATGGCATACTATAGTACACAGGCTGTTTAATGGGATGATTATTTTGAACTGACGAAGAACATCAATATATCGCTGTCAATCAAAGAGTTTGGTAACAAAGACAGCCATAGATAATGCAGAAAAAAGTGAAAGCTCACGGAAGCTAATTGGGAACAAAACTCCACACTCATATCCGTCAGTAATTTATGTTTTTGTAGTAAACATAAACATGTCATAAATGATATTATGTTTCTGAAGATATCTTAGTCAAGAAAGTATTACGTAAATATGCGTATTGCGTAAAGGAAACAATAATTTGACGATATTAATTAAGCTTTTATTATTGATTTTATCTACTTTATTGATTTGAATTGAATTCTTGCTCAATTCATCTCTCATGTATAATAACTTAGAAATGATGTAGAACATCTTGTAAAATTATACACCCCGTTACACAATACTCCAACAAAGGTGTGTAGATCAAGCTACACAAAACCTGTTTAGGAGGATCTCTCATTGTACAGAAAGTCTTTACTGAGCTAGGCCATCTAATGCTGGAAATGTATAGCTGTAAGTGTCGCCGTGTGTTGAGCATTTGGGTTTAGGTATGGGTAGGCAGGTTCACTGGCCAGTCTGGCCACAAAAAAAAAAACGAGGATTATTTCTCAAACTAATTTTACGTATCTAGCTTAGCTGATACGAGTGAATATTCTCGTAAGGACAGTTTTGCAAAATGTCATACTGACGAGTAGACTGCTGACAGAAAACAGGTGTGTTTATAATTTAGGATTGCCATTTTGCAAAAATGTTTGTCCACCTATAAGATTGCAATATTGCAAGGCACATAATAATATGGCAGGCGGGATCTCTGTCTCACAGCTAGTGTTGGATAACTCAATTAGAATTAAAAGTCGAGTTACTAGGATGATAAGAGCAGTTGTAAAAAAAACCTCCAAGTGTAAGTCGGACTCCCGCATGAAGGGTACCATCGTAGTAGCCCCTTAAATTTATTTTAAATTTTATAGCGGCAACAGAAATACATTTATTTCGTGATGAATATGAATTTCAACTGTCTACCTATTGCGAACCAAAAGATACAGCCCGCTGATAGACAGACGGACGGACGGGCAGCGGAGGCTTAGAAGACGGTCCATCGGGTGTGGAACCCTAAAAATTATCAACGCGATCATAATCTTGCATCATGAATAGGTACTTAGATATCAATAGGTACTCGTGACTACACAAGATGTAAGTACTTGAAATCAATCATAGAGAAATCGAGTCATCAATCAATGTTAACAAATTACAATACGACGGAGACATGAAAGCAATGACATTGAACTTTGTCTGTCACGTCTAATAAAATCATGTTTTATCTTTTCTTATATTTTAGTTCTGACGACGCGGTTGGCGCAGTGGCTGAGCGATTGGACTGCTGTGCTCCGTGTCCCGGGTTCGATCCCCGCACGGAACAAAAAATATTTGTAAGGCCTACAGATAGTTGTTTCGGGTGTTTGGTTTGTGTATGTGAGTTTAAATGTTTGTAAACGCACCCACGATACAGGAGAAATTCCTAGTGTAGGGCAAGGTTTTTTTACAAAAGGAAAAAAAAAAAATCTCAGTAGAAGTCACGGAGTCTTGCCCCTATGACGTGAAATTTAAACACAGCTGGACCGTACGGGACTCGGCTAAATGTGGGTGTACTATTAGATTAGGAATACCTCTGCCTACTTCCTCAGGGCCAATAGAGACCGGTGGAAAAGGGTCGCGAAGACTACGACCACAGTTGTGGGCGACCCCACATGACCAGGACAACTCTAGCAAGAGTGAACGACTAAGCAGAGAGACCCCTCAGGTATAACAGGCACGATGTTATGTTATGTACATTTTTAGAATGACTGTGTACTCTACCAACGGAATTGTGCAGGTATCGCCAACTTGGATAACACGCATAATATCAGCTATAGATAGATACTTCAAATGTATTAAAAGCATTCTTATAACGCTTGTTCCACTCCAAACGCGCATAACACCAGAAACCATTTTCTTCAAACTCTTACGCATCCTAGTAACACGCAGTTCAGAAAGCACTTAATTATTAATCATTTGTTTTATTTACATTTGTACTACATTAAAGGGAAAATACCTGCGGGAAACCGGTCAGCTGCACCATCCAGGATGAAACAGAAGGTTAACAATCTCAAAAGTGCAATTTACTGTCAGTTCACTTTTACTCCAGTCGTTTTGATCTGAGATCCAACTGCCGCCTTCCTGGATTTAAGCGGAGATTTCTTCAGAGTTTGCTGTGCAATTAAGGTAAATACAAACTGGCATGAAAGGATAAATAAGAAAGATTTGGCAATGAACAGTCTCTATCCTTGGTTTTTGAAGACGCGTTATACTTGCCATTTTAAATTCAAGATATTTATTCGCCAAAGAATCTGCAAGGATATAGAATCTATCGATATCCTTCTATGGTTTTGTACAGACGTCACTCAGCACATCAAGCAACTCGAAGCAGTAAAATCTTCTCAATCAACCTTATACCTAATGCTTTAGCGATAAAGTTGAAACTCTACTAATGACTTCAATTTATCAAGGCCTCACTTTAACACTTCACTGCAATCTGGGGCTGTATGTAGACCAAGTTGCATTGCACCATCATTCTCCTAGCCCTTTCCCAAGTAATTGCCTGTGAGAGATCACTCAACTGTTAGGATTGTTGATGATTGCCACATAATCATGATAAACCAGACTGCTGCACTGTACCTGTGAACCTTTTACAAATTAATGCAGTCATTATCACTATGCCAGTGAAAGGGGATTTTTAACCTATTTAAATACGTGGAAGTGGTTAAAGTTTTTTCGAGGGTTGTTGTAAGTATACGGACAACTTTTCTTCCACATAAAATTAAACGGGCAATTTTTAACTGCCACCTACTACTGGATATAGATCTCTCTGTTCTTGTGCAAAACTACACGTTGTTGTGCCAGCCTCACCCAGGATATTCCTGGAATGGCAACAATGTCTCGAACCAATCTCAGAATCATTCAGTTGTTAAACCATTTTGAGGGTAACTGAACGCGGTACCTTCACCGAGTAATTTTAGTGAGCACTCTATAAAACAATCAATTTATATTTTCAAGACCTCGCTGGAGATGGCACGACGAGCTGGACAGAACCAACGACCAGTGGTCCACATCCACATTGGCCCTGTCCAGCAGTGGAATGACATGACACAGAATAACAGTAATGTACGGGTTGTAGTAGATAGATGTTGAGTTGGTAAAGAGAAACACCTTCACTAAGTAGTAAGTTTATTTTAGTTTAGAGTAAGTTACAGTAATAGAGTGTAAGGCGTTTATTTCTCTTAGTTGTTGATAGCTACCGAGTTATAAGTTGACTATAATATAAATTCGTAAATCGTGATGTTATAATACGCTAAATTATGACGCGCATCGTTGGCCTAAAGTAGGTTACCGAGTCAGCATAAAAATGTAGCGCGATAAGACCGTACAAGTAATAGTAACCCTTATTTTAGTGCTGTTTTAGCTGATTAGCTGTAATTTGTACATGTACAACCTTCTCTCCAATCAAACCTTCTGACCCTGCCTCGATAATGTCATCACTGTCAGCTGATTGGCCAATAGGAACCAGTTGCGGGACATGCACACGCGCAGGTGCGGCGCCGCGCAGTCTACCCAACGGATGGGTTGATGCAATTTTACTTTTATTTATGTTAATTAGTACGTTAGCGGTTTTTAATGAATTCTTGATTGATTTTTGCATAATATTGATTATTGTGTAAGTTCGATGAGTGATTGATTTGGATTAGTTATGTCACGATGCTACTTTTAATTTTTTAACTAATATATTGCAATTTACGTTTACTACAGCAGTTTTAGTTAATTGAACAGGAAATTGATTTCTAATTAAGACTTTCCTTATGTAAGTAAATGAGTGGTTTCCGTAGTCAGTTATTAGTTCTTATTACCAATTTATCTAATCTTGGCAATAAATTAGTATTTCCATGTCTGCTTATTTTAGCAATGACTAGAACTTTCGAATGACTTCGCGTCTTGGAAGTCCCTCCGAATAAATAACGTGATGATAAACACGATAAAACAAAAGTAGGAAGACAAAACAAAACATGATGTTTTTTCATCAATTCACATGTTTTAATAACATTCACTCCCTCGTTGGTCTAGTGGTCGCAAGCACGACTGCTATTCATGAAGTTCCAGATTCTGTGGGGGGACAAAAGTAATTGGGTTTTCTCATCAGAAATTTGTCAGTAGCAGACACGGAGTCAGGATTTTTGCCAGTTTGATGGCAATAGGTTCACCCCCTATTACATGGAACTTTAACATAACTGGGGAAATGTGGGTGTACTAATGGGTACACCTCTGCCTAACCCGTTGGAGGTTACCGGCTTTATGTTATGGTAATAACAATCAAATCCATGCACGAATCTCTCAATGTCTATTGAAAGCCTACGCCACGTCAGTACGTGAAGGATATGAAGATCCTACTCAATTATGTGTTGCCAGCGTTGTCAGTGTTGCCACATACATACAAGTGCAACAATAGGCAATTACTCAAGGTTGTAGACCTAACAATCGATGTGTAGGTGGTAGATGATGGTACTTGCTGGATTTAAATGCACGTGTAAAACAAATAGATAAAAGTGGTATTGTGTATCCATTTTTGTTACCGATGTATAATCTCAAATCATCCCATCATCTCTCATTTTAGATTTAAAAATAATATTAATATTTACTTTTAACTAACACCGAAACAGGAATAGTCTTCCTTCGTTAGGCTAGTCAACCGATAGTCATCTAAAAGTGAAGAATAAGTAAAAAGAAAATGATAAAGAACGGTTTCTATGAGCAGGAAGGACCTAACCCTAAATTATGTAGACACGGAAAACTTAAAAGATTAATTGTAAGTATTATTGTAAAGTTCGGGTTTAAGAGAAGAAACAGTCAATCTATTTCATCGTCTTCCTACCATTGTCCCACGTTATTTGGGGTCTGCATAACACGTTTTTTCTGCCATTCTCCTCTACCAACCATTACGCTATCCATCAATCCATCCATCTATCCTTGGTCTTCAACATTTATATTCATCTCTCTCTCAGTCACATGGGATTCGTCCCTCCTCATCACAAGACAGACAAGACAGTCGATTCTCTTTCAACTTTTTCTGTTACTGGCGCAACTTTCATACTTCTTCATATTATGTGTGATAAACAACGGTTTATTTATTTACTGCGTCAAATACCTAGGTTCAATAATTGCCATACCACGAACCTTCCTGTTATTGCAGCTTCCTACCTACTTATCTAGCAATAGGTACTAGGACATCATAACAAACAAGCGTGTATCAGTTCTATCCTCTTCTGTTGCGTAAGTTTCCACTGTGTTTATTATAGCCAGCTGCTAAAGGGAATCGAGTAATAAAGGCTAATTCCACTCTAATGTTATTGAAGATTCCGTCGTTGGATATTGTAACCAGATGCGTAAAATTCGTCTTGTATCCAACCAATGTATAATATTGAAGACCTTATTATAATAAGGTATAAGTCAAAATTGGCCCAACCAACACACTCTGAGAGCAAAAGTGTGGCAGATGATGAGTTTTATTCCCTCTTGATATAAATTTTTCATTTGATAAGAATTTCACTGTACAGAAAGACATTTTTGTTTATATTTTAGCTTCTTATATTATGATACAAGCAGTAGAAAGAAAACGACCCTACAAAGCTATACTACTTGGTAGGTACTACATATTAAAATATGAAGAATAATAAAATGTGTAGAAATTGTGGCGAAGTAAAGAAGAACGGGCGAAAATAACTGCTATTTTCGGTTGTACTTCTACTTGTTGTTCTTCACTAATTGCTGTTACATTTACAGATTATCAAAATTGCAACAAATAAACACTGGCGAATACTCGTTTCTTATCACCTATAACATAACAGATAATAATATATCACCGAGGAATGTACGTAAGTTCATTGACCGTGATCGGCACACATGTCTGATCGATTTAATTGCCAATCAATAATATTAAGTATCGCCAATACTAGTGGGGCGACAATCATATGAAGATTCGTCGGGTGAGGCTGCTAGTTATTGGCAATGAGTAGCGAGAATTGCTCGATTTTTTTCGCTGATAAAAATCTTATAGATACGGCTTAGAAATACTTGGTATTCAGGATGTTGTTCTATTGGAGTTTGGAGATGTGACATGGTATATTATTAAAAAACATAATTTTAATAAATAGGTTTCTAAAGTGAATACCCATAAAATACACAGATAGGTACAAAACAAGCATGCTCTCTTTCTAAATGAAATACGGTCAGTGGAGAACTTAATTACTTATATGAAGTATTTCTTGTCTTGACTTTTGACTGCCTCATTGGTATAGTGGTCACCAGCGCAGTTGCTGGGCATGAGGTCCTAGTTTCGATTCCCAGACCGGGCGAAGTGTTATTTTGTTCGTCCATTAGGAATTTCTCAGTAGCAGTAGGTAGTTTGGTTTGATGTGCCCTGTTGTAATAGGCAATGAGCTCGCCCCCTGTTATATGGGGCATAACTGTCGAAATGTAGGTGTACACCTCTGCCTAAACCTTCGATAAATACAGGCGTGATGATGTTAAAGTAACTATTCTATTTCTGAGACCACAGACCAACAATCAGCCAACTCATCCTATTCTTTGACACAGCCAATCAGTCGGCTAATGACGCACTCCGTCGGCACGCCTACAAAGACTTGCATTTTGATAATAAACGCGATGCACTGGCCTTAACAGCCGACTAAGGAGATTGGCTTCCATACATGGAGAGGCCGAACTGATCAGGCAAACTTGCGTCAGTTTGGCTTGACCGGGTAGGTGTCTAGTGCACATTCACGGAACAGTGAGACTTCTTTCAACCAAATATGAAATTGGGTAGGTGGCAGCAGCGACCACTAGTGTTGTAATGAGTCACAGTGCGAGTGACTGGAGCTACTTCCATTTCAGAATGACAATTACTCTGTTTTGCTTTTTGGGTGATTGCACCTGTACCATAAGGCGCGCGGGTCAATCTTCAGGTTAAGCCGCGCATGCTTAGGTTGGTCCGAGGATGGGTGACCACCCATTACATACCGAGTGTCCTCCGTGCCTCGGAGCTATGTTCTACGAGATCTACGCTCAGTTTGGAAGAGAGTCTAGCCGCGTTCGAGTTGCGTAAGACAGAACAGGGCCAAAAAATTGGTATTTGAAGGAAATATTACTGCCGTGCTTCGGTCAAGCGTGCCCTTGTAGATAGCAAGTAGATTACAATTGCGGTTTAGACCAATTATATCACAAAAAGTACCACCGTGTACCTTATTAACAATTGTTAAGTCGAAACCGAAGGCTGAACTGATCAAGTAGGGCAAGCCTTTAACTAGTCAACTAGGAGTTAGAATGAAGATGGAATGGGGTGGGCGATGGATTTGGAAGCCAATGACTCATGTCAAGGTGTTCGATCATTAGGACTGTTTAGTTTAATGATAAATGGCTTTATTTGTTCTAATGGGTGTTTTGTAGGATGCCTTTTGTGTATTGTTTGGTTTCGGTTTATCGAAATATGTGTTTGAGGCTCCAAAGTGCACACTCGTAGCAGACCAATTAATTATAAATTTATAATGCAAGCATATTTTGAAATGCTTTTTAAAAAATAGTTTAAACAAATGCCAGCTACATATTTGGGTCAACTTATTGACAATCAAATTAAATTAACAAGAAAAGCTCCGCAAAATTAAGTTACAATTTAACTCGTCCCAAAATCATTTTTCTATTTATCATATTAATTTTTAATCCTATACAATTTTTAATGATGAGTTTGGAACAAAGTGGAACCTATTTGCTCAATCCTTAATTAGCCTAATCCTTAACTTGAGGCTTAGGCTGATTGGCCAATGAATATTTGCGCATGATAACAGTTTCAATTGAAGCAGAGAATGATTAACTGCTCCAGACCAATTATAAAATAGAAAGAGGGATATCAGGTTTTCTTGCTTATGTACCTAGGGGACATAAGGAAAACCAGATAACCTCCTTTCAACAGTAAACAACCACATTGTGAAGATTACAGATATTACATTGTAATTTTCCTATTACAAAGTAATTGCAGAGACCCATCAAATGCAATTACTTAAGTATTTACTTTAACATTAAACGTTAAACTGATTCACGTGTCCCATACATTTACCACAATACCTAATAGGAATGCAGAACAATTGTCAATAACTACATGTACCTGGTCTACGGCAACAATAAATTCAATAACTGAGCGGTTAAATGTCTGTTAGTTAACTTGAGTGCCTTGCATATTACACACAACATTATCCTAAAACTGTCAGTTAGTGCTGGAATAATTTGAGTACAATCACGTTCGGTTAGTGCGGGTGAGCATACAGCCGTTATGTATGTTCATGAATGCGAATACGCATAAATAAAAAAATAAAACCGACTTCAAAAACACAAAAAAGTGAAAAATAACTTTAGCTTCTGAAGTCGGTGACTTTTGTTTGTTTTATTCAGTTTTTTTGTCACCGACTTCAGAAGCTAAAGTTATTTTTCACTTTTTTGTGTTTTTGAAGTCGGTTTTATGTTTTGCAAAAAAGTTTTTTTATTTTTCCATTTTTAGTTGTACTCGTAATATCCTTTACAAATATTTGATATTCATTAATTTTACGTTGTTAACAATACATGTCACGGTAATAGGCTTATCCGCAATAAAATGGAACTTAACATACCTAACTCTCGAAATCTGGGCGTCCTGTACACATCTGCGTACCCCGTCAGAGCATACAGGCGTGATGGTAAGTTAAGATGTTGCGTAAACAATAAACATCCAAGCGATTGCAGCAATCACGACAGATTTGCCGTCTATTTTTGAAGAGTTCTATTGTATATCTCCGAAGATCAGGATCAGATCTTCACCAAATTTAAATGGGACCACCTCAGGAGTATACTCTTTCAAATAAAAAAAGAATTTTGAGAATCGGTTTACAAATGGAGGAGAAATCAGGTAACATACATAAAAAAAAAAAAAAAAAAACAAAAAAATACATACACACGAACATATAACCTCCTCCTTTTTTGAAGTCGGTTAAAAATAAAAAAAAAGTCCTGACTGACTCATCAACGCTCAGCCCAAACACTTGGACCAAGAAAGCTGAAATTTTGCACAGAGGTTCTTCATAGTGTGGACAAGGAAAAAGAATTTTTTTCGAAATTCATCCCCTAAGGGAGTTAAATAGAGGATGAAATTGAAATTTTTGTTTGTATGGAAAATCGATATTTACAGGCGTGCGAAGCCGCGGGCAAAAGCAAGTGTTATGCTTTTTTAAGACCGTGGAATAATATTTTACTAAATAAAAAAGAATCATCGAAACGGGTTCAAAATAAATTGGCGAATATATCGCTAAACATACCCAAAAATAAACATACGAATTGATTACGTCCTCTTTTCGGACGTCGCGCGTCGGTTAAAAGGGAAAATACGCAAGTTGAAAAAAAACGATAACTGAAAAAAACATTCAACCTTAGAACTTGAAAGCTGCTTTGATAGGTGGCACCGTGGCATTCAAGTTGAGGTTCAATTAGGCATACATGACCTAAGAAACTCAATTAAAATATTTTATGATAGGCCGGAAATCCGACCATAATTGCATAGCAAACCTACACAAAAATATTAATTAATCGGAACTAGTAAAGACAGTACATTAAAAGATAGGAAAACAATTATTAACCTTTTGTTTTCGACTGTACAAAGTAATTGAAATTCTGTATTTAGCCTCGTCATGTAAACAAGTGAATTCAATTAAATTCTGCTATCAATTTGATTGGTATTGGGTGTTTGTTGCAGATTTTAGGGTTCCGTACTGAAAGAGTAAAAACGGGACCCTATTACTAAGACTTCGCTGTCTGTCCGTACGCCTGTCTATCACCAGGCTGTATCTCAAGAACCACGATAGCTAGAAAGTTGAAATTTTCACAAAATTATTTATTTATTTATTAAGAGGAGAACCAACAGCTAAAATATGTGAGTAACAATTGTGTAAACGACACAGAGCCAATTACCGGTTCTCACGAGTAGACACAGAGGTGGTAATAGAAATCTTAAGATCACTAAATAGCAAGTACGAAAATAATACAAATAAAAAGAATTAATAAAAGCAATAAGCACAAAATACGCTCAGACACTAGGTTAGGCATTACTGACATGGGAAAAAAATAAAATAAAAATAAAGTACTACGCGCTTTTAAAAAAGTTTGCATTCAGCCGAGTGCGTACAGAATAGGTTTTGGTGCAAAACGGGTCAAAAGGTCCTAGCAAAGAATATTAAAGTGTGTAATTCTGTTGCCGCTATAACAACGAATACTAAATATTTTAGGGGGACTCCCATACAACAAACGCGATTTTTATAGATAATGGTACGGAACCCATCGTGCGCGAGTCCGACTCGTCCATTTTTTTTTAGTATAAGTTTGGGACGGTTTCATGATTAGTGACGTCATAGAAGGGCATGGTGCTTGTGTGTTTAACTCTCGTCTAATGCATTTCAGCAGCATTTTTCCATTGCTATAAGTTATGGAGCTGCTGCTTTTGCTGCTCGGCTTTGTGCCTATTGTTTTGTTCTTGTTCACTTCCCTCCACGACATGGAGAAATGTTGAAATTTAGTTTTTCGTACTTACTTCTCCGTTATTCACTTCTGTTTAATTTCGTTGTAAGATCCAAGAGAGTCCCGTCGGGGCTGCGGGTTGTTCGCAAGAGATACCGCGGCCTCGACATGAAGGGCTAAGAAGGAACATGGGTGATTTTTAGTCAGTAGAAGTCTGACCCTCCCTTTCACTCTGCCCAAGAGCGGGAGGGGTTATTTGATGATTTTCCACCCGCCAAAAAAAAAAAAAAGATCCAAAAGAGTCTTCGTCGAGCTTCATTGTCTCTGCGTTTTTCTGGTGGTCGCCACTGTTGATCCTGGCTTTCAGTAGTTGCAGTAGTTTAGGAGTAGTGTGCGGACTAGCTTGGCTCGACTCTAGAAAAGAAAATATAACATGTATTTCCTGAATAATGGATTTTATAGTTTAAATGGGCGACCACACTTCTTATAAGAGAAAAACATTATGGGGAAACTCTCACCTCCAGTAAAATCGACGGCATCGTACACAGAATTCAAGCTATAAAGTGTTATTAATGGGAACTGAAATATATAAAGGAAACCATGAATGTTATACTTAAATGTCACCAAGATAGTTAATTTGGAAAGGTTTTGAAATTAGCACCGTTTCCTTATGTTTATGTTGCAATTGCTTCATTCTTAACCATAAAACTTGATGGTTTGTTTACACAACTTCGAATGGTACCAATTTATTGTAGTTCCGATACCAATCGGAACTCGTAAAGTGTGCGTGCTGTAGCCGTGAGAACTGAGAACGATCATCATATGTTCTGTACAACATGTACAAGGTTACGCTGAATCAAATCGATTGGTTACCACTATAAGTACTACTAGATACAATCCTTTGATGGGTACTTGTTTAAAGCTGCTCTCTCGAAAAAGCTTAAAAACAGCGTGCAGATGAAGCAGCTTCACACCGGCACTTACAGAGAAATTACTTCTGAGAAAAATTCTTAGTAATCTACATACATGATATGATACGTAATTTGGTTTAGCCATAATTTTTCTATCGGTATCACATAATAAGAAAAAAAATCCACAAAATCACCTCCAAATCGTTGATTCGTTAATTAATGTGATGTGTGAAGAGCTTTTTTTTTTTTATTCGATGATAAAATCTGTATCGCAATAGAATAGCCCCCTATTACATGGACTTAAGCATAATTGGCGAAATGTGGGTGTACTGTTAGTTACACCTCTACTTATCATCATCAGCCTATAATGTTTCCACTGCTGGGACTCAGGCCCCCTGTCTAGGAGAGGGATGGATAAATAAATAAATATAAATCCACCACGCGGGCCCTGTGCTGATTGGTAGATGTCACATGTCTTCGAATTTTTTGGTTCTAAGACACGCCGGTTTCACGATGTTTTCCTTCACCGTTTTGAGAGCATTGGTGATGAAATAAATTACACAAAGTAATGCGCTTGACTGGGTTCGAACCCACGACTCACTGTTCGTAAGTCGGGGCCGCTACCACTGAGCCACCACTGCTCTAAGTCGGGGCCGCTACCACTGAGCCACCACTGCTCTCAGTCGGGGTCGCTACCACTGAGCCACCACTGCTCTAAGTCGGGGTCGCTACCACTGAGCCACCACTGCTCTAAGTCGGGGCCGCTACCACTGAGCCACCACTGCTCTCAGTCGGGGTCGCTACCACTGAGCCACCACTGCTCTAAGTCGGGGTCGCTACCACTGAGCCACCACTGCTCTAAGTCGGGGTCGCTACCACTGAGCCACCACTGCTCTAAGTCGGGGTCGCTACCACTGAGCCACCACTGCTCTAAGTCGGGGCCGCTACCACTGAGCCACCACTGCTCTAAGTCGGGGTCGCTACCACTGAGCCACCACTGCTCTAAGTCGGGGTCGCTACCACTGAGCCACCACTGCTCTAAGTCGGGGTCGCTACCACTGAGCCACCACTGCTCTAAGTCGGGGTCGCTACCACTGAGCCACCACTGCTCTAAGTCGGGGTCGCTACCACTGAGCCACCACTGCTCTAAGTCGGGGCCGCTACCACTGAGCCACCACTGCTCTAAGTCGGGGTCGCTACCACTGAGCCACCACTGCTCTAAGTCGGGGTCGCTACCACTGAGCCACCACTGCTCTAAGTCGGGGTCGCTACCACTGAGCCACCACTGCTCTAAGTCGGGGTCGCTACCACTGAGCCACCACTGCTCTAAGTCGGGGTCGCTACCACTGAGCCACCACTGCTCTAAGTCGGGGCCGCTACCACTGAGCCACCACTGCTCTAAGTCGGGGTCGCTACCACTGAGCCACCACTGCTCTAAGTCGGGGTCGCTACCACTGAGCCACCACTGCTCTAAGTCGGGGTCGCTACCACTGAGCCACCACTGCTCTAAGTCGGGGTCGCTACCACTGAGCCACCACTGCTCTAAGTCGGGGTCGCTACCACTGAGCCACCACTGCTCTAAGTCGGGGTCGCTACCACTGAGCCACCACTGCTCTCAACTCAAACAAAACCTCTACTTAACCCTTAGAGTAATACAGGCTTGATGTTATGCTATGTGTTAAAATCTGTATGGCTCAGAATTATATAATGAATACGTGGTACGTAACCGTTTTTGCGTTGGTGTCCCTTCCAAGTTCCAACCTGTCATCTAGTTAAGTTACTCATCCATCAACGGAAAGGTAGAAAGCATTACTTAACTACACCTCTCCATCCATCCAACCATCGTATATTGTATGTATTCCGTTGCAGGTGCTTACTAAAAGTCCTTTGCACCCTGATTAAGTGATGGTACTCATTATCCTGACAATTTCCCAGATTCACGACACTAAGCAACAAAATAGGTAGGTCTGGTACTTGTGCATGAGGCTAGAATGCGCGTGCGCTGATGTCGTGAGAACGAACCACACGTGCACAAGGTTGCGTGAATCAAATCAATTGTTTGCCATCAATCCTGCTAGTACTACAGTGCGTGGTTGTATTTTAAACAGATTCATGGACAAATGTATAATTTAGTTTTTTATTGATCTATTCTTTCTTGGATGTAGCTAATATTCACAACTAAAATAAAAGAACACGTCGTTCGTTTGTTTAAGGAGTTTTGAAGTATTACGCAAATGAAATTCGTCAGTCTTTGGATCTAATCTAATTAAAGGGATGGAAGTAATATAAAGTGACTTTGCTTTGGTTTTTTAAGGTTTTGGCTCGTGGCTTAATAAGAGCTGCCACTCGGGTCGATCTTTAGGTAAAACTGTGCTTGCCTAGGTGGGTCTGTGGATGGGTGACAGCCCGACATACCAAGTTTCCTCCGTGTCTCAGAAAGCACGTTAAGCTGTTGGTCCCGGCTGCCATATATAGATCTTTGGCAGTCGTTACAGGTAGTAAACCTGAAAGTCTGACAACCAGTCTTACCAAAGGATATCGTATTACCCAGTATTAACTGGGTTGTGGAGGTCAGATAGGCAGTCACTCCATGTAAAATACTGGTATTCAGCTGAATCTGGTTAGACTGGAAGCCGACCCTAACATAGTTGGGAAAAGGCTAGGTTTTTTAAGCAGTGATAGCCTTTTTTATTTTATTTTTTTAGCTGGTGAAAAATCATCGAATAACCCCTCCCGCTCTTGGGCAGAGCGAAAGGGAGTGTCACACTTCTACTGACTAAAAACCACCCATGTTCTTTCTTAGCCCTTTATGTCGAGGCCGCGGTATCTCTTGAGAACAGCCCCCAGCCCCGACGGGCAGCAGTGATAGCCTAGTGGTGTGACCGTTAAAATGTCTAGACCTAGGTCTCGACTTCTCGAGCTCGAACCCAAGACACGCACCTCTGATTTCTCCTCACGACTGAATTTCGGTGCTCTTTCCTCTTTCTTCATATTCTCGGCTATACGCAAGTGCTATCCGTGAGACGAGAATAAAGGATTAGTATTTCAGGTTTTCTTGCTGCAAATAGAGGTAGCAATCATGCAGTAACGCTGATCTACATATATAAAATGCAAAGCTGACTGACTGAGGATCAACGCACAAGCCAACCCTTAGGGCTAGAAACTTAAAATTTCGCACATGTATTCCTCTTATGACGTAGGCAACCACAAAGAAGGTTTTTTTTAAATTGAACCTCCAAGGTGTTGAAACGGGGGATGAAAGTTTGCATGGAAAATCGTCATTTTTTATATTTCCAACATCTACGCGGGAGAAGCTGCGGGTAAAAGCTAGTTAAAAATATGGCTAAGAATAGGTGGTATATTCAACGCGGAAAAAATACAAGGTGCCTCTACGTGATGTTTCTATATTTTTCTTTGGTTAAAATAGTGATCAGAACAAATCTTTATAGTCAAACAATCATAAAATTCCTGACTATGTATTTTGTTTACGTAAGTTACAACAATTTACCATGTAAACTAACAATACAGAACCCATTCAGTTATTTAACGGCCATTTGTTTAAATCAACAACATATTTTATGTTCTTTGTTTATTTTTAGACTATGCACGAAAAATAAAATAAAATTTAACAATAGTTCCGGAGATGTTTGTGTGTTTACAAACATCAATCAAAGGTGCTATTGAATTTCTCATTCATGCAAGACTCAAGACTTACGAGTACATACATAGAAAATGTTTTCAATTTCTTAATAAATAAAATAAATTCAAATTAATACATATAATAACTATTTATCTATGCACTCTTCACATTATTGTCTTATATTGGGCCCGATTGGATAATTTTTATTTGCTTTTTTTTCTTAAATATTTTTTTCTTCCTCTCGCCCCTGGCGATTATTGTTTTTTTCTATATTACTATGATAACCCGTGGACAGTGTTGTGGGTTGCATTATTAACTAAATGAAAATATTGTAAAACTAGCTATAAGTTCTCATAATGTAACTGTTTGTTCTTCCTCTTCATAAAAATAAAATAAAAAAATACCTGAAGAGTAGAGTACGACCTGAATAAGGTGGCTGGGACTAACTAGACGCGGAAGGCGTAGGATACTAGATTGAAGGCTGAACTGATAGATTCACAACAATACAAAGTGTAACAGGACCCTTCACAAATCCGCAATCAGACATTATGTGGGGTAAGTACATCGAACTATGTAACTCTACGCAAAAATTATTGATGGGAAAATACTTTTTTTTGGGGTGGAAAATTTCGTTTCATGGTGAAATAATTGGAACTTAGAAGCCTCCGTAACTAGAAGGTTCCCAGATATGGTCAAGAGAAATGCCCTGTCTCTACAATCAAATAGACAATCGAATGAGTGCCTTCATCCGTACAGTCTGAAGCAATTCGCTCTCACCTTCCAGTATCAAAATATAACTATACGCGTTAAGGTAGTCTCTTATTGCTAAAAATATTATTATTTATACATATTATATATACATACAACATAACAAAAAGACGATCATTTAGCCATTTGTCACGGCCGGCCGCGCGACATCCGAGTAGCCTTAGCACAAGGTTAGCGTAACTAGACACTCAGATATTATAGGATCTATAACTTGAACTTGTATGTACGTACATACAGAGTGGTGCCGACAATACGACAATAAATGAAACCACTGGTAGTTCTAGTTCATAGGAATATTTTTAAACTATCAAATAAATCCTAACACTGTCGTGGTGCCGACGATACGACAATAATCTACCTAAATGTCTTTGCCAAATTCGTTTGTTACATTTTATTTCCACACGTTAATCGGTGCAAATTATTCCTAAGGTTATTAAACCAATATTTGTTTGTAAATTGTAATAAAAAAATGAAAAAAAAAACAATAAAACTAAGTAGCATAAAACTGTAAACGAAATAGGTACCTATTTCGTTTACAGTTTTATGCTTTTTATGCATTTTTTTTATTTTAGTGTTAAGATTTATTTGATAGTTTAATAATATTCCTATGAACTAGAACTACCAGTGGTTTCATTTATTGTCGTATTGTCGGCACCACCCTGTATAACAATATGTTATGTCAAATTATCAGGTCGGGAAACTCTAAAAAAAACATCTACCAAACCGCACCGGGTCCGCGTGATGGATTATAGCCCATCCCTCTCCTAGAGATGAGGCCGAGTCCCTGCAGTGGGAAAATTATAGGCTGATGATGATGATGAAGTTATCAGAAAAAATAAAGAAACTGAACTGACTGCGTCGTTGGTGTAGTGGTCGAAAGCGGAATCACAACTGCTAAGCGCGAAGTCCTGAATTCGATTCCAACCCGTTAAAGTCTGCGTGGCTGTTCGAAAGAGATACCGCGGCCCTAGAACACAATGGGCTAAGAAGGAACATGGGTGGATTTTTTGTCGATAGTGGGTCCTTTCTGCTCCACTCAGAGCGGGAAGGGTCACTTGACGATTTCTCATTAGCAAAAGGTTGGTTAAAATTAAATTGGGTGTTTCCTTCAGAAATTTCTCAGTAGCAGCCACGGAGTCTGGATTTGCGACCGGTTGATGGCAACAGGCTTGGCCCCTATTACATGGGACAATTTTAACATATCTTGCAAAACGTGGGTGTTTCGATTTTTTTTATGAGAAGTGTAGTTGGGATAAGGGGTTTACGCAATATGCAGATGATAATAATGTAAACGCAAGACATTTTGGATTTTTCCATAAACTTTGACGCTGTTGGAAAGTCACTTTGTCTAGGTAGGTCTAACCAAAACTTGCCTACCAACTGACTTACTTTATTTCTAACTGGCATTGGTTTTCGACGATTTGTTTCAAAATCTACCTAGTGAAATATTTCGCAATGGGTCGCTATAATGAGATACTCAATTACAACTCCCGTATATTTACGGGAGTTGTAAATAAGTTAGATAGAGGTTCAATGCCTGCTGATTCAGATTATTTCTGAATTAAAACCGAAGCTCCCGATAACATAGTCACGTGTACAAAACGTGGTGATGATTACAAGTAAATGTGTATGTTATTCGCATGGGAAATAATACAAAAACACTATTGTTGTTCACCCGGAAGATCACGCAATCTCATTAGTATCCGTTAGTGGACGATGTTTTTGTTTATGTACAAGTTGAGTTTGCAAATGGACTCTAATAAACATGTAATTTTTCATGTAGGTAGTCCTCGAAGCAATAGGGGATCGGACTGAGTCAAAAAAATGTGATTCTAATTAGTCCGTCAGTTAGATTATCTAAAAATATTGGGTACGTGTTATTTGTTTTATCAAATGAATAAAAATTGACGAAGATTTAAAACGCGTCAAAGATCATGAGTGGGGGGGTTGTGACGTCATTTGTAGGTAAAAATGTACTGACATGTGACGTTTTTGAGTTTTCGAAACACTGTATCGTCTTCATTTTTTGTTTATGTGAAAAAAGAAAAAATATGTGTTCAATATTTTTTGGAAATGTATCTGACGGATAACTAGTTTTTTTTTGTCCGATCCCTATTGAACCCAGTATCGCCTTACGGTCAAGGATAACCTAATGTTGTGGTACTGCGGAGTCTTTTTCTACACCATGGCCCACCTTTTTACCTGCTCTCAACTCCACCTTCACTTTAAGGGGCCAGTCCGAAGCCACTACCAACGACGTCAATGTGACTGATTTCTGGTCCAACCAAATTTAATTAAATTAAATATGCATGGGAATCGCCGACACCAAGAAGAAGAATGTAATTTTCATCACTCAATTGTCCCCTAGCAAATTCATGGCATTGAATTAATAAACCACAAATCTCGGGGATTTTCGATGGAAGCGTCACGCACAAGTGAAAATAAGAAATAATACACAAAAGCATCAATAAATTTATTGTGTTTTTTCCCATTAAATGCCCAATTATGGCACGTTTGAAATACGTCATCGATTCACCTTACATTTTGCTTTTAATATTGCTCTTATTTCATGAGTTTAAAATTGATTACATCGTGTATGGGTAAATACCCATACTTGTGCTCACTGCATTGTGGTCAACCTATAATAAATATCCTTCCTGTTCTTATCGGTGTTATTTACTTCACTTACTTTACAACTGGTTGAAACAAGCAAACGAGCCTCATTTACGTCATGCTGTAATTGACGCGCAGACCAATTAATATTTTGACGTATTCAACAGAAGATTTACATAGGCTTATTACTTATTTTATGCATTTACCAATATTTCAAAAAACAACAGGGTGATTGTTTAGCCATCTTACAGCTGTGGCAATGGGAGAATATGCGCCACCTCCTGTTCTGCCCATCCTGCACAAGGTCTTCCACCTTTCAGAATTTAATCGATGCAAATATTCTAAATTTAATTGCTGTCCAGGTGGTTACATACTGGTATGTCACAGTTTGAGTTCATCGACACGTAAAGAAGAAGTAGCAATGAATTCATTTTATTTTGACATTAAACATGCGATTTCTTCAAAATTCGTCGAAATTGGAAATAAAATTGCAAATGCAAAACTGGGAATCTACCAGCTGTCTATTTCCCAGAAAATGAAATAACAAATACCTACACAAAGATAAAAATACAAGGTCTCTTTTGTTTTTTTTCTGTTCATATCAAATCCTTGGTTCCGATTTTCACTTGCACGCTTCCGGCATTTCGTTATGAATCGGATTTTCAAGGTTAACAAATTGCAAAAACTTGATACATTGATAAAATATCTCTTTACCTATTTCACTATAATGCTCATACAAATATTGGAAATACAATAGATTGATTGTATTGGAACTTAATATTGCAGGGTGCAATAGTAGAAATACCTTTCAATCAGTAATAACGCAACAATCAGACCAGTTTGCAAGATGTTTTGAAGTTAAGACTTTAGGACGTAGTGAAACAAAGTTCATTTCACACAGAAGCAGTGGGTCACACAAATGTTTAAAAAAACATTTTGCTTCCCGTCGCTTGCAGATTTCGATAAATGAACTTCCTCGTACCATTCACCAATTCAAAACAATAGACAAAAATCTCCAAGTGTCAATTTTAGAACGTTCAATCGACACAAACGTTCGACAAAAGAAAGCGGCAAACTATTGTCTATGATATTTGTCTATGGGTTGTTATTGAAATCATGAGCCATGTTATGTTCACGAAAGAAAAAAAAAAGAAATGGCGCCAAACGCGAAAGGCGTCGCGTCGGTCTGCCAGTGCAAGTGTACAAATATTTCTCTTTTTTCGACAATCCATCAGTCAGGCTGAACATTATCTTGTTTCAGTCCATTTAAAACAAAAGGGTTTTTATCTTGGCGCTGGCAGCAGTTGGCGCCAGTTATAGGATACCCGACATATTTGTCGGTGAATTATCACCACGCTGGAGGTCAATAGAGTTTCCGTCGACCACCGGGTTTTGTGAATTGAATGTGCAAATAATGTTTTAGCTATTAGTTATTGAAAGTGCGAAATGGTTGGGTACACGAAGAGAGTAGCTGTTTTTGCTTTTTTGTGTTATTTTTTAAAGAATTGCCCAGTTTTTGTTTGTGTATGATGTTCAGTATTTTATGTGTATCTAGTGGCTCTTGGAGTTATAGCTCATAATCATTTATTTTTATCATCATCAGCCTAGCCTTTTCTCAACTATTTTGGGATCGGCTTCCAGTCTAACCGGATGCAGCTGAATACCAGTATTTTACATGGAGCGACTGCCTATCTGACCTCCACAATCCAGTTAATACTGGGTGATACGATACCCTTTGGTAAGACTGGTTGTCAGACTTTCAGGTCACCGTCTAATATTTTTTTTTTAAATCTACCATTTATTCGGTTCAAGTTTTCATAATCCGTAATTTCTTATTTTCAGTTTTACGCTCGTCTAGTTTTAATCTCGAACTTATGCTAATTAAAATGATCAGTTAAGTAGGTACTAAATGTTTCTTGATGAGATTCAATCTTTATAATTTCCAGAATCATGAAGTCATTATCTAAATACCATGCAATCATGGTTTTAAAAGTAATTTATCGGTACCTTCACGGAACGGAAGGTTCATTGACGAATCGTCCTTCTGACGTGTTTTCCATTACCAAAATATAAATGAAGTGTGAAATAAAATGGCGAGGCAACGTCCTTTTGAATGGGCCGATGATGATGATTGTTTTGCTGCTGAATGAATTGCCGAGTCAGGTACAAAGTTGTTTTTGATGTTTATTTGTGTCTGTCAGGTATGCGGGTCTTTTTTTTTAAATTGGTGTGTGATATTGTTTTTGTATAATAAGTAATGACATTTTTAAGGAAAAGGTGGTTTGAGCCGTGAGGTTTATTTTAATTATTCGACCACAACAATGTTAGTAACTTCACAATATTCGAGTAATGAATGGCAATTATCTAAGAAATATTACTTAAAACTCTAGCAATTTTATCAACAAGGTAATCCTTTGTTATAGAATAGGTATCAATATTTTCACTGCATATCTAATAATAAAAGCTGCCATTAAATGCTAAAATAAACAGCGATTATAGCGCTTATCATCACCGTCCGATAATAAAATAAGCAAAACCCGGACTTCCATTTCTGTTCTTATATAAATTTTACGATGTTCTATCCTTATTTCGCGCATCTGTCCTTAATTTTTGTTTGGGCAACATTTAATATTTTAAGCGGGTGGTAACATTTTATACGGTTTATTACATTTTAACGTCAGTCGTTATATTTTAAGTCGTTAAACTCTTAACGGCTCGCAGTATGATTTTTATGGCTAACTATATTTTATCCTAGTATGATGATAATACATTGGACATAATTTATTTACCGAAGAATAAAAGTTAACTTGATTATGTTATGTAATCAAATTTTAACGGTCGACACAGGACGAGATAAATGACAATAGAATAATATAAATCGCCCATTTCGTATTATAATTTATTCTGAGCGATACGGGCTTGGAATATGAATGTGTTTGTGGGGTGTGGAGTTATTTCTCAATGGATGAAGATAATAACATGATACACGTATAGAATATGTTTCAATGTGACCTTCATGTGGACCAAACTTGACCAAAAGTACCTACGCTATGCCTATTTCCATACAAACCTTGGGCCTGTAAGCCAACATGTACCACTTATTGACAAAAACGTCGAGAAATCTAACTTGAGATATGTCAGCGAAGTATCCCAAAAATACCACTCCGTCATCTTAACTTTGTACACAACTCACCACGAAAGGAATCCGTCTTTCTGACACCAGATAATGTTTTTGATAATAATCTGTGTTGACATATGAGACTGGCTACCAACGCGAGTCCTCGAAAAAGAAAAAAAAAATAACGAACCATAAATCATCCATAGATTATAAAAAAGTAAATAAAAACTCCGTCGATGCTAATCGTTTGGCTGGGTTTCTTTAGCTACCTGTTTTCTATCGACACTTTTTTAGAAAAAGGTCCCATTCCTGTTTATCGAACATCGATTTTTAAAATTAATGTTTATTAATACTGAATAACCGTTGATCAGGAATTTGGGATTGACGATAATAGAAATATAATTAAATTAATCATTTGTGGTTTTCCAAAGATATTTATTATGATAATTCTTCTTCTTTATGATAACTAATGAATATTATGTATTGTACAAATAAAGATTTATTGATGGAATAACTATTTCATGAAAAGGTCATTTAATGGGGTTAAATGAACTTAGCCGAATGTATCGATGCTTTTAATTCTGTAACTACATACGTGTTACGAACAGGAATAATTTTTCCATCAACATACAACCTGACACGCTGACCTGAAACTGCAAAATTCGTAAGTATATTTGATTTTTTCCCGGCTGCACTGCTGCACTGGCGCTTCCACCTTAATGCGATACGATGCTTAAAGTGTCCTTTCTGTTTCTACCTACTCTTTGGTCAAAGCACTCATAAGTCGTATTCCAGAAAGTATTACCAGCTCTAAAATTAAAGGCTCTAATTAAAACTTGTTATCGTTTAGCAGCCCAGCACAGCTGCATTCAATTTTAAGCGCAAACAACGCTTCAAGTTACATGCACATGTTTATTGAAACAATGTACGGACTGTGAAAAATGTTCATTTAAATAATCATTAGTAGTTCTTAGAACAGGGGCACTTGTTAACTTCACACCTTCACGACCATTAATCTTGCTTCTAAACAAATAACCTTTTGATTTTGATTCTTAGAAAGATTTGTCGAAAACTCGACCTCTATCACATGTGACAGTTTGATGTTTGCTAAAGACTTTCAAAGGAGATTATACCTTGCCATCATTCAATCAAAGTTGAATTTAGAAAAGCAGTGAAATTATAAGTGCATCCTGCGTACGTGATCCGAACTTTTTAAAGGGGCGAGTTCTAAATTAAAAAATTATGTCCTTGGGAACGGAGTCCCCTTTTATTAAATAGTGAATTAAACACAATAAACATGTTGTAAAAATCGTCAGAATGTGGTTTTTTCGTGTGTCATAAAGTTTTCATCCCCTTTTGTGGACCGTTCGGATTTGTTACATTTTATTAGGGATGTTAATTTGTGACCTTTACAAAGTTTATCGTTTTGGGCGATAAACGTCTAATTTTAAGTTATAGCAAATACTCTACTCTAGACAGGTGAGCAGTTATTTGTGCCTATTATAGGAAATGCGTTGATCTGGTGAACTTATGTGAATTGCATGTAACGCTATAAAATAATTGCTGCACTTTTACGAAACCGCGACGCTCGTTTCAATGTGAGATGGTAAACCACAATCCATTATTGACTAGAAAAAAAAAAGACCTTTTTTGTAATTTTTTGGTCTTTCACTAATGTAAAATTACGGTATTTTCATACACGCCTAAAGACTTGGCTTGTCTTTATAACCTACAACTCTTCATGATAGGATTTCTGAACAGTCTGCATACCTTAAAAGCTTGCCGTATTGTTGACACTTAGGCATGCCACTGCAATTTAAAAATATGGCACTTACTTCATTTTAAAGAAACATAGCCTCCACAATTAAAATAAACAGAAACAAAATCCATCATCAAATTTTCCCAACTATCTTAAAAGGCAACTGAAGGTCTCCAAGACATTGAACGAACGCGACTTACTCAGTTCAAAAATATTCATATACTTTTATTGACGTCTCCGGGACATATTAATCATTATGCGAGAAGCATCCAAAGGGTTACTCTTTAGCCACCGCAGCGTCTTATTTCCACACTAATGAATAACTTTGTACCATTCACAAATACTTCACCAAAGAATAACACAGCCCAATACAAGATACACAAGCTTTATGTAAAGGAGGTAAAGTTCAAAGTTCAGTGAGAATTGGTTTCGGGACTGTCGTATATAAAGTTGTAAGATTTGTCCTTCACTTGACTAATACCAGTTGCTTATTCAGATGTGTCCCCTCTGTTAATAAATTAAGATTATGGCAGATTAAAGCGTAAGCTCTGAAAGCCATACAGGTATTTGTTATACTAAGTGTGAGATATGGTTGTTATTTAATACTACACAGAAACCGAAATTATGTTACCAGCGCTTACGCAATGTAAGGTCATCAAAATCATTTAAGTACACGTGAGATTTTTAACTTGAATTGTGATGTAAGTTTGGAAAAACTGAACGACGCGGCGACGTTAAGGAGCTACAAATCAAGTACCTAAAACTGAAGTTTCAAGTAATTTTCTGCATTAAACTACTGCTTTGGGGACGCTTATGGAATTCATACCTTCTGAATTTTCTCATTTCTCTGACATGTCTAGGTTTTCTCAATTCATGCCAATAAGTATTACTGGCGAAAGTAGAAGAAAGCTAATAGAAAATATGAAACACTGAAGACCTTCATCAAGATTTGCCTAACCTTTTCCCAACTATGTTGGGATCAGCTCACAATATAATCGGATGCAACTAAATATCAGAATTTTACATGGAGCAGCTGCCTATCTGACCTCCACAACACAAATAGTATTAACCAATCTTGGTTATACTCATTGTCAGACACTTATGAAACAGTGAAGAACATTCGACAAACAGAAACAATGAATCTTTACAGGAAGAAGAAAGCTTTAAAAACATAAGAAGGCGAGACTTTACACGTATTTCACTTATTACGAAATACTCAGTAAGTTAAAACATTTTACGGAAACAAAGTGTTTGAAAGTGACAACAGTCTGGCTAACCAACTAACCACACAGCACTTTCTATCCATTAAGTCACTTACAATGAGTTACATTGCCAGTCCCTTGTCTTTAGGAACAGCTTAGGAGCTAACGTGTTAATTTGCTGACGAGGGTTGAGTCGGTTAGTTAGTCAGAAAGTAGAAGCTATGAAGTTTTGAAGCTTTTTTATGCCATAGAAGGGCAAATTATCAAGCGATATCTCTTACCTCTTTCTTCTATGTATTATTTTTTAAGTGTTTGGCTTATGTTTTTTTTTTATGTCAAATTTTTTTATAGATTTCTGTTGTCCTGTGTGAGTCCAATAAATCTTTTTTCTTTCTTACTGGTATATGACGGTGACGGTCGTCTATGGATATCTTGAATTACGGTGGTTACTCAGGTATGCTATGTACAGAATTTTTTTTGAAGGCAAATAGTTTACAATACAAACACATTTTCTCTGCCTAAATAGAGAATACTCGAAATGCAAATGATATTAAATAAACTTCTTTTATATATTCAAAACGACCGAAACCTCTTAGTAGTTGTTCTAAGTAGAAAATACATTTATTTATCTGGAAGCCGAACTCAAACGTCTTCTTGGTTTGCCGATTTTTTTTCTGTCGCCAACCTACGCAGGATCATTTAACTTTTGACTTTTCACATTATGATCTCATATCAATCTTTGTTTTTAATATCTGCGTATACTTGCAGACAATGAAATAATCGCGGTGCATTTATCAGTACTTACACCTGCACGTGTTCACGTGCTCACGTGTGACAATAGCTAACTATGTCTGACGCATCACATCCTGTGCAGCCTACATAACAAGTTAATCAGCCTAAGCCTATAATGTTCCCACTGCTGGAACAGAAGGCTCCTATGTGAGGGGACCGTAATCCACCACGAGGGCCCAGTGTGAGGTGGTGAATGCCACAGGTCTGCCAAATTTTGGTTCTACAGCATGTAACAGAAAGATATAGTCATATTTCATGGTTTGATTCAGACCATTAAACTGAACCACCTTTCTGATACACGCTGTACATGCTGGTTACCTCAGGATCATCACGGTTTCTTGAGTAGTCAGCCCTACACCAACTGCTGACGGGTTAATCTGTTTATTGTGACGTCATTATCACCATCATACACAGCCTGAATTCACTCACTGCTGGGTATAGGCCTCTCTTTTACTGTGCCAATTTTCACGGTCTTGTGCTAGCCTCATAAAGGTTTTTGCCCCAATGGCAAATACGCCGCCTTGTGACCTACCACGATAGAAGTGTTCTTGTTTTTCACTTTTACCGCCCCGATTAGTCCTTTATCTGTTCCACTAACATTCTTAGTTCCAATCGATCGCAAAGGTCAATAAACTAGATCGTAATTATTTTGTACTGTGCCCCAAATAATGGGCTGAAATTGTAGGTGTGGCAAAACTAGGTTAGCGTTACATTGTACCCATTATTTATTAGAAACATTGAGCTTTTACTAAGTATTAATATCCTGCTATTAATAAAAGCCTTTGAAATGTCTTTGAGTGATAGTTTTAGAAGTTTTTTGGCACGTGTCTATGGGATTACAATAGCAGCTTGATAAATACCACTTTCGTTTAGAGATCAGTTCAAATGTGGTTCAAATCAATCATAAGGAATGTTATTAATACCTTTTCTTGCAAGTTGAAAAGAAAACAATCAATGTTTGTTTTTCGTTTTGATCCGGAGATATCGTACACACTTTCTCTAATTAGAAGATGTGAGAATAATTAATGGGATTGTCGTTTTTGAGCATTATTTCTTTAACGGCCTACAGTGCGATATACTTTTGGAATTGCACATAGCACACGCAATTTAAATTATGATTACAGATTATTACATATAATAAGTAATTGATCTATGCATTTCAGGACTTGCATTATATGCTGTTAAATTGCATTACAGGTAGTCAGTGGCCCGGAAGTCTGACAGCTAGTCTTACCAAGGGCTATTGTATTACCCATTGCTAACTGGGTTGTGGAGGTCAGACAGGGGTTAGCTAAAGCCTAGGCAGATGATTTTGAACTGCTAAAGCATTGATAGATGAGCAAGGGAACAAATTATTGATAAAACCCATAACTTTACCTATCTACCATCGCCTAGGCCTTAAGGCCTCAATAGGGCTGAAGTTTGTAAAGCAAAAATTGTAGGCTGGTAATTATGTAGAAACTTAAAAGGTTGTCCATGTTTCAAAAGGCTGCACATTGAACTAAAAGCCATGATGTTTTACACAGCCAGTCAATGTGTAACGGCTCATATACATTTGTTCTATACGTAACAAACATAAAATAAAACTACCTACTCCTCACTTTCCCTCTTACTAATTTCATTAATAAACGTAAAGTGAGGTAATTCTTTTGTTCTCGTCTACTATCATTGGGTTCGGTCATTCGGTGTCCAATAAAGTGCTTCATAAGTCTTTTGGTGCGTGGTCACCACAGAACAGATAAAACCTCTTTTGTATGTTCCATCGTAATCGGAACTAACGCTGTAGTCTTATTATATTTTTCCAATACAATTTCCATAGATAATTTCACTTTGTTAATCTTAATCAAACTGTCAGAAAAACGTTAAATTCAGTACATTTGATGTTCGGTCTATATTTTGTGCAGAGTCGTCATCATCTTCCTGGCCTTATCTCATTCTATTTTGGGTCGGTGCAACACGTTTTCATTTTACAGAGTGCTGAGATATATTTTGATAAATTGAAACGGTCTACTTTGTCTCTGTACGTCAGAGGTAGGTGCGTACTCCAAAACGTTATTGCCAATTCATACTTTCAACATTGTAATATTCCTACAATAAATCTCAAAAGAAAGCAGGAAATGAAAGCAGGTCCGATTTATATGAAAGTCATTTTTATCTTGCAATTTTATGGAAGCAGGCAAAGGAAATTTTTATTATTAAATCTTGGCGGGAGCTGAAATGCCAAGTGGCAATTTGAGTTTTATTTGACGGGAGATCGAAAAGAAATTGCTTATAATTTTAATACCAGGCAGGATATTAGATATTTATATGATTTATGATAATGCTTATATTGCATTGTCATTGTATCGATGCCTCGTCACAACCTCAAGACGTTCTTAATCTTCAGATAACGGACAAAATCATAATTAGAATTTGTAAATTAATTAATCGGGTTTTGAGACCAATTATTATAATATCAAATCGAGGTCAACGATATAAATGTTGTTCAGGATCGATATTATTATAATACATACTTCATTACTTACATAAAATTAAACAAATGAAACGTGATAGGAGATTTGTATTATGATTCAAAATGACCTCAATAAAAAGACTGATTAATTTCAGTACTCAAAACAACTTCTGCAGCATTTAAAAGCTCTTAAAAACAAACTTAAATGATTGATTTATGCTTTTTGCCTGTAGTTTCCAATTCGTTCAATGGCTACCGTCAGAAATAAATCAGATGAATCATGAATTGTATGCGTCTGTTTATAAATAAATAATCGATTTATGGTAAAGAGAGCAAATCGGTAAACATTAAACATACATTCGCACCTATTTTAAGAATCTTTTCATATTGTGTTGCATATATTTCGAAATAAATAAAAGAACCTCAAAATAATTCTTACTTTCAGAATAAAATGATAATAATACGCCCGACTCTTTTCCTTTCGTTCTCTTTTTACTCTACATTCTGTCACATGCCAGGACATTTTGTAAATGATGGGGGCCCGATTTTTTGATAAAGAATAAATTATAAGTAATTATTTTCTAATTTCATAATAGGTTCTATTAAAAAAGCGTTGATTTCAAAAATTATTATCTTAAGTACATCTGTTCAATTAAAAAAATACATTAACGCATCCTTAAATCCCAAACAAATTCAATAAAGGAAAATTAAAATACTCGTTATCGTGGCATCCCATCGACAGGATCGTAGTACAATAAAAATCCCGGTTGATTAAATTTTATTACTTATAAAGTATAATTAGTAATGATTATGATCTCATGCACATAAATCTTTTTGTAAAAGATAATAGGGATCGGTACAATGCGATGTTTTAAAATTTTAATAAGGTACTCTAAGGAGTATTCATGAATCGTCGATCAAATTTGAGATTAGAACACAAATCGATAATGCTTAGCGGTTTTTTTTATGTTTGTTCCTTTTTTGAAACTTTTTTTTTTGTGTGAATGAATAACGATTTTATTTGGTGTTTTTTGTAGTCTTTTGTCTATGTTAATGTCACAGGAAATCCCTTATTGGATAATACAAAAAATACCACTTCAATTTGTTGATGTTACCTTCATTCAGTTCATCACAATTTTAAGCGTTTGGCTAAAACACGGAACACTCCAATAGGTAGGGTATTATTGGTTCCTCCAGCACTGAGTGCGAAAGCGACGCTCCGGAACAAACAATGCCCCACCTACTGGAGTGTTCCAGGTGTCCGTTTACTGTGTCCTTGATGACCTGCATATCGCCTTTGCCGCTGCTATAAACGTAGTGACCACCTACTCGGCCCGAACCGTGTAATATGGAAGTAACATCGATACGATAGTTTTTTATTTTACGTGTGTGGAACAAATTCTCGGTTTTGTGCGGTTTCTGGGGGTCTAAAATGGCCACTTTAGCAGATCACAATATTAATTGCGTTAAAATTTGTATGACTGATGTGACCATTTTATGAATTTTAACGCAATTCATATTTTCGCAATTTATATTCCTATTATGCTCTGCTAAAATGGCCATTTTAGACCCCCTGGTCATAATTATTTTGCTATATTTAAGATATAGTTTTATCTTACAACCACTGTCAAGGTATAAGCTTTAACCCTTCTATGTTATTATATATGTTAGCAGAATATTGAAAACAGCATTTTAAGACTCCCAATTATATGCTAATACAATCATTACTACTAAGTAGCATTATTATTCCATCTCTATTATGCATGATATTATTATTAATCTCCAATAAGACATTATGATTTATTACCGCACTTAAAGGTCCGCAAACCTGTCGGCTACTTGGCAGTTGGCACATGATTACTATCTGAACACAGCTATATCGTAAGACGTGACTTCATTAACAACCTCACCTATGGCTGCCTGAGTAATGTGCTAACTGCCAGCTTTATTTTGAATATTGGAACGTGGGACATAGTGTTTGTTATTGCGATTATGAGAATTGATTGTTTTTAGGATTCCGTACTTAGAAAGGAAAAAACGGAACCCTTAAGGATCACTTTGTTGTCAATCCGTCCGTCCGTCCGTCTGTCTGTATATCTGCCAAGACCTTTTATCTCAGAATCGCGAGGAGGTATCAAGCTGAAATGTATTTCAAATACTCAAGTCAGATGTCCCTTAAAGCTGTGAAAAAATCAAACTTCTAAGCCAACGCAATCAAAAGATACAGCCGTTTGTGCCGCAAATTTCTGCAAATTTTCGACACTCGCAAGGGAATCAAAACCTACAGAGAAGTACCCGTGAACTCAGAATCATGAAATTTGGTTCGAAGCAACGTCTTATAGCACAGATAAAGGACAAAATGCGAAAAGCATAAATTTTTAGTTACACCATACAATAAAAATATTTTTAATAATTTTAAACTTCGTTTGTTTGTACGGAACCCTTGCCTCGGTGCGCGAGTCCGACTCGCACTTGGCCGGTTTTTTTTTATGGTATTGTCTTCTAGTCTAAACCACCCTGTGTTCGAAATGGTGATTATTGAGAGGGGTCAACACTTCATATTAATTAAATTCGGTGCTTTAAGGAATTAGCGTTGCTCGCAGTGCCATTAGCACTATACTTACCTTTTCTGAACCAAATCAGACATTAAAACACTAACAACAAATAAAATAGAAACTAACAAAATACATCGGTTGAATTACTTGCGTGTCGCTGCATGTAGCGTTATAGGAAAATTAGAAAGAAAAGAAAAAAAAAGTAGGTATTTGTCGAGGATATATGAAGAGCATACAAAATGACAAAACAAAAACAATAAACATACAACACGTAACAAATATCAAAAATACAACAGAACGGAATAACATAAAATAATGTTAACAGGTTGCACGTCGTGACTGCGACAAGCAGGTTACCACTCAGCATGATGCTGTACTATGGGGGACCCACAGCGCTGGTTTTCAGTGGTCAGCCGTGAACAACCGTACAAAAGCCAAGACGGCATAAATATTTGAGTAGGTACAATACATGCATTACTAAAACTATATTCAAATTTAAAGTTTGACCAATGCTCGAAGACGCGACGTTGAACAAGGAAATCGAAGTTTTAAATTTACCATGTTATTTTCGGCAACTGCAAAACAGAGCCATAAATCCCAACACAACATTGTCCCCACGGAGAGAAAACATCGTGTGTGACACACATGCCATGTGCAGGCGCAGAAATACTACAGCTGATACGAGGTATTTGTAAATCTGCATTGTATAAACCATACCAAACAACCCGACGACAGTACGTTTGAGTCACAGCATGACACATTTAGGCCACTCTGATACGAACCAATACCGAAAAACAATTGAATAGACATGTCCGAAACATATTGTTCCATTTTCAATACTGGTTTGCTTCTAAAAAGATTTGTTCGAGAGTACAAAAACCCAGCAATGGATTCGGGATTCTAACTTTACTAACACAGTCCTGGATTTCAAAGTTCAGCCAACGTTGGGTAGGACAGACTGGGACGGTCCAGGGGTAGACATATTTTTAGACTGCGTATCTTATATTAGTCAGTATTCTGCACAGGGCAAAGTCAAAGTCAAAGTCAAAGTCAAAGTCAAAGTCAAGTCAAAGTCAAAGCATTTATTTCAATTAAACCATTACTGGTACTTTTGAATGTCAGAAGAACAATTCACAAAACTAAACTACGAGTGCAATACGTCATCCCGAAAGCCACCACGCCGAACCACACGCCGCCGAATGCCCGCAACAACGAACACTGCGAGCACGAAAGCACGCAGCGACGCACACCGCAACAACGAATGCACGAGACTCCAAATCACGGAACAACGAATGCACGCCGCAACGCGCAACCGCCACCCCGCGACCCGGAGCCCCGCGCACCCACCGCCACGGCACGAGCCGCCGCGCGCCCCCGCACCCACAGCACTCGCCGCCGCAGACATCCGGCGACGCGCAACCCGACGCAGCAACCCCCGGGACGACGCATTGCACTCCTAAGCTACAGGCTACAGCTACCACTTGGTAATGTTTTAATTCGTTTTGTCTATTCATTTTGTTGCAAGTGACAAGTTTCTGTGAGTCAGGAACGAGTGTGTTACTGAAAGTATCAATAAGTAATGCATTTAATCGCACACTTTAGTATATAATTGATCGCGTCTGAATTTTGTAATCCTTTAAAAAAAACGCAATTTTGTGATGACTCTGACTAAGCATTGCATATCTATTGAATTGCTTTAATTGAAGTCTGAAATGCGCGAGCGACCTTTCGCTTGGTAGAAACCGACCCTAAAAAAAAATTTAACTTGAATTTGTTTTACAACTAAATCAAGCTTAAACCCTTTTATGAAATTAAGTATAAAAACATAACCCTTATTCCTTGTAGTCGGGTAAAAAGGACTGCGTCTTTAGTCTTCATTTGAATACGGGAAAAAACAAAATGATAATAATTAGGTACTGTTTAAACTGCTTCGTTGGTCTAGTGGTCGCAAGCGTGATTACTGAGCATGCGGTTCTGGGATTGATTCCCTGGCCGGGCAAACAAAGTGTTATTGGGTGTTTCCAAGTATCTATTCCTCAGTAGTTGCTTGGGAGTATGGATTTGTGTCCGGTAGATGGCAATACATCATGATCATAATCATCAGCCGGCACAATCATGCATCCACCGGTTGCCCGCGACTCTCACGATGTCGTCGGTCTACCTGGTGGGAGGCCTACCAACGCTGCGTCTTCCGGTTTGTGGTTGCCACTCGAGAACCAGCAAAGCACTCACCACCTATTAGGTACATGGGACTTACAAATAACTGACAAAATGTGGATGTATTAGACTGAGTGAACTACAGGCAGTGTCTTGATATTTATAAACTTTTCAACAAGACTGAGGAATGATTGAATAGAGTTGATTTTAGCTTGTTCTTATACTTAGAAGTGTAAAACAGATCCTGATTAATATTTTATGCGGAATTTTCTCTGGTTTTCTACACTTCACGGTGTTTTTCTAAAAAAACTTTTCGTGAAACAGTTTGAAGAATGCGGATCTGATAGTTGGCTACTGTCTTTACACGACTGCCCCAAAAAAAAGAGTGTTATGTTTTTTTAATCACATAAATCAATGTCTAAACAAGTTTTCAAAATAATGATGTTGCTTTCGGTTCAGAGAATATTTAACAACCATATTTTATGTTTCTCGTTATTTTGTAGACTGAAATGAAACAGAACTTGTATGTTTTGAGACCGATCGTGAGCTTGTCTGAAATTCACCTATTTGTTTGCTATATTATCTTCAGACACCTAACCACTTGCAAGGTAAACAAAAGTTAACCACGTATTTTAATTACATTCAAAATAATCACACAGGAAAATCTTAACAAAAGGTAGTTCTATTTAATTAAATGCATCAGTTGAAACTTTATTATTTATACATTCCATCGCGTATTTGTAAAACAATGACCAAAAAAAAATTACAAATCATGACCATTAAAGTGGTTTACTCTGTTTTAATTAGACGTCAGTATTTTAAACCAGATCAAATAGGGTAGTTAACAAAAAAAAAATCTAATTAGTCCGTCAGATAGATTTCCAAAAAATACAGGACACGTATTTTTTCTTTTTTCACGTAAGCAAACAATGAAGACGATACAGTGCTTTGAAAACTCGTGTGACGTGATATTGTAAGACATTAGTGTGACATTTTTTACCGGTGAGTGACATCACAACCCCCCACTCAAATCTTTGACGCGTTTTATCTTCGTCAATTTTTATTGATTTGATAAAACAAAAAATATGTATCCAATATTTATCGATAATCTAACAGACGGACTAATTAGAATCATATTTTTTTTAGTCAGTAAACATCCCTATTATTCCTCAGAAAATTATTTCAGCAACATAATCCTGCAACTCTAGAATACAGCTGCTTTATAAATAGAAAGATCAGCTCCCCCATCAGTAATTAATCAAACGCAACAAACTTTTAGTCTTATTCTGTCTGGCCTGTATGTTTGTCTGTCACAGTAATTGCCCTGCAGACATGACTGGTTAACCCCTTTAAACTGTCAAGTTAACCCAAGCCGTGTTGACTTGCTAATTAAGAACTGTCTTTAATCTTGCTTTTGTTTGTAAAAAGATATTCCTTTGCTACTGTCAACCGTTCTGTCAATGTCAAAAAATGTTTTTAAACAGGCAATGGCAACTTTCTTTGCGACCTCTGGGATTAAATCAACAAAGGAGTTTGTATTGTTGGTTGAAAAGAGAAAATGGATTTGTTTTTAATTAGGGCTCTCGATATTGTACAAAAAATATTGTGTATGGTATATTTATTATGCTATGTTAAAATGGCAACATGGAAGCTTTTAATCGGATTAAATTGTTTGATCCTCCAGTGGTTCATTATCATTTAAATTATACAGGACTTTGTTCCTGTGTTTACGTTGTTTAACTGACTAATTGGACGGGCCTTTGTAGTGTTTATTCAACAGAATCACCAGTAGCCAGGGGACAGATCAACAACAGACCCCTTTAACAATGTTAATTTGGATAATTCTCATTGTTAGTTGGCCTGAAGGGGTTGGTTTTAATTGGATTATGTATTTAACTTTTCTCTTTGCCTTTTAAAATAAAAAAAATAAAAAAAAATATGTTTCCACTCCGTTTGCTTTTCGTTCTTGCTTTTTTTTACTACCTCAAAGTATTACCTACTAGAGTGATGGGAAAAGACAGTGCAACCATATAACAGGTGAACAGCTGCCAGGTGTAAAATGTGTTCTTGGCCTTAAAATAGAGGAACTCATTATGTTTTTTAAGAGATGACTTTGTTTGGGCATAGATCACACACCTGACTTATTGTTAACTATCCACCTGGACGTTTAATGCAAGCGGGCTTCTTTTTTGCAAAAGCGCGGTTTTTTAATAAGTTTCTGTTCTGTTGCTAAGCCATATCGGTTTGATGAAGCACATGTTTAAAAATTAAATATTAAGAACAATAAACATATCTGAGTTGTATATTTTCTTTACAAAGTTTATGCATGCCACATGTTAGCAAGAAAATATTTGTACAAAATTGGCTTAGAGATACGAAGAGCTTATGGGCAAACGAAGCAGACTTTATACTTGCAGAAAAACAAGGCTAAAAATAAGCATCAAACTCGTTACCAATGTAACGCACAAGTCTGCAATAAAAACTTAAAATTATAATACTTAATAAACAGAGGAACACGTTGAAATTGTCCTTGGTTCGGTACGTGATCTCTATTACAAAGAGTCAAAGAGACAATCGTTTATTTTTTTTCGAAACGGTTGGAAAAGGAATGCGGGGCAAAAAAATCGACAAAAACAGCCACACGTGGTCTGTACTCTTTGGTTCGATTCGAGCACATGGTGTTCGCCATTTGAATTTTTGAATGTTCGAAATAAGTGATTCGTTTTTGTTTACTGTTGTTTGATTTATGAGCGTTGAATTGTTAAATGCGGGCTTGTTGTTTAATTTTAATTAGTGTGTTTTTACTTTGCTAATAATTATTAACGTAAGAACTTTCAACAAATAAGTAAGTACCTAACTCGTAGCACGTCGTAGCGTCCCGTAGTTTCTGTTGCTGATGAAATAAACATACATTTACCAATGAAGTGTTAGCACTGTTATATTCCTTTTGCTTCTAAAATAAACCAGTCTTATAAGACTTTGTTAATATCTTTCAATCAAAAGGCAATTGAATTATCGATGGTGGACACATTGAAGATTAATGATTTGATTGTATTGTACTCCAATGCCTTGAGCAACCTTGAGCATTTATTTTTAAAACAAACAGAACCCTCACAAATACGCTGTCTCTGTCTGTTTATCAGTTTGACAAGCCAGCAGACTGGCAGACTGACCAATAACATTTTGCTTGTCCCGGGATTCGAACCAAGGCCATCATGCTTAACAGTCGCGTTTGTGACCACGAAACCAACGACGCGGTAACGTATACAGAAGCAAAAGGTTAAAATGACCTTTTTGCTATTTAAACTCAAACCTAATTTACAAAAATTTAGTGAACAGAATTAATTGAATAATAATCGTTATCACAATACTTCTCTGAAACAGTGACTCACACTTTATATGGTAACCGAAATAAACGCCTTTCTATGTAAAATAATTGTATTGTTAGTTATTCTAAATATACATGCCCTCATTAATGGTGTGTTACAATCACTATCAAAATGCGGTCGTGCTAAATGACTAATGTTTTTAATTTTGTCGAAACCGATCTCGCATAGAGCAAAACTTAAAAGAAAATTAGGCTGACTTCAGTATAGTCACATTTTGTCCGTTATATTTAAATTCCAGGTAATAGGGGGCGAGCCTTTTGCCATCAACCAGAAACAAATCATCAGTTTTAGGATATGAACAGAATTGGAATAAAATATTACAACTGTAATATTTATCTGTAACATTTTTTTAAATTAAAAAACCTTATCAACCGACTCGTATGCAAAAAAAACAACGAATGCGCATGCGAATGCATTCTATTCTATTCTATTATTGGGGGTTTGGGTTTCCGCACTTGGTCCTTGAAGTGGACCATTGTGCGTGAGCCATGTTGGACGATCACTCTAACCAGCCCACCTCCCTCCAGAAGCAGATCAGACTTCCCGGTCTCCTCAGGGCATCCACAAGGGATTTTGGTGTTCCTAGGGATTCCTCACGAATCTTGGTAACGCCTGTGCACTCAAGGAGCACATGCGCCACCGTTTCCTCCGCCTCCATGCATGCTCTGCACAGGGGACTGTCTGTGATTCCTAGGGTGTGGAGGTGCTTATTCAGTGAACAGTGTCCAGTGATGGTCCCCGCCACCAGACGCAGGCTATCCCTGTCCAGGCGCAGAAGGCGCCTGGTCAGCTTTATATCCAGGGATGGCATAGCTTCCTTGGATTGCCTACATCCTGGTGTCGAGCTCCACCACCTCTCCGCTTGTATTAGAGTGTGGTCTTTTAACCAGCTTCTTAGCTGCTTGAAAGGAATGGGCACAATGGGTTCGGGTCCGGGTTTTGTGCTGGATCCTCTTCTGTCAAGTTCGTCAGCCGCATCGTTTCTGAGTGATCCGCTGTGACCTCTAATCCATTGTAGTGTTACCGTGTTGTGATTCAGTACCGTGATTCGTTCTAAGGCCTTGTGGCATTCTAGTATTAGTCTCGACGTGTTCTGATTATTCTTTAGGGATTGAAGAACTGAGGCACTGTCGGAGAGTATTCGAATGTTAGTATCCGTAACCTCCCTGGCCTCTATAGCGTGTGCCGCTTGGATAATACCTACACATTCTGCTTGGTAAACAGAGTTGAGCATTCCAAGTGGTTTGGATATCTTAATGTTTAGGTCGTCGGAGAACACCCCGACGCCTGTCCCATCGTTGGTTTTTGAATATAAAAATGCATAAAAAGTAACAAGTCAACCATATTTGGAAGTTCGCCACATATTTGTTTATCGGAAACCGGGAAGTGAGTCAAAAACTTCTAAGATTTCTCTACAAAGTCTGTCACAGAAAAAGCTAAAAAAAGCATGTTAAAAACCGAATAAGGCCCGGAAACTTTGACCTAGGAATGGAATCTCTGCAGTAGCTCTTGCGACCAATAGACCGATAAGGCCCAGTTTACACCAAAGCGGAGAGGAGCGGAGGCGCACATCTCCTCTCGTCTCCGCTGAGGGGCTGCGGGTTGTTCGAAAGAGATACCGCGGTCTCAACACAAGGCTAAGAAGGAACATGGGTGGTTTTTAGTCAGTAGAAGTCTGACACTCCCCTTAACCCCTTCCGCTCTTTGGTAGAGCGGGAGGGGTTATTTGATGATTTCCCACCTCAAAAAAAAAAGGCAAGCAGACAGAGGCACCCAATCGCTTGTGACAATTCTTGGAGCCTCCGTAATCTTGGGCTTTTAAAAGCAGTATACCACTTCACATGTAAATAACTACACAGAGGGATATTTCACTAGGAATATTACAAACAGCTTAACATTACGACACACTACACGAACATTGCATTACCATAAAGTTTCCTTTTTTATTTAATATTACCATAGACACCGGTTTGAAGTCTTTGAACCTTATGCCCAACACTTTCGCTTCAGAATAGTCTATGGTACATTTATGGGGTTCCATACCCAAAGGGTAAAAACAGGATCATATTATTTACGGAACTCCACTGTCCGTGTGTCTGTCACCAAGCTGCATCTCATGAACCGTGATAGTTAGACAGTTTAAATTACCACAGTTGATGTATTTTTGTTGCCCCTATTTATAACAACAAAATAGTACTAAAAGCAGAATAAAATAAATATTTATTGCCTTTTTTTTGCTCAAAATAATAATGGCAACAGGTATTCGTTGAACTATTCACAGAATAAATGTAGGTTATAATTTATAGTGTCTAATGTTGTATTGATAATGGTACGGAACCGTTTGTGCACGAATCCGACTCGTACTTGGTCGGTTTTTAAGAGATTACACTAAGCCTACGACAAATGAAATGGTATTACGAAAAAGGTAACTTGAAAGTGTAAGTTAGTCTCGCCACTCGTGGGACTTTCTCTCGCGACTTATGTCTGGGACTTACATCTGTGATCAATGAGAACAACGCTTAGAACTTAAGTTTGGAAGAAAGATGAGCGAAAGTGATACGAATACCAATTGGCATAAGGCTATAGTTGTCTATGCAATGGTTGTCCCTTATGTTTTAGGACAAGTCGAATTATGTGATACATCGCTGAATATCTTAATTCTCAATAGCTTGCGACCACATTGAGGGCATCAATTTTACTAATGGGTCACATCATCATCATCATCATCATCAGCCTATAATGTTCCCACTGCTGGGACACTGGACTCCTCTCTATGAGACGAAATGGGCTATAATCCACCACGCGGGCCCAGTGCGGGTTTATAAATGGCACGTGTCATCGAAATTTTTATTCTAGGACATACCGGTTTACTCACGATGTTTTCCTTCACCGTTTTGAGAGCAGTGGTGATGAAATAAATTACTAAGTAAGTATTAAGCAAGGCGCCTGCCTGGGTTCGAACCCACCAAAAATAAAACGCGAAGTTTTTTAATACTAAATAAATAGGCTTGCATTTGGTTACAACTCGCCTGATGTGAAGCGACGCGGCCTAGGATGGAGCACGCTTGCCTAGAAGAAACCGATTCTCCCGAAGTTTGAAGACATCTAGATTATCAAGCTACCCGAAGCTGTAAAAATTATCGCAATCAACCTTGAACCTAATGCTTTACCGATAAAGTTGAAAATCTATCAAAGAAATTTGACAGATTCAAGAAGCCTGTGTTGGCGTCTGCACAACATTTCTGGCCGGTATGCTCAAAGTGTATGAACCTTAACGCGGCGCGCGGCGGGCCGGAATCACCTTTTCGAATTCTATACTATTGAATCACAGCAGCTAGAACGTGCGCCTCGTGGGTAACTAACCAGAAAAATAATGCCTCATTCTAATTAGCAAAACTTGACCTAAAGGTGCATAACCTTTAATTCCGCGACGTTGTACAATCATCATGTTTTCCGTTAATTCCTGGGTGTCTTGAATGGCCACTTTAGCAGATCAAAATATGAATTGCATTAAATAGAGTAAAATGGACCTTTACATATTATTTCCTATTATGATCTATTTTCCTTAATGGTCACAGACGTAGTTACTATTACGAAAGATCCATTTGACGTTTTTTAACGTAATTCGTCTTACAATGACGTCTTTTTTGTTAATTGCATCTCGCAGTTCATCCTAGCGAGGATGGCCGAACTTTCCTGCCTTAAAATTAATGCCTCCAGCTAGGGCAAGTATACTTAAAAACTAAGCGACTACACGCTGAGGGCAGCCCCTGTGGGGTAAGAGCCTCGGCAGAGGACAACAAGGGGTCAGGCTGGATCTGAGTGCCTACCATGACGTCGTAAAGCAGACTTCTTTTATTCTTATCCCAGTGTAGAAAAGCAACAGAGCTATACAGAGTATCTAGCGCCATCTCTTTTCCACTGAAGTTGAGTTGCCTTTTACAATATTCTCGGGAAGTGAAGGCATTGGCGCTCTGGCTCAAGATCGCCGGATATCCACACTTTCGTAATACATAGTTAATGCCCTGTGAACGACTGTAGATAGTGTTTTCTGTCACCTGCTTTGACATGAATGTGGTGACATCCTTCCTCACTTGCCTTCCAGCAGAGCTATTGCGTATCTTTTTAAATGTCAGTGGCTATCAAAGTGTCCATCGATTAACTGTCAAATGGTTCCATTTTGTACCAAACTGACAGTTAATCGATGGACACTATGATAGCCACTGACATTTAAAAAGAAACGCAATAGCCCTGCTGGACTAAACATCTTTACACCACGACTTAATTGCTTTCTTGCCTACTGCTTGTTACAGTTCATGTACCTCCTTGACTATTCAAAGTATGGCCCGAAGAGAGAATTAAGAATCTGAAAAGGAAATGAAAATCGTCTTGTCTTAGCAATGAATAGAAATGAGAGGTTCTGACACCAGCTTAGGCGCTGGCTACACGATAACGAAGAAGTAGTAAATAAAAACAATTAGGTGAAACCAAATCTAGTTTCACTCATTTAATCGTATTCATCTCTTGAATAAAGCTTAATTGGCACTTGTGGATTCACTTTAAACTATTTATCTCTCCCAGTAATGAGCAGATCTCTTTGTCAAAAGTTCTAAAAAAACACAATACAACACAGAAAATAGTTAATAAGGAAATAAAAGGCACGTTCACGATGCCTACTTATTGCCAAAGAAAAGGTCACAGGAAAAGATTACATGTAACATTACCTACATATGAGACACGGTTACATAGTTCCTAGTTCACACAATACAATACTAGATTACACTAGTTTATGTCCAACTTAACTTGACACTTCATGGAGGCGCTGCTTTCAAAGGAAACTGTCAACATCACGTCAAATTCAGTACATTTGAAATAGTTCTCTATCTGACCGCGTGTCATGATGTGTTGGGCGTTGTATACCTTTGGTTGTATGGTACTAATCGACGGTCCAATAACATAGAATTACTGTCTCGAGTCGCGACCGGTGTCGCTCCCAAAATCATCACGCGAAATGCTCAGACTTAGAATAGTGAAACATGGAAGAGTTCTGAGTAGAAGTAAAACAGAATTAGCTTCTTTCAAAGAAAGTTGCCTGAAATTCATAAGATTCATGATCTCCAATTGTGATCTGCCAGAAAATATTTTACATTCTTTAAAAAAAGGGCTTAAGATTCACAAAGGTAGCATACAAGTGTCTCACATTTGCCCTGGAAGGAAAGAACCCGAAGCAATGAAGGGCTTTTTCTGAGCAGTGGAAGGTTTAGGCCAACAACAGAAACACAGGGAATAACAGGAGCCAACTGCTCGAAATGCCAAACAAAAGTCTCTGCCCAAGCGACTCTCATCGGATTCATCTACTAGCTAGATGCAAAGACATCCCAAAATGTAGTGGTTTGTTGAGACTCCAACTCTCAACAAAAAGAAAGCTCCCATTCCAACCTCTATCAATCCAAGAATCGTCTGCCCCAACACCCGAGTTAGGGCAATTACACACGCGACGGCAAGTCCACTGTTATTATGTCATTAAGGCCCCGTTACACTGGGTCGTTTGAAACTGGGACTTGAAAATCATTATTGTGGTTTTCATAATACATAAGTTGAGTGGAATTCTTCGTATATCGGCCGCGGTTAGGTTGTTAGGCCGTGTTCATTGAAATTAGGGCAGTGCTAGCGATTGGGTTAAGTATCACAAATACAATGTAAGATTGTTATGTTGGTACCTACCTACCTGCTATTACAGATAGTTGCTATTACGGTGTTTTATTCTTTGTTCATTTTTGTAGGTGGTTTTCAAAAGGAGGGGATTTTCTTGATAAATTTGACAATTGGATGATACTATTTCCCCGTTGTGTAAGACCACTGCTACTCTGGCTGACCAACCACTGATAGCGCTTTTCCTTCTCGACTGATATCTTCGTGAGGTCTCATTGTGTTTCAATTCGAGTCTCTGATTTAATTAATTGCATTTAAAACTGAAAGCGTCGCGTTGGACTACCAAGACATGGTATCAAGTTTGAACCCAAAACACACATCTTTCCCGTCGGGGCTGCGGGTTGTTCGCAAGAAATACCGCGCCCTCGACATAAAGGGCTAAGAAGGAACATGGGTGGTTCTTAGTCAGTAGAAGTCTGACACTCCCTTTCGCTCTGTCCGAAAACGGGAAAGGATGATTTTTCACCCGCCAAAAAAAAAAAAAAAGCACATATCTTTGATTTTTCGGATTCATTTGCGTTCTCTTGCTTTGGTGTAAGAAAACATTATGAGAAAAACAGCATGCCAGACAGTAATTTCTTGACAGCATGTCAAGCCAAGTTAGAGGCCCATGGGCGACATAAAACTCTGACATCATCGGCACACCAAACGATAAAAAAAAAGTCTGAACTTACTGTTGTTATGACTGCATTGTCATGTGAATTTAAGTTAAGAACGTCACTTTGTAAGCAAAAGCAATATTTCATACCTTTTCTTTTTACGGGTGGAGAATCATCAAATAACGGGGACCCGCTCTTGGGCAGAGCGAAAGGGAGTGTCAGACTTCTACCGACTAAAAATCACCCATGTTCCTTCTTAGCCCTTCATGTCGAGGCCGCGGGATCTCTGGCGAACAACCCGCAGCCCCGACGGGAATATTTCATACCTAAATTATGATAATTGAGCTGTGAAACAGTTTTACAAATGTTTGAATTAGGAGCTATTATAACTATCGTTTAACAAAGTAACACTAACAATAAGCCAACATATAGCATTGAACCAAAGAAAACTTTAATAAACTAATTTAACGCCTGTAAATAATCTTAATGATCTATTAAGAAATATTGACATATCATAATGAGATCGGTTTCTAAAACACAAGGAAATTAAATATATTTTTGATAGGTTTATCTTCTGTCAGATTATAATTTAATATAATGTCAATTGAAGAATGTGGTAACCAACAATATAAATCATTCAACCAAGGTTGACTTAATTTATTCATATTTCTTGACAGTTGTTTAAGGGTTATGCGTACTTGTCCGTACTGCAGTCAAACGTTTAGTAACATTGAAACAACTGGCATTTTATTGTGGTATTAGGTTACACTCGCATAAATCAATAATATAAGCAGTTAGGTATCATATTTCACAATCCAAAATTGTCGCCATTTGGCTCATGTCTATGCCTGACATGACAAGATGCCACCATGACAAGAAGACACCTTGTTTTTTTTTTCCAAAGATGAATGGTATTTAAAAAACAAAAAAACCTCGACCTCAATATAAGTGATCTATGAAACTACGCCAAATTGTTTGTTTACTTGATGTTTTCTGAAATTGGACGCACACAAATTTTGGCTCCTGAAATACAGGTACTCCAACCTAGCTCCTCTCTATCTTCGGGGATGTCAACGACCCACCGAACATTTCACTATGTACCTCGTCTGACACGACCACTCTGAGAAGTCTTTCGACCAAGAAGGCACCTAGCTCTGGAACCAGGGAGACCCTGGTCATTTTTTATAACCTGTTTTATGGCAATCAAGTATTAATTATTGCCTTAGCAAAGAGGATAACCAATTCATTTAGCCGTGTGTTAAGTGCAAGATATCCTTAACCAAATTCCTAATGATCAAAATAACACTGCACTAACTGCGCACCGTCAATAAATTCAGGCGACACTATTTTGATTTGTTTATTACGTTTAATTTATGGCCGTAGCCATTTGGCTTCAGGTCTATTAGACTAAATGGCCATGTTTAAATAAGGACCACGCCCATCTTTGTATCTTGTAATATTAATATTATATTTCATAGTTATCCTAAGATTTATGAATTCACTTGATATGATGTAAGGTTATGAATTATTATAATTTTAAAAGCTTCATTGTAGTTTCCATTGAACAAGCTTTTTGAATGGGTTTTGTTACTGTGCAGTGTGTGAGCTTTTTAGTTAGGAGGTACTCATCCACTGATAACACGAAGAGTAATAAATGTGATAATGCTATCAGGGTTTGGCACATTTTTGTGCTAAAACAAAGATAAATCGATCCGTTTTTGTTAAATCAGTCCGGTTTTGTTAAATTTGACTCCATTTCAACAATCTAACATAATTATTATTATACAGATAAGTTATTACTACAGCAGCTGCCTATATTTCTGTGCTGCATTGCATGGTTGTTTTATCTCCTAGAAGAGCACAAACGGGATGCTCAAGCAGTTGGTGGACTATTTACGTAACCAGAGGGGGGCTGGCTGACTTTTATCTAGCGAAAGAGACGCGGAGGGTATCCCTTTGTGGTTACAGGCGTGATGTTTTGTTTCCGTTACGCTTTGGACGCAGATCGTTGTTGCATGTGGAACGTATTTCCATCCATCTATATTCTTAACCAACAACGTTTCACCTTCAATTGGTAAGAACAACATGTTTTGACAGCATAGTAGGTACGTAAAAAATATCCAAGCACTGTATTTTTCCTAGAAACAAGCTGTCAACCTGTCCAGTCTCACAGAACCGGGCGTCCTTGAAGGTCGTCGTGCCACGTGCAGCTCGTAAATAAACACACGCGGCCCTTACGAGTTACAAGTTACGATGACCGTTCTACGCGACAGACGCCATTGTTGCATCGTGGGGTACCGGTTACGGTTCTCAGCCCCCGTATTGCGCGTACCACGGCGATTGCGTCCGGTCCGTGTGAATGTTCCTTTATGATGTTGCAAAATATTAGATTTTCGATTCAAAGTGCTTTATTATATAATGTAATTATATTATTTTAAGTTTTCATTGAGCTTTGCGTGTCAAAATAAATAAAAACTACAATAATTATTGATACTGTTTTCCAATTTTTAGAAAATGGAAAACAGTAGACCCCAGACCCCATGGCATCAATGGGGATTTTCTTCATGGCTTTGAACATCGGAATCTGGGCAATGTTACGACTAGCTAAGTATGAATGTTCTTTGGGTAAAGTAAAGATAAAATAAAAAAACACGCTGGTGGATTTTTAAATTGCGGCATGAAAATCTACGAGGTAGAACAGACACCTACAAAGACAATGCATATAAGCAACATGAATTCCTCGTAATTATGCAACTTATTAAACCCCAAAGGCATCGTGAATTCTGTTACACAAGTAAAAAAAACAAATTTTAAATGCTCTCAATTTCACAACAAAATCCTTAAGAATATTCTAACTGTCACAAACTGCGACACATACATACTAAATCCTTTAACTTCCATATAAGGGAGTTCTAAAGGACAGCACACACATAAACTTGCCTATAAATAATAAATGTGTTACATAAATCTGCACACGAGTGTACATAAATGGAACTCGAAACATTGTCGCAATGCACGGCAACAGAATCCTAATTTATTTACTACAAATACGAGGTAAAGTGAATAAAATCTATTTAGCTAGAGGAAAATCTTAGTATGCTTCAGGATATTTTATTCTAAATAATAATAAAATAAGGATAAAAGTAGTATCCACTTATCCACCTCACCTAAGTTTCGAAATAACCAAACAGGAAAACGAGCTGAGCATCTTTTAGAAAATTTTGTTTTAATAGTATTATGTATTTAGTTTTTATTCCACGAAAAAGATCAACGCTTAGATGCAAGATGCAGCATCGCCCTCCATTGCGCAAAGATATCCACATGGAGGCAAAGCAATCATAAATAATTAGCATGTCATGCACCCAAACCCTTACTCGTCACGGGATTCGCCTGTCACTGAACCCGTCCATTTTAATATAAGTGGGGAAACATTGATATTGCATCCGAAGTGCAATTCACAACCGATCCACAGGGTAGGTTGTTATTGAGCCGAGAACTGCAGTAATAAATGCCCACGTGTATGAATCGACGTTTTTCCTTTTTTTCCGCGCTTTGCTTTCGCCAGGTTGAAGGAGAAGAAAATAAACGAAGTTAAATGTTGTAATTTTCTAAGCTGTTGAACAACAACAACATTTAATTTCACATAAAACTTCCTCATAATTACAAACACAAGTACCAACATACTCTACAAACGTCAGCCGTAACTCTCACGAGCGTGTAAAGCAGGTGTAATGTAATGGAGTTGTACAACATGTTACATTACAAACTACTTAGTAAACAGACGTGCCGCACCTGGGCTGATGGATTGCGCTATTCACATTTACATTTAAACATTAACTGATCCTGTGTGACGATGCACGGATAACGGATAGAGTAATTACATACTTAGGCTGTCATTATTAAGATCGAATTTCAATTTTAAATACATAATAGTTGCTCGAATGAATCGTCACGTTAAGCCACGCTTGCCACGGTTGGTCCGTGGACGGATGGAAATCACGTCAAGCCGTTAGTCCCGGGTATCATGAGTATGAATGTGGATGGCTATAGGTATAGACGAAGACCGAAGAATGGTGGATGAACTGTGTGAAGCATGATATGGCACAAAAAGTAGTAGTAGTATGGAAGAAGAAGACATGCTACGCCGATCCCAAATGAATTGAAATAAGGGCACAAAATTACGTGTATTAAAACTCTAACTGTTACTCCTTAATTATTTGTACGTAAAAGCTTGTACCTATGTCGTTCTCAACATAACAAAACATAATTTGGCTGAATCCTGTACAAATTGGCAATCACTTGCAGCTTATGTGGAGCTTAAACGTAAGCTCTCAGGAATATTGAATCATGCCAATCAATAACGGCTTTACCGATGGAGAATGGGTGCCAAATTGGCAACTCATTTTTATAACATTATTACGGTGACAGGGTAAGGCTTTTGGTAAAAATTACTTTATGAAATGTATTGAAAAACTTCCTCATTATCATTTTGTTATCGGGTTTTGTTTGCCATTAAGAATTTCTTAGTAGCAGCCATGGAGTTTGGATTTGTGCCCGGTTGATGGCAAAAACCTCCCCTAGGGGGCGAGTATGGGACATACATGGGACTTACCTAAACATAACTGGCGAAATGTGGGTGTACTATTAGGTACACCTCTGCCTAACCCTTCGGGGATTACAGGCGTGAACAAAAACAAAATGGTGGGTTTACTTTCGATTTTAGACCACGCACCAAATGATTCCTATGCAGTAATAATGTCAAGCTCCTTATTATAAATTCACAACAAAGGTGATATTTTTTATAACTTAACATTCTTTCTTCAATAAAAGCCTATAAATAATTAATTACATAAAGCCAAAGCTAAATACCTCTTAGATAGTCAATTCTATTATGCTATGCAGTTCGTGACCACACACAGGACGATGCCAATACCCGAATACCGGACGTAAGGCCCCGGACACACTGTTGACAAAGGAGCTTTCCAGAATCACTTGATTGTCAACGAACGTGTCTTATGTTTGGCATGCACCTTTTATTTCCGATAGTTTGTTGCATTATGGCAGTTATAAAAGTTTTTATTAGCTATCTTTGAAGTTGGAAACAATAATCTTTTAGCGACACACTACCGGGATAATAGGTAAACTATTAAACCCAGGTTTTCATATTCCTTGGGATATTGCTTTGTATCCAAATCCGTTCATCTGTTAAGTCGTAAAAAAATAATTTAACAGACAGACCCCCTAAACATCCCGCAAAAATCATTCGCGTGCAGTTATTATTATTATAAAAATATTACTTCCCTATTCGAATCTGAATTTGTTTAAAATTTTATAAGAGGTTTACGTTTCTTTTTATTTTTTAACCCTAATTCTTTTTCTTTAAATAAAAGTAGCCTAAGTTTTCCTTCAGAAAAAGTCGCTTCAAAATGAGTTCAGCTATTTCAGAGATTAGCCGAAACAAACAGACAAAAATTAAAAATAAATGTTTCATATTTATAATGTATTAACGTAAATACTTTCATACATTCAATAGAAAGCCTTTATTTTGAAATTACAAACAGACACTTAAACTTTACTTATTTGTATGTAGATGTATAGATTGTGGCAGTTATAAAGTTACTCAGAGTGCTTCTATATACGTAGTTTACAAATTCAATTTTGTATGTTGTTGACAGTACAAAGTTGGTTACGGATAGTATAGTGACATTAGTGACCTTCTGATAGTTAGTTAACTTACATTCTAACTGCTGTTGGTTAGTTTATAAATGTACTGACGACATTTGAACAATGACCTTTGACTGTTAGTTAAAGCTTTTTAACTTTATAGTTAAAACGCTTTTACTAACTAAAACCTATAAAAGTTAACTAAATAGTTGACTTTTATAGTTTTTTAGCACAGAAAAAGAAAACAGTGTAATATTTAACTACTAAAACGTAAATAAGTAAGTAGGACATACTTGCCCAATTCTATATCCATGTAGTTTGGCCAAAATTGTTTGATGTTGGTGGACCTAAGAACCTGCCACATTTGCAAAGTAAAGAAAAAACTGTCATCCTAAAACTTTAATTACAAACACAAATAAGTACATGATTTGTTTAACCTTAATCTCATTTTTAGAATTCTATCCCACGCAAAGCTAATTTGAAACCCAGACCAAAGACAAAAAATACCTTTTCATATTTCATTTTAGCTGGACTAATTTAATCATTTCAATTATACTAGAACAACAATGTATTTTTAGTTGAGCAAGTCAACTTGCTTGCGTTACTCGACCGTGCCACTTTCCATTAAAATTGGCAGAGCACAAAAAGCTTGGATAATTACCTACAAATTGGAGTATGTAATACATTGCGTGTCGTCTTTGGTACATATTTACTTGATTATACTACGACTTTGCTTGTGAATTTGAATTTAGAGTAGAAATCATCGTTTCGAAGTAACCTCTTTTAACTTTTATCGATCAGAAGAAGCTATTACCTAATTTATTCTACACAATATGTTTCTCTCTCTCTCTTAAATGAATGCTTGAATGTAAAAAAGACAGTAACGAATGCTTCTACGGTCTACCATTTGTAGAAGCATTCGTTCAGTGTCATATTCGCAGAACTTTATAAAAAAAGATCCCTTAACCAAAAGCTACCATTGGTAGGTACTTAGAATCTAAACACAAAGCGAATACGATTTTTATCTCGAAAATAAATAAACCAACCAACTAAACATCGCATTTCATTACACATAGGTACCTAATTGGCGGTTCTCTAGTTACGATAGTACACATAATAACATATTTACAATTCAAATGATACGCAGTAGTTACATGGAGTAATCTGAGAACTTTTTGCTCTGGTTTCCATAACACCTGCCTCGTAACTTGCCTACTATCTTGTAATATCGACAGTTACATCAAAGGAAAATGAATAATCTCATGTGTTAGTAAACCATGCTTTAAGATTAAATACTTGTAATTTTACGCACGAACAACCAAATTATACAGCTATCTAATTGTACGGAAGGCTCATACAAAGCGAGGTCAAGTTTACTGGATGTAATATAATGTATTGCTTTATGTGTCGCTATGTGTACTAGTATTTTTTTGTGAAAACTTTATTTTCCATGCAAATGCAAATGAGTACCTCAGTCATTTTCTTAAGGTGATTCTTATTCTCTTTTACTTTTCGTTTTTTTTAAGTTTAATTAAATTCTAAAACGCAATACCAAGTCCAAAGTGAATAAAAACTTCCAAACAACAGCTTTTAAATGTAATCAGCTCGCGTTTCATCTGATAAGTAATGGCCAAATGCATTATACACCTTGTATAAAAAACTAAGGTTCTAATTAATTAAGGAAAAGTAGGAGATTAACAGGAAGTAGCGCTCTCCTTTTACAATAACATTAGAAATTGACTTTCATCTCCATAAAGTAATAAAATCGCAAACATAAATTGAACATGTACAAGAATAATTCTCCCGACATTTAGCAAGTAGGCAACTGGCATCAGCAATCAAATATCAAAACTAATGATAGTAAAGGAAGTGTTGAGAAAGTATGCCGGCACTAATGAGGCAAGCAAACGGCCATTTAGTACAATGCTACTTGCCTACTACGCTTGACCACAGGTGAAAGGTTTAGGTCGTTCAAACGAAGCATAGCGCGATGCAGTTGATGGGCTATAAATTATACCCTTGCGATTCGAATTACGATGTTTTTTTCGAAAACCTATTTGCTAATTCGTGCTATAATTATATGTAATGGTTTTAATGCACAGGGTGAGGTTCAAAGACCCGGAATGTTCCATTAGACTGGTGAATAATGGACATATTGAAAATGAAATACTTAGTTTTTTATAGATAATATATTAGCAAAGAAAATATCATTATTACGAGTATCTTATTAGTCGAATAATTGCATTGACAGAACTAGGTATATGCCTCTGTAGCGGCACTACAAAACGTACTACGGCCCGAGTTTGATTCCTGGTTAGGACCAAATGCTATTGTTTTTTTTTTTTATCAGAAATCTCTCTGCAGTCCCACGGAGTCTAGGTTTGTGCCCGGTCGAGGCTCGCTTCCTTTTACATGGGACTTTTAATATAATATCAAATTCAAATATTTCAATTCAGAATTATATTCATATTAATATAATAAAGGTACATCACATCACACACTGGACACCTGAGGAAGGACAGCGCCGTCGAGGTCGACCGTGGCGAAGGTGGCGTGATGAATCTGATCATGTTTGCGGGGCTAAAATGGCCAGAGATCGCACGTGATAGAAAGGTATGGAAGGAGATAGAGGAGACCTTTACTCAGCAGTGGGACACAATGTAGGCTAGCAAAAAAAAATAGGGTACAACTCTGTCTAACTTATCGAGGATTACAATCGTGATATTGTTAACAGGTACACTATCTAGGTTTACATATATTTTGCTAGGCAACTGGGCTTATCCCAGTTGTATACGTCCCTATGTACCTATTGACCTTGTTCTGTTCTGTGTCCTGCTGATATGGAGGGAAGTGGAAATTATGTTTTTCCTACTCCTCCGCTATTCTTTTCTTATTTATTTCGTAGCGGGGTCCAAGAGAGTTAAAGTGTTTCTGTGGGACTTCGTCGAGCTTCATTGTCTCGGCGCTTTTCTTGTGGGCGCCACTGTTGATTCTGGCTAACAGGAGTTACAGTGATTTGAGAATAGTGTGGCGGGCTCCCATCAAAAAAACACTATCTATACTTGTAACAGCATACTTACCAAAATCGAAAACTGTTTTATTTAAACTAAATGTGTTGGAAATTACATAAGTTTAGTAACATAAGTATAGCACACGTCTTATGTAAGAAAATTTAAATAATACGATATTCACCATAAATACAACATAATCGTCAAAGTGGCCATAACTCATGTTATGGGGAAAATGAAGGGAAGCAAGAATATAGCACATTAGTCTGAGTTTATGAGGTTTAATTACCATTTTAAATTAGTTTTTATTGCCGATAAACACTTTATTACAAACGTTTCTCTAAGTGATTAATATATAGGGAAGGGAAAACTTTCCATTTTATGGTGATAAGTTTTTAATCGTAATTCACACGGAAATTTTGCAATTAATTTAAAAACTACACTACTGTATTTTAATATCCTTTCACACATCAATTGCTATTAAAATAACGTTATCGGTTTTCGTCTAAGTTTATTCCGCGGTTTTGCAAGTGTGGTGTGGTCGAAAATTAATCCCTCGGGAAAGTGGGAACTTGTAAAGGGATCGTTTGTCTTAACCCTGGTTGCAACCAGGTAGACGCCAAGGGGTTACTTTGCGGAAATCCATGACATTTAATATTATGTTAAATATTTGGTGTTATTTCCGCGAAAAAACAGGATGCAGGTCAATCCTTGCGCTCTCAAACTTATGCATCCAAACCTCTATAGGTTTACCTCTCAAGGAAACACGTGTTGTACCTATAATAATATTTTTTTTTTATTTCTAAAATAAAGTACAATAAGTAAATTAATACAACATAATTATAAATGGCAATGGTAAATGATTGTGCAGTGGGGCAATCACATAAGCACACAGATTCCCAAACTGAGACGAGCTCGTATTTCGGGACACGGCAGCTCTCCACTCGAATGACATAACAATATAATCACCAATATAATATGTGCAACATTTTACACTTACATTTAAAGTACATCCTATGTACAACACGTGTTTCCTGGAGAGGTTCAAGGAGCATCCTCAGGGGGTTAAATCGCGGGCACGCCACGATAGTGGCGGTAAGTCCCCTCTTTGAGGAGTGGCTGGAGAGGCGCCACGGCGCCCTCACCTTCCGTCTGACGCAGGTACTCACCGGACACGGTTGTTTCGGGAGGTACCTGCACCGAATCAGGCGGGAGGAAACGCCCGGTTGTCACCATTGTGAGGATCGGCCGGAGGACACGGTGGAGCACACCGTGGAGGTGTGTCCCGCTTGGGCGGAGCCCCGCCGTGTTCTCGTAGCGGCGATCGGCGGCGGCGACCTCTCGCGTCCGGCCCTGGTGCAAGCCATGGTCCGGGGCGAGGAGGAATGGGACGCCGTCGCCTCCTTCTGCGAAGCAGTGATGCTAGCGAAGGAGGTGGCGGAACGTGAGAGGGAGAGAACCTCTCGTCCCAGCCGCCGCGGGAGGCGCTCCGGGCGTCGGGGGCCACGTGATGGCTTCCGGCCACCGTAGACGCGGGCCTGTGGACGGTGAGTGATGGGTAAGCTCGCCGTCCGTCCGTCTTATGACGACAACAGGCCGTGTCGACGGCGCGTTCGTGTTCCACGCGCGCCTCAAAGAGATGTCAGCAACACGGAAGGGGCCCACAAGGGCCGACGCCTGTCGAGGCTGCGGGATGTCCGCAAGGGATACCGAGGCCTCGACATGAAGGGCGAAGAAGGAACATGGGTGGTTTTTAGTCAGTAGAAGTCTGACACTCCCTCTCGCTCTGCCCAAGAGCGGGAGGGGTTATTTGATGATTTCCCACCCCCCAAAAAAAAAAAAAAAAAAGGGGGTTAAATCGACAAACACTCGGGCGTGAATCACAGACAGACTGTACGAATCTAGATTATTCTAGATTATTATTACTGTTGATGTTCAACTCTAATTACAGTCACCAAAAAACTCCATTTGCAAAACTTAGTGCAGATTATTACGTTCTGATTACATTTTAAGCGCGTTTTTCATAGACGTTTTGATAACATTCATATTCTGCTGATTTGTTTACGGAGCAAATCTGGTATGAATGGATATTTTTCATTGAAGTAAACACAATAACCACCCCTGTAATCCACGAAGAGTTAGGCAGAGGTCTACTTACTTTAACCGCTGTTGCTTCTTGAAATCGCAACTATATGAACCACTAGCGGACGTCTCGCGGTTTCACCCGCGTACTTCCCGTTCCCGTGGGAATACAGGGATAAAAAGTAGCCTATGTCACCCGGGGACAGTGTAGCTTCCCAACGGTGAAAGAATTTTTCAAATCGGTCCAGTAGTTTCGAAGCCTATTCGTTACAAACAAACAAATCTTTCCTCTTTATAATATTAAGTGTAGATTTGTCGTATTAAATACTTTAAAGATATCACTAACGAGGTATATTGTGGTAAAAACACATCGCAATACTCCAAGCACAAAACACTCGATAAAGGAAAAATCCCTTGAAGATAATATTTTCCTAGTCTTTCTTTCTTTTTTAAAAAACGTTGCCACGTTGTGACGTTGCGTTGCGTTATTGTATTAGCATCCTTATTGTCTATATGCACTATGATACTATCCTATATTACGACATAGTGACATGAAAACGTTGCAATGTTAGCCCATACATATCAGTGAAAGTGCTGATAAGAAGTTGCGCGACACCCGCATAGCCGGTTGGGCAACCGAGATTTATGAAATGAATGTTCTTGATACTTTGGTAGATTTACGATTAGATCCAGGGCTTATGTCCGTTTTTACCAATTACTTACTAACTTTAGCTTAAACCATCATCTGCCTTGCTTTTTCCCACCATGTTGGTCTGGGGGGTATGAGGAACAGGGTGTAAAGTTCCTCATCCCCCATAGAAAAGAGAGGAACCTCCGACCAGACGGGTGTTGTGTCTGAGTGAGCTAACTGCCCGACATATAATTATGTAAGTCGGGATTTTCTATATATATGCTAATGTCGAGGATAAAGTTGATAGCGCGATGTAGGATTTGTCATTTTAGTTTTTCATGTGTTGCGATAGATGTCGTCGGCCGTTTACCTGCATATCAATACTTTAGCCACCACGGCTTCACCTGAAGATCGACCCGAGCGGCTTTTATTATTTAGCCACGAGCTCCTACTCAATCGAATGTCATCTATTTATTTTTTCTTCTTCGCTATTGCAATCTATCAATCTTGCAGATATTCGACAATATGTGTACGATGCTATTTAATTAAAGGGCTTGCACGAAAGCCGTCCAGTGACTGCTCCGTTTTTTCTTGTGCCTCTCAAAGAAGGATGATTACAAAATATCAAGTCGTAACTGTTTTATTTTCATGAAACACTTTTCACCTCGACTGTACATACAAACTTTGAAATTAGCTTGTACCTAAACATAGTGGTTCGAATCGCCCTATTCCTAAGAGCTATTGGTCAATTCAGATTCAGACCGCTCGTCGCTCCAAGGACCGCCGCGGTCCGAAACAGCCTATTCCTAAGAGCTCTTGGGCGTTTCATACCACAGTCCGAACCACCCGTCATGGTGCGAAACGACGAAACACCCGTCTTATCACCTAAATAAATTACTTTATAATATTGCATTGTTGAAGATCTGAGCTGTGTTTTGAAATTCAACAGTGCACTTTAGGCATTTGATAAGCCGTTGCTTAGTGTACCTTATTGAAAACGGTCACTACTGTTATACTCGATAATAAGTACTTAGGTTCTTGATTGGCACCCATTACCCGGTCAACTTCGATCGCGTTCGTCGATCAAAGTCAGGAGATTGACTTTGCAGTGTTGCGATCTTTGATTTTGATCACTTGTATTTAATGGGTACTATTCTTACTTTTACGCCTGTGTGTACAGTGGGGCTCACACCTATTACACCAAAACCAGTATAAGATGAACTCCTGTGCTATTGAAAGTCCGAACTGGGCTAGGCCTGCACATTTTTGGTCAAAATATTACCATCGCGCATCGTAGTCTACAATCGAGCTAAATTTTTTGCGATCGTCTTTTGTTTTTACCAACCACGCGATTTAAAATGATGACATGCTTTGTCGCAAAATTGGGCTACTGACCTTAACCACTACACATTAGTTCTGAATCAAACTTGAACTTTAAAAGCAAATAAGCACCTTGAATCACATTACGGCTTCGCAGAACATCACTTAGGAAGCAATCAGAAGGAAATTGCAGGTTTTGGGAGTTCCTGTTGATGTTACACCCAGAAATGAACGCCATGCGGGCTTCCGTGATCGCATTCATGGAACTACGGTATCCGTAATTAGGAGGTACCCGTTGCCTTGATTACTGTGACACCTGTTAGTAAGGAAAAAAACTGTAACAGTGATGGGGAATTTTGGTAAAACTTTTCCACTACTTAATTCTAATTCCGATGAAGTATTTTTTAAATTTTTATTCCAAGTCAATATTTTTTGCTGACACGATCTTTTCGCGCGTGCGATGCAGTCAGCCAGTCCAATGAGATTAACTGCCGCCTTCTCTGTTTAATAATAATCTGGACCTTTTCAAAGTTCGAATAAATCGGTTTCTCATAGGCAAGTGTTCTTCACCCTAGGCCGCAGTATCGCTTTACATCAGGTGAGTCGCGGGCCGCGGCCAAACGCAAGCCTTTTTTTTTCAGAAGCATCATTGTGCATAATAATTATGTATGATCACTTTAAGTTTGCAGTTCAAGCGGTATGGCGCTGCATGTCAAATAATTATGTATCGATATGTGAAACTTAGTACAATTATTTTAGTTCTGTCTTTTCTCGCCTGCACAGATAAATTGGTTAAAGTATTAGTGTAGTACATAATCACTATCACAATCACTACATAGTATAAAACAAAGTCGCTTTCGCTATCTGTCCGTCCCTATGTATGCTTAAATCTTTAAAACTACGCAACGGATTTTGAAGCGGTTTTTTTTAATAGATGGAATGATTCAAGAGGAAGGTTTTAGTATATAATTTGACCGACATCCACGCGGGTGAAGCCGGGCATCAGCTAGTTCTTGATAAAACTTTAACTAAAGTTTGCTTAAAGTCCATTTCACGAAAGAAGTCCCGCGGACAATTGTGGAACTAAATTTAACAGATCGGCCATGTTAACGTTTGTCGATGTTATCAAGGTGCGTTTGTTGTGGTAGATATTTTGTGAGTTTATTATTGGATTAGTGCGTTATAAGGTTTATTTACGATGCCGAAAGTTGTGAAACAACATTATGTCGCGCGACAAACAGCGCTGCGTCTGCGGGACTTCTTTCGTGAAATGAACTTTAGGGCCTGTTTCACCTCATACAATTAAGTTCCCGTTAACTTACTTGTCAGATAACTTCGTAGGCATACCTACTGTTTCATTTTTTAAATTATTCATAGGTAGTGGCTTTTCCGACATCGTGAAATAGGCCCTTGTACTTTTTCATATGAGCCAGTAATTTTCCGCGGATGTTCGAGCCTTTCGATAAAGGAGGTAATATGCAGTTAATTTGAAGTGTGTGCGTCATCGGCTTTCGGCTTTGATTGGTGATTGCATAAAGCTGTTATCTGTTATCTTGCACCCACGCATGGCCCATGGGAAGTTTGTCATCCACTTGAAATTACACTGAAAAGGAAAGCTTTGCGTCATTTGCAAAACATCCTGTTATCTAGTTTCATTAAGCTGAAATTGGTGTAGCAAAATATCAAACTGGTAGCTTTTACTCGTGCCTTTGTCATTGGAGGTCGGAAATTATACCACGATAACGTAAGTATTATCAGAATACTGTTGGAAAATGGTTCTATGTCAGTAACAACACCGCCATCAATAATAAAGTATTTTTAATAAATTAAATTGAAAATCTATAGCTAACCCAAAAAAAAGCCTCTTAATTCGCGACTTAAATAGATTCGGGTCATATGATCTCAAAGCAAAGCTCGTAGCAAAGTGATTTGTGCGAATATATGGAATATCGATCCGTTGTGGGTGATACGCCGCAGTACGTCTGGACTCCCGATGGAAGAAGCGAGATGGCGGAATGAGCACGTGGAGCTCTAGGGCACGCTTCCCGAAGTAGTCTGTAAAAGACCGACAAGCATGCAACTTTATTGCGGTGGGCCAGGCTTTGTTGTTTGTTTTGGCAGGTAATTAGCAATCAACGCAGCTTTTCACAGTCCACCGGTCATATATCCTTCCAATCTACGCCACTACACACTGTCTTCCGCTTTCCACATACAGTCTTTTTTGGGCTCTCGTTGGTTAATTTAAACTTTTAGCAGTTATTACTTCTATTGACATAATGTCTAGCAAAACTTACAAAAGCATGTGATTATTAACATTACTGTTCTTGTCGTTAGCTAACTAAGATTGAATCTAGATACGGAGCACTATCACGAGTTCACGACTAATTTCATAAGTCGGTTAAACCTTACGGTAACATAATATCCATAGATCTAATGTTAACGCTTGGAATACTCTCAGAGTGATATGAGTAAGAAGAACTATGGTAACAATTTTTATAAACTTGTGTGATAAAGTTCCGTATCTAGTTTTCAAAGAAGTTTTATAACTGGAAAAACGTTAGGTTGAATCATAATGTTTATAAATTCAAATAAGTGTCACTTTGGTCTATCAAAATAAAACTCATCGAATTCTTGATCAAGCATCTTTCCTGGAAGGGAGCGAAAAATCTTATAGACCACTTTGTAAGAAGCATTTGGTATCGTTTTGTTTTTATATGGTTTTTATCTCAGGCTTGATTGGTTGAGAAATGTTTATCTTAGTAGGTTAACTCAACTAACAGCGCCAGTGCAAACCCTAAGCAACGGAACCCTAATAAGCGCACCACAATAAAAACGATAATTGGCAAATTAATCGGCAAAACTAGAAATATTTTCTTCTCTTACAAAGATGAATAGTTCCCGCTGTTATTAGCAAAAAGTGTTGTATTCATTAAGAGTAACAACCGGGGCAGGAAACTGCGAGATTAGTGCGCGGGCGCCGTGACGTGAAGGCCGTAGATAAACGCTTCCTAACCACGTGCGATGGCACCCGAGTGCTGCCGAACTTACACGATCATTAGCTGTTACTAATTGGTGGGATCGCGTTAGATAGTATAGTGATAGTTCACTGGCTGACCAGAATGTGTATGATGCATACACTGTTAATACTACACTCATCCTTAAACTCTTTTAAATAAGTTTGATTTTGGGTTGGGTTGCTTGCTGCCACTGGCAATTCTGTACTTTCCGAACTTAAATTCCTATTACAGTTTCTATAAAGATGCTGTTGAGTAGCTGCTGAGAGGTAATTTAAATGTAAAAGGGATATAGTTCCCACATGCCTTTGTAACAATACCAATTGACGAAAAGTCAACTGCCTGGTGAAGTCACCAACAAGCTAGGTTGGTTGAGGAGAACATACGTCTTCTGGTATGAAACTGGATCTGGATGGAACTTAATTTCTATATGACTAAATATTACAGTTCAAACATACGACGAACTTCGATAAGTAAACGTGATGGAAATTGGAATCATGACAGAAATTGCGTGCATAATTGACGGATATGAATAATAATTGAACCATATTAATTTATTCTAAATTTGTAATTTGTCTTGTATTGATTACGATTGTATATTCAGCGCAGTATTGATGATTATGACATGAAGTTGCCTGCTACAATTAGACCGTAGTTTCAAGATTCTAAAATTAATAAAACTTTAATCAACGCCATCGTTTCATCATTCTCCCGTGCTTATTCCAATTTATTTCGGGGTCGGTGCAGCATGTCTTCTTCTTCCATACTTCTCTATTATTCGTCTTCTCAGCAGTCACCTCCTTTCTAGCCATATCAACCTTCGTACAGTCCTTCCATAATTTCTTTGATTGTCCTATACTCTTGTACTACTCATAATCAGTACCATCCTTTAATCTATATACTGACTGACTGCTGCTGCTGACTGCATATCAACGCAGGGACTAAACTATAAGGGTAAGAAACTTTAAATTTTGTACAGGAGTTCCTTTTATAACGTAGACTAACTGCGGTACTCAGAGATATTTAATGATTACTTAAGCCGTCACTTACTGCGGTACTCAGAGATATTTAATGATTACTTAAGCCGTCACTTACTGCGGTACTCAGAGATATTTAATGATTACTTAAGCCGTCACTAAGTAAAGATTTGACATACTTTTGTATGAGAAAACTGTCAAAACCTTTACTAAGTGATGGCCTAAGTAATCATTAAAGCTCTCTGAGTGCGGCAGTTAGAAAGGATTTTTGAAAATTCACCCCTGAAGGGGTAAAACGGGGTTGCGAAGTTTGTATGGAAAATCGTCATTTTTGTAGTTTAACCGACATCCACGCGCGCATCAGCTAGTTAGATTCATAAACATTCAACTACACATTTTGACTTTATCGCATTCAACTGTCAAACTAAGGCAACCGTTGCATCCTATGGCTACTATGACAAGGTTCTAAAAATATGACCAAGGTTTTTATGGACTACACAATACAACCTACCACAACGGAAATAAACGTGACGATGAAAAAACGAGATCCGTACTACATTGGGTACTTTGTGTGTATTATCTAACATTTGAAGGTTGTTGTGAAGTGTCAAGGTTTCGATACTGACATTAACCTTGCTGAAGTAACGCAAAGTTAATAGTTATATGGATGACTTCCATGTATGTTCAGAGTTATTGTTATGTGTGAGCAGTAACGTGGAGGGTGGTGGGATATAAGCGGCATTATTTTGTGCTGGATGGATTAATGGATTTGCGAAAAGATACTGAGTTAGTTGGTAGTTTAGTAATGGAGAATCTATAGTACCATAACATTATGAAGAGTTAGTCAGAGGTGTTCCTAATATAGTACACCCGCGTTTCGCAAGTTATATTTCAAATAAGCAAACAAGCTGGAATATGTATGTTACTCTGTTAATCTTTGGACCAAAGTGGCCTGAAAATGAATAAATGTTATGTTATGTAGTCAAATCCCATATAATAGGTTGGTGGCAAGACTATTGCCATCAACCGGGCACAAATCTAGGCTCCGTTGCGGCTGCTGAGAAATTCTTGATGGAAAAACCCAATGAGACTTTGCCTGCTCAGAAAAATTGATTATACTTTTGATAATTTCTTTACATGTGAAAACTTCAGTTGCGGAGAATCTATTTATATTACTGATTCTACTTTTTCGTCGTGTCGATGATTCCCATTGATTAGGTTAAGACTTCTAGTTCTGGTGGCTCTGAAAAGTGCCTTTGTTGATGGTCCAGCCAGGGGGGAACGTGGGGAATCAACGTGGTGAGAAGATTGGCCAGCTGGACTCGGCGTTACCGAGTGTCAGTTGCTACCAGGTAAGCCGTGCGTTTTACTATGATCTGAACCCCGCCGCGCCGGTCGTCGCAGAGGTTCTTCTTGTGCACCCCTTACTACTGATAATTTCCTGAGAAGAGAAATAAGTAGTTGTGGAAATACAAAAGAGCTTAGGCTTTTGCAACTTTGATACGTGATAAGTTACTTAACGAGCTCTGTGAAACCAGGATCCACGCACTACGCGCCAGATAAGAAGACGGTGGTGCCCACTTACCTGCATACAAAGCCGTAAGAAATGAGATCAGAATTTCAGTAATGCCAAATATTCGTAATGTAACGGGTGCCCTAAATAATCTGCTGACAGCTACAATTTATTAAAGGCTGTCAAAAACAATCAGTCAAACTGTTAACGGGACTTCACCACTCGTATTTTGATGAAACATTTATCTCTTGAAGAATCTAATTAATCTAATTTAGAAAGGTAACAATTATGTCCATATATATGACCTAGAAATCTTATCATTAGACGGAAAGGAAATGATAAAAATACACTCACGCATGTAATTCCGGAAGGGTTTAGCAGAACAATCCCCGTCGGGGCTGCGGGTTGTTCGCAAGAGATACCGCGGCCTCGACATGAAAGGCTAAGAAGGAACATGGGTGGTTTTTAGTCAGTAGAAGTCTGATACTCCCTTTCGCTCTGCCCAAGAGCGGGAGGGGGTTATTAGATGATTTTCCACCCACCATAAAAAAAAGGGTTTAGCAGAACCCAATATAGTGTACCCATTTGTACACTCACATTTTGCCAGTTGCGCTAAAGTCCCATGTAATCCCTATTACATGGAAGTTAAACTAGGCTAACTTAACTTAGGCTTGCTCCCTGGCAAGTCTATTGCCATCAACCGAACACAAATCCAGACTCCGTGGCTGCTACTGAGAAACTCCTAATTAAAAAATCCAATAACAGATTTCTCGACCTGGGAATCGAACACACAACCTCATGCTCAGCAGTTGCGCTTGCGACCACTAGACCAACGAGGCAGTCCTTTTCCAGTCCCGTTGTTTCTTGAAGAATGTAATTTAGAAAGGTAACAATTAGGTGCGTATGACCGGAAAATTCCACCATTAGACGGAAAGTAGATGGTTGAAATATAAAATAAAATAATATATCTTGGTACTTTCCGTGTGTGATATGATTATTGGCATTATAAAGAAAGTTAATAACAGTCTAGCATTTTTTTTCTTAATAACTTTAAAGTTGAAACTTTCCGTAATTTCATCAAACAAAATGACTTTCGGAAATGTGCAGAATTACCAGAAATTATCTTACACTATGTTACTGCAATTTATTCTGGAAATTTACACACGAAATCTGACCAATTTAGGCACAGGTCACTAAAAAAATATTGTTTAGAAAGACGACACGGGAAATATTCGAAGGCGTCCTTAGTATTTCAGTGGCAAAAATCGAACTGCCAAATTAAATAATCTTCATAAGAATGAGAGCTAGGAAAATGCTTCCGCGACGTACTGCTAGTGATTTTACTGAAGGTCGACCATTTTTCAAACTTATTACTTAGGGCATAAGGATAGAAGGAAGAGTGGCAGACCGTGAACTCGGAATTTTAGCGTAGGTAATGGCAATATATTCCTTTGAAGACAATCACAAACGACACTCAAAACCGGCGCTCACGCTGACTCTGTTAAATAATTGCCAGTGTTCATTAAATTATGCTTCCATGTTTAATGAACCTGAAACCGAAACGCCTGAAAGAAAAACATTGAGCTTAATTATCCCGTTCTCATTCTGCGTGGGACAAAAATTAAAACAAAAAAAAATGGTGACTCGCACCCGACCACACACATTTGTTTATTTTGTCCACATAATTTACAACCATTTGGACGAGCTTAAGTTACAGACGATACCGACTTGTCAACATATGGGCCATCTTAAAACAAAAGGACAACCCACCCGTATAATAACTTAAAAGATTAACAGCGATTTCTTAGAAGATTTTGGAAAAGAAATAAAGATTCATATTACATTCAAAAGCATTGCTCCGTTTTTGTAATTAATGGGCCATAATTAATCATAGAGGAACAGCAACGCAGCAAGAAACAATCTAAAAAGTTTTTATTTAGATTTCTTTTTGACACCCTTGACCTCCGAAATGTTTGAAGTCGTTTATCTGTCAATCTTCATAATGTGTTTACGACGCCCGAAAGTATCAAATTACTGAAACAACAACGTAAACGATTCCGTAAAGATAGTTATCAGTATATAATTACTTTGGGCCAAGCGAGATGCATTATGGCTGCTTTCGACAAAATTACTATAATTTCTTACAACTTAGCTTTTACACGTGAATAAACACCTCAACTGCTGTAACTGTAACTTCAAAAAATAAGCTACTGCAATTGACGCGCCATTCTTGCAAATCGAATTTTAAACATTTTAAAACCCGTACTAATGACTGGCCGATTGGCGAAATGAGGCACTATGTAAAGTTTTCTTTGCTTAATTTATTTTATGACCTATTTATGACAGCTGTCAATGCAGTTATGTAAAAAGCCAAGCATAACATAACAAGCAATATCGGTGTTAATGAGCAATTAAAAAGCCGATTTCAGTTCGGAATAAAGATGTAAAGTGTTGCAATAAACATAAATATGCATTTTAACGAGCACTTAGGTTACTGGTTACGTTACGTACAAATGAGCTACATAATTATTATTTCTTCCAATTTTTAGCTGAATTTCGTGAGTTCAACGCACAAGTAATTTTCTGCAGTCTTATAGAATTATGACTGATTATTCTTTGTTCTCAATTCTTTGATTTGATACTTCCTTCTTATTTTCCCAGGGCTGTAGTTTGGACAAAAGTTTACGTAAGTATCGTGTTTTTACTGTAACTGTTCTTCCTGATAATTTAACTTGAATTAAGTTAGTTTTTATACTTATTTTGGGTCGGTAGTGTTTTTTATGAATAACGGTTGAGTTATATGATAATTTTTCCTGCGATAAAATCAATTATAAATTTACAACACAATGAGCGTTTAAACATAAGGTGATGCAGCTACTTAAAACTGGTTAAATGTGGGTGTACACCTCTGCCTAAACCTTTCGGGGATTACAGGCGTGATGTTATGATGTTAAGTTATGCATCTGAAGTTGTGAATGTCAAATTCTATGTACTCAGCTCAGCAAATAACATTATATAAATTACGTGTAGGTGAACAAAACACGCGGAAGTTGTATTAAATTAGGTAACTAAATATTTTGTTTAGTATACAATTACATCGTATCAGAAGTACTCTTTGACCCTTTGTTTGTCGGCAGCCGACAAATACGAAATCAGTGACTTCCAAACTTTGTTTTGTAAACATTCGAAAATGTCACATTAGCATTAAGCTAACTTTGGAATTCGAACTTGACACTTTTGTAAGCGAGAGTCGTTAAAGTTTAGAGTTCATAAGCTCTATTTGTCGGTCAATTTCGACATTACACTGACTATTTCATACCTTTTTCTTTTATCCTTATTCTTTCCAGCCTTGCAGAAACGAAAAACAATCATCATCTGCCTAGCCCTACCCCTAGAACCATGTTTTACATGGAGCGATTGCCTATCTAAACTCCACAACCCAGTTAGTGCTGGGTAATACGATAACTTTTTGTAAGACTGGTTGTCAGACTTTCAGGCTAAACTGACTCCCTGCCACTGTTAAGGATCTACAAATGATACCCGGGACCTAGGGCTTAGCTTGCTTTCCAAGGCACGGAGGAAACCGGTATGAATGGGTGTGCACCCATTCACAGACCAACCTAGACAAACGCGACATAACCTGAGATTTAACGGAGCGTTATTGTATCACTACATTGTATAAAACAAAGTCGCTTTCTCTGTCCCTATATCCCTATGTATGCTTAAATCTTTAAAACTGCGCAACGGATTTTGAAGCGGTTATTTTAATAGATAGAGTGATTCAAGAGGAAGGTTTTAGTATATAATTTGACCGACATCCACGCGGGTGAAGCCGCGGGCATCAGCTAGTTATCTATAAACGGAAAAAAATATTGGAACTTTTTTCATTGTTTTTTTATCATCAGCCAGTTTGCAAACAATGTACCGTGCGACGAGTTGCTACTTACCAATTAAAGGTGCTTCGAATTCCAAAAACTGTAATTAAAATATTTGTTTTAACCACTGAGTTTAGAGGTTAAAACGAGGTTCATTATGTTGTCATGGTGGCAATGACATGCCACAAGTGGTTGACCTCACTAAATAATGGGTTTATGGTTCAACAAACCATCTTTTTGGTTGCCATTTTAACTGCAAACATCGTTAACTCTTAGAAGGCTGTAGTTACATCAATGGCCTGCTTATTATTGCTGTAAAAGAACCAGTAAATAAGCAAATCATGCCTGTTATAGAGTCAATAAAAAAAAACACTTAACTGTTTACTTACCTACCAGAAAGAATGAGTAGCATAAAGAAGCAAGGAGGTTGAATCAATATTCAATTATTTCCATTTTTGCAGAAAATTCGCGAACAATTCAACCTCCATTACCTACAGGTTCACACTCGTTTTACGTAGGTTTTGTTTTGTCGCTCTATTTCAGGACACAATAATACGAAAAATAAAGAAACACACATCTGGCCATATAGAAAGGCTCGTACCATTGTTTCTTTTAATTTATTGTCAACTACAACCTGTGATCAATTCTAAATTTAAAAAAAAGAATTCTAAAACTACACTTCCAAAAAGGCATTCTTGGACTGAAGCATACATAGGTCTGTGAACTAGGATCATAGAATATGGTAGATGTGCTATCATTTAGCATAATAAGTATGTTTTCCGACTATAAAACATAATTATGATTCTGTATAGTCCGTCAGTTAGATTAGGTATCGAAAAATATTGTATACGTGTTTTTTGTTTTATCAAATTAAATTAAATACGAAGATCATGAGTGCGGGCGTGTGACGTCACTTTCTGGTTAAAAATGTACCAAACTGTGACGTCACACGACTTTTCGAAGCACTGTATCGTCTTCATTTTTTGTTTACGTGAAAAAAGAATATTTTTTTGGAAATCTATATGACGGACTAATTTGATTTTTTTTGTCAACCAACATGCACACACAGGCACTCTTGTGTCAGGAAAAGAAAAAAAGCGAAGTTTCAGTCAATCTCACAAGGCATACTTGTAAAATTACTGTAAGTACTTGCTCATTAAAAAGTACTGGATCAAACAATGTCAAATTTTTATGGGACCAAATGGCAACTATTACGCATCAAACTAAAAAAGAATCACGTAAATCGGATCATAAATCTCGGCGTAATCGGTGTACATACATAGAAAAAAAAAAAAAAAAAAACATACCGATCGAATTGAAAACCTTCTCCTTTTTGGGAAGTCGGTTAAAAAAGCGTAGATCTCTATGGAGAAGAATGGGCAAGAAACTCCATGGCGCAGTTCCAGCCACACTTTTACCCTGTAATGGGTGCGACCCTATTGCCATCAACCAGGTACAAATCCAGACTCCGAGGCTGCTACTGAGAAATTCTTAAAGGAAAAACCCAACATCACTTTGCTCGACCCGGGAATTGAATCCAGGACCTCATGCTCATGAAATTTGGTATACAGATACTCGTATAATGCGAAAATATTACTTTTGGTCGCGATAACCGACATCGATCCCGATAACCGAAATCCACGTGGACTTAACCGCGGGTATCAGCTAGTAATACATATGCCAACTTTAACCATTACTCTAAATCGTCAAGCTTCACATATCCTCTCTCATTTCAACCATCAGATGTCTTAGGTCATCGCACCCTGTGGGACGACATAATTAATAGCATGCAGTACAAGTATCATACACAGAAGTACGACCACCACGTGGGCAGTATACACCAATGGTATACTTATCTATACGTATAGGTAGGTACCTACGTAATATAATAAAGCTAATGAGTTTGTTCGTTTGAACTCCCTTATTTATAAAACTAACAGTCGGATGTGATGTGAAAACTAAATTATTTCTACTTTTCACAGCCCAATTCTTTAGAAAGTTTCATCATGTGGGGTTGGCTTCCAGTCTTACTGGACGCAGCAGAATACCAGTATTTTACATGGAGCGACTGCCTATCTGACCTCCACAACTCAGATAGTAGGTACTGGGTAAAACGATAACCTTAGTAAAAATGGCTGTCAGATTTTCGGCTAATGACTCTCAAAGATCTGCAAATGGCAATGGATTGGTTTTCCGAGGCAAGAAAGTAATACTCAATTCTTCTTCGAAAATTCTTTAAAAGATTATATCCTTAGAGAGATCCAGAGAAATGGCGGGTCAAACCGTGGGGCATTGCTAGTCAATGTATAAGTTCAAAATATACATGTAATGTACGATTAATCATCCGTTCTTTATGTGTTGTGAGTGCAAGCTTTTAAATCGAGTGGATTAATTAATCGGAGTGCTCTGAACTTTCAAGTGTTTGTTTATGTTCTAAACTTGGAACAAAGGAAAGAAAATGAACGTTATTAATAGGATGCATTTGGGTAAAGTTTTTAATAGATATTTCACGTTCTATTGTCTGACATTAGTAAAAGAAAAGAAAGTTCTACTTAAAGTGATATCAGACGCTTCTCTCAAATTAATGGAAACTCGAGTGAGCTTTTGTGTGTTTTAGCCCTCGTTCACTTTGATTTTGTGAACTTCAAACGTGTCACTTCGGATGTAAGATAGCTAATAAAAGTCAAAAAAGGAATAGAGAGTGAAGCGTCAGTTTTTGACCCTAAACGTTTTCTTATTTAGTGTTTAATAATTTCCTAGAACTTTCGTGAAACATAAAGAAGTTTCGTAGGTAGCACGAGCGAGGCGCGGACTGATGATTTTTTCGCGATCGTGAGGAAGCAAAGCGCTTCACTGTTAAGTCGCCTGCCAAGCAGCTCGAACAGTCTCCTGAGGGTTTTGTCCGTGCGGTGGGACCTATCACTGATAAAAAGGTGGATGCAGCTTCATGTTAGCGCATCTCCTCGCTTATTTTGACATTTTTGTTTATTTAATTTTTATTATTTATGGTTTTAACGTGTATTATTTATTTGATTGAGTTTAATTGTACTTGACATTGGTTATGTAATTTTATTTTTATTGGTTATTTTAATGTACTGTAATGTTATTTTAGATGATTATAATTTGATTTAATTGTCCTTGACATTGATTGCGTAACTCTAATGTCTAATGTGTATGTGTAATTTTATTTATATTGATTATTGTGTTTTTATGTCATCTCAATTTTTATATCTTGTATGGACTGTCTGAATTAAATTAAATTATTATTATAGGTGTTTTTTTAATAGAAACCGAATTCTAACGAAGTCTTTCGAATTGCGAAAAGTATCCTTACATATACTCTTACTGAATGACTTTTGTACAAGGTGTGATTTAGTGCCCGTTAGTTCTTTCAACCCTATAATACTCTTCGAATCCCAATTTAAATCGGGTTACAAATTGAATAGCAACATAGGCTAAACTTCCTCTTCACAATAAGTAAGTATGCGAACATCCAGCCACCTCCGTCACTAGTACAATGATAGGTCATGATATTATGATATCCGATTCTCACAGCCAGAAGTAACCCCTCGACAAATTGCAGCGCGGTCTCCACTCTTAATTCGTGTATCCTGTTGCTGAGGGGGGATCTGATGTCATGCGGGATTCGACACGGAAGGGCATTGCGGCAGTTATTGAATAAAACTTAAATCAATATTAGCTATGGCTAAGTACGGTAACAATAGTAGAATTTTCTTTGACAAATCTGGCGTGCTTCTCCAAGTTTTGTATCTAGCGATTGATGAGTTCTTATTAGTAGTACCAATTCCTTAAGTGTATTTAAAATAATAATTCTAAGTACATATAATCTCAAATTACATGTTATTATCCGGGTCGAACCTTTTGCCATCGACCGGGCATAAATGCTACTGAGAAATTCCTGATGGAAAACGCTTTGACAGACCCGGGAATCGAATTTCGGATCTCATGCTTTAGTGCTTAAATATCTGGTTAAATAAGGACCAGCCAAAAGAATAAAACGATTTCAAATAAAATTATGATAACATATTTTGTATTCAACCTCTCCGTTACTTAGACAACTTTTTGTTCATCTTCAAAGGCAAAGACGTTTTTTGTTCCCTTCCTCAAATGACATCATCATTGTCACTTAACACGATGACTTTAATTAATTTACGTATGCCTACATAATTAAGTAGCTGTGTACCATAGATAATTAATGATTGATCATCTGTCGAGTCGATGATTAGCCTGAGTTTTTGTATCATCATCATCGATGGGACAGAATCATTAATTCTTATTACATCGCTTCAATGAATTTTCTGATTAGGTAATTGATTTCATTGATCGAGTCTGTGAAATATAACGGATTTTTGGATAGAGAAAAACGGTGCGAATGAAATTATTTAACAATTACACATTAGGTAGGTATCTGGTATATATATACAGTCGTAAAATCGTGTACGTGTGTAAATTAAAGAGTAAATTAATAGGGTTAAACTTAGCCAGGGGTTACTACTTTTGTTCATAAAAATAATCAATGAAGCAGTTCTATGAGATATGATGATTTTAAAATAAACGAAGTTATTATTATCTTCATCAAACACGACAAACACAAAAACGTGATCATTCAATTAAAAAATAACTCAAAGTTGATACCTACATTCGTTTGGAAATTAATTCCGCAGACTATCATAATCTAGACAGCAAAAACTTCAAACCAGTTTTAACACCCCTGTATCGGTGCAAGGAGTAAACATTGTCCAGTAATAATCTTCCTGCCCTTGTCCCACGTTTCTTTACGTTTATTTCTCCAATTCTCCTCTGTCAACCGTCACACTAGTATATTTTACTCCTTTTTCTTTCACATTCTTCATATAATAAAAATAACATACAATAATACAATCCATCCATCGTTTCCTTGATCTTCTTCTCTCTCTCCATCCGTCAACATTTATATTCACCACTCCTTTAGTCACATACGGTTCGTCTCACGTCATCACATTGCACTTAAGTCCTTAACATGCATCCAATATTTTCTAAAAGCAACTTTACCCTCTTTAACATAAAACTGCTGATATTCCAAAAACTAAAGATCTCTGGAGACTGGCTAGAAGCACGTGCTTTAAACTCAGACTTACATGTCAACCCCCCATTGGCTACTCGATAAAAAGTGGCGGGTCGTGCCAGCTCGCCAAAATGTCTGGCAGACTTCCAAGTCTAGGGCACTTAAGGACTAGCTTCTGTGCCAAGGATTAGGTTCGTGGTCTAATGTTAGTTAAGCGATGCGATGTTAAAAAAAATAATAATGTCCCCACAGCTGGGACGCAGCCGTCCTCTCTTTGAGATGGAATAGGTTGTAATCAACCACTCGGGCCCAGAGCGGTTTTTCGGATTTTTAGTGTTGATCATACTGGTTTACTCAGGATCTTATATCTCAAATAAAGCGAATCAGCATAGTAATTTTTTAAATGCTTGATTGCTTGCTGGACTACTTTATACTCACACTGCAGATGGTTGGGACTCTTATAACTCTTACTGGTGAAGTGTGGTTGATCTATTTATTAGGTACCTACGGTGATACATCCACACTTTGCTTCCAATACAATGAGAAATCAGTTTAATTCGATTGATGGTCGCATGCGTGACTTGATTGGTCGTCATGCGACACCACATTTTTTTTAGTCTATGTATAATTATATGACATTGAATACTATACCTAGTCCCCGGTTTGATATTGAGAGTTCAAAAACCATGAGTAAAATATAACATTCAGTATAGATGATGGGCCATGCTAATTCAATGTATCAAACTCGTGTTGCTATCATTGTCCGTAGCTACTCGCCTATCTTGTACTGGATTTTCATCATACACCGAGAGTTCATTGACTCTACTCAACAACTATTTACAATCCGAATTGTATTGTCATAAGTCGCGACAGCTACTGTCCTACTGTTGACAATAAAAAATGGCTCACAAGACAAAGTAGGAGTACCTTATACCTACACGAGTTGAACAATTGTATAGTAGAAAGGCAATACAAGTCGTACAGTCAACCACATACAGAGGTAACCACTGGTAATACCAACTTACGTTCTTCTTCTTACTCGATTCTTCATTACTGAAAGTCCTGCCCGTTTTGGAAGTCGCTGACATAGGGGTCGGCTTCCAGTCTAACCGGACCAGTATTTTACATGGAACGACTGCCTGTCTGACCTCTACTTCGGACGGCGACTTTTACCCTTCAATTAATGCTGTCAATCAAATCAACGCAATCAAAGAAATGTTTAATCTAATTGTAGGTACCTTGGAGAAAATCAGAGAAAGCTCTTTTAACTTAATTAAGAGAGAGAGAGTAAAGAGCGCTCGGACTACAGAAATCATTTTATTTGAAAAACAGCACTCGCCTAAAACATTAAGGTATAATGAAGCCGATCTCAATAATTAATAAAACATCCTCCTAGCAAATAAAGTTCTGATTCTGATTCAGAAAAGTCTTATGCATAATAAAATAAATATGACAGCAACTTTGTCAGTTTGCCTGACTGAAAGCTTGAATGGATGATGATAAAATAAGAAAAGAAAATAAATCATAATTATTTGTCTCGAACACGACATAACAAAAAATGGTTAAATAAACAATAAAAAAATAATAATATGAAAAGTAGACAAACACAAGATTTTTTTAAATAAGACCATCGCGGCATCGTCCAATGAACGAGGCTACAACCAGTGAAGGCCCTTTTCTCAGCATGGACGAGAAGAGACGAGAGCTACCTGACTGACTGAACGAACGAGACCTAGACCAAAGTAAAGACATTAAGATAATGTTTATTTCGATCCCGTAGGATAATTTCAAAATAAACACGGACGAAGCCGCGGTTCAAAAGCTAGTGAGATATAAAACCGTACCAAACCATTCAATATCATCTTCCCTCCCACAAAAAAAGTATCACTTACTACCGGTTTCATACTTAAGTAAATGTATCCTCCATTAGATCTTCATAAGACAGAATGTCAGTAATTAGTCATTGTCTTAGAAAGCTCTGTGATATTGCTCAGTGAATGGCTTGTAGTGTCAATGACACGGCACTTTCGTGACATTGAGAGGCTGTGCAATACCAATGGGTACTGGTTGTATATACCATGAGTTGTTACCAAATAACTGAGGAGTAGTACTTTATATCCGATACTGGAGTATGTCATAGTGTTTTCTGTCTATAAGCGCCAACCTCAAGTAATACGCCTCGAAGGCAGAAAAATGATAATTATTACCTAAATATCTAAAAATCGGACCCAAATATCGGCTTCATAGAAATGTAAAAAAAACAGATCGACACTTTCTGAAATCCTGTGAGTAACAGGATACGAAGATTAATTATTATTAGAAGTTTTGAAGATAAAATAATTTCCGTTAAAGTGCATTGACATAATAATCTTATCCCCACATCAGATATCAATGACATCATTATCACGAAATGATTGACATTGACACTTCTCAAAATGTAAATGTAATATACATTTACATTATTATATCAAGCCTATCAGTATTACAACATCAATAGGTACATAGTCTTCTTTTGTTTAGTTCTATCGACCTAAATAGTATTGTATTTATTTATGTTTCGCAAGGAACCTTGAAACTTGCGTCTCTTGCAAGCAAAGGGTTCTGTGGTACTTCGAACCTTGGAAGTTAATGATATCGGCGTGACAAAGTTACTGATATGGCAGCTTTCACCCATGAGTATAAGATTGTATATCGATTGTACTGTAATAATAATCATCATCATCATTTCAGTCTTAAGACGTCAATGCTGGACATAGGCCTCCCACAGAAGGGGGGATTTGCCATAATCGCCACGCTTGGCAGGCGGGTTGGCGATCGCAGTATGGTTGTTACGAAGGCACAGAGAACGCTGCTGCCCATTCTCTGGTAAGTCCCTTAGTCGCCTCTTACGACACCCACGGGAAGATATGGGATGGTGCTATTCTTTACGTCCGACACCATACTATAATAGGTATTTAAAAAGCGGTGTTGTTCACCCTGTGTGTGTGGTGTTTTCCTTGGCTTAGGAAGTGTTATTGGATTTTCCGATAGAGAATTTCTCAGTAGCAGCTACGTAGTCTGGAGTTGTGCCCCGTTGATGGCAATGGGCTCGCCCCTTATTACATGGGACTTAAATCTGACGAATATGGATGTATACTATTAGTTACACCTCTCCCTAACCCATCGGGGATTACAGTTGTGATGTTATGTTGTGACGTATTGTAACCAAAGCAATGGCGATTTCGTTGCGGGATCCAAAGAGTTAAATCGTCTCTCTGGGACTTCGTCGAGCTTTATTGTCTCGGCGCTTTTCTTGTAGTCGCCACTGTTGATTCTGGCTTACAGGAGTTACAGTGGTTTGGGAATAGTGTGGCGGGCTTTTCCCATATAAAAAAACCAAAGCGATAGCCGTCGTAGTGTTTGGAGAGCCTTCCAGCTTTACGAAGAAATAAGTGACATGATCATCATGTATTGCCGCGATCGATCGCTTTGATTTTACACGGGGTAAGTAAGACCCTGTATATGATAGGAGAATAGAATAGTCATCATGACAGTGCATCGTTAATACGGAAGATTAAGTTTTGGAGACGGACTCATATATATGATAACCAAGTATCATCATCATCATCAGCCTATAATGCTCCCACTGTAGGGTATCAGGCTTCCTCCCTAGGGGAGGGATGGGCTATAATCCACCACTTGGGCCCAGTGCGGGTTGGTAGATATCACATGTCTTCGAATTTTTAGTTTCTAAGACATGCCGGTTTCCTCACGATGTTTTCCTTCACCGTTTTGAGAGCAGTGGTGATAAAATAAATTACCTACACAAAGTAATGCGCCTGCCTGGGTTCGAACTCACTGTTCGTAAGTCGTGTCCGCCATCACTGGGCCACCATGACTGCTCTCTCCAAGTATCATTAAACTAAATAATATTGATGTATTTTATGCAAATATGCACTTAACTAGTATGAAAATACTCAATTTGTTTTACTATCTATACTTTCAGTTGAACTGTCAATCAAACTGATTCTGGAAACGATATCATACCCTCAAATAATTAAACATCGTAGCGAAATGAGGAAAACGAATGGAAAGTTACCAAGAAGATTTGAATAGAATTAGTAAACCAAACAAAAAGTAAGTAAAAAACCTTACCTAGATAATTCTAGGCTATTAAACTCCGTTAATAATTATTTGATCGTGATCGACGCGTCTCTACGAGTATCACTATTACTATAATATATCTGGGTCGGCCTCGGCGGCGGCGCCGTCCATGTTTTGGCAACCACTGTGAGGGTTGGATCCTGATGGTGCAACTTGGAGGAAATTTGCTTAGAAGTGGGAAAGAGCTGCTAAAATAAAATAAAAATGAGTACATTCAGACTGCTGGGACACGAAGGAATGGCCCAGTGCGAGTGGGAAGTAGTCAACAGTCTTCGAATTTCTCAATTCAAACAAAAAATCATCGTCAATCAGAAAATAAATCTAATTGTCAAATGTCATAATAAAAAGTGAAATCAAGGACTCATTTCATCATTTCGTTCGAGTAAGTACTAACCTCTAACTTTTTTAATTCTTTACACATTTTAGATAGTTTTTCCTTCAGTCTGCCAGCCAGGAAGCCCGGTTCAACCTTCACGGTGTTTGCTCCAATTGTCAATACATCTGTAAGAAATGTATACCGCTACTTTTTCTGGACAACTAAATTCAATGGGACTCCAAATTACAAGGCCAGCCATTTTTCTTTTGTTGGTGAGATTGCCATTATTCTTATATCAATGTAGTACCTACTTAGGTTAGTGTTAAGTTGTTTCAGGGCATTATTTTCCTTTTGTCACACATATTATGTTTGTTGTCATACATACTGCCTCAATCCACAGAGTTTTATGCCTCCATAAGGACTGCCACCAACTGTGGAATGAACCCACTTTCTGGGTAAGACGATACCTTTTGGTAAGATAGTTAGACTTTCGAGTTTCCTCTTACTTATTTTTCGTGTGGTTAATACGGGATACTGAATACCCTTAACGAGGGACCACGATCTATAAACAAAACGGGACCTTCAATATAACTTGCTAACCGAGGCAAATCTGTTTATATTAAAGCTAGAGAAAACAGATTACAAACGGACTAAAGATTTAAATATCTGTTTATTCATATCTACTGACGATAGTATCCGAAAACAAAACAGGATAATTACAATAAGGCCGCATGCGTGCAGCATCAACTGAACAACATGCTGATGACGTCAACACTGCATCGTATTCCACAATGTAACAAACAACATACCATAATAGAAAACCTGAACGTAGCAAAAACAACATGATATGACGTAGAAACACGAAACTGCCATTTCTTGGAAGCAAATTCTATCAATAATAAACATTTTTTTTAATCAGACACTACTATCTGTTACCTTCATTCTTCGTCTGAAATGATCATTTGCCTGGGTTTTTTGCAAGGAACCCTAATTCTTATCCTTTAATAATACACTTGGGAGCAAATAAATCGAGCCACTTCCTTTTTCACGCATTATGGTAATTATTTTTGGTATTATGGAACGCATCGATTCGAAACATATATCGCCTAAAAGGGTATTTAATAACCTTTACAAAGAGGGTAGTTAGTTGTCAAAATTTCATTTTTTTTTTATTTAAATTAAAGTTTAAAGGGTAGAATAAAATTATCGCATTTAATTTGCTTATGACATTTTTATTGTACTCTGTTAAGAAAAGATTAAATTTGAGGTTTTTGTTAATCATACCCATATTACTTGTTATTGTTGTCTTTATCTGTGTCTGTGTAATCAAAATAACCTGATAAAATGGATACTACACCGACGGAAGCTGCCCAAGTTGTAGCTTTACTTGAGGTTGGACACGGACAACGTGAAGTGGCACGCAGACTTCATTTGAGTCGTTCAAAGGTACAGCGGGTATACCGCAGGTATCTGGAGACTGGTGCTTTTGTTCGGCGACCTGGAACTGGCCGACCACGGGCAACAACAGAACGTGACGACCGCTTTATTGCAACCAATTCGTTGCGCGACCGTGGACTTAATGCTGTTCAGCTACAGCAAGCGTTACGTGACGTTCGAGGAGTCTCAATCAGTAGGTGGACAGTGAGACGGAGACTAAAAGAACGAAATTTAACATCACACAAACCAGCAACTGGCCCAAAATTGACTGTAGCTCATCGCCGATCTCGCTTGGAGTTTGCTCGAGAACACATTAATTGGACGTTAGAAGACTGGAGGTCAGTTTTGTTTTCTGACGAGTCAAGAATCTGTCTTTTTAGCAATGACGGGAGAAACCGAGTGTATAGACGTCCTGGTGAAAGATTTGCCCAATGTTGCATTCGAGAAACTGTGAGTTTTGGTGGTGGTTCTTGTATGGTGTGGGGAGGAATTTCTCTAGACGGAAAAACGGAACTTGTCTTCGTCGACCCCGCCAACGATGGCAGTGGTAGACGTGGATTAACAGCTGACCGATACATAACTGACATTCTTGAAAACCACGTAATGCCGTATGCTGGTTTTGTCGGAGAAAATTTCTTGTTTATGCATGACAATGCGAGACCTCATACCGCGCAGATCGTTACGGAATACTTGTCTGCGATCGGGATTCAACAAATGGTATGGCCAGCACGAAGTCCCGATTTGAACCCGATCGAACACCTATGGGACGAGCTAAAACGGAGAGTCCGAGCCAGGGTTCCCGCTGTTTCATCCATTCCCGAGCTTAAAGTCGCTGTGCTTGAAGAGTGGGAGAACATACCACAATATGTCATCGTAACGCTGATCAGATCGATGACTAATAGGCTACAAGAATGTATCAGGGCACGGGGGGGTAATACCAGTTATTAAGAATATTTTTTTTGCAATAATTTTTTTTTTATTGTTTTTATGGACTGTTTTAGCCCTACTAAATTTTCTATCAAAATTACCATTTTTCTTGCAGAGCCAATAATTTATCATTCAATAAGGTTATTATTCAATAATTTACCCTCATTGTAAAGGTTATTAACTAAACTTTTAGGCGATATATAGTTCGAATTGATACGTTCCATATTACCAAAAATATTTACCATTTTACGTGAAAAAAGGTAGTGGCTCGATTTATTTGCTCCCAAGTGTAGTAGCCTGATAACATAAGCTATCTGAAAAGTCGCGTCAATCAGTCCAACCGTTTCGGAGATTTAGGTACAATTAACAAGCAGACAAACAAACAAACGCAACAAAAAACGAATATTTTATATAAGTTGGTACACAGGTAGGTACGTAGTATAAAGGCAGGCAGAATAACAGTATTTTTGTTTGTTTAATATCTAACTTACATAATTACAAACTTATTTTAATGAACTAAACTATACTAAATGATTACCTAATGTGTGTGTAAACCGTCTGTGATACCGACAAGTTGAATACACCAAAAACAAATAATAAAAATCCATCTCATCTAAAACTCAATTCAGCTATTTATAAATAAAACTTTTAGATTAAAATCCTTTTAAGTCCAGTCGTTTATACGCCAGGACAGTCATAAAAATGGAGGACGCATACTTCAGCACCTCAGTTGGGATGGGACAGACGAAAGGACATAAAAACAAAAGCATACACTATAACGCGTCGTAAAAGTTGCATTAGAAAGTGATTACTGAACGTAAACAGTATAGATGAGAACACAAGTGTTATGGACATTGAAATAATGACAATTGCTTTTGAACCTAAGCATAATAATAAGAGAATAATGACCATTATCATTTACCACTAACAATAGGTAACATGTAAACTAAATGTTGAATGTGCAAGAGAGAGCTGAAGGTGAGATTTTGCTAAATATAGGGTGTAAAAGTACCCTTAACGCAAACTAAGGGCACTTGTTCTCCCCACCACTGCGATAATTTTTTTGTTCTCGACCATACCTGGGAACCCCCTAGTTACGGAGATATTGGGGCTCAAAGTTCCAAATTTTTAACAGCTGTTTTTGTAAATATGTACTAGTTTTTCAGGTTATAACTTTAGTTAAATTACCTCTATGACCCGTTTACTATTGTGCTACATTGAGTTTTACCGTAAAATGTGATTTTTGACCCAAAAAAAAAAATCGTTTCCCAGAAAAAAAATTGTGTAGGGGTACTTACTTATATGTAGTTTGATGTACAGAATGCTTGGTTAACGGCTGTGTGATGGGTTGATTTACACCCTGTATTATATGAAAACTGATATAACGATCCTATGCAGATAATGGGGTCTATGACGTTTCTGCGTTCCCCACGTGTAATATCTAATCATTTCAAGCAGTATCAAATTGCTTGATTTCTAAATCATCGTTAGTCTCTTAACCAAACATGAATGTAGAACACCTGAATTATAATTATGGGCAGAGACTATTATTAATTGCAAGGTAGGAAATTAAGAAGGAGCTGGTGTTCATAAGTTGATGGTGGATATTTGAAATGTCGTAAAGGACATTGAGCTTGCTGGTGTATTTTCAACTTTAAGCGCTAAATCGAACGTAGCAAATCCATAAGCTAGCGCAATGGCTTTTACAGTATTTCAAATTTCTGCCTTACAAATATAACACTGATTGAGTTGTTATTATCATGTTCTATTTACATAATAATGCTAATTCTAGATCTAGGACCATGTTCATTAGCGTTCATATTGACTCCACCTAGTATTTATAATAATTATTACCTTTTGGCACAGAAATTCTCGTTAATCCAAAATATATGCCAGACTCAATGACTTATGTCTTCAAAACCCTAGACATTTATTGCAGTACTAAAAGTGTCTAAACAGTGCCTGCGTGAAAGATGAAAAAAATTGGCCGATTGGAGTTTCGACACAAAAATATATGTAGTTGTTAACTAATTTCTTCTCCATATTATTATTTTATATCATAAAATCAATTCAAACACCAGAGTTACTCTCTTAATAATAATATTGTCCTACATAACTGATAAATATGGATAATATGCTTGATAAATTAGCAGGGTTGATGAAAATCTTCCGACCTTTAAAATTCTAAAAACGAAAATTTTATAACACCCAATTATCCCGTCACCCGTAAACCAAATGTTATTAGACCATAAGCAACCGATCCCTTTCAGTTTTTTCTAAATGTCAAGAGTATATAAAAAAATACATCAGTACCCGAACACTTTTGTCAGTTACTATACTTTTATTCAATCCCAAAGACTATTACAGACTCGAGTGCATGTCTGTAAAGGAATACTTTAGTGTTGAAACCTCTATGCTTCAGGAACTTTATAGTTATTGAATGTCTATTGTGTTCAGCCATGGAACTAGAAAAGGTCCATGGTGTTCAGCCATAAAATATTTAAAAACATTCTTAGGACGTAAACAGGAATTTAAAAAAAGATTAAAAACGCTGTTTGAATATTTTCCAACGTTATCGGTTTTGGAAGCTTTTTTGTAGATATGTTTGCGAAGAGATTATATTTTTTAAAGCAAATACAATAGCCATAGATAAAAAAGCTCTTGGCGCCATAGAGGAATGCTTTTTTTATAAGCGTAATTGTAAATTTTGTAATTGTTTTCAAGTGTTTTTTTACGCAAAATAATATGAGATAAGAAACCCGCTTTTACTCTAAATACTCGTATAAGATATGAAACTCCAGTTCTTGTTAGTGGGTGCGTATTGTACTATGTTATCTGAGTACAGAAAATGGATGTCTAGACGCAGAACAAATGGGACTCTACTTATGTGTCACCAACGTAAATTGGGGCTTTTGATTGCATCTGTGAAGGGGGTTGCCTCACAGTGTTAAATGAAGTATCTATGAATGAAGTAAAAGGAAACCACATGGTTATTGCTGCATACTGGTTGGAGCACTGTAAAGATTTAAGCTAGACCACATACTTTTACTTAGTCAAGCTACAATCTTTTTCGTTTTTTTTTGTTAGCTTTAATTGTCCCACGGCTGGGCAAAGCCTCTCCCAATTTCTTTCAAAAGCTCCTCTCGCCACCTCTTTCTGGACCGGCCTCCGTCTTCCGGCAAACATCGTGTGGAGGCTTTTGCCCAGCAAGATGAATGGTCAGAACCATTAAACAGCACAAAGTACAATTTTCTCTACTCAATTCATAAATTCACAATCATAATGTCTATTACAACTTCTTTCCAGCAAAAACACTAGGAAGTGTCGAAGGGTGGGCGTTTTGGGGGACTGTCACTTGTAAATAAGTAACTTTGACTTGACTTAATGTCCTATGTCCCCTAGATGGGGCAGAGGGCGTCGATAGATGTCCTCCATCGCGATCGGTCTTGAGCTTCACGTTTCATCTCACTCCACGTCATACCGATGTTCGCTGCTTCTGCCAACACTGTGCGGCGCCAAGTTTGACGAGGACGGCCACGCTTTCTTTTCCCTTGGGGATTCCAGTCCAAAGCTTGTTTGGGTATGTGTTCGGGGTCCCTTCGGAGCGTGTGGCCGATCCAACTCCACTTGCGACGCTTGATCTGGAGGTCGATCGGGCTCTCGTGGCATTTCTCCAAGAGTTCTAAGTTGGATATGGTCTCGGGCCAGTAAATACCAAGAATGCGACGAAGACAGCGGTTAACGAAGACTTGAATTTGACGTGAGATGACCTTTGTTACCTTCCACGTCTCGCACCCATAAAGCAGCACGGATTTTACATTGGACCCGAATATCTTAAGTTTGATCCTTCGGGTCAGTTTCCGCGACTGCCAAACAGGTCTCAGCTGCGCGAAAGTAGCTCGGGCTTTGGCGATCCGTGAAGTGATGTCCTCTTCACTACCCCCAGTCTCTGCCACGACGCTCCCGAGGTAAGCGAATTTGTGGACGCGTGCCACTGCCTCTGTGCCAATCAGCAACGGTGAGTTATTCTTCACACCAGTTCTCATCTCCTGGGTCTTCCGGATGTTTATTTTAAGGCCCACTTCAGCCGCTTCTTGACGTAGATCGTTCAGCTTTGCTTGCATGTCGGCGTGGGTATGACTCAGCAGGCATAGGTCATCGGCGTAGTCTAAGTCTTCCAAGACGTTGGATAATCCCCACTCTATGCCCCGGCGCCTGTTTTCAGAGATGCGAAGCATAATTCCGTCAAGAACGACTAAGAAGAGAAGCGGCGACAGTAGACAGCCTTGGCGGACACCCGCGTGTACTGCTACGTCATCCGAGATGAGGCCGTCATGGGTTACCTTGCAAGAGTATTTTTTGTAAATACTCTCCAGCAGACGGACGATTTTCGGCGGCACTCCAATTTCTAATAAGCGGGACCATATGCTAAACCACTTCAGCGTATCAAAGGCCTTTTCGAAGTCGACAAAGGTTAGGTAAATTTCCCTCTGCCATTCTGATGCCTGTTCCAGTATGATACGGAGAGTGTTGATCTGGTCGGTACATGAGCGGTTCGAGCGGAAACCAGCCTGTTCCCTGCGTAGAAGAGGATCCACGGCCTTCGACAGTCTATCTAGGATGATCTTGCAAAAAACCTTCGAGGGAATCGAGAGCAGCGTAATACCTCTCCAGTTATCGCACTGGCTAAGATCACCTTTCTTAGGAACAGTTATGATCAGACCTTTATTCCAGTCGTCCGGGAGCTCTTCGGCGGTCCAAATCTTCTCGATAAGAGGCGTCAGAACGTCGACGGCAGAGGATAAGTCAGCTTGTAACATTTCCGCCGTTATTAGGTCGAGTCCTGGTGCTTTGCCTGTCTTCAAAGAGCGGACTGCCTCCGCAACTTCAGTGGCTGTCGGTGGTTCCGTGTTGATGCTTAGGAGCCGGGATGTTGGGGAACTAACTTGCAGCACGTCGGGTGGTGATGTGGCTGACAAACGGAAGACCTCCTCAAAGTGTTGACGCCAGCGTAGCAGCTGCCCTTCTGATGTCACAACGAGCTGACCATCTTTGGACTTCAGCGGCTTTTTCTTTGATCTGTTGTAAATAAGTAAAGTAAAGTAAATTTTGACGTTCGAAAAGTGCTGATTATCAGCCTAGTTTGAATAAATGACTTTTGATTTTGATTTTTTTTTGAACAATCAACAAGAAACAAAACTCAACCAAAACAAGTACCCACATAATTATTTATATTTACAAAATTCCTTCAAACCCTTCCTACGTTATCGATTGTTTATTGATCGACGCGTGCGCAAGTTTCGACGCAAGTACAATCACGTACGCACTCCGGCTTCGAAGAAACATCAGAAACGCATAGCCCGTATCGAATGCCAGCTAACTATCGAATGGATGGAATCGAGTTCGAGATCATCGATAACGGTAATCGATAAAGAATCGAGTAATTGGTGATTTCGTTAATCGGTTATTGGATCACCTAGTGCCCTAGGCTGAAGGGATTAGTTTTATCGGTGTTGTTAAGTGATTTAGAGAGAATTAGAATGGGTGATACGTTTTCGATAAGAACACCTATCTTTTGGTCTCGAATGGATTGATAATGACTGTTATGGGATTATGTGGAATGTAAGTCAAGACATTTTGGAAATTGTTGTTTTGAAAAGCGTATACAATACTTTTTAACGAAGCTTATTCCATTCCGAAGCTTTTCCACACCAGCAAGCATGAGATATGTTTCTCGACGGTATATAAAACCATGTCATAGATCCATTGGCGGCATAAACCTCTTACACCAGATTAGTCAAACCACACGATAAAGAAAGAATGTCACCATTCCCAAAGGACGCCTCCATATAACATAACATTCCATCATCATCATCTTAATTTCCCGTCCCATAAAACAGAATTCTTTTCTTACTCCTTCTCTGTTCACGCAGTACGTTTGTGGAACGCACTTCCGCCTAAAATTCTAATAGACTCTAAATCTTTATACATTTTCAAAAAACAAGTCAAGGAGCATTACCTCTCCTCTATACCGTAATATTCTGTATATATGTATATTTATATATTATAGGTTTATATTTATAATATTAGTGTTTATTTTTATGTGTAAGTATATATTTGTATGTATCTTTATTTAATTAGCTTTTGTTACTAATTCTAATTTAAAAAATCCTGTTTGTCTTTTCTACACACTGTGTCTACATGTCATATCCAACTTTCCTCTTACAGGTCTGCTTTAAGAAATTTCGTTTGAAATAAGCAGTACCTTTGTGCTCTTCTATTTTTTATGTTTTTATCCTTTTTTGTATTTTGTGTGTACATAAATAAATAGAATTCCAATACCACACCACAATCTCCCTATAAATCCCCAACACTATACGGCTTCCCACTTCAGTAAGCCAATCACACTCCTCCGTACACCTGCACGCACATGTGACTCCTGAGGTATTGCGGTCAAGCAGCGCCCGCGCAGTATCACTTATCACAACACGAGATGCCGTGACAACCGCACTCACGTTGACTGAGACGTGGTTAGCGTTGGTACGTAGGCGATCTTTTTATGTTGGGTTGCGAGGAAGATGCGTTTTTGGAAGGTAAATAATAAGCCAAGCATAAGGTCCTGGGTTTAATTCCCGGGTCGGATAAAATGTCATTAGGTTTTTACTTAGCAGCCATGGAATCCAGATTAGTTTTATTTTCGTCATTTTTTATTAATTTGATACTACAAAAAACACGTGTCCAATATTTTTCGATAATCTAACAGACAGAGTAAATACTCTGTCTGTTAGATTATCGAAAAATATTTTTTTTAGCCAGGAAACACCCCTATTGGTCGAAACCCGCGCCTGGGGCACTTTTAACAGTATCCGCTTTGGTGTAAACCGGGCCTACGATAATACTACGGGGCCCGCAAACTAAACCAGTATTTCAAGAAAAGCTATAAATTAGAATGACTGCAGTGCAGTAGGACAAGTTGTTAGCCTGCCTTCTGTAGTCATATCTATGATTTATTATTCGTATAATTTGTAGGATACTGTTAATTATTGCAATAACAACATGAACTATCTATGTTAAGGGTGCTGCGGAGTGTGTACACCTACCTCTTGGGACTCGATGGCACTGAAATGTAAGTTCAAGTGAACAGTTATATGAATTTTAATTGTACATTGAGTTGGCCATGAATTTGCAAAATAACCTATCAGAGTTCTTCGATTCTAACCTGGGAAAATAAGTTAATGATATTTCTAAATATACCCACCCAGAAGGGGTATTATAAGTTTATAAAGAAAGTAAGAAAATGCATTTATTTGGCACATACCACAAGTACACACAATGTTAAATATTATAAAGAAAAAAAATGACTTAAAATTAAACAAAACGTGCCACTGTATGCCTCACGGCTGCGCCAAAAAGGTCCATAACCATAATCAATATCACTGATAAAAATATACCTAGAGGGAGAATCTTAATCGTATCAGGCCCCACTATATAGAAAGTTTATTCCTACAGCATATCCACACTGGTACCTACCAAACCACTATTGCAATCGCATATTGCACACCAACAAAAAATCGTACAAACGCGTAAATAGAGAAAACAAACGTGTAAACGCGATCAATGCTCGATGAAGCGCATCTTCCATGGAACTGTTACCACTTTAACATTCTTCGATCATTCATACGCAATACTTACGTTGTTTACACGATTTCTGGGCAAAAAGTGGACAAACTGGCTAGGTTGGTCAGTGTGTACCTAATAGCTAAATACACGAAAGACATTGTGTAACATCAATTTTTTCCACTTGTTAAGGTTTTTGATAGGTGCTGATGCATGACCTTGCTGACTAAAAGCAGATCCAAACTGGAGTTTTTGAGAACAGTCGCTCTGTACAGGATCATTTTAAATTACGTATAGTGAAACACCGCAGCCATGATGTGATATCTAAACATAAGTCAGAAAGAGGATGCTTGAAACACACAAAAACACAAAATTCTAATTTTCTTACGTTTTTTGCTATTTGCAGGTAAGTGTCAGACGATCGCAACACGATACATATTAACAGAATTATAACTCTCTAAGTTAATTTAATCCCATTGAATTACTAATATAAAAGCAATACAAGCATTACTAATATAAGCAGTAGGTAGGTACCTTTGTACTCACATGTTATATTCTAGTATTTTCCTGTGTTATTTACTGTGTGTACATAAATAGAAAAATAAATAAAAAAATAAATAAATAAAAAAATCGTGGCCAACCTGTATGCATCCGCTTTTACAACGGAGCTTTCCTCACCCAAGAATTTACAATGCTTACATATGTACCTACCTAGATATGTAAATAATAAGCTGCGACACTTAATTATGTCAGTATGCATAATAATAATACCGCTAAGCTAACTAATAAGCATTATGAATCATAATATTCATAATAACAATAACAAGCCCACGCAAATTCCATTACATGATTTAAATCTCAAGTATTTTTTATTACTTAACAATATAATTGATAATAACACATCGCAGTCCAGTGATGCCAATCTAACGAGGAAATAAACATTTGATAGTACTTCAAATTATAGCGGGAAAAAAACAACATGGCGGATTCTTTTGTTTCAATTTTAGGAAGTCCTCAAGACGAAGGAACATATTCATTTATACTGTTTGTAAATAACTCTTATTGTTAAGTCATTAAAGGTGTAATTTATTTAATTCGTGCTTTAATTTGGTATGAATCATCGTTGTTTTGTTGTAGGAGGTTTCTGAACTGGCAAGTGGCAACACGTAAAACGTTTTGATAGAGATCTCCTTTGTTTTGTTTAGTGATTTAAAAAAACATTCGCCTGAGTTTATTACTGTAGCCTAATAATACTGTTTTATTTCACCTCCGTAAGTTTTCATATTACTAAATTAGGTATGTTTGCACCGTATCCACCTATGTACACACGGCGACACAATCATCAAGTATATTTCCAGTATAACATGGCCACTCTTTGTATAGATGTCCCGTAGAATGAAATTTCCCAATAAACTGGTTTTGATTAGTGGACCTCCCTTGACCAATCAAGCTATGGGTACAAAACTTACACAACTTACAAAACTTTCCTAGATTGACAGAACCTAACATATTTAATTACAAAAAGTATTGGCTGTTGGTTTCCCTATGGCATGGAATACGTAAGAGTACAAATACCTACCTACGGTCTATATATTTCCTTATTTCCCTGTTTACTTAAACATTTTCATCATGCAATGCCTTCCGATTACCAGTTTAATTAAATTTTCAATGTAACTATACATAGACCTACAATAAAACAAGAAAACAGGAACCATCAATTACCTCAAGTCCTCAAACCAATTGATTCAATTTATAGATGTCAGCCGGCAAATTACAGTAAACAACTAAAGAAAAACAACGAAACAAACTTACTGAGCTAATAATAATAAGACGACACTCCATAAACGACGTTTCGTATCGTATACGTATCGCATAGTGGCGTAGTTCACTACGATACTATCGGTGGCCGATCTAAAAACAGTATGAAAGTGCACCTGACAGAATCGATGATAGGGCTGTCGCAGTGTCGACTCATCGGGGAAAAATCCGGGTATTTCTGAGTAGTGAAAAAGTAACTTTTGTTTAAAATTTGGAAAGGTAATAATATTTTATGTAAGGTAGGTACCAAGATTTTTTTTATTTCCAGGAAGCTTACTCGTATCATGCACACCTATTTATCACCTAGCATTTATCTTTGAAAAAAAAATCTTAAAAATGAAAACAAAGTCCCAAAACAAAATCACGGCATTTTAAATCATGAAGATCACAATAAAAACTTTCTAATGACCAACCAAATATGAAATTGAAGAAACTTCGGTCCGTTTTCTTGTCTTTCAGTAGGTACGTGTTTCGGTAGGTAGCCCTAGCAAGCAAGGGCCTATATTTAGTAGTTAATAGAAGTGTTAATTACGGCGTGTGTACACACAGACAACTGCTTCTACTTTCCTACAAGCTTCCATAAATGACTTTTTATCCAGCTTTGAGCATGTGGCCACCGTGCGGTTTCTAAAAGTGAGAGGTGAAGTTTGTTTACTATTATATTTTAAAGCACTTCTTTTGATTGCGATTGGTATCTGTTATGTATCATTAAAATAATCGTACAGTTTATTGAACGCGGTTAAACCATGCATTCTAATCATATCGGTAACCAGCATTGTGCACATATCTTCAAAATATATAATTTGCAAAGATTCAGAATTTTGGTGAGAAAGTGTTTGTTTTAGTAAACTACTAGCGACATCTGTTATGGAGTAGCAAAACCAAGTAAACTACAAGTACTGCCAATCTTAGCGCCATCTAGTGTCGCATAGCAAAACATAAATGCTAGACATGTTTCTGGAAGTGATGTTTTACGAATATAGATGGCATTACTTCTATAGTTATTAAAAGAAACAAATTATTCAAAACCAATAAATTGTTGTAGAAAACAAAATATACCACTAAAAAGTTTACTCTGATGTTTATTAAAAAAAGGCATTGTGCGTTAAGTTTTATGTTTTCGAGCGATAAGGGTAAGAAAATAATGTTTTCGAGATGAAGAACAAAGTGATTAATGAACATTTATTGAATAAAAACTCATTTATAATCCAACAAAAATGATCACCTGTTATGTGAAAATATTACGATTTTGAATAAATAAATGCAAATATCTGTGTCATAACGTCGTTCTACGGCGAGATAAACATAAAATAACATAACATACAGCACAAAATGTATTACAATTCACTCAGAATGATACCGAAACACGTCATTAGTAGAAATACTTATTTCGACTACCTTTCTATGAGCTGCGGTGTCCGAGTGGTTAAGGAGATGGACTTGAAATCCATTGGGTTCTACCCGCACAGGTTCGAATCCTGTCCGCAGCGTTCTCTTTTGGTAGTTATAACAAATCGGAAATCAATTAACACAGTAATATTGTTAACAATTTTCTCAATGAATAAAATAGCTGTTTGAATATCATGTTTTCAAAGAATTTTTTTTTGGTCATTTCATACGTTTTTATCAATAAAACAACTCTACAAATTATAAAAAAAAAAAAAAACATGAAGTAAAATAATCGCAGATTTAAAATTACAAAAAGATTCCTTCGAGCCGGATTTGAACCAGCGACCTATGGATATCAATTGTTTACACTCTACAGTCCACCGCTCTACCAACTGAGCTATCGAAGGTTGAGAACTTTGGTCGAAATAGTGAGTAACACTCCGTTTTGATGCATAATTATGTGACGTAAAACTGCTATTTGTTTCGTAATGTATGTATGGTGATTTTGATATCAAGACAAAATATAACTAGAACAAATAAAAACAAAATTAAAAGAAAAATCATCATCATCATAGTATGGGGGGTTGAGAGGCGGGACACTAGTCAACAATAAATATTGTGATGTGAAAATCTTTAGAAAAATGATCATTGGTAATAAAAAATAGCAACAACTTACGGTACCGTTCATAAGTAACTTTCATTCATTCAACGGCAACCTTGTCTCACCTTCACTCACATACTGCTGAGTATTAGCCTCCCTCTTTTTCTGCTTCAGCTAACAAAAGAAATCTTCAAATAAAAATCATCATCATAAAATGGGACCTACATAAAAGCATCACAATTAATAAATAAATCATGATTATTCACAAAGTACTAACTTTACTATTCAATAAACTACCAGATAGCAAACATTGCAATAACTTCTAGATCTGTGCCGTTTCCTGCATAAAATTATTTTATCGCATCGACTGTGGAGGTTGCTTATTTATATCTCCTCTTTAGTTTATAACATCTAGTATTTTACGTAACGTGTATGAAGGTAAATAAAACGCTTCTAAACCATTTAAATATTGAATATGCGATGGTAAACTTTGTATTTGAGATGCAGTAAGTCGGAGTTTTGCTCGGGTTATTTTATCAGGCGCTCGTAACTTTTTAATGTTTTTGCGTAGAACTCGATGGAAAATGTTACCTATACTTTGAATTTATAAAATGTAAATTATATTTATCTACTTCTTTCAGTATTTATTGTGGGGGCCGCTTCAAGTCTTACCGGATGCAGATGAACGTATTATACATGGAGTGACGGCACGCTATAAGTATACTACAGAAAATAAACCTATTAGACACTACCTCAACAGCTTTCGATCAGTGAACTTGACTACTATAACGTTTAAATTAATAATCAATGCAATCTATTTCCATATTCGCTATATCCGCCTTATCCCAGACTTAGCCGACGGCTCAGTTCAAAAGCACTGGCGCATGTCTGCAATTAAATTATCAAGCAGAAATAGACTACAAGCAAGAGCATCCCTTTGTTGTATAAGCTCTAAAGAGAGAGACATTAACATTCGATTTAAGTCCCACTAAGAAAATTGATTCACTTAGAATATTTCCTACCAAAATAAAAATAAATTGTTGGAGACGCCATACACATATATAATTATTTGCTCCACAGCCATGAGCAGGCGTTTACACATTGCATAAAATTAAAATGCTCTTACAAAACGATTTATGAACTACTACTAACTAAATACTATACAGTTTACAAGCAATACAATCTATTTCTATACCCGCCGTATACGAGACAGATTCGGCTGCTTCAAGAGCACTGACCGGATGTTTGTATGCAAATAAACAAACTGAAATAGACTTCAAGAGCATCCCTTTGTAGTTTGTAGAATGAACGATCGTAGAGACCGTACCATTTCGTATTTATACACGTACGTATTGTGTGTTATTTTTATTACCCAGATATAATAATAGGTTTTTACCTATGTAATTGGAGATTCTATAACCAGCATTTTCAGATTTAATTATCTGTGGATTGGTGCGCAATGCGAAATTTAAATCAATTTTATTCGAAAGACGTGTTAATTTAATTTCAAATTGAGTCATTTGTTTTTAGACAGTTTTTTGTTTTTGTGACATTGTGGTAGTTTTTGGCGCCATGGATAAACTGAACATTGGAAATACCGCTGCGCAAACAACACCAAACATTAACGACGTGTACGGGCCTAACACTAATTGCATAAACACGGTCCATTATTGGTTCAATCGTTTTAAATCTGGTAATTTTGAGTTGAAGAACGAGCCTCTCGGTCGGCCGGTAACCATTGTCGACAACAAAGAATTGAAGGCGATAGTGTAAGCTGATCCAACTCAATCTACGGCTGAGCTTGCTGCGGGCCTTGGAGTTAGTGTCAAAACAACATTGAAGCACTTGCGTGAAATCGGAAAGACAAAAAAAGATAGATAAGTGGGTGCCACACGAACTAAGCGACCAACTGACAGCGAGATTTACGCGTCGAAGCATGCATGCAAGAACTACTGAAACGGCATTGAAACGAGGGACTTCGTAATCAAATTGTTACCTGCGATGAAAATTGCATCCTGTAAATTCCTGTACGACAAACGTAAGCGTTCGTCTCAGTGTATGGACCCGGGTACAGCACCTAATCAGTGCGCTAAAAAAATATTACTCGTAGGAAGATGATGGTGACTGTCTTCTGGTGGACCAGTGCCGGACTTACTATATACATACTTTACTATATATACACTACATACTATAATATACAGGTACATCACAGCTTCTACAAGCTTCAACAGTGACGGCAGATGTCTATTGCCAAGAATTGCAAACAATGATGGAGAAGCTCGCAATTCAACAACCAAGACTAGTCAATCGCTCTTCCCCATTGCTTCTCCACGACAACGCGCGAGCTCACACTTCACAAGTTCACGACAGACCATCGCAAAGCTACAAGAGTTACAGCTGGAAGCTCTCCGTCACCCACCGTACTCACCGATCATTGCCCCAACATTTCTACTTTTTTTTTTTTTAAATTTGGACAATTTTTAAGTGGGAAAAATTCAACACCCGAGAGGCAGTACAAAACGCTTTTGCTGACTTCACCGCCTCCCGTCCGGCAGACTTCTACAGTAAAGGGATAAACAAACTGCCATCAAAATGGCAAAATTGTATAGATAATTTGGGCCAGTACTTTGAATAACTGAAATAAAAAAATGACCACATGGTCTAGTATAGATTTCTCTTGTGCAGTAGTTATTGGTTTTGTTTAGTATTTTATGTCCTGATTCCTTTAATACCAGTTTGTACTTCTTTAGAGTTCTATTTTTTGTAAGAAGGTCGATGTTAAAATCGCCAAACACTACAGCTCTCTTCCGTTGTTGTAATTGTGTGTCATATATTTCCAGGAAATTTACAAGGTTTATATTACCAGGGTTGTAGACGACGCCAATATTGAGCGCTAATAGCTTATCAATTTTTACCCATAAATAATTGTTCCCATCCTGATATATTGATTCACTGAGGTTATGTTTCAAATCATTATGTACATACGCAGACACTCCACCGCCACTTCTGTCTGTTCTATAATTGTAGTAATGTGTATAGTTTTCTATTTGTAGTTGTAAGATTTGATTTTCATTCTGTATCTAGGTTTCCGCAAGCAAAATTATGTGTACAGTTATAGATATAGATTTCATAATAGATTTAAGTTCATCTTGCATAACCTACCTAAGGTTATTGTCGTATCGTCGGCACCACGATGGTGTTAGGATTTATTTGATAGTTTAAAAATGTTCCTATGAACTAGAACTATTGTCGTATTGTCGGCACCACCCTGTATATTCGTCACTAATAGAACTATATTCCGCTGAAAAAGTTCCCTCGTAGTTCGTCCACTGAATGTGGGTAGCACTTACAAATAGCAGCGTTATCTTCATTTATAGGTAAATGTCAGTGAAGTTCAGTGGGTGGCGATGATTCATAGGGCAATGGGGAAACTGTAAAGGCTAACACGAGCGAGCGGTGTAAACGAACAATTAAACATACCTACTTTATGTAAACTAACGATTCTGAAATCGAAAATACAAAAAATACAATTTCAAAATTAAGTAAACATTATAACAATATTTTTTTCCATTCTCTCCTGTCAATCATCAAGCTATCATTATTACTCACACAAATCATCCATCTTTCTTTTGGTCTTCCCCTCCCTCTCCATCCATCGACATTTATATTCATCATTCATTTAGTCCCACGCGATACTTCCCACCTCATCACATGCCCATACCACTCACTCACTTCGCTCTTGACAGAGTGGTCGAGCTCATGGAGTGACGCCCACAACTACGGGCGCTGCCTTTGTGATCCTTTTCCACCGGTCTCTCTTAGTCGCATGGCGAGCACATTCTGCCAGGGAGTCTGACCATCGGGTTGGTGATCAACTACATCGTGCCTTCGAGTCTATCCTGAATCACCAAACGATCAATGGACTTATTGTTGCGGGAAACGTGTCCAAAAGAATCTGAGGATTCGTAATTGCACAAGCAACGACAATCTTTGTTCAATGATGTACCTACATATTTGTATAACGTTTATAGATCGCCCGCTCGTGTCAGTGCCTCTGATCTTTGATGCCTACACATAACTGCCTACGCTTAATTAGTGTGTTCAGGTAACTGGGTGGTTTCACCGACAGCGTTTTTAGAGGTTCTTCGCGTGAAATCACTATGTAACATGTTTATTTATGACCATTCTATATTTTTTCGTGTAACAAGAAAACTGGCTCATATGAAGGCACTAGTATAAATATATTTCTCTTAAATATAAATAACAAAAAAAAAAGAAATATGTCTGTTCTCAATAATGGTGGTATGTCCGTGATCAACTTTTAAGCGCATTTACCTCTTTAAATATGTTGCGATGGAAAATTTAGTACATACTTAAATTAAACATTATTATGTTGGTCAATACATAAAGCAACCATATTTAACACTTCCTTTACTTCAGGAATCATGTAAACATCAGGACTATTGTGATAAGAAACGTCCGCGCCAAAAGTGCAATATCGGTGCGTTTTATTAAAATCTATCTATAGCGTAAACAAGTCTATTTTAACGAACTATCTCCTTACGCACACGGAGGCCCAGTTGTGCTCTTGCGTTCTCGCAGTATGCTGAGTTTTCGCGCCAATACGTAAGTACTTTTTGAATCTAAGAGGGAATACGAAATTCGGTGGTTTCGGTGGTAAGTTTGCCACCGATATTGCATTAATACTAAAGTGGCTGTGGGTTCATGTGACTTTGGTAAGATATTTAACTCAGAGGGTTAACAAAATTAATCTGACAAACTTTGGAGGGTAGTAATATTTTACAAAAACGTAAAGAAACTCTGCCGTAATTTCGTCATCACCCAGTGCCATGTTGTTTTTATACTGTTTCAGAGCCATCCTAATCGCGAGGAGCGCGGAGGTCGCTATTCAATGATTTGGAGATCTGGCTATTGAGCTGCCGGTATTTCCATGCCTCGTCTGGAGACTGCAGAATCATCTCACGCCGCTCCTTCATGAGCTTGAGAGTGTGATCTGAGAGTTTTTTTGATCTTATTTTCACGACGTATCTGAAAAAATTTTGTCGTATGGACACTTTCCACTGAGCTTTCTAGTAATCGTCCACTGAGCTTTCTAGGCATTCGAAGCGATTCTGGAGTTCAAGCTGAAAGCACTCGGGGTTTTGGATTTGGATCTGTCCAGGACGGAGCGTGGACTTCATCAGTCGTGATCTTTCAAGCATGATATTGATGTTCAATGTGCCTCTTACGGTTTTCACCGAATTGATCACGGAGACATCATGATGAAGTCGATCTCATTTTTAGTCACCATCACCATCGGGGCTCTGCCAGGTCCACTTCCTGCGCTCACGTTTTTTGAAGAAGGAGTTCATTATAAAGAGGCCCTCCTTCTCCATAAAACTAGCCAGTTGGTGACCCAGGTGGTTCCGATGTCCAACCCCAAATTACCCCACTTGCAGCTCATTCTCGCTTCGTTTGCCCAGTTTCGCGTTGAAGTCCCCCTTGACAACGGTGAGGTAAGTTCTGAAACCATGCGTGGCTTTAGAAGTATCCTCATACATGGTTTTTACTTCATCATCGGGGTGTGCAGAGGTCAGGGCGTAGATCTGTATGACCTTCAGCGAATATCTTGCAGATATTCTGAGTATAAGGTACGCCACCCTGTTCGACACACCCTCGATCTTCACTACGTTATTCACGAGGGACTTATGGACGATAAACCCAACAGCACCCTGTGACTGCCGGTCGCCCTCTCGGAAATAGAGCAGGTTGCTGGATTTCTGGATTATCGTGTCCTCCCCCTCTCTTCGGACTTCTAAGAACCCCACGATACTCCATCGCAACCTGCTCAATTCCTCTTCGAGTTCCGTAATCTTCTCATCAGTCCGGAGTGTGCGCGTGTTGTAAGTTGCCAGGTCAAGTCTTCGGTTTGGGTAGCCGGATCCCTTCCGGAGATTCTTCGCACCCCTTGCCACACCGCTACCGTAGTCGACGGTAGACGGGCTGCCGGGTACTAGGGGTCTGTTTTGTATTGCGCTCATTTTTAAGGGAGGGGTTTGACTTAATCGCCACGCTTGGCAGGCGGGTTGGCGATCGCAGTATGGTTGTTACCAAGGCACAGAGAACGCTGCTGCCCATTCTCTGGTAAGTCCATTAGTCGCCTCTTATACCTAGAATACTAATGTGTTTTAGAATAAAACAAGTTTATATTTTTATCCAAAAACCTACAAATAAAAAATACCACCGAAATTAGCAAAAAATTGTACCTGCGTGAAATGACCCAACTGAGTGATGAAATGTGAAGTTTGTTATTTAAATATTCTTTGGTTTCAGGTTGTAGGTGTAGTAATTAACGCAATATTCGTCCTTCGTGAAAATTAGAGAAATTCATTCAGTTATTAATGAAGAAGTACAGGTAAATGCTCATCTCTTCTTCAATCCATATCCCTAATGTGCTGAGTTTATTTTTCTACCATTGTAAGATTTTCTTCGAGGTTTTTTCTTTTAAAAATAATAACTTCTCTGGTTTCCAAGCATCGCAATCCGACGCGACCGGAGAAAGATCAGGTGCAATGCAAGACCAACGGCTTAACTTAATTTTCGAGGCACCCCTATCATTTCGCTAACCTCGAAACTCCGGGCCACTACTGAGATATTTCTAACTAGTAATTTTATAGACCCGGGAATCGAAACCCAGACCCCACTTAGACCCGACTCAGCAACCGCGCTAACGACCACGATTCTAACGGGGCAGCCACATTACAACGTACATTGTCATAGCAAACACACGTATAGCATCAATTTATAACACTCGTGCCAGTCCACAAACAGAATTGTTAGTCGCAGTTAGCAAAACTAACATTACAGCCGCGCAGTCAGAATTGCCTAGTATCCTTACTTGTTTACTATTCCCACCTACATACGGTATCTCTTTGTTTACACTGGCAGCTGGAGTAACATTGCAAAATTGGCTAGACTATAGATACTGCGGTTGTTGGTGACGTAAGCCAGTTTTGGGAGGGAAAAGAGAGTCAGCCTCAGCACTTAGGCTTTTGATCTAGCTGCGGAAAAACAGGGTAACTTTGACTGTACTTAGGATTAAACGAAATAGCTTTATGTATGGTGGTGGCCATGATTGGTTAATGAGTTCAAGAACCCTCATTAATAATAAGTTTACCGATAACTTACTAGTAATAAATTATAAGGCTAACTGATTCACATTAATTTGCTGTGACCAACTGCCTCCGCACCCCATCGATCACGAACAGCATAAATTAATTGTTAACCCTTTAAAACCATTTGAATCATGACTTCCAAACAAAATTGCTGATTCACCCAATTCCATATAACCGGGAAACAGAAAAAAGAAATTAAAGCCGAACACTCAAATTGAAAAGCTTATTCCAATTTCAAATGCAAATCACCGTCATTTTTTTCGCTCGGTCGCTTTGCGCGCGGATAGCTCACAAATTCTTGCAAAACGGTTTCTATGTGAACGCTCTCCAATGAGAGTTTGGACCATTGACGTCATCACGAGAGTACAGCCTCGATACTATTGTCAAAGACATATTTAATTACCATCGTGTGCAGTGCGGCACACGCAACGACCTATTCAGAACGGAACAACGGCGAATTTCTGAACGATCAAATTCCAACTTTGTGCTATAAATATAAAGTGCGTTTCTCCTTGGTGGAAAATGGGTTGTTTATCCGTTCCATGGAGGTGTGTAAGGGTGAATTTCGGCCGATCCTGCGTTGTACTACGCCTGCGCAAAAAACAGTTGGCGAGCGTGTATTTCAGTTAAAGAAAGGCGGCGCGCCGGCTAGCGCGCTCGCCTGCCGGTCGCCCACGGACTCTCAGCTGACGACGAATATCATTATTCATCAATAAAAATAATGTCCTGACGCGTTAAAATCGTGTGTGTTGTCTTAACCTGTCAATTTAGCTGTTACTGTGAGTGTTGCGGTAATTTTAGCTGCCCGTAGTGTCTTCCTTTAGTATAGACGTGATTGACTGTTGAAAATGCCGTTGTTTTGATAAGGTGAGTTCTTGGTTTAAGGTCGGAGCTTGCCCTTGGTAATGGCAAGTACACACGTATGTACCACAAATTGTGGCGAAATGGTCGCGTGACTCAGTTCAGGTGAAATCATTCAGAAAATTGCTGCCACATTCCACTGAAGGTTTTTTCATGCCTGCAGAGATTTGATACGATAAACGTTGGAGCTGTATTAACAATGAAATTGTGGGGATGTCAGGCTATAAATTGCTTGAATAATGGGTCTGCTACTGAATGTTATAATGTTGCAGATTGTGCTCATATAAAAGAATAAAGTTATGACTCATAACAGCATGGCAATCAAGAACTCGTAAACAGTTTATGAAATCTGTAATCTCGCATCGACGGTGTTGTTATCCTAGCACATAATCATACTAGTGCAGTATATGAGTTAATTGAACAAAAGACGAACAATTGCGAAGGTAAAGAGAAAGGGCGGTTATATAAAAAGAAACAACTTGACATAACCGGCATTACTGGCACCCTCGGCAGGCGAAGGGTCAACTAATTTAATTCTGTCATTGTAACCCCAGTAACCAAAGATAGAATACGTCACATGTAATGGATAGAAATTCTTTTACTATTTTCAGGGGTATTATTCGACCAAAGCTCAATGGCGGATCGAAGTTTATCAAAGTTTTATTTTCTACGTATAACCACCAGATAAAGCCAATTAATTGTGCTTTTATAACACTCGGAGAAGTTTCAATTTATCGGTTTTTTTTTTCTAAGATTCTAAATATTCTGACGAACCTTCTAAACTACTTCTAAGGTAGGTACTTAAAAGGTTTTTCCTCTCTCTCTTAAATTATCTTACAATTTTCCGTCTGGGGCTAGTCTGAATCATTGATCTTTTATTTAATCCTGCTTGTTTGTACATATCTGTGGCTTGCCACACCAGCAAAAAATTACTTACCTTCCGAAGAATGAATACCTCATGCGCACGGGTGATTTTTTCCACGCAACGATATTTTACCGGGCAGTGAATTTTCAACTCTACATTGTGTGTAAAAAAACCGCAGTAATCTACTGAAATAATAATATCAATTTAGCATGTGAGTAAATCAGTTATTGTGCCGATAGTCTTGTCGGCCAATGGCTTAATAGCCCATAACCTCGACTAACATCTGAGACCGCTCTCGTTTGACAGCTGGGGCTTGATTCAAAAAGCGATAGTTCTGAACACGGCTCGTATTGTTAGGAGGTTCCTCTCTCAAGAGCGCTGACCCCTACCCTGATACCGATGGCGATGCACTACTATTTTTGATATTATGTATATATTTTTTATTTTTATAATCATAAAATATAAAAAATGAAAAAAAAACCGAGATTCATTGATGTCAGGTTAAAACCAATCCGTTTCTCGATGAGAACTTTGATGTTTGTTATAATCACATGCTTAAGAAAGCTCAATTTGTCTTCACAACGGCTTAGTATGGCATTATAACGCGGGAACGCGTCATTTTATTAGGTGTTCGCAGTCTTGGTCTGGTTACAAGTAGACTCCATGTTCTCTTCTAGCCTAGAGAGGAGGCCTGAGTCCCTGCAGTGAGAACATTTATAGGCTGATGATGATGATGACATGTAGACTTATTTTTAATTGCCCTAAGGTTTTTCTATATTGGTTATTCCATGGCTATTTAACGTGTTTTCAAACAATGTTCGTCACCTGCCTAATCTTTTCTCAACTATTGGGGTCGGCTTCCAGTCTAACAGGATGCAGCTGAAGACCAGTATTTTAGATGGAGCGACTGCCTATCTGACCTCCACAACCCAGTTAGTACTGGGCAATATGAAACCCCTTCGTAAGACTGACTATCTGAATTTCGACTTCCGAAACTCGGTATGTAATGGGGTGATCACCCATCCTCAGACCAACTTGAGAAGTGCAGCTTTACCTGAAGATTGATCCGAGCGGCTGTTATTGTTTAGCCACGAGCTCCTCAACAATATTACAGAATATTAATAATGTAAATTGTTTAGGCATCATTATGCAGATCCATTACATTGCTGATCCGTGATTAGAGGCCACCTCTGGTGTGTCTAAATTGGTATCTACAGTCCACACCTCTTCATACCGTTTCGAGAATTCCATGCGTGATGATGTCTTCACAAGATTTTCTTCACAAATATCGGCGCAATCTCCCCACACCAAAAACACGCCAGCTACCACCCACCATTCCCATCATTGTTATGCCGACTTTTATTTGCAGGATGAGAACAGAAATATCAAAATTGGTTTCAGTCAGTTATATAATAGAATTTCAAAAAGACTCAATTCCAATTACGAGTATTATTGAAGTTTCCAACCGGTGTAGATAAGCTTTGGAAATCTAAGATTTGTACCGCACTAAAAGGAATCTCTTGTCAGTTCAGTTTCAAAGTTTTTAATAGAAGAATCATAATTAGTAACTAGAGAGTGACCACTCCATCATCTTCCTGCCCTTATCCCATTCTATTTGGGGTCGGCGCAACACGTTTTCTTCTTCCATTCTTCCCTGTTACACGTCAAGGTGGCATTTATTCCTTTCTCATTCATATCATTCCTCACACAATCCATCCATCTTTTCTTTGGCCTTCCTCTCCCTCTCCATCCATCAATATTTATATCCATCACTTTTTTAGTCACATGCGTTTCATCCCTCCTCATTACATGACCATACCAAGATAAACGACTTCCTTTAAATTTTTCTGTAACAGGTGCTACTTTCAAACTTCCTCTAATATACTCATTCCTCACTTTATCCATTCTTGTCACTCCGCACATCCATCTCAACATTCTCATCTCCGCTACATGCAATCGTTTTTCATCCATCTTTTTCAAAGCCCAGCACTCTGATCCATACAGAACGACAGTGAGTGACCACTAATTGGCCTAAAAAGAGACCTAGATCATTCATAAGTCATAACACTGTTTCAGGTCAATGTTTTGGATCTGAATCTATGGTTAAAAAATAAAATAGGCTATTATTGCTGTTTTACAATTATTGCAATAGTTAATGACGATCAGTTTTTCTATTAACAGCTTGTCCTTCGGCAAAGACCTCCTCCAAAGACTTGCACTTATCTCTGTCTCTTCTATTTCGGATTCCATTCATCATTCATTCTATTCTGTACCGGCAACTCTTCTTAATTACTTCTTTTACCAACACTGATGTACAATCGAACAAGCTAATAAGTATACAGGTAGAGTTTTGTATAATTGTAGTACACTGAAGATATTGATAGCAATTTTGTTTTATAAAGCGTTTCGCATTAAGCGACTGATGTCAAACGCTGTATCGTTTGGCATCAGTTTCTAAATGTATCTCTATAATCTTAAAAGTAAATGCAAGTTAGCTGGCTGTATACTTATTATCGTGTTCGACTGTACCACTCTAATATTATTCTAGCCCATTTGAATCAATAGGAATAGTAGCTAAGTAAAGCTTACAGATCCTCCACAAATCCAAAACCCAATGGCAATCTCATAAAATGATATTTGTCATTTCTATAAGGTTTATAATTTCTGACGTATTTGAACTAGACGTTTTGGAAGTTGCCGTTTTGAGAAACTGACTATTTGGGAACTGGTCGTTTTGGGAAAGTGAACAAAATGGGAAATATACATTCAGGGAATTACTATATTGGGAAGTGATCGTATTGAACCTAAAGGGCTTTTAGACCCTAGGATCATCATCGCTTCACATCATTATTTATTATAAAAAAACCTGTATTTCCTTTACTAAGTTCCTAGAACATCAATACTTCACTAGAACTACATACCGAACCTGAGCAATGAAACCGCCTGAACCGTGTACAACATAATACATTCAGTTTGGAAATCGCAGTTACACGAACATTCAATAGTGCCAACACAAAGGAGATGGACAATGGAAGCCGATTCACTAATTTGGCATAGTTTGCTAGATTTGGGTGCGGGTGATTCAGCTTAGTGAATAGATATGCCCGATTCTTGTTTTAACCAACCGTGGGCTTAGAATTAACGGGTTCTGTTAAAACTTAAAAGTCGAACGATTTTGTTGCAATAAGTCATTCTTGGCCCCTCGGTTTTTTATATTCGAAATTGCAAAATAACGAAATAAAAATAATTGAATTTCGTGGGCTACCTTCCACTAAAAGCTTTTCGGGGTTGTGTCAATCCAAAAATAATGTACGGTTTTTTTTTTGTTTTTCTTCCGGGGTGGAAAATACTCATGAATGTCCTCCATCCTGGGACAAGAAAAGGAGTCTGTCAGACTATAACTGACTGAAAACCACTCCGATGTTCCCTTCTCACTTGCACCGGGGACCATACGAACTAGTGCGCCTTCCACGATCCCCGGCTAAAAAGTTTCCAAGCCATTCCTATATATTTACCGCTGAATGAACGTCACTGTTTTGCTCATCGGTCTTCCAACTGTGTTGACTGCAATTCCCTTGTGGCGTGGCTTCCAAACAAATGCAACTTAATATAAAGTAACATAAGGTATAATGTAGCTTAGTAAGTCACAATAGTAACTACTGTTGTTGTGCTGGCTAGTTTCTCCTCTGATTAATATCGTTGCGAGTTGCATGACAGTTTATTTATTTCTCTGGGAAGCTGGGACTGGCTGCACTTCAGATTATGCGTTTTTTTTGTTAGTAGTAACCTAGTAAGTAACTACTGTAGAATCTGACTTGTTACACCCGTTGCTGTAGATGTTAGATGGATTAGAGAGGCGGGTTTTGTTGTAAGAAAAAACTTTCTGAATAAATAATCTGTTATAAGATGTAAAATGGTACTGCGTCTTCCACAAACCTTTTGATTATAGTTTACAAAGAGCTTTCGACATTTTGGCCAAATCCGACGAACTGATACGAACGTGCGAGAGTACGGTGGGTAAAGCTCCAGGTGGAAGTCTCGTGAGAGGCAGGAGTCAATGTACCTACTTAATTTTTTTTTTTTTTTTTTTTATTTGCAATGGGCTTGCTCTTGACCTCAATCATACCCTAAGGGCAAAGATGAGGTCGACGATGGAACGAGCTTACCCAGAAGAAGATTGTAATGATCTGAACTTTGCATGGCATACAAATGGCATGACTGTACAAGCACATGGTCATTTGTAAAATTCAATTACAAATGGTCAAATGGCAGTGCTCATGGCCAAACAAAAGACGATAGCATCAAAACTCCACAACACCCCACACCTGTATACTCCAACCAACTTATATGTGCAGACGGGAAAACAGAACTAAAACAAATGTACCAAGTTTTTCATATCGATGCAAATTTTCATGACAAGCAACGCCATCTTGAACCGCACACTTAAAGTGGTAGTACTATAATTGCAATATAATATCAGTGTTGTATAAAAACATAACATGAGTTACTCATACGAGTTAAATTACTCCCATTACTGGTTTAATGAATGAATAATAGTAGAGGAATCGGTGTCGAACATAGAAATAGCCTTAATAGATTTTATAGTTGGTAGATATTTTTGGGCCATCAAACAAAACATTAGTAATGAGGTCAGTCATTGAACTGTAGTAGGTAAGGGTTGTTTTGAATGTGTCAATGGATTTGTAGGTCGAAATTGATGTGAATGTTAATAAGTAGGACTCGATCTTAGGGTTAAGCCCGTGGTGGCCCGTGGTGGGTTGGTCCGTGGATGGGTGACGGGCTGACGACCCATTACATACCGAGTTTTCCCCACATACATATTAAAATACAAAAAGCCAATTAAAATTATAAATACCTAACAATTGAAATAAAAATTGCAAATAGGAAAGATCAATTATTAAGGGTCCTCTCTCGAAAAAGCTTAAAAACAGCGTGCAGATGAAGCGGTTTTTCACCGGCACTTACGGAGAAATTACATCTGAGAAATTTTTTTAGTAATCTACATGATATGACACGTAATTTGGTTTAGCCACAATTTTTGTACCGGTATCACATAATAAGAAAAAAAATCCACAAAATCACCTCCAAATCGTTGAATGGAACCATTTTACTCCTTCATTTTTTAACAAAATAATATAAAAAAAATATCTACTGCTTTGAAATACAAAGGAAAATAATTTGGTTTTGTTACTTTTTAAAAACATGTATTATTTTAATTATAATAAATGAAAAACGCGTCCGTTTAGAGTCCGTATCTACGACCGAGAGAGGTAGTTTGTATGCACAAGGTCATTGGCGTGAATACAAGCCTTAAAACAAAATTTATAAACATAAAAACCGGCCAAGTGCATGTAGGACCACGCACGAAATATGTGAACTTACTAAACTGATTAATTAACTAAATTTTAGTCAGAGCTATCTTTTCCGACATATTTCTAACCGAAGTTAACCCCTCACGTTATAACCCTTCACTATAAACCATTAAAGGAGTTAACAACATACAAAACAACAATGTTTTGCGTATTGTAAGCCGCTTATTCCGATCTTCAGTTATGAAAGGTTGACGTCAACTAAAAGGATTTGCGAAAATAGGGTTACCATCCTTTACCATGTCCAGTTTTTAGAGACTCGTACGGACTTTGGTCTACCTTGTCATTTTAACACACTTTTCGGCGAATAACGAAACAAGAATGGTTGAAAGGTAAATTGTCTGAACTGATTGTTTTCACAGTAGAAGCCCGTAGCCAGAATTCGGGACCGGTTGGTGAGAATAAACTCGCCACCACATCATCTGCCTAGCCTTTTTCCAAGTATGTTGGAGTCCCGTCGGGGCTGCGGGTTGTTCGCAAGAGATACCGCGGCCTCGACATGAAGGGCTTAGAAGGAACATGGGTGGTTTTTAGTCAGGAGAAGTCTGACACTCCCTTTCGCTCTGCCCGAGAGCGGGAGGGGTTATTTGATGATTTTCCAACCGCCCAAAAAAAAAAGCATGTTGGAGTCGTCTTCCATCCTAACCGGCTGCATCTGATGGTTTAAAGAACCGAATGTAGCTGAATACCACAGGCTTTCTTCCAAATATGGCTTAAAAACAAAACTGGTAAAATATGGTAGTAGTTTCTGAGTTACCATCGCTTACTAAGCTTTTTGGAGAGTCCGGGCGTATTTTTGCAAATATCAGATTTGTATACAACAATTTTAAAATTTCGAAATGGTAACCCTACGCGAAAGGGAATGATTAATGAGAAACAGGACTGACAGGGATTTGCTACCCCTTTGTCATGAAATGAATGAATGGCCACCATTTTTTGTGTCTATATATTATTTGAAAGGAATGTCTGGAGTGGATTATATGGTGATAATTACACATAATTGTTGAGATGTGTTTGTAGCTCGTTTACAAAGGGTTTTGGTTTCGTAAATAAATGGCAAATACATATTTATATCTGCAAATTGGTCTAGTGGTCGCGGCAATCGGTTTGATTTAAAGGTCGGGCAAATTGTTATTTGGCATTTCCGTCAGAAATTTCTCAGTAGCTGCCACGGAGTCTGGATGCGTGCCCTGTTGATGGCAATAGGCTCTTTCCTATTAGTCTGAGGAATTTCACACCCCGCACTGACACCGCTAAGGTTTCATATGCCAAGAGCAGTAGGTACGTTTTCTATGATGTTATGTAACTATTGCATTTAAGTAATGGAAGTCAATTACTTACCTTCAATAGAGGTTAACAACCCAGTTTTCATGTTTAGATTTCTAAGTCAATTTTGAAATTTTAAAAGTAAATTTTGACGTTCGAAAAGTGCTGATTATCAGCCTAGTTTGAATAAATGAGTTTTGATTTTGATTTTGAGTCAATACTTAAAAATCGGGTCAGAAACCTAGATACCTACTACGTGATACAAGCAACAATCGATCGTAGCAGGTGGCGTTCTTTGGTTTCTGCCTAACCCCATGAGAAAAAGGAGTAAGTTTATATAAAGGGTGTAAAAGTCCCCAACGAAGCTGAAAGTGTTCTCCCTGTCACTGCGATATTTTTTTTTGTTGTAGACCATACCTGGGAACCCCCTAGTTACGGGGTTAGGGGTCAAAGGTCCAAATTTTTGTACAGTAATCTTGGAAATCATAGCCCAGCCCTTGTCCCATTCTACTTGGAGGTCGGCGCAACACGTTTTCATCTTCCATTCTCCCCGGCCAAATGTCACAGCATCATTTACTCTCTTTCATAACATTTCTCACACAATCCATCCATATTTTTTTAGCCTTCCTCGCCCTCTCCATCCATCAACATTAACATCCATCACTTTTTAGTCACATAAAAACATAGTTTTTTAAACCTATAGCATAGCTTTCAATAGGAAAAGTGTCCTAAAGGCTGGCAACATTGCCGTTGGAAGGCAATGTTGAATCATTGGCCAGGAGAATGGGAAGCCCCCCATATTTTGCCAACTATGTCATATCCCATATTGCCATTAACTGAGCACAGATTGAAGATTCTCAAGAAGAGTCTCAAGCTCCCGCAGGTAAGTCTATCCTTGGCATAGTTTTGTGTGTACTCCAGGCGCCCGAATTTTCACTTCTACTTATTTTTATTTGGAGCACACCACACATTTTTAATATCATTCATCTTCTTCTCTCTCTCTTTTTTTTATTATTAAATTTTTTAAATTAAATATCTAATGGAAAAACGAAAACCAATAATCAAGTATCTTTCATTAAAAACAACACACTTTACTCAACCTAAGAATCGAATTCAGGACCTCAGACTCTGCAGTTGCACTTGCGACCACTAGACCAACGAGGCAGTCCTAGTTGTACTGATCTAATCATAAAATCATCATCATCAGCCAATAATATTCCCACTGCAGAGATACAGGCCTCCTCTCTAGGAGAGGGATGGGCTATAATCCACCACGAGGGCCCAGTGCGGGTTGGTAGATGTCACATGTCTTCGAATTTTTTGGTTCTATGAGACATGCATTTAAATTACACAAGTTTATGCACCTGCTTGGGTTCGAAACCAGCCTTCGTCGTGGCCGCCACTGGGCCACCGTTGCCCATAAAATATCAAAATTGGCCTGGTTATGCCAAAACCTGTATTTACCAAACTAAACTTAACTTTAACCACGTTAATTAGCAGCTAAAACTTATACTATGTATTACACAACAACAGATATCTACGAGTAACTCTATTACCCAAACAATATAGTCACATGTCCCATATTTGTCACCGGAACTTAACCGAACTCACACATAGATAACCGACATACATACAGTTAATTATAGTCGGTTAGTTAAATGTTAACTAGTTTCCGACTCCACGCAGAACTGAACGATATTTGAAAATCTGTTCACAACTCGAAATAGGCCTAACAGTTTCAACCTAGCTGCAAGTTTTGTAGACGCGATTATAACCTTTAAAACGTGAGGAACAGGGCTTAGAATAGCGTGTACAAATTGATTGCTTGCCTTTTGTATGCGATGTACAGAAGTTGGTTTAATCAAAGCTCAAAGTTGGTTTAGATTCAACTGTTGCTGGGAGTTGCTTTTTTAGTTTTAGTTGTGAGTTCGAGTGGAGTTTGAACCGAGTTTTTATAGGGTAAGTTGTAAATCCAATTTTTTATTATTTGAAATGTTGCAGTTAAAGTTCTAACCGAGTTTGTTCGTGTTTCTGTTGGTTAGTTTTTTAACTAAATAGAATAAGTTTGTATTGATTTCATTGAAAGCTATGTAGTGTTCATAAATCCTAATAAATAAAATGTGTATTGTGGTAAGAAACTTTATTTACAAACTACAATTTACAGACAGATTAATAATTGTAATAAAAAATAGTACAGGGAAAGAATAGGGGTAGTTGACTGACTAAAAAAAATATGATTCTGTTTAGTCCGCCTGTTAGATTATCGAAATACATACGAGTATATTGGTTACGTGTTTTTTGCTTTATGAAATTAATACACCACGACCACCACGATACACCCACGACCACCACCACCACAATACAGGAGAAAATCCTAGTGTGGGGCAACGTTTTATTAAAAAAACAAAAAACAAAACAAACAAACAATAAAAATTGACGAAAATAAAACGTATCAAAGATCGTGAGTGCTCGTGACGTCACTTTGTGGCAAAAAAAACCAAACTGTGACGTCGCGCGACTTTTCGAAGCACTTTACCGTCTTCATGTATTGTTTACGTGAAAAAAGAAAAACGTGTGTAATATTTTTTGGAAATCTATCTGACGGACTAATTAGATGTTTTTTATCAACTACCCTATCACAGGGCGTCAAAAAATTCGTCCACATCGCCAATAAGAAAAGTGCCCAGAAGGCTGGCAGAAGTACCTAGAAGAATCGTCACGTTGGACAGCAATACTGTTTCTTAGAAAGAGAATTAAATTATTTCTGTATAAGTAAGGTATTTTTTTAAAACTAGTATCAATTTCACCACACGTTTTGTAAGGTTCTCGGAACTGACAACCGTGAGATTTTTATCCAATTCCCTGAAAAATAAATAGAATATCAGGAAAAAAAGTCGATATTTCAACCGGTTCAAAATACGAGTATATTTCCAGGAAATAGCCCTGAAATAAACTTGAAGTAATTTAAATATTGGAGGAATGTTCGATAAAGCCTCCTTGTTTGACGTTCAGATTTTTTCATATTTATCCAGCTCAGTTTACCGTGGTGTGTTTTTCGTGTCACCTGCTTTAACGTGAACTAGGAAACTCATTTTTTTTTATTTTTCTTTTTAAAAAACATTGTCCCACACTAGGAATTTCTCCTGTGTCGTAGGTGCGTTTACAAACATTTAAACTCACATACACAAACACACCCAGACCCGAAACAACTATCTGTAGGCCATACAAATATTTGTTCCGTGCGGGGATCGAACCAGCGACACGCGGCGCAGCAGTCCAATGGCTCAGCCACTGCGCCAACCGTGCCGTCGGCGTCGGTGCTAAATTTTATTATAAAATATGTAACACATTTGTTGTAACAGAATTATTATCATTAAAATAATACGGGCTGTTTAATTCTATTAAACGACTTTTTCATGAAATAGTAATTGAATGGGATTCAATGAATTAGGGTTGTTTTAATGATTTTAATTCACCATAACGATTTTTGGATTGATGTGCGTATTGTATAATTATCACTTGTATAAAGGAAAACATCGTGAGGAAACCACCTTATTTATTATATCTATGGAAACCACCATGCTTAGAAGATATTTCATGACAGCATGTAAAGCTAAGTCCGAGGCCCATGTGCGGCACAGAAACATTTATTTTGGGTGGTGATGATATTCAGCTTTAAATATTTTTTTCATTATAATAATAATAATAAATCGTTTATTTATAAGAACGGGCACATCTACACTAATATTATAAAGGGGAAAGATTTGTCTGTTTATTTGTAACGAATAGACTCGAAACTACTGGACCGATTTCAAAAAATATTTCACCGTTGGGAAACTACACTATCCCCGAGTGACAGAGGCTACTTTTTATCCCTATATTTCCACGGGAACGGAAACTACGCAGTAACAACAGTTACAATAGAGCACAGTTGATCATCATCATTCTCCTGCACTTATCCCATTTTTCTTTCCATACTTCTCTATTACTCGTTATCTCAGCAGTCACCTCCTTTCTAGCATCCTTCACACAGTTCTCCTCCATAACATACAATTCTACTCTTGTATACCATACAGTAGAATGACACAGTCCACTTGTGATAAGTTTTTGTTGATATTGACCGTAAACTACCTCATACAGGTAGCTTAAGAGGTAGAGTATCATTCTTGTACAGATTTTGCAACATAAACTATAATTGTATTTCTAAGCCAAATATCAAACTGTATTTCAAATTCTGTATGTTTTTGAATAAATAATGATTATTATTTATTAGTTCATCCATCCGTTCTTTGGTCTCCCTGTACTCTTATAGCCATTTAGATTCATAGTGAACATTTTCCCCATTCTCAACAATATAATTTTCCTTAACAATGTCATCATTAGTAGCGAAAACAATATCGAATTCCTAGTACACACACACATAGACAACTCGAAGGCCTAACCACTTATATTTACCTTCAGCGACAATTCTAGGCTTATAGGTGAAGGAAAAGTGACGTAGAACGGCACCATAGATGAAATATTCAGCACTCCGCAGTAACTGTGTCAACGCTATGACCTGCTACGTCTGACGTCTGGGGTTTTAAAACGAGGGAGCATTGACGTGACGTCATTATATTTTGGTGACGTCGGGTTTTGACGTGGTCAGCTGTTTTGTACAGACGCTAGCACATGACGCTACTGTAATCAGTCAATTTTAAAAATAGATCTTGGACTTTATCGCTGAAGCATTAGGTTCAAGGTTGATTGGGCAAATCCTATAATTTCGGGTAACTTGAGTAAGGTACTTTTGTATTAGAATGAGTAAAAGTTCGGTCAGATTACGACTAGTGAGGCCCTAGCAGAAAAAAATATCCGTTTCACATAATAATCCTCCTAATATTATGAAGTTTGTTAGGATGTATGGATATTTCTTACTCTTCCTGGTGGGATATCATCAAAATAATGTCCCCCTCTCGCTCTGGGTGGTGGAGAAGGGACTGTCAGACTTGTACATACTAAAACCAAACCATGTTCTTTCTTTGCTCTTTGCGTTCCATAGCCTGGGTATCTATTTGGAACAATCCCGCAGGCTTTTTTTTTTTTGGGCGTGGGATATCATCAAATAATCCCTCCCGCTCTTGGGCAGAGCGGAAGGGAGTGTCAGACTTCTACAGCTGACTAAAAACCACCCATGTTCCTTCTTAACCCTTGCGTCGAGCCCGCAGTATCTCTTTCGATTAACCCCGCAGCCTCGACTGTGTTTAAAAGAACTTAAGTTTTTTACATGTCACACAGCCTATTGTCAAATCCACTAATAATAGATAAGATTTAATTTTCTTCTACGGTGCTGACTGTCTTTGTGATCTGCTCTATAAGGCTTACGCACGTTCTCTTTTTCTTTAAAATATCTTAAAATAATCTCAGTTCAAAACACGACTTCAAATCCTTATACAACAGCTCTACAAACTCAATATTTTTACATAATCAATGCAAAAAGGTTTTCCTCGACATACCAGTACATCATGGGCGACCGAGCTCAACTCGGGTGAAAATATACAAAACGAAGTTTTCCAGAAATGAGATCGATTTTTCAACCCCGGCTTCATTTCGACGAAAGTTGCTGAAAGGGGTATGTTCCTTTTTGCAACTTTCATCGAAATTAAGCCGTTTTCCAGGACGTGATTATATTAAATATACAAACATTGCTCATTTTGTAGTACTTGTAATAGTCCCGAAAAGCTTGCAGGCTCAGAGGTCAATCGTTCCTCATGGGATCGTCCTTTCACGGATGGTGGGGCTGCTTACTGGATAAAGTAAAACAGGATTCCCACAATAAGTCTAACGAATTCTAAGAAGTGCTGTGTATTTTAATCTTTGTGTGTTCTTTTCTGTTTTACCAATGTACTCAAATATTGTTGCTGGGGAGTTTGTTCCGCCCACTTGTTCTTTCCAGCTAAAACACTAGGTAGTGTCGAAGGGTGGGTGTTTTGGGGGACTGTCTCTTGTAAATAAGTAAAGTAAATTTTGACGTTCGAAAAGTGCTGATTATCAGCCTAGTTTGAATAAATGACTTTTGATTTTGATTGCGTATGTTTTCTGGTATTTTTTTGCAAAACATTTTAACTCATTTCTTTACATTATTTACTGACTACAAATAGATCAAAAACATAATATAACATCATGCAGTAATTTGTAGAGAGAAGATGAGGGAGATGTAGGCAGACTATCTATAATTATGTAAATTAAACATGTTTCGTTATGGAAAGTGAGTTTTCAAGTCGTTTTATACGAACGTTTTTGTATGCATTAGACCTTCAGGGACATATCGATCGCTAAAGCTTGAATTGCAAATTATATTCTAATTGCAGTCTTTCGACTTCCCAGAAAAGTAGTTTTTGTAAGGTAAGAAGTTGATATGTTTGTTCCCCTATATTACAGTGTTGGAATCTTGACCACAGTTGATCGCGATTGCTCTGATTAAAATATCGATAACACAACATAACATTTCCTTTCAGGTAAGTTTAGCCCATAGATACAACATACCTTTTTTTTTTGGGGGGGGGTGGGAAATCATCAAAAAACCCCTCCCGCTCTTGGGCAGAGCGAAAGGGAGTGTCAGACTTCTACTGACTAAAAACCACCCGTGTTCCTTCTTAGCCCTTTATGTCGAGGCCGCGGTATCTGCGAACAACCCGCAGCCCCGACAGGCGTCGGCCCTTGCGGGCCCCTTCCATGTTGCTGACATCTCTTTGAGGCGTGCGTGGAACACGAACGCGCCGTCGACACGGCCTGTCGTCGTCATAAGACGGACGGACGGCGAGCTTACCCATCACTCACCGTCCACAGGCCCGCGTCTACGGTGGCCGGAAGCCATCACGTGGCCCCCGACGCCCGGAGCGCCTCCCGCGGCGGCTGGGACGAGAGGTTCTCTCCCTCTCACGTCCCGCCGCCTTCTTCGCTAGTATCACTGCTTCGCAGAAGGAGGCGACGGCGTCACATTCCTCCTCGCCCCGGACCATGGCTTGCACCAGGGCCGGGCGCGAGAGGTCGCCACCGCCGATCGCCGCTACGAGAACACGGCGTGGCTCTGCCCAAGCGGGACACACCTCCACGGTGTGCTCCACCGTGTCCTCCGGCCGATCCTCACAATGGTGACATCCGGGCGTTTCCTCCCGCCTGATTCGGTGCAGGTACCACCCGAAACAACCGTGTCCGGTGAGTACCTGCGTCAGACGGAAGGTGAGGGCGCCGTGGCGCCTCTCCAGCCACTCCTCAAAGAGGGGACTTACCGCCACTATCGTGGCGTGCCCTCAGTGTAAGATACAATATACCTTACAGACAGTACATATGATGTACGTAACACTTTACTAGTGCTCTATGTCAATGTGCGTTATAGTAGATCCATGATAATATACAAGGTGTAAACGGACTCTTCACGAAGCCGTCAACCAAGCATTTTATAAATCAAACTATGTAACTACACAACTAAGAAAATTTTGCTGAGAAACGACTTTTTGACTTTTTGTGAAAAAATCACGTATTACGGTAGAACGCACTCAAAGCATTGTGCTGATTTTTTCATTGTGCTACAAGGGTAGTGGACGTATTGAGAACTTAAGAAAAAGTGGGACCTTAACTCCCAACATATTCCATATAAAAAAAACCGACTTCACACAAAAAAACACACAAAAAAGTGAAAAACACAAAAACGAAAAACACAAAAAAGTGAAAAATAAACTGCTCAAGAAAAAGCAGCTTCTGAAGTCGGTGACATTTTGTTTGTTTGATTTCGTTTTTTTTGCCACCATCATCATCAGTGAATCCACATGATATTATGATGACCACACGCAAATACTTGAACAGGTTTAGAAAATATATGGAAAACGTCATAAGTGTCTATAAAGTTTGAGGGTTGCCCTCGATTTCCCTGGGATCCTATCATGGGACTACCTCGGATCAACCTGATACCCTGAGAGAATAAAATTATCGCTCCTTAGGTGAGTATAAATAAGAAAGAATTTTCTTTCAACTCATAACCGTTGAGGAGTTGAACCTTCTATCACCATCAGCGAATTCATATGATATTATGATGGTCAGACGCAAATAATATATGAAAAACATCATATGTGCCTATAAAATTTGAGGGTTGCCCTCGATTTCCCTGGGATCCCATCATCAGATCCTGATTTGGTGACAATGGGACTACTTCGGGTGTATACCTTTACGAACACAAAAATAATTTTGAAAATCGGTACATTAATGACGGAGATATGCGATAACAATCATACAAAAAAAAACACATATAGACGACTTGAGAACCTCCTCCTTTATTGGAAGTCGGTTAAAAATGGTACCAATGACGGGGAAAACAAGTGCCGTTAAGGGTAGGTAATTTTACCGTGTCGAACGGCGCGTTGGTGTTGCACTTGCGCCTCAAAGAGATCTTGGCAACATTGCTGGGGCCCCGCAAGGGACGACGCCTGTCGGAGCTGCGGATTGTTCGAAAGAGAAACCGCGACCCCGGACACAAAGGACTAAGAAGGAACATGGGTTGTTTTTAGTCAGTAGAAGTCTGACACTTCCTTCCGCTTCGCCCAGAGCGGGAGGAGTCATTTGATGACTACCCACATTCAAAAAACCTCTGTCTTTTCGAGAAATTACAGACGATGTCAATTTATGTTTGAAGCTAATATTAAACTCAGTACACAAACAGACAAGACATGACAAACTAATATTTCACAGAGCAAAGTTACTCAATAACTATGAGTACGGTTATGATGTGTTTGAAATACTTTGAAGAGACACCGAGTGACGTGATATTACTGATGTGCTAGATGCGCCATTCAGCAACGAGCATGCATTTTAATCTACGTGTGTGCTATGATGAAAACAGAGGAATAGTATTGTTTGCAATACTCGAATATATTTATTGGCATAATTTATTGATGAAAGCAGACTGATTCTGTTAGCCTGCGTCGTCGTCCCGCCATCTTCTACGAGGTCTACCATGATGCCTTCTGGTTATGTCAGGGCTCCCGCAAGTTGCTGTTTTGGCCTACAGCTTATTAGCCATGTGGCAAACGTAGCCGAGGCTTTCAGAAACGTCAGTAATTTGTGTTAGCACATACAGGGTGTAAATCAACCCATCACACAGCCGTCAACCAAGCATTCTGTACATCAAACTAAGTACCCCTACGCAAAAATGTTTGCTGGGAACCGACTTTTTTTTTGGTTAAAAATCACATTTTACGGTAAAACTCAATATAGCACTGTTAAAACATTGTGCTAGTGGATGCTTTGAATAGTAAACGGGTCATGGAGGTAATTTAAGTAAAGTTATAACCTGAAAAACTAGTATTTACAAAAACAGCTTTGAAAAATTTGGAGCTTTGACCCCCAATATCTCCGTAACTAGGAGGTTCCCAGATCTATATGGTCTAGAACAAAATAATTATCGCAGTGGTGGGAAGAACAAGTGCCCTTCGTTTGCGATAAGGGTTCTTTTACACCCTGCAAAAACAAGCAAAAACAAGTATTTAACAGTCAAAAATCGCCTTGTCGTTGTGGTCGTTTGGCTAAACCAGTACGGACAAATTTGGTCTAGCTACGGACACTGGACACAGCTGATACTGTAGTCAAATATCTGTCAGTGTCAATGGTTGGGAAAAGGTTTAATAATATGATGATGGTTTAACTAACGATTCATACATAACACACACATCCACTGGAAGACGTGTATCTATAATCCCTGTCTAATAAAGCACAGATTACATACTCTGTGACTCTACATAGAGACAAAACAAACATAGAGCAAACGCGTGACGTGTTTGTAGAGACGACAGACGAGACGGCATGGCGTTTAATTTATATATGTTTCTGTATTACTCGGGTTTTCTCTGCAACAATGCTGCAGCATAAAGAGAATGCTAGCGGATAGAAATGGAAACAATAGGATTATGTCGCAGAATAAAACCAAATAAATGCGGTTTAAGTTCTTTAACCTCAATTTATTATTTACTGGTCTATGCCCGCGGCTTCGCCCGTACTACCGGGATGAAAAGTATCCTGTGTGTTAAACCTGATTATAAACTATCTTTGTGCCATATCCATATCCATTTAGTTGTTCTTACGAGTACGTGAAAGAGACAACTTCTTCTTTCTGCCCTTATCCCATGTTATTTGGGGTCGGCGCAACACGTTTATTTTTCTACCATTCTGCCCTGTTAGTCGTCACGCTATCATTTATTTATTTTTCCTTCATATCATTCCTCACACTCTCCATCTATCTTTTCTTTGGTCTTCCTCTCCCTCTCCATTCATCTACATTTATATTTCACTCTTTTTCATACATAAATCTTTAAAATATATTATAGTAGAAGATTACTTGCTGTTACTGATACCATCGTATTCACCTACATCCATTTGGACTAGAAGCCGACCCCCAACATAGTTGGGAAATAGCTAGGAAGATGATGATTACATTTACCACGTTTAATTACAATGCGAATTAAACATCTTTACAGATTAACTGAGCTCGTACACGTTACACGATAGCCTCCGGCTGACTCGTACAATCTCGTACAACTACAGATTACACAAGTTGTCAGTGACAGAGGATCAAAGCTTGACGTTTAAACTAACACTCTGACGTCTGACGTGTTTACAGAGACTACAAACTAGTGATGTGACACTACAATGTAGGGTACAGACTATTCAGATTCCTGTCGGGGCTGCGGGTTGTTCGATAGAGATACCCTGGCCTCGCGGCGGGACACAAAGGGCTAAGAAGGAACATGGGTGGTTTTTAGTCAGTAGAAGTCCGACACTCCCTACCGCTCTGCTTAGAGCGGGAGGAGTCAATTTGATGATTTCCTAACCTCCAAAAAAACAGACTACAAAGATTCATCGTTTTATCGAACACAAAGCAACACCTAAATATAATGCGTATATATTGCACAGACTGTCTCATTGGCCCAGTGGTTGCAAGCGCGACTGCTGAGCATGAGCTCCTGGGTTCAATTCCCAGGACCATCGAAAAAAAAGTAGTTTTTTTGAGGTCAAAAATCACATTTTACGGTAAAATTCAATGTAGCACTCTTAAAACATTGTGCTAGTGGATGATTTGAATAGTAAACGTGTCATGGAGATAATTTAAGTAAAGTTATAACCTGAAAAACTAGTATTTTCAAAAACAGCTGTGAAAAATTTGGAACTTTGACCCCCAATATCTCCGTAACTAGGAGGTTCCCAGGTATGGTCTAGAACAAAAAAATGATCGCAGTGGTGGGAAGAAAAAGTACTCTTCGTTTGAAAAAAGGGTACTTTTACACCCTTTATATCATTAGCAAGGTAGCAAGGTTCACTGGCCAGGGTGTGCCGGACATGAGGCAGACATCATAGACACGTTTATTATATTTTTATGGTAGACATCTAAGTATCGCCACTCGTGCAAAGAAATAAGAATATTTTCTTTGGTTGATGTACTTTTAATGAAGTTTCCTTGAACGATATTTACTAGTCATTAATTTACCCACAATTCGCCAGTTATGTTCAAGTCCGATTTAATAAGGGGCGAGTCATAAACTGTGCACAAATTCTCCATGGATTGCATGGAACAAAATTCGTGATCGAAAATCCCAATAACGGGAATCAAACCCTGAACCTCATGCTCAGGAGTCATGCTTGCGACCACTACACCAACAAGGCTGTCAATATTCCATGCATGTAATGTAATATAATACATCTGGGAATCTTAAAAGTCAGGTTTCCTACATTTCCATATTATGTGCCCCACCCATAATACCGCTTCTATATATTTAAATCGATAGTCTATGTCTGTGAGAAAACCGCTTTTGAATTTTGCCAAGTGCATCTTTTGCATGTGACTATTTTAACGAAGAGTTTATGGGTAGCCATCCCAGCCAACCTGTCGGATATGACTTAGGTACCTGCATGTTACTTGGCCACGAGACACCACTACATTTTGCATGCATATCGAAATAGTAACTTTTGGTGCATATATATATCTGTATGCTTACGGTTTTCAATATAGTATGTATTGGCCCGATCTCTCAAGCTAGAAGTGTGGTTTAAAATTGGGTACAGTCGGTAATATAATTTCCATTTTTTTTAATTGAATTTTTAATGAAAACAATTAAAAAATGACGCAATGAAAAATTTCAACAAGCAAGTGTAACCATGCCGCGGGTTCTTCGAAAGAGATACCGCGGCCTCGGACACAAAGGGCTAAGAAGGAACATGGGGGGTTTTTGGTCAGTAGAAGTCTGACAATACCACTCCGCCCAGAGCGGGAGTCATTTGATGATTTCTCACACTTCAAAAAAAACCAATAGATTATCTAAAAAACCTATCTCCAAAAAAATACACTTATAAAGTGGAATATAAGTGAAGTATGATGGCTTATTAAGGCTTGAATAATCAGCTTGAAGTCTGATACCAGAAACCCAGCTGATTATCAGAACCTTTGACCCACAAATACAAAGTTTTCGAACAAAGTAATCCTTTAATCCACCACGCTAGCGTCGTATCAAAATAAAGTCTTTTAATTCAGCCCAAGGCTTCTCATCTCGCCCGATGAATTGCAGCGGCGGCCCTATTACGTCACGGCAATTTACTCCGAGATCTTATTACTCAAGTGCATTTACTGGGATCACAGACTAACTGATCCTCATCATCATCGTACTGTTTTTGTTTATACTTACTATAATAATATTATAAAGAGCTTTTTAAATAATACTATAAAGAGGATTTCTCCGGAACAAATGAACTAATTTAATTTTTTTTTTCACTCATAGGTAGGTACATTATTCGTGGGTGCTATAGGCTATAAATTATATTTATATATCATGCCTATTAACCGAGCTATCGCAACTTTTGCAAACGAAGTCGCGGCCGAAGTGCTAGACCTATATAAACTGGAGCCTGGCATAACAATTTTTTTTCTTTCATTCCCCTCCGGCTAGCCGTCACTGAGTAATTCACTACTTTTTCTTTTCTTTCAATGCATTCCTATCTTGCAGATTATAGTTCCAGCGGTGCTCAAAATAACGAAGTAAACAAAATCTAATAGGAATTCATAACAGCTCACTGCAGTTTTGTAATACTATCTCCTCTCTAATATAATAATAAGTACATTTATACATACACTGATCTAGTGATCTCTTTGGGCGCGATTTTTATTTATTTATTTAAACGTCATATACAGGAGTAGTGGTGGATCTAATGCCACAAAGCATTCTCTACTAGTCAACCTTTGGACAACATTGTGATAAAAATTACATCTCAAAAATAACTTCTTGTTTTTGAAAATACGTATTTAGTTCTCCGTGTCTCGGAAAGTAGTCTTTGGAAAAGGCTAGGCAGGTGATGGTCAAATTACTCCTTAACTCCTTATAAATCGACTACTAATGGGTAGTTTTGATCTGAACTACAATATCTTTACTTTCACGTTTATTTGTCTCATAACAAATCTATCTACAAAGATAATTGCATCCATACAAACTATTTGCTAACATAAAAGCCCCGTTTCAGTGAGCCTGCTAGACAAATAGCGACAATAGAAACTCCACATTCCAAAAGGTCACATAACTCCTACAACAGCACATTATATAGTTTGTTCTAAAAGGTTGTAGGTAGCACTAGAGGTACCATGTCAAATGGAAAACAGTCTGAATATTTCACTTGATAGTCTTCATTCACGGAGACTTACTGAAACTTTTTAGAGGAAGAACAAAGAAACGATAAATGTACTGTGTGAAGGATGGTATGGTTAGAAAGGTTACATCTATCTGCTGAGATGATGAGTTGTGAAGAAGTGTGGAAGAAGAGATATAGGAGATACACAGCTGGAGAATGATGACTTACTAAAACTTTTTAATAAAATCCCTAGAGGTGAAAAAATCCAACTAAAAACTCGGACAAAATGTCCACGAATGGTGACCCTATAAAACACAGTTGTTCAGAGTCTGACAATACAATAATTTGTGGCGGACAGTGGGAATGTCCGCGGCTTTGGCGCGGTGCGGCATGGCCGGCGGATGCGGACGTGACGTCACTTCCCTTCCCTTGGCCACTAACAGCCTAAACACTAGCCCACTAGGCGGGGTGGGGGGTGAGACCGCATTGTCTCTCATTGCGTAAAACAATAAATAATATGTGTGACAGAGACAAATACTATGTTTATTTATGACATAATTCTATGTTTTATCGTTTGTGTTTTATCTTACATAGTAATGAAGAACAACTAGATGCGAATATTGCTAGCGAATATAAAAGAACAATAGGGCCTGGTGAAGTACCCTCCTCTCTACCAAACTAATAGCCATTACCGAAAACTATTCGAAGTTCAAGTCTCTAGTTCTAGGCAAGCGTGGTTTAGACCTAGGCCGCATAAACGCTTCGTCGGTATTCAAAAAAACAACAAAAAAGTTTAGTTTGGCGACATAGTCATCAATAGTAAGGTACTAGCCATTCTAAAATCAGCTTAATTTACTCTAGCCAAAATTGATGTTCATGTAAGATTAAACAAAATCAATTGCAAACAAAGCTTTGAAAAGACAGAGAATATGGAAATTCAAACTTCGAACTCAATTATTGTAACAAAATGCCTTTCAACGTACACCTTGGTATTTCAAAGCCTTTGTTTCAAAGACATTCGCACACGTCAATTTGATACACATAACTGCACACACATTTCAAAACATTTAATATTTTCGTGCAGATGGCATTTTGTGAAATTTCCGCTTCGTCGAGTTCGCGTTACAATAAAAGTGTTCGAGATGGGAAAGGACAAAAGAATTGTCTTGGTGACAGAAGTCAGGCGTTGACTGTGTAAACGGTTATTGATATTTTTGTGAAGGACTGTCACGACGGTTTTTTATTGTAATTTTCTTAAATTAAAAAAAAACCTTTAAAGCAAAATAAAAATAAAACTGAAAATCAAATGGAAAACAATCAAAGTTAGGCAGAAAAGTCAAGAAAGGTTACGTTTATTCAAAAAGAATCTAATTATCAACGTAAAGAGTATATTTTCCATTTTTAACGCAACATAAGGCTCTTTCAAAGTGTTCAAGATGGGAATGGACAAAAGAATCGGGACTCTTGTTGACAGAGAAGTCAGGCGTTGACTGTGTAAACGGTTATTAATATTTTTGTGAAGGACTGTCACGACGGTTTTTCATTATGATTTTCTTTATATTAAAAAAAAACCTTTAAAATTAAATAGAAAGAGGTCAAGAAAGGTTAGGTTCATTTAATAAGAATTTTATTTTATTGTTTAGAGTATATTTTCCATTTTCTCAGCTCAGCTGTTTGCAGTTTGTGTGTGTCTCAGTGTTTTGGGCAGTCGTGTGATATAATACATTTATTTACCTTTCCCCTGAATTACTTTATAAAACCATTCTTTTAACAATTCCTAATTTTCAATATAAGCAAGCTGGTCTTGTCTGCTTATACTGACGATCTTATATTTCGTTTCCCAGCATTATCCCACCTCACAATAACATGTTTACTTACTTACAACATGTAAGGGTATCGGCTTTCCCTTTCAATATCTTGTGTACCAACAATGGGGATAACATTACGAGATAATGGACGAGTGGTAGTTACTTACACTGGTATCGTTAGTCGTGGACTGAACTTGAGTCGGACTTGACACGCCGACATTCCGCCCCATTAGACATATTGATAGCCACAGTTAGTTTATAATTTGACATAAACGCTCACTTTTCAATCATCATCATCATCCTATAATGTTCCCACTACAGGGACTCAGGCCTCCTCTCTAGGAGAGGGATGGGCTATGATCCACCACGCGGGCCCGGTGGGGATTGGTAGATGTCACATGTCTTCGAATTTTTTTGTTCTAAGACATGCGGGTTTCCTCACGATGTTTTACTTCACGGTTTTGAGAGCAATGGCGATGAAATAAATTACACAAAGTAATGCGCCTGACTGGGTTGGAACCCACGACTCACTGTTCGTAAGTCGGAGCCGCTACCACTGAGCCACCACTGCACTTTTCAATACGAAATGACATTGAAGACATCTTTAAAATTGGTTAAAGCGTAATGAAACTAGGTGTTTGATAAGGATGGCTGATGTAGGAGGCAACGTAGAAATATCTTTAAAGTACCGAAGGAAGATCCACCAATTGTGGCCAAGAAATACTAGGATTGATTTGGTGGGTGATGTCTCCCTGTTGTCATGACACTGACAGTCATAGTCGCCAAGTTCAAAATGAACTGAGTCGACACTATAAATATGGGTGTTAGCTAGGAGGTAGGTATACAGGGTGTAAATCAACCCATCGCACATCCGTCAACCAAGCATTCTGTACATTAAAATAAGTACCCCTACGCAAAAATGTTTGCTGAGAAACCAATTGGTGTTTTGGGTCAAAAATCACATTTTACGGTAAAACTCAATGTAGCACTGTTAAAACATTGTGCTGGTGAATGCTTTGAATACGCGAGACTTCACAAACTTACTAGATATTTATATTGCAAATATCGATATTAATATCACCACACTAACTTCACTTTAGTTTTCTTTAGTTTCCTCAAGTTTACACAGCAAAAAGATTTTCTTCTTCTTAGCGTGCAGCCAAGAACTGAAAGAAAAACATGACTTGTAAATATTTTACAGCAATAAAGAGAGAGCGCGTACAAAGTTAAGCTTAATTAAAAGCTGTGTTTTCTACCAACAAAACCTCCATTTTTTCTCTCGGCAATCTCGATGCGGTGATAGTTTGATAGAATTCTCCTAAGACACACGGCCTGACATCGCTCCCAGTAGATTCATGTTTTGTAACTTTTACAATAGCCACATAAGTTTAAGTCCCATGTAATAGGGAGCGAGCCTATTGCCATCAACCGGGCACAAATCTAAACTACGTGGCTGCTAAAAAGCAAGGTCTGGTAGAATACCCAATAACTTTGACCAACCCTGATATCGAACCTAGGATCACATGTTCAGCAGTCGCGCTCCCGACCACTAGACCAAGGACGCAGGAAACGTTGGATATTTCCTGTGGATATTTTTGATATTTTCAACGGCTGAAACAAGCGCGTTCCAGGATTAATATTCCAGGACTTATATATTACTGCGTAAGGACTGGGCGGACGGGCTGCGGGTTGTTCGGGCTGCGGGTTGTTCCGGGCTTTTTTTGTTTTTTGGGACAAGCCCGCCACACTATTCCCAAACCACTGTAACTCCTGTAAGCCAGAATCAACAGTGGCGACCACAAGAAAAGCGCCGAGACAATGAAGCCCGACGAAGTCCCAGAGAAACGATTAAACTGTCTTGGATCCCGCAACGAACTACTACAACTATCTTCAGTTTTTATATCAATGAGCGTTGTACAATCTATAGAAATAAAAAAAAACAGAACAGAAACAAAACAAAAAACGATCGGTTCTTTCTAAAAAAAGCTAAGGCCGTTTGAAATAACAAAAGAAAACAGAAATTTACTGAAAGGAACGTAGAATATTAAAAGTTCGCGGTGCGATGGCGGCCGGGCTTGCAGACTGCCACTCATTTCCCGCATGAGGGCGCCACTAGCTCCCCTACTTTGAGGAAACCACGTCACGTTTCTTTGTGATACCCATTCCACGTTAAAGCTATGAATGTGGGAACGGTCCAGAAAATAAACGGGAAGAAAAGACGTAGTACCTACTGAGGTAGTCATAGAGTGTGTAGTTTAAGTCGAAAATGGGGTGGCGTTTGTAAAATTGTTGTTGTATTTTTTTTTGTACGGAGACGTGTTTTAATGGTGTTTGGGTGAATTTCTTATCAGTTTAAAGAAATACATAATATTTCTCTATTCGTCGTCATCTCACGAGATGAAAATAGTAAATGAAAGAAAAGGGGGGGGGGCTTTTTAGCCAAATCATCTTTCCAAAAGGCCGGCAACATAGTTATGTTGAATGGCAACGCTGATTCTTAGGTGTTCAACAAATGGTAGTTGCAACTACATATTTTATCCCAATTAAGCCGCATGGTTCGGTCTAATTAAGCCGCATGTGCTCCTACCACTGACTTCACTAGTGACCAGTGGCAGACAACATTTAAATCATAACTTTTTTCACTTAAAAATTCAAGAATGTAGGTAATCTACTTTATCTACGAAGAGAAAATGTGACTACTAAGCTGACTCAAAACCAATGAAAGAGTGAAGGACGTCTATTGAATGTGAAAAGTGTTATTGTGATATTCTTAGTTGGCAAGAAGAACTAAAAGCTCGCTCCATTGATTGTATGAGAGAAATTGCTTTTAGCGACACGACTGTCGTTTCATGTTACTCTTATTTATGAGATATATAAAGGAAATATTCTTTTTACTGTAAAATGCACCATCAATCGACGATTTGTGTAAGTTCTATATTATATTGAAAGAGTTTTTAATATTTTGGCATGCTTACATTCTGCTATTTTTTTCGAAATTGCTATTGTTGCCATGACTACACGCTACTACCTGTAATAATCAATGCGAATTTTCCAAAAAAACTAACATATTAATTTAAATTTGTTAGATATACTTTTTTCCTCGAGATGGTTTTGCAATTAGCACAATTTTAAAAAGCTGAATAATACACATTGCTTCCATCAATACAAACAAGTATTTAAGAGAATCAGAATAATTGATTTGTTAAATAAATGCATCAAAATTAATGATCTTACAAGTACCTAATAAAGGTTCTCGCAACGTTTCGTCATTACTGACATACAAATTTTTACTTTTAATTTTTACTGACTCAAAACGGTGAAGGTAAACATCGTGAGGAAACCGGCATGTCAACCAAAAAAAAAAATCAAATGTGTACCCATCTCCTTGAGAGGGGGCTTGAGTCCCTGCAGTGGGACATTATAGGCTGATGATGACATACAAATTAAAATACAAGAAGTCAATTAAAAGAACAAAAGTAAAACAACAGAAACAAATCGTCACATTGCCCTAAAATAAACTACTAAGGATCTAGTCACTGATGGCGCCATACAACCGTGCAACTTTACATAACCATACGAGTGCTAACTACATACACTAAAATCCGGGGTAAGTAGGCCACTTCCAGACCAGACATTTGTTTACTCATGTGTGCTCAGATAATCACTAGATCTTTGTTTTTCCGTCCACTCCACTTTGTTTGTACCACGTTCCATTTGCAAAATACACAGTTGCTCTGTCCTGTAGTACAGGGATGATCTTTTGGAATATGGCCAAAATCGGAACTAAAGCTGCTATCTTGCTTTTACAGTATAATTTCACAACAGAAATTATTTTACAATTATTAGCATCATCTTCCTGCCCTTGTCCCATGTTATTTGGGGTCGAACACGTTTTTTTTTCTTCCATTCTCCCTGTCAACACGCTATCATTTACTTCTTTTTCCTTGATATCATTTTTTTTTTAAATCGTTGCCCCACACTAGGAATTTCTCCTGTATTGTGGGTGCGTTCACAAACATTTAAACTCACATACACACATACCCAGACCCGGAACAACTATCTGTAGGTCATACAAATATTTGTTCCGTGCGGGGATCGAACCCGCGACACGCAGCTCAGTAGTCCATTGCTTGAGCCACTGCGCCAACCGTGCCGTCATTTCTCAATACCATGTTTTCTTTGGTTTTCCTCTCCCTCTCCATCCATCAACATTTATACACATCATGTTGCGATTACATCACAAGTTCACAACACAGTATTTTCTCCAGAACAACTTTGGACGTACACAAACACATACAAATACGGACTTACCCTTATGTCATTTGGCTCCCATTCAGCTTTGCTGTCAAAGGTTGGAGTTGCTTTTAAGTTGATTAGCCTTTTGAAGAATCCTCGTGATTTCTTTTCGAGAGAGACCGTAGCCCTTTCATTAGTTTAGGTTTTGAAGATTGGGCGATATTATAATTTTGTGTCTTTTTATCATTACGATGATTCTTTTGGGCCCCATGTCCCAATTAGCCTATTTCCGTCAACCGTCCATGAACCTCATGACTCCTGTGTGTATCTTTGATATATTCGTCAAAATGCAAGGGGACACTAAGATAAGTATGTATATTATTGTATATCCAATATTCTTTAATTTTGAATTTGCTAATTTCAATATTTGCGACCCAATCTTCCGTCTTCATCTTGAGATCATTTCCTCTTTACGTATTTGATTTGAGTAAATGAACTCAAAGGTAAATAAGTACTCCATCTTTACATCTTTCTCAAAGTTCTTATTCAAGTATTTGTGACTTTTCGAAATATTATTTCAGTAAAACATTAAGGCGTTTTGCTCTGACTCAGTCAAGTCAAATACATGGTATCTGCCTTGAATATTAAGTAAGGCTATACGAGTATGTTATGAACTGTCAATATGGCCGCCCGAAGATTTGGCTACATGAATTCTGCTGCATAGTCGCATCCATCCCTTTCTTTTGACAGATACATTTTTGCTCCAAATCGTTCTGGTCAGTTTGGTCCAGCATTTTAATATTTATGCTTTTGCCGTTGTAAATATAATTGAAAACCTTGTTTAATTTTGGCCAAAATATGCACGAAATGCGCATTTGGACGTGGAGTTGCGATTTTCAGCCTAAATAGTCTCGGTCTCAAACGATTCGAACCCAAGACATGCACCTCTGATTTTCAGTTTTTTTTTTTAAACGTTGCCCCACACTAAGAATTTCTCCTGTATCGTGGGTGCGTTTACAAACATATAAAGTCACATACACAAATACCCAGACCCGAAACAACTATCTGCAGGCCATACAAATATTTGTTCAGTGCGGGGATCGAACCTGCGACACGCAGTGCAGCAGTCGAACCGCTGAGCCACTGCGCCAACCGTGTCGTCTATATTAGATTTATGTGCGTATTATATAATTATCACTTGTTGAAAGAAAACATCTTGAGGAAACCAGCATGAGACATATTTCTCGACGGTATGTTAAGACAAGGGAGGCCCACGTTTGGCATAAAAACTCTGACAACACGTTAGGTTACACGATGAAGAAAGAAGATTTTTTAATTTTTTCTAGATCAAGCACCGTACTCATTTTATCGACAGGAGCTCGTGGCCCAATAACTGCCACTCGGGTTGCTCTTTAGGTTAAGCCTCGATTGCTTAGGTCAGTCGGTGGATGGGTGACCACACATTACGTACCGAGTTTCCTCCGTGCCTCGGAAATCACGTTAAGCTGTTAGTCCCGGCTGCCATAATTATATAGATCTTCGGCAGTCGTTACAAGTAGTCAGTGACCTGAAAGTCGGAAAACCAGTCTTACCAAAGGGTATAGTGTTACCCAGTATTATTTTATTAGTAGTTTCCAGTAGTATTATTTTGACGACACGGTTGGTGCAGTGGCTGAGCGATTGGACTGCTGCGCTGCGTGTCGCGGGTTCGATTCTCGCACGGAACAAATATTTGTATGACCTACAGATAGTTGTTTCGGGTCTGGGTGTTCTGTGTATGTGAGTTTAAATGTTTGTAAACGCACCCACGATACAGGAGAAATTCCTAGTGTGGGGCAACGTTTTAAAAAAAAAAAAACTGGGTTGTGGAGGTCAGATAGGCAGTCGCTCCATGTAAAATACTGGTATTCAGCTGCATACGTTTAGACTGAAAGCCGACCTCAACATAGTTGGGAAAAGGCTAGGCAGATGATGACGACTCATTTTATCAGGTTTCCGATCTAGAACTGTAGCTAGTGATAGAGTGTATGCCGTGTAAGGTTATGTAGGCTATGTATTGTTAAATTTACATGACTAAATTAATCGAAATTATAACACCATTAATTTCGACCAGCAGTTAAATGAACGTATGAATAGAATTACAATAAAATTAATGAAATCAACCTAAATCTAATTAGTGCAAATCCTATCAGCATTAAATCAAAACAAAAGTTAATGAATCGTTTTAATTTAATGTTCTAATTATAATTATTGGTTATAAACCGAACATTTAACCTATAGACCTACATACAATTTCGTGATATATTGTTTCTATGATAAACAATCGAATTTACATATTAGTAGGTAGGGTCAAATAATCTCATTTACGGACTCATTACGGATTTATAGACCATATTAATCAAGTGAGGTTGTAATTAACAGGTACATACCACGTATCTAAATAAGTGTTGTGCTATGTTGAATTCCTCATCTACAAAAACAAGTGGTTCTAGTTATTACAGGTACAATTACAGTTAAAACAGACAGACAGAAACATTATGGATGTCACATTATCTGGAACAAAAAAAAGTTTCAACAATATAGAATCTATCTATATATATACCGGAAAAATGTGCATACCCAAAAACCCTTCAAAATAGAATTCCGGTGGAGGATTTGTCCTCAAAAACACCAATCTCTAACAAAGAATTAGGCCAGTTTCACACGACAACACAGTTGAAACTGCATAAAACAGTCAAGAGCGATGTTCTGAACCTAAGCTTGTTACACGCCTGTTATCCCGGAGCTTAATCAGCCGAAAGCCATGCCGACGTCGCACTTGGATCGTTTGACGTTCACACTAGAACCTTTCAGCTCTTTAAACAGTAGGTACTAAGAGCACAGATCTGTAGAGGAGTGCCGAGTGGCTTTCTCGTGTTCCGTTGTCTTTATTGAAACTGGAATTGATTGTCAAAAGAGAGAGATTTTAATATTGATGTGATTGATTGTACTGGGGATGCATGAAAAGTAAAGAGGAGTGGTTTGCACAAAAGTTAAAATTTGTTTGTGATGCGTCTGTTATCCCAGAAATCAATAGGTCGAAAGCCATCATGTCGTCGAACCTTGGTTCACACAAGAACCTTCCAGCTGTTTAAACAGTACCAGGATCACAGATCTGTGGAGGAGCGCAGAATCTATTCTTTAATGTTCTTGCATTGTTTTATAATCTTTTTTTAACCTGTCTTGTTGATTAGTACGCATTGGTCAAATTTAGCAACTGAATTTCAACCCAGTTCTCCCCAACCGATTGAGCTGAAATTTTGCACACACCTTTGGTTCTAGTGACAATACATTTTTATGACAGACATGATTTTATCCTGCAACTAGGATCGTCTCCTCCTCCTCCTCGGCGTGGTGTCAGCGCAAATTATTCTTCCATTATCTCTGTCAGCGTAATGCTATCTTTACCTCCTTTTTCTTTGGCTGACATGGTCAGGTATGTGTGACCAAAAGCCCCTAAATAAATAAAGACAAAAAAAAACTCCTTTTTCTTTCATATCATTTCTCACAGAATTCATTCATCTTTTCCTACTTCATTCATCAACACTCACAGTGACGTATTTAATCATTTCAATACACTAAGTTTCACACACATTCGCATTCACATAAGCTATGTTCTGAAACTTGGCAGCAAATGCAATTTCTAATGTATTAGCGCAAACACTTCAAACCGAATGCGAACGACTTCGAGAGTTCTACGTCTTAGCGTGCAAAGAGAAACTATTCGTCTGAAAACTTCAAATTAATATGCGGCTAAAGTGGGAAGACTCGCAGACACGTCAAAGTTGAAAAGAACTTGGGATTGGGAGAAATTCACAGAATATTCCGATCGCATTATAATACTAGCACCCCTATTACGTAACACAGTTTCGATCAAATCAATGAATTCTTATCCGTGTTGCTCTATGAGTACAGTACGAGTTTGTTTGAAAAAATTGTCTGCATAACGACATAAATATACATGTTTTTTTTTAATTGACAAAAGGAACAGCATTTCTACAGCAAGTGTGCTGTGGATTATCCAACAGGGCATCCTAGGATACATCAACTTTTTTGTCTGATCGTAGCGGAGTTAGGACGTCCTGGAACTATATCCGATTTATTGTGCCCAGTGTTAAAATTGTAATTTCAAGTAATTTATTTATTACATAAAACCAGTATATCGTACCAATGTTGTCCTATTTAACCCAAGTTTGGTAGAAAATGCGCTGTGGCAATAAGTCCGTCTATGTAGGTACCACCTTTGAGCATGAAGATTAAGTAAATATCTGAGGAACCCCATAGAATATTCCTAACTCTGTTAAAAAGCATGGAAACAACCAATCACGTCTCATATTACCCGATTAGCGGGATTGACTGTAATTACGTAAACTTGAGTAATGCTTTCCCGGAATACAAATTACTTGATTGTTTGTTCAAGGCTGTTTACGCGAAATGTCAAATGTATGTCAGAGATTTTAGTGCTGCTTGATCAATAGAATTCTATTGGTTATGTGTGTGTATCAGGAATACTGTGTGCTTTATACTTACTCAATGCCGAATTTGCCTTGACTCAACAATGTTATCAATCTGTCATCATTATTTAAACTTTGTTTTTCTCCTGATAATCTGTGGCTTCTGCTCTAGGGAAAGGCGTGGTAAATCTTTTACATTTTCATGAATGTCATTGATTTAATTAAGGGGAATTGTCGTATTATAACGATGCATGAAGTAATCGACATATTTATTCTATAGTTATTTTTAAATTTTTCACTTGCTTTTCACACGTTTAATATTCTGTTCTTATAATGAATTGCTTGTAAAAAATATATGATTCGCGAAACTTGCCAGTAGATTGGAACATAACATCACGCCCGTCATCCCTGAAGGATTACGCAGAGGTGTAACTAATTATAGTAAACTCACGTTTTAGCAGTTGTGTTTATAACCCAGGCGAGCCTATTGCCATCAACCGGGCACAAATCCCTGGTTGCTTCTGAGAAATTCCAAAAAAAAAACATTCACTTTAGAATTATCCTAAAAATACAACAAACACCCAAAACCACACGTATCTATATATATATATATATATATATATATATATATATAACACCCAACACCCCAACAAATTCACCTACATCCATCAAGTACAAACCGAACGGCATCAAAATGCCGTGGCTGTCGATCAAAGTGATTCGTGCCGTCGTCGTTCGCTCACTATCCCGTCGATACCGTGGACTGGTACCGACTTATACCAATACTATGAATCTTAAGGCCCGCTCGATACTTTCAATTGTGTGTTGTGACGTAACTGATCAATGCTAGGACAGACGGGAAATAAAATGGCGATAGCCATTTTATTTCACATGAGTTTTCGGGTGTTGTTGTTTTGTGTGAGTGATTTGGGGATGGGATTCAGTGATTGAGGGTTTTAATGGTGACCTAGTAAGTTTATAAATAAATAATTTGATAATTAACGGCTTGTGCTAGAATGTCGGTGCATTTGAAAAATTCTTTAAATTTTCATCTAAACAAAGTTCTCCACTGAGCAATACATTTGTAGCAACATATTATTAAGCCAGTTACTTCCGAAGGGTCAGGTAGAGGTGTAGGTCGTAGGTATCTATAGTACATCCAGCAGTACAGATATGTCAACACTTAGCAACATTCACAAGATCGCCTACAGTATTGATTTCATTTTCGTGTTACGTAACGAAAGTAATATTTTGGAATCCATTCTAATATAAAGTAGGCCATATCTCAAAGTTGTAATCGTTATTTCACGAGTAATTCACGTTTGAAATTTGCTAAGTATATTATTACTCGTGATTGAGGTATATCATTTTCCACATGTGTATTATTGACACAAAAAGTATTCTAGTTCCGTGGAACTACTGGGAGAAAAAAATCCCAGTAGTTCCATTATGTAACCACACAATGGAACTACTGGGATACGGTGAGATTTACGATAGTAATTACCATAGTACTTTACTCCATAAGTTATTCTTTTGGCTCTCCTGTTTCTTTGTTTATTTACTTTAGGTACTACTAGTGAAGTACGCTAGGGTTATGTAATAGGGCGTGTCCTATACCCATTGGCATTACAACGTGTTTTTCTCACATAATTTTCCTCAAATCCGTCTCGTCACCCTGTATAAGTTTTCGTACGTCTTCAACACAATCACAAAGGTCACCGAAGACATTCAGTCTGAACAATGAGATCGGGAATGTTCGTACGTTTTCGTGCTACTCAATCATGAACTTCGGGAGTTGTACGAATTTCGTCTGGAATCTTCTACGATTTTGGATGAACGCCGCAAATATTTCAATCTGGAACCTCGATAAGATTGTTGTACTTTATTGTTTAGTAGACTTATATTTACATTTTTATCTTATATATTTATAAGATTAAAATGTTAAGAATATTTAAGGTGTAAACTGTAGATCCGAAACTTTACTAGTACATACCGTGCGTCGGTAAGCACGTTAAGCCGTTGTTCCGGGCATTCCAGTTCTGTTGAAATTTCATTTGTTTGCTTCATCCACTAGTTCATTTCTAGTCAGTATGAATATGAAAGGAGTTTCACGAATTCACTACTGAATTGTTAGAATTTCATTTAGAACTAGTGTACAATGTTCCATTGTACGTACTCCCCACACTTTCAAAGAGTAAATGAAAAACTGGATATGTTTGATTCAACTACAGACAAATGCAATTTAGATTGAAACTGTATTTTTCTACAGAACTCTTTATTTGAATAGTTCTATACCATTTAAAACAGCGTACCAGTTACCTAGTCCCTCTATTCGAGCTCGCCCCTATGCGAAGCTGCACACAAATATCCACTATTTATACGGAATTGTTTCAATATTGAAGCGGGAAATACACAAACAATAGTTACATTTTTCTCATCTGTAATCTCATACAATATTTTCTTGTGTTTTCATTACGCAGGTTGGCCAGAACAATATTTTTCTAAGACGAAGAAGTAAGACTGGAAGCTGATTCCAACATACTTAGTTATGAAAAGACAAGGCAAATGGATGGCCACATAAGCTAACAAAAATAAATCTTTTTTTAAATTGGAAAAAAACACAACACAGTCATAAATATCTTTTCAGTTTTAACCTAGTTTCAGTAAACATACATAAACTCACCCCTTTTCCCAAGAGGGTAAGCAGAAACAGTAACCAATAATAATTAGTGACCAATTGTATTAAATAACAACCTTGCAATGTATTATTAGGCCCCCATTTTCCTCACTTCCGTCTCATAATGTTTGTAGTTTGACACCCTGTTGAATATTGTTGGATACGACTTTGTGGCACGAAAGTTCCAAACACGGTGCTATATATATAGCAGTAGGACACAAATAGCTGATATTATATTATTAATGTTTGGGGACAGTAATAATAAACATTGGTTCCTATGTTCGTCTTCTTTCGTACTTCTAGAGATAATAACAGTTTATACCTATAGCGTATTATCACTCACGAGAGGAGCTCGTGGCTTAATAAGAACTGCCACTCGGGTCGATCTTTAGGTAAAACTATGCTTGCCCAGGTCGGTTTGTGGATGGGTGACCGCCCGACATACCGAGTTTCCTCTGTGTCACGGAAAGCACGTCCGCACCTGTGTCGCGCATACACTGATGCACTATAGTACTCACGAGCATTTATATGGAAAAGTACGTCTACTCAAACCTTCAAAGAAACGCCGAGATGGTCAAGAGCAAATGCATAATAAGAAATGGCACTTACAACACGAACATAAACCTTTTCGCCTTCATGTTCGACCCACCATCAACGCCCCATAATACCAGCCATTTTTCTCCGATTAAACCGATACGCCATTAAATACCGTATAACGAACATTTATAGCTGTCGATACGAGGAAAATAACCTATTACACTGGCCACATTGCTCCCTGGAGGAAGCTATCAATCGGCTCATTGACGTCCCACGCTTATTAGCAGTGTTTCGGGACAGCATCGCTTTCGTAATATTATCAAATGCTTCCACTAATTTATGATTGCCTGGTACCTTGCTGGCTGAAATTAAAAATTGTTGAGTAGTTTGTAGTTAAAAAAAATAATGGGGGTAGTGTTTTTGAGCTTTATTTATTACGTTAAACTTTTTGGAAACTTGGGATTTTTGCCAGAAAAGAACTTTTATCAAGAAACTTTAATTAGAGCATTGTTGGGTAGTTCAAGTTATTATCATTACTACAATTCAGTCCTAACCAGCAGTACTTTTTATGACATTTGTCGTAACTTCAATCTTCATTTCAAACTATGAATTCACATACCGCGATGTATGTACGGCGTCTAAAGTTGAAAGCTTCTCCATGAGCAAAAGCATTACCCGTATTTGTTACACTTGACCGCTTAAATACACTTGTGAGTGACCGCAAACTTGCAAAGCCAATCCTTTACGTCGTCTGTTATTTCAACGATTTCTCTCAGAAAATACAATTTATTTTATAGTATTTACTTTTATGCTCTCTAGAAGTTGGTTTTATGTAATTTCACTGTAAAATATTAACCTTATAGGCTGTTTAACACTATAAGTAATAATAATAATCAATTATTTATAAGAAAGGGCACATTTACAGTAAAATAATAACAGTTACAATATAGAGCACAGTTGCTTTTTTGCCTGAACTAGGTTGAACCTGTGTTTCAGGCTATAAATCTTGTATATAAATATCTACTTAAAACAAATAAATTAACATTTAGTGTATGGTAAAATAATAAAATAAAATAAAATAAAAAAAATAAAATAAAAAAGCCTTTTATTTCATGCATTAAAAAAAAAGAACAGTTATACAAAAAAAAAGTAATAATTTAACAGTTTTAACATTTACACATTATAATTATTTGATTTACAAACATAGATTTGTTACATACATTTAATGATTATTTTATTTTTATTTATGGTTGTTCACAATAAAAATACAACTTAAATTGAATTTTAATTAAAATTAAAAATTATTGATTGGAATAAAATATAATCAAATCAAAAATTCAAATTAAAAAAAATAAATTGACAATAAATAATAGGTGCACATGTAATGTATAAATTAAGATTAAATTAAATGTCGATATTAATAATAACTAAATAGATTTAAGTTTTAAATAATATGCATGCATGAACCCCTCAAGTGATGAGGGTGAAGGCCTCCTCCAGAGAACCCCAGCGGTCTCGGTCTTTGGCTTCTGTCAGCCAGTTTTTTCCCGCTACTCGTGTGATGTCGTCTGTCCATCTAGTTACAGGTCTTCCTCTTTTCCGAGTGCCTGTCGGACCTGGCCATGACATATGGTAAAATACTAAAATTAAAACTTATTACACTAGATACAAAAACAGTGTGTGTGTTTATTTGCAGACAACAAGTAGATCCTCTGTCTGTACATAAGATAAAGGTTGTAAAAAGGTAATTACGGATTTTTTACAGCTAAAATAGTTTAACTTGTACATACTTATTTTTCTATTTAATCTATTGTACAAAAATGCGCCTAAAAATGAAAAGATTTTTTCTGCGAAGGCATGTTTGGATTTAACTTTAAAAATGCATACTATGACACAAGTTTAAGAACGAGGTGAAGACAGAATGTAAATTCATAATAACAGCCGCTTGAAGCAATCTTCAGGTTAAGCCGCGCTTGCCTTGGTTGGTCTCTGAATAAGTCTCGATATACCATACGGTATTGTATCTCGGTATGGTGGTCACACGCCGAGTTTCCTTTGTGCTTCGGAATGCACGTTAAGCTGTGGTCCCGGCTGTCATTTGTCATGTGGTTTGAAATTCTGACAACTAGTCTTATCAAGACCAGCAACCCAGTTAGTACTAGGTAATACGATACGTATTACCTAGTACTAAGTGGGTTGTGAAAGTCAGATGTCCGTCGCTCCATGTAAAATACTGGTATTCATGTACATCCAGTTAGTTTGGAAGCCAACCAAAACATAGTTGGGAACAAGGTTAGGCAGATGATGATGCTTGTTTACATTCGGTAGCATTTTAATTCCTTGAAATTAATTTAATGTCGAAAGACTGTCACTCGCATCCAACTTCAGAGCCGCCATTAAGTTTGAATTCGTGTGGTAGATTTTAATTAGTAAAACAGCATGCAGGCACGCGGAAGGTCGAGCTTCTAATGTATGCACATAAGTTTATTCTACCGCTCTTTTTACGTGCCCAGAAATATGTGACAGCAATGTTTACATAACATGTAAAACTTGGCTTTTTTGTTAAGGAAATTCTTTGCTTTTCCATGTTTGACATTGTATTCTTTAAACAAAGGTAATGTCAAAGATATTTAATACGAGGGCAGAATTTTAAAATTTTGATCTTCTGATGTTGTGTTCCGACTTTTTCTACTAAAAACAATTTACTAACGCCTTGTTTGTTTGTTTCAGATACCATACCGGTAACGTCCTAAAGCATCGCAGTGTATATAAATAGGTCTATTACTAAAGCAATAATCCGTTTAAAAAACGTAGAAACCCCGTAGTGACGCTATATAAAGTGCTTTTAAGCAATAGTTCTAGTGTTACTAATAAAATTAAATCTTCCATAAATATTTTAACTTAACGTTAGTATATAAAATGTGGCGTGACTGTAACTGAGTCAACAATCAAAATGATCTTTAATACTGAAGCTATAAAGTTTCAATTACAAAAAGAGTTTTTATGGCTCGCTTCGCAGCGTACAGTCGTGTGCAGAAGTTCATAGCTGTGTGATTAAAAAATAATGTTAAAAAGAAAATGCCGCAGCGCGCGCCTACATCGTCGAACTTGATGCGACCGTTCGTGGTATTGGCCCTGCCCGGAATGTATTTGCTGTATAAGTACAATCAGTACCGGCAGCAGCAAATGGAGACTGCGCGGCGACGGGTCACCGAGCGCGAGCTTTCGTACCTCAACACCAAAATCGTAAGTAAATTGATTGTATTGATTTTATGCCATATAAACACAATGTTTTTTTTCTTTTATAGATTTTTATACGAAACGAGTTCTTATACTAAAGCTCAATCTGAACGCAGCGAAAAAATTTAAGCACCAGCTGAACAACATTTTGGGGTTTCTTAATTATTCGCTGGTTTAAGTAAAGAGACGTTTAAACGTCAAAAACGTATGGTTAAACTGCCCCAAATTATGACTTAATTTTAAGGAGAGTGCAGTATTTATGAAACTCTTTTATTTCAAAGACAATAAACAGAATTTCGAAGCCAGATGAAAAAAAACGGTACCTAGAACTATCAACTATTCTTCAAAAGAAAAGTTTATACCATAAAAAACACACAATCAAACAAGATTTAAACACTAATTGATCATAAACAGCAGCCATTAGTCATGCTGTAAATAAATCTCGGTTACTAAATCAGTTCAGCGAGGGCGATGAAAACCATACTATGCCAAACGTCGGCGCGTGATGTATGTTTATGGCTGAACCGTGAAGAGGCGAGAGTATCATAAAAAAACATAAAATAACAGGTAGCTAACGTATAGGGTGAGATCGTGATTCGTATTATTTTACCGCTATGAGGAAGGTAAAAGTACCTCTCTCTTCTCTCACTAATCGGTATCTCTGGTAAGAATCTCGACTTCGTTTTAATTGAAAACAAATAGAACCTACTATCGTTAAAACCTTTCATGTGGAACCTATATTTATGACATTAGTTCAAAAAATATTTATTCAATCAATTCAGGACACGCGTATTATTGAATGAAATCGTCGGTTGAATATATTTTGTTAACGACTGTACCCGTTATTTGTATTGTATTATTGTGAAGTTTTTGCGGCGACATTTCAGTAATAGCGACTTCATTTAGTGTTACTATTTATTCACGTTATAACTACGTTTTTGTGAACCTAAAAGTGTATTTTGATGTTTCACTTTTTCGTGTGTGACAAGTGACAAATGAATTACCCGAGGTACACCAACAGAAGACTTGGTAATAAAATGAATATAATCAAATGGTCGTGGAACTAACAAAAAAATATGTACGGGGGATCTGTTAGGTAAATCAATGTATCTTGCTGAGGTAATATGACACACCATAAAATTTGCCTATCATCTGCCCAGACTCTAGTCTAACCAGATGCAGCTGAATACCAGTACTTTCCATGGAGCGACTGCTTATCTAACCTCCACAACCCAATTATTACTGGGTAAACGGTGAGACTGGGAAGATGCTGGAAATAAGCAATGGAATATACATAGCTTCGATAAAAATTTAGTTCAAAAACAATTTTCAACCCTTTTTAAAACACTTTAGAAATGAACTAATACCCTCAAAATATTTAAACGAAGGAAAATTAATGAAGAGTATGAAAAACTAAGTTTCTTTAGTGTAGGTAGGTACTTAACGCTTTCGCGCCAGAGGTCTTAAAGGGAGGCGCTTCTCTTAAAAATATACCAGTTAAAGTTTGAAGATTAAAGCACTTTGTTAAGTAGAGACGGCTGCTTAAGGTACCGTCAAGAGTTAGAGCTTCTTAGTGGAAGGAAATATGACTCATAATCGGATAACGAAAAACTTAAACCAGCTGCGAACTATGTACAGTACCCGGCGATAAATATTGCACATCGACCTTTGGAGAAACTATATACGAAATGACTGTTCGAGACTTCTCTTTTCCGCTGTGCTTTTATATATAACTGCCGCAAGCTAGGTCGGTTCGAAAATGTTTCACGGCAAGCTAAATACAAAATTAGAACTTAATTAACGAATAAATTGCATTGATTTTTCCAAAGGTCGATGTGCAATATTTATCGCCGGGTACTGTAAATGCTATTTGAAGCTTCCACGGTTTATAACTAAACTTACACTGTAATTTAAGGGAAGGAGGGGGGGGGGGGTATCCGTGATTGTCAACTATTTCGCGCAGTTGCGAACGCCATAATCGCGGGATGACTGGTACTGGGGGTCGAGGAGTCATAAGTAATGGAGTGTAATCCGTGGTGCTAGGCAACTGGGCCTATCCCAGTTGTATACGTCCCTGTATGCCTATTGACCTTGTTCTGTTCTGTCTCCTGCTGATATGGAGGGAAGTGGAAATTATGTTTTTCCTACTCCTCCGCTATTCTTTTCTGATTAATTTCGTTGCGGGATCCAAGACAGTTAAATCGTTTCTCTGGGACTTCGTCGAGCTTCATTGTCTCGGCGCTTTTCTTGTGGTCGCCACTGTTGATTCTGGCTAACAGGAGTTACAGTGGTTTGGGAATAGTGTGGCGGGCTTGTCCCAATAAAAAAAAAAAAAAAAAAAAAAGTAATGGAGTCAGTTTATGTAAATGCGTTTTGATTCATCATGCTTAGTCTTTCCTATGAACCTGCCTATAGAAACCAATGCTGCGTAATTTTGGAGACAATGAGATGTTTCACTCAGTATTTATTTTTTTATATGCATATTTGGCTTTAAACCAACAAACTAAATAAATGTGTGTGTGCGAGCAAACCCGTACAACATCAATTGTCTCAATTTTTGCAGGGATTGAATAAAATTCAACGATCAGTAGTCACATAACACCGTTTGGCTAACAACAAAGGAGATCCAATCGCCGCGAGAGTTGATCAGCTCTTTCTCTCATCTCATATTTTTGGGTGTGCATATAAACACAAATTCAATCAGTCTATCATTTAAATATACCTTACCCGTACAGTGTGCACTCTTTGTGATATAAGCAGAAGACATGCTATCCGACCTCGGGAAGGCAAAATTAAAAGTAATTTATTCAAACTAGGCTGATAATTAGCACTTTTCGTACGGCGTAGGTATGTCTATCTCCCTCGTAATGACAAAAAGATAGACACATGAAGTCTGAAAGCATTTGTGTTTAGGGGGCTAGTCTCTGTGAAATATAAATATTCACATTGTGGACGGCGCCAGCAAACCAATAAATAATCCAAAAACAAATAGGAAAGAAAGTAGAATCCCTTGATAACTAAATTATCATCGTCTGAAAAGCCCTGCTGAAAACTTCTTTACCGCCTTCCCCTGACCTCAACCCCTGAAAACGCCTAATGCCCATCAAAGCAGCCGAGTCCATCAACTTGGCTTACAAAACCTTATAAATCAATTCGTTTTACAAAAGGTCAGTCTGTTGTACAAAAAAAAGGCAAAACGTCTGAACGTACAATCAACCGTTCATAGACGTTACAATTTCAACCTCAACCTGGCCTAACGAGTCCGAAATTTCACTAGAAAAAGAAGGCAGCTTGTACTGGTTTGGTCATTACTACGTGTGGCCTACTGTACCAACATCAGACTGGGTGTGGTCCACCGCACGCGATGTTAGGTGCCACAATGGCTTTCCCATGAGTCAACCATTCCCTAGAAATTCGTAGTAACAACGTAGACTGTGTGTACGGTAGTAATTTGCAGTATTGCCGCTGAATCATAGTTTTATGAATTTTTTTTGCAGTATCGTCTGTTCTTTCGTTTTGTGGGCTAGTCGAGGAGTTTTTAGCAGGGCAATTTTGGGCCGCTGGTACCAGATAAAAATAAATGCTTTTTAATGCATTTAAATGTTCCAATGCTATCAATCTTTTGAAGATGAAAGTCATAATTATGTTTTAGAAATGTTTAGCGTACAATGTTGAAAGTGATACAGGACGCAAGGCCGAACTTTTTCTTACTTGCAATTTAAGTGCGATGAAACGGGAGTTAATAACTTAGGTTACTTATAGTTTATTTTACATTGAACTTCTATGACATTTTGAAGATATATAATAGAGGCATACAGCAGTTTCATTCAGTACAGAAGATTATCTATAACAAATTATCTTCTTCATCATCATTGGCCTAGTCCTTTCCTATGTTAGGGTTGGCTCCTAGTCTAGCTCGCCGTCCGTCCGTCTTATGACGACGACAGGCCGTGTCGACGACGCCGACGGCGCGTTCATGTTCTACGCGCGAGTCAAAGAGATGTCAGCAACAAGGAAAGGGGCCTCCCCTTCAAGCAAGGGCCGACGCACGTCGGAGCTTCGGGTTGTTCGCAAGAGATATCGCGGCCTCGACATAAAGGGCTAAGAAGGAACATGGGTGGTTTTTAGCCAGTAGAAGTCTAACACTCTCTTTCGCTCTGGCCAATAGCGGGCGAGAGAGAGGCCAGAAAATAAAAAAAGGTATGGTTTCTAGTACATCCGGATGCAGCTGAATACCAGTTTTTACATGGAGCGACAGCCTAGCTAACCTCCACTACCCAGTTAACACAAATTATCTTCATGAAGCATAGAATTAAAATAGGAAAACAATTCAAAGGATGTCACCGTGTCACTATCTAATCGTCCCATCGCCAAATGTATAGAACAAGGTTTTCAGAATGTTAATTAGGTGAAATCTCTTCGCATATCTATCATTACCTTGAACCCACAATACATAATACTATTTACATAGATTTACGTTCAATCGTGAAGTACTAGGTACCTACAGTTCTATACAGCGTGTTTGAATGAATGTATGGTAATATAAAGGATGCTTGGCAGAGCAGAGAGAGAAAAGCGGTAGCCCAGTGCCCACTAAGTTGTGAGTTCGAACCCAGGCATTACTTTGTGTAATTTATTTAATCACTGCTGTTCTCAAAAACGGTTACGGAAAACATCGTGAGAAAACTGGTAAAAATATCCTAGAACTAAAATTCGAAGACTTGTGACATCCACCAACCCACTGTGGATTGTCGATTCAATGCTTCGTCGTGAAATGCAAAGCTATGTATGACATACCTATGTGCGTGATATTTAAGGGCACGCGTTTCAAATCAATATTCGAAACAAGAAGTTATTTTTTAGATATTATTTTGTACTCAATCAGTGTTTTTCTATTTAACCTAAAGGTTGGCTAGTAGAGAATGCCTTGTGGCATTAAGTCCGCCTATGTGCCATTCTTGTTCATAAAGTTTAAATAAATAAATAATAATTTATTTTTCACATATCCAATGGATAGATGATACAAACACTGGACAAAAAATCCTATTGTATCAAACTCCTACTACTGTTATAATTGATATTTCACAAACACATTTAATTGATACTGACAGAAAAAATATGAAAACGAGAAAGCGGAAGTTTTCTTAAGTTAATGACTGCTGTAAGGTTCTGTGAATAAAGAATACCAAAATAAATCCCTTTAAAATTAAAATCGCCACTCTTTCTCTAGTCAAACACAAAATATTTTTGTATACTGCAGAAAATATAAATAGAAAATGGTGCCGTAGCAACTATCCAAATAAATATGAACAAAGAATAGGTAGGACAACAAACAAATAAATACCTAAGTGCCCAACCTACCCACATTTTATTAATGTACTTTAAAGGTCAAAAACCTTAAAAAGACCTAGTTTACGAGCCTACTAAACTGGCGGTCAGCTTCTAATACTTCATATCACGAACCTAGTTCGGTGACCATTAGCTCATGTTTGTCACGCAATATCCTGACTTGGACGTCGTGACTGATCACCGACGATTCATGTCGATTAACATAACATCGTCACGCGTGTATATCTGGAAGGCGGTAGGCAGTGTAGGGAGTCTATAGATACAAGTATTTAAGGGTTGACCCTTATTTTTGTTGGGTAGGTAATCATCAAATAACCCCTCCCGCTCTTGGGCAGAGCGAAAGGGAGTGTCAGACTTCTACTGACTAAAAACCAACCATATTCCTTCTTAGCCCTTTAAGTCGACGCCGCGGTATCTCTTGCGAACAACCCGCAGCCCCGACGGGAAGGGTTGACCCTCAACTGGCAGGAAGGGATTTCCGCATTTGCCTAGAACCATCATTCCGTTTGCCAATCGCAACGTTTGATGCTGCCGCGTGCTCTTGAAGGTGGCTGATGAGTCCGCGTTTCAAAGGGCATTTGTCCTTCCTTTTATGCAGAATCCTTACTAATATTATAAATGCGAAAGTAACTCTGTCTGTCTGTCGGTCGCGCTTTCTCGCCAAAACTACTAAATGAAAGTTGGTACACAGATAGTCTAGAGCCTGAAAAATAGCATAGGCTACTTTATAATGCGAAAAATGGGTTGTAAGGGGTTTAAAGGGGGGGGTGAAAAGATTGCGTTTAGTCGCGATAATAACCGGCATCCACGCGGACGAAGCCGCGGGCATCAGCTAGTACTAAATATAGAAACACAGAAGGGCATACAAATGAAGAAAATTATGTTTCTACTATCCTTGATTTAACGTATGAAAAAGGCAACAATTTATAAAAACGAGTCCTAATAAAGCAAAAAAACAGTCTTCCAGTCAAACTTCATAAGTATTTCATGATCGTGATCCCAAACTTTTAAAAGTCAGTCAATTCAGTTTCTAAGTACAAGCACCAATATACCACAACAAATTAATGTCCCAATTACCAAAAACCACTTTAGAATGCAGTACAAACTCCCTGTTATCAGATTATTCGAACTCGCTCGGTGTTGCCAACTCAGCTAAATTCTATAATTGCTCCCTCCATTACGCCGCACAAACTTCGTCTTAGTCAGCTGTATTTTTTCAGCTGGCAAACTTTTTTATTCGCTATAAAATTGACCCTTGTTGGTGTTCCGCAGTTAATTTATTGGTTTCGAAGAATAAAATTGAAATATGGCGGTGCCAATGCTGTATTAAATTGATTAAAATTTTCGCGAAATAAGCTTGGTATAAATTACTTCTTACGCTTCTGTTTGGAACTCAAACAGGACTTGATTTAAGTAGTCGATTACTTGTTTTGTTTATGTTAAACTGATCAAAATAACGAATTGCTTAATTTTCTTCTTTACAAATTCTATCTATCTTTTTTTTTTTGGCGTGTGGAAAATCATCGAATAACCCCTCCCGCTCTTGGACAGAGTGAAAGGGAGTGTCAGACTTCTACTGACTAAAAACCACCCATGTTCCTTCTTAGCCCTTCATGTCAAGGCCGCGGTATCTCTTGCGAACAACCCGCCTTAAGTCCATTTAATGGTGCAAATGAGATGATTGATATTGACCGATTGAGATGTAGGAGCCCGTAAGTAAATAATAACAGTCACCAGATCGGTCATCAAGCGGACCAGTCTTCAGGTTGTCTGTGAATGACCAGCATAGAAAAAAAAAATTTTGGAGACCACTCATTACATACTGAGTTTCCTTCGTGCTTTGGAAAGCAGGTAAACCCGTTGGTCCAGGCTGTCACTTAAGATTTTTGGCAGTCGTTACAGGTAGTCAGTGGCCCGAAAGTTTGCCAGTCTTACCAAAGGTTATTGTATTACCCAGTACTAACTTGGTTGTGGAGGTCAGATACGCAGACACTCCATGTAAAATACTGATGTTAAGCTGCATCCAGTGATACTAAAAGCTGACCTTAACATAGTTGTGAAAAGGCTAGGCAGATGATGATGGTGCATATGAGATGTGCATATGTCCAGCAATTAACTTCAGGTAGCAGATTTAACGTTAAGTTGAGAAAGTAGTACTTACACTTCATCTTTTCCGAAGATTCACCATAGCTATTATTAGGGAACTGAGAGTCCCGTCGGGGCTGCGGGTTGTTCGAAAGAGATACCGCGGCCTCGGCACAAAGGGCTAAGAAGGAACATGAGTGGTTTTTAGTCAGTAGAAGTCTGACATTTGATGATTTCCCACGCCCAAAAAAAAGGGAACTATAACTGTTACAGTGCGTGCTAACTTTCCCAGCTTACAAAAAACCTCATCACCACTCTCCTTTATCTTAAAACCACCTCATCTCAACCAAAACAAAACGAAAGTAAACAAAGGTCCACTGATTGAATGAGACTATTTTCGAAACGCTAGAGGGGAAATAGGCCAATAACAGCAGAGAGTAGACTATAAATACTGCAGTGTCAAGGCAGACCGTTGACGCCCGCTTTCCCTCTCAACGAGCTGGACTATAAATACTGCTGCAGGCTTTATATTGGACGATATTGGTTTAATTAAAAAGTTTGAAATGAACTGAGGTATGAATGAAGTATTTATTTTAATTGATTTGATGTTCCGGTTGAATAGGTAATTAATATTATGAATTGATGCTTCATAATGAAGCAGTTTTTGTTGGGATTTGGGACGACGCGACAGCTACAGTTTCTGATTTTGTATTGCTGTATCTAAGTTACCAAAGAGAGTTTTGACTTTGAATGGTCTTGTCTAGAATGAATAAAATATAACAATTATTCCAGAGACAAAAGATCCAGAGGAATTTTATGCAACCTCCTTAAATCCTAAAAAAGGACATGGCAGAAAACAAGGTTCTGTCATATTTCAACAAAAGAAGAATAATGCAATGAAAACTGAAAACGTCAATAGTTAAAAAATCTTTCACGACAGTAACAAAAGGCACTCATATTATGTTAATAAAATATTTTATAAACAAACAAAAAAAACTGCAATCCAAAAAATGATGTCCAAGACTCGCGGAATCTGGTCTTACCTAGTAAATTCTTCAAAAAACGTGAACACACGTACAAACTGGATGATTCTCAGAGACTATGCGAAAGATGCGAAAGGCTGCAGAAGAGCGTTAGTGGACATCCCCCCTGAACCGATCTGTCCGGAAGGTTGTGACAGACGGAAGAAGAAGAAAGGAGGGATCCTACACAAGATAAAGCTAAAGGTGCTTGAGGGTGGATCAAACTTTGGAAGTAAGCAAACATATTTAATAATGTGGCGACACTTGGGGGAGGCCTATGTCCAGCAGTGGACGTCTTTCGGCTGAAATGATGATGATGAAGATGAAAGATATTTAAATAGACTTACTATACAAACCTCATCAGTGACCTCAGAGTACCAGCTAACTTAAACCTTATTTTTACGCTGGTGAGGTAGGTATACGGACACAAAATGAACAACGCATATTTAAATCCTCCCCGCCGCGTCTTGATTTACACGCTAAAGTTTACCCAAAGGATCTACCGGTGAAGACCGGAGCGAGTGCAGATCTTGTACCCTTCGACTTGTGATCAACCTGCTCCGCTCAGGTCGATATCTCCAGCGGTAACTGTACCCTCCGTTACTGGATGACTCATATCAGTCTCTTGCCTCCTGCTACTATTATACTTCAGCGCATGATCCATATCGATTAATGAACTCTCAATTGAACACAGCGCCATTTCGTCGGATCACCTGCAAAAACCAATCAGTCTGCCCACCGAAAGAAGCGGCTATTGCTTTGCCGGCACCACCACCACCCAAAAAGGAGGTGCCTCCGATGCCGGCGCCTAGGCCGGGAGTCCAGGTATCAATTCTTGGCGCAGACACGGCCATCGGGCAGTATGTCGCCTTGCTTTTGAAGCAGTGTTCATGCGTTAAAAAGTGAGTTTTATTCTTTTAAACCTTAGGTCCAATCTTACTCTCAAGTCACAGGATTGAATAACAGTGATTATCTCGTGTTCCCTCTCAAAAACCACTTCAAAGCAAGAGAGAACAGTAATAAGTATACGGTAATGTTCTAGCTAAAGCGAATATCTGCGACCGAACGCCCCAAAGTAGTGATTTTTGCGGAACCATCTTCTACTACTACATAATCAGACTATCACGGTGTTACTAAAGTGTCATGTAATCTAGCAAGGCCAAGTGTACTTAAATAAAAAATATTTATTACTTACATTTATGCCTACAAGTATATTCACCTTTTACCTTAGTAATTTACTAGGTTAAAATAAAAGTTACCTAATTATACCCGCGTACTCCATACACTCTCTAATTTAAAACACACAACTGGAGACTCTATTGCTTCCCTATTCCGTTTGACCTAATTGTAGTGTATGTAGTACATTCCCCACAAATGGGCCCGCTCAGGCAGATGACCTTTCTGCTTCTATTTTGTTAGTGTTGTAAAAAGGGAATACCTAATTAAGTTTTTTTAGGTCATTTCTTTCTAACCCTGTTTTGTTGTTGTTGCCCTAGTTTTACTATCGCTATTTTATTATTATGTTAAAATATTGTGTTTTAGGCTAGTTACTTAACGCCTCTTTCAACCTTGGAACGGCAATAGGCCAATCTGTATGGCTTTGGCTGGTTCTAAGGTTGGTTATTATGTGTTTTCATTAAATATCAGACTAGCTGCTGCTTGCGACTTCGTCTGTGATTTGGGGCGATAAGAAGCCTATGATCCTCACAAAGGTCAGAGAAGCAGGCTACCTGTCAAATTCTAACTAATTTAGTGTTGTAAAAGAAGAAGACGGACCTTCTTCTTTTTTGCTTGTCGATGGGCTCAAATGATACTGTGAAAAGATAAAAGACAGTTTTTTTTTTTGAGGCTGAGAAATCATTGAAGGACTCCTCCCGGGTAGTGCGGTAGGGAGTGTCAGTCTTCTACTGACTAAAAACCACCCATGTTCCTTCTTAGCCCGTTGTGTCGAGGCCGCGGTATCTCTTTCGAACAACCCGCAGCCCCGACGGTAAAGACAGCTAGCGTTACCTAAATATAGATAACACCAAAAAGTCAGCAATGTTTTTACTTCGATCTTAGTTCAAGTAACCAGTATACCATGTCTAACATACCCATATAAGTTTAAATGACGAAATTTTCCTAGTCCTCCTCAACCGAGGATTGGGAACCTATCCACATCCTCACATTAACGTCAAAGCCCGGTTCAGATGTGGAGCGATAAATTCAAGCCGGGCAAGTGAACCGGTGCGCACACAGTCCTGTTGTGACATCGGCGAGACGAACGGTCCCTCAGGGCCGGGGATTTCATGAGCCGTGTAGACGCACCAAGGAGGAGGTACCGAGAAGGTCAACAGTACAGCAGTCAGTGGTCTCTAACTGAAACCGCATTGATATCATTTCGCCAGACGGCGATGGTGTAATCAACCAATGAAATGGGACATTTTGTACATGATTTCTAGCTAACCACTTCGCTGCCCCACATAAAACTTACTCCACAATTGGATTTAAGTTACTCTCAAGCTGTCCCACAGTACCCTGTCCTTCAGTTTCCACATCCAGTCTAGCCTATTCAATTTATAATGAACATTTTTAGCTGGGGGCATCCAATACAACACTTTCTGATAACGGTCTCTACTTCAGGATTCGTTGCCTCGCACTGTGGTTTCGTGGTTAGTGCCTAGACACCAAGCTAGCCCTGGTGGTAAAAATCTATTATATAAGGGAGGTAACCAAGCTATTAACCCTTACGTAAAGCAAGCATTTTGGTTATTGTCTAACCACTCTTTGTGCATTAGCTATTACATAGACAGTACGGACACGTGTAAATAGACAATACTGCTACAAATAGCTCTTTTGAAACACAGCCAAGTTTTCCTTTGTGACCCATAGTTTTTGGTAACTCCCGAGGGACTTCTGCATCTATTTATCAAGTGGCAAATGTCTTGAGGGTTACTGACGTCATAGCTGGCTGGCCAGCGGATCAGCCATAAACTGTTTTGTGTCTGCAGGGTCCGGACGAAGGCATTTTGGATGTTAACTTCAGAGGTTTTGATTCAATTTCGGTCTAAGATAACAAGCGGTTTGATTGACCTGTGGCCTAGTTAGCTGGGCGAGATTTGAATTGTCTGACTGTCATGCTAAGCAGATTAGATACAGCTAAATCTGGGTCAGCTATATTTCCGATGTTTCTTTATTACGGCAACGTGTTGAATCATCAACTGAAGACCAAAGGTTAGTTCAACAATGCCTTTCGTTCAGGTTGCCAGAAATTGTCTGAAATAGCATGAATTTCAGATTATTATTATTAGTAAACGTTTATTTCAGATCCATAAATCCATAGCATAAAAAAATCACAACCAAAACAACACAAAATAAACAGAAATCAAAAATCGTAACACAATAATTACATAAATAAAAAAAAATTTGAACATTTATATCTGAATCAAAAATTTAAATAAAATTGAGTCACCCATAGAAATAATTAAAAAAAAAAAAAAAAAAAAAAAAATGCTAGTCCAGATTCTTTATTCCACCATTTTTAATTTATACAAAACATCCTCCGTTTCTGTTCTCTCGTTTAATAGCTCAGCTCGTAAAATAAAGAACAACGGACACTCTCCGTAAGGCATGGCTCATGAATCCTATGGGAGACACTTGATGCCTGGCCGTCCGTTTTATTGCCCAAACGGCTCTGCCACAGCTTTGATGACATTAAATATATGAGGGTTCTTGAATAAATTATTGGTTTTGGTAAATCGGGTGATGGTGGAACTGGAAATAATAATTTAAAAAGATGTGTTACTGGACAGTTTGTATAATATTAGAAAGTAGGGTAGAGCGGACGTTTTGGACTTTATTGTAATATCAGCATTTTTGTGCCGTGATTCTTTATTGGGTTTGAATAAATCCTTGATTTTATCTCATGTTATGAAACGAAAACTTAACAAAACAAATATAACAGCACTACACACCAAAACAACCACAAAATATGTATTTCAATATGATGTCATCATACATTCCCACCATAGCTCAGGAATGTACGATGTATTCAGAAAGTATAAACATCAAAGTTTTAGTACGCACAGTGTAACCACTTTCAGCGGATAAGGACAGTAATGTCATTTTTTTACACTTCTAAATAAAACATTTCTTTCTTTAATAAAACGAACAATCCTTTAATGTAATGGCAACTTTAGTTCACTATACCTGCTTGTTTCCTATCTGCAGTATGACAGTTCGCAACAGAAGCCGCGTTAGGCTCTGTTTTCACCAAAGCGGAGATGAGTGGAGCTAAGAGGAGTCGCGCGGGAATCGACCAATCACATTCATTGAAAGCCACATCGCATCTCTCGTTTCTTCTGTGATTAGTCTAATATTGCTTGGCAAGTCTCCATACCGCTTCGTTTGACTCTGCTTTGGTGTAGCTAAACTATGCTTGTTGTAGAGACGCCAGTATAATAAGTTACTGCAATCCGTCAAATTTCTTTAGTAGATTTTGAACTTTATCGCTAAAGCGTTAGGTTCGATGTTGATTGGGATGACAGTTTCAGGTAACGTGATGTGCTTTGTCTGTACTTCTAACCCCAACGCACAATAGCCCAGTTGACAAAAAAATCTAAGTCTGTCAGACAGATTTTCAAAAAATATAGTACACATTTTTTTTTTTTCACGTAAACAAATAACCCTCCTTTTGGGCTTCGCCGCAGTCGGGTAAAAATGAAGACTATACAGTGTTTCGAAAACTCGTGTGACGTCACATTGCAGTACATTTTTACCGGAAAGTGACGTCAAACCCCCACTCATGATCTTTGAGTCGTTTTATCTTCGTATTTTTTTATTAATTTGATAAAACAAAAAAAACTTATTCAATATTTTTTTGATAATGTAACTGACGGACTAAACAGAATCATATTTTTTTAGTCAGGTAACATCCTTACTGCTCTGTGTAAACGCTCCCGTTGTTCCACCGTAAGTAGTTATACTGTGCATGTGGTTTTAGTAAGGAAGCAGACATTATATGGATCATTCAATGTATAAGGAGCAAAGATTTTACGAGGCAGCCGTGACTGCTGCGGTAAGGAATCTTTATCGCGATTTTTATTGCTAAGAAACTGTGTGAGTACTTTCATTTCAGTTTTAATAGATTTTTATATCGAGTTTTGATTAAAGCTTTTATAGTATTTGATAAGGCAATGATGATTGATTCGATAGACAATGGTGCCGAATTAAAAAGTTAATAGTACATTTTGATACAAGTGTGCCAAAGTATATTTTGAATTCACACCCGAGTCATAGGCGAGCGTCAAGTCCGAGCCATAGGGCCACAATCTGCAATGAACAAAGTTTGCCCACTTGTATCAAAACCTACTATTTCCTAAGATAAAATCCACGGGACCACAAAAGTGTAATTTTTTTAAATATTATTTGTGCAGATTAATAAATAAAATAAAAAAGCCTTTTAATTCCAATAGCTTCAACAATTAAATTACATAACCATAACAAATTTGTTCCGTCATGCGAAAATAAAATTTATATTATGTGCTAGCATTTCTTGACCTCTTACTTAAGAATAACATTCATGAAAATTAAATAATAATTTATACATCTAAATAAAAATACAATTCATAGCTCTAAATAAAAAGTAGCAATTAAAACCAAATAAATTGTACAACATAGTTTAAATTAGATAATCCATATTTAATTGATTCAAGAACATGCAATATTATGATTTAATTGATTTAAATTAAAAACATCAACCAAGACAAGTTTATCACTACAAAATAATATACGTTAAATAGTCCGAATTGAATCGATGATAAAATTGTACTTTTAATAGATTTAAATTAATTGATACAAAACAGCTAAAACAATTGATACAAAATAATTTAAATTGAATCGATTAAAACATGCAATATTAGAATTTTAAATACAAATCATGACATTAATATGAAAAAAAAATATAATTATGGTAACCTGTAAAATAAATAAATTAAAATGGTAGGGCTAATTGGACCCCTTTTCGGGTAAAGGCCTCCTCCAGAGAGTGCCAATTGTCTCTATCTTTGGCGACATCTAACCAGTTTTTTCCTGCGATTGCCTCTACTTCGTCTTTCCATCTCGCTTTCGGTCTTCCTCTACGTCTGAATCCGTGAGGGCCTCTCCATAGCGTCGCTGTCTTTGTCCATCTGTCGTCGATATAACGGGCCACATGCCCTGCGCATTTCCATTTCAAACTTCTAGCGAATGGTAGAGCGTCTATGGCTTGAGTTCTTTTTCTTATTAAATTGTGTCGTACTCTGTCTTTTAGTTTTATGTTTAGGAAACTACGTTCTAGTGCTCTTTGACACGATGCAATTTTTCTGCTGGTTGTGGAGTCGAATATCCACGTTTGGCATCCGTACGTAAGGCAGGGTAGTAGACATGAGTCCATCACTTTCTTTTTCAATTGCACATTCATGTTTGATTTCATAACCTCTTTGTAGGCCCAGTACTTCTTCCAGGTAATTGCAATACGCCTATCTATCTCTTCGGTATTGTTCTCTCTTCGGAATGAGGCTTGCTTGCCAAGGTATATGTAGTCGTCTACGTAGTCCACGATTGCGTTATTAACAGTTATTGGTTTTTTGTAGTGGTTAGTCATTACTTTTGTTTTTGTGATGTTCATCTCTAGGCCAATATCTGTGCTGACTGCGTCGAGCTCTTCCATTTTCATTTCATTGTCTGTAGTTCCATGGCGTCTTCCGAAAATAGTACGATATCGTCCAGATTACTAACCTACAAAAGTAAAAGTCGACGTTCGACAAATTCGGAAACACGAAGACTACCAATGCGAATAACTTTTCCTGGGTTAAATTTATAATGATGAATTATCTATTAGTGGCAATACTCCAAAAACAGACACGATCCTATCCTCACAACAGCCAACAATCTAATTCACGAAACTAACCACATTTTCCTTCTATTTTTTCTGTTCCAACAGAAGTCGATTTCCTTCCCTAAACGAAAAGTATAACATAACCTAATCTCTATCGACAACAAAATATAAAAGCTTTAGTCTCTGATCCAATCATGTCTGCGAATAATACCAGCAATACATAACTCGTATCGTATTACTGGTGGGGAATGTGAGTCTGTTTGTACAGTTTTTTTTTTGTCTATGATTTGCTGATTTTTTTGCTGAATCCGTATTTTAATTGGACTATTTTAGCAATTTTTTTTTCCCATTTAATTTGGGGTATCCGCAGTATGTCTTCTTCCATACTTCACTATTACTCGTAATCGCGACAGACACCTTCATTCTTGCATTATCATTCTTTATACAGTCCATCCATCGTTTCTTTGGTCTAATTAATCATGTCGGTATGTAAACACAAAACACTTCATTAAGGAATTCCATAAAGATAGAACGCCAAGAAGAGTACTAGATATGATGGAAATTTCAATAAATAATCACCTTAAAATTAACACATTTCTGAAAAAATAGACCAGCCGAGCACAGAATTTCCGTCATCTCAAAATCTCCAAACACATATTTTTTCAAGCAAACACAATAAGTAAGACCGTTTCAGAAGGACCGCATTTCTAGCTCTAAATTGAAACATTCCTCACTTAGCGGCACCACTGTGTGCTTCAGACTACAATTTTAAAGAGATGAGAAGATTCAGATCATTCCTTTGGTGGAGAGTAAACCGACCACGACTTGTTGTTTGCTGGCTTTCGGCGCTGACCGCAAAGTAGACAAGTTTTACGACTTTGCCAGCAAGAGCTAACACAGACAGGGTTTGCCCGATACAAGAATTTGCTTTTATGTTTTTGAAAAGGTGTGTTGCCCGACTAAAAATAAAAAAAATAGATATACAGGGTGGTGCCGACAATACGACAATAAATGAAACCGCTGGTAGTTCTAGTTCATAGGAACATTATTAAACTATCAAATAAATCTTAACACCAAAATAATAAATATGAAAAAAAAAACAATAAAACTAAGTAGCATAAAACTGTAAACGAAATACATTACAATTTACAAACAAATATTGGTTTACTAACCTTAGGAATAATTTGCACCGATTAACGTGTGGAAATATAATAAAATGTAACAAACGAATTTGGCAAAGACATTTAGGTAGTTCATTGTCGTATCGTCGGCACCACGACGGTGTTAAGATTTATTTGATAGTGTAAAATGTTCCTATGAACTAGAACTACCAGTGGTTTCATTTATTGTCGTATTGTCGGCACCACCCTGTATAGGTAAGTGAGGATGGCAATTGTGAAACTAATGGCGCCAGCGGTGCCGGTTCCATGTGTTGAATATCTGGTAATGTCTTTTTGATATTTCAAAATAGCTTGACTTCATTGGTCGAATTGAGACCTAACTATGGTCACGTCTTGGTCCAGGTCAATCTTGTAAGAGGCGAAAAGTAGATCAGATGCATAACAATATTAGTTCTTCACCTTACAAGAACCACTAAACTAAAAAGCAGAAATCTTTTTACCCGACTGCAAGGACAGGGTTATGTTTTTCGCGACTATCTTTGTTTGTAATATTCTTTTTAAATCGAGTTAAAAGGATCAATTTTCGATTCGAACCGTTACGTGAATCGAATCAACCCCTCTAATTGTATGTTCCGTAGGTACAGAAGCATGCACATCAAACTACCAGAAACTGTAAAATTTTCCTAAACAACCTTAAATCTATTGCTATAACGATAAAGTTGAAAATCTATTAAAGTTGACAGATTGTAATAGCTTGTTGTGCTGGCGTTTGTACATTCAATTCTAAAATATAAACCATCTTGGACGAGAATGGAATCCAACCCGATAAACCATTTTCAAGCATCATCCTAATCGTATTGCAGGCTACGTCTATACGAAGCGAAGGACAATCACGGGTGCAACAGGGACCTGTGCTCCGTAGTGCAAGATCTCCAGCATATCAACACGAACTGTCGTGTCCAAGCGTTTAGTTGTGCTTGCCATGATCTCGAACGATGTTTACAGGTGGAATTTGTGTTTTATTTAGTTTGTGGTATAGTTGATTTTGGGTTTGGAGTATCGTGTAGTGGTAGGCTAGAAACTGTTAAGGTATAATTTGTTTAATGTAGAGCGGACCTATTGTTTTGCACTCCTGAATAATTGTAGGTTATTTCATTTAATCCTACTATCCTACTAATATTATAAACGCGAAAGTTTATAAGTATGGATGGATTTTTTCCTACTCCTCTGCTATTATTTTCTGATGAATTTCGTTGCGGGATCCAAGACAGTTTAATCGTTTCTCTGGGACTTCGTCGGACTTCATTGTCTCGGCGCTTTTCTTGTGGTCGCCACTGTTGATTCTGGCTTACAGAAGTTACAGTGGTTTGGGAATAGTGTGGAGGGCTTGTCCCATAAAAAAAAAAAAGTATGGATGGATGGATGTTTGTTACTCTTTCACGCATAAACTACTGAACAGATTTGGATGAAATTTGGAACACAGATAGTTTATAACCTGGATTAAGACATAGGGTAGTTTTTTATCCCGATTTTATCTTCTCGTGGGATCATTTTCGAGTTGTAGCGGGCGAAGCCGCTGACAACACCTAGTTCATCAATAAATTCATCCAAAAGGAGCTCAGAAGGCTGGCAAAATGATTAGCTTTAAAAAATAATCTCGACTATAATTAACTGTATTTATAACTGACGAAGTGTGGGTATCGCTACAATAGTTCACGTCTAATTACCTAACAATCGAGGAAACCAGTGCAGTGTTAGATACTAAGATACTGTTACGTCGGTCATCTAGAACCTTCAAGAAACCTCGCTTATAATTGTGTAGTGTCTAAAACACTCCAGTACATTCTGTAGGTATATTTCCATTATGTTTACAAGGTCAGCACGCCGGGCGTCGGCGACATAATTGCCATTGTAATTTCGACCGTATGCCGAGTGCGTAACGTAACTTCTTCCTTGTTGGTCCTTTTATCTTTAAGTTTATTTTTAGTTATTTTTCTTTGTGAATATTGTATTCATTTTTAGTTAATAATAGGGAATTTTCTCGAACTTCTTTTGTGTGTTTGAGTATAAAAGGACCAACAGAGGTCGGAGCAGTCAGTCTACTTTTATAGCGAGACAACGAAAGGTTCGAAGAGATATCTAGTGCGATAAAGTGTTCAGTAGTGTTTTTGTGATTGTGAATAAGTGTTTTGGAGTAATAAAGTTATTTCGTGTGTTTAATTGGTAGTGTTTTTATTTATCCCATACCCAGCTCGTAACAATTTGGTGTCAGAAGTGAGGGATAAATAATGCCGATTCTACCAAAGGACGACACGGATAGTATCCGTACGAGGAGTCAGCGACAGCAGGGTATGGACCAGAGGCGATTTGGAGACTCCCCGACACAGACACCGGGCGGTGTCCAGCCTACATCAGAGCCAGTCGCTGGCCCATCTGGAGCTGCTCCAGCATTAGCGACGCCTGACTTGTCCGCCTTAATGGCGCTGCTGCAGGACCAGGCTCGCCGCCAAGAGGAGCAGGCTCGCCAGTTGCAGGAACAGTTGCAACGGGACAAGGAGGAGCAGGCTCGCCGTCAAGAGGAACAGGCTCGCCAGTTGCAGGAACAGTTGCAACGGGATAAGGAGGAACAGGCTCGCCGTCAAGAGGAACAGGCTCGCCGTCAAGAGGAGCAGGCTCGCCAGTTGCAGGAACAGTTGCAACGGGACAAAGAGGAACAGGCTCGCCGTCAAGAAGAACAGGTCCGGCGCCAAGAGGAACAGATGCTTCTGATAAAGGATCTTCACGCATCAGTTGGCAAAGAGCTGAACGTGGTGAAGGAGCAGGTACAGGAACACGACCATCGAATTTCAAAGGCCGAAATTCAGATTGCTGATGTGAAGAAGGCTTTGAATGAAATTAAGGTTGGAGACGGGACTGTGGCTTCAGTGATTGCTGCACCTTCGGTGCGCGGGTTTAAAGTGCCGCCATTCGACGGAACATCTTCGTGGTCGGCCTATAAAATTCAATTTGAGGCCGTTATAAAGGCGAATGGGTGGACCAAAGCGCAAGCCATGACAGCACTCACCTTGGGTCTCCGAGACCAGGCCCTTACCATTCTTGAGGCCCTCGGAAAGGATGTGACCTACGAACAGCTGCTGGAGGCATTAGAGTCCAGATATGGTGACGCGCACCTGGAGCACGTCTTTCGTGCTAAATTAAGGGATCGCGTTCAACGTAGTGCCGAGAACTTACAGCAGTGGGCCCTGGAAGTTGAAAAGCTGGTTCGGAAAGCATACCAGTCCGCCCCTGCCCTTATTGATGGAAATCTGGTACAGGCGTTCGTAGATGGAATACGCGACTTGGAAGTTAGAGCCGCTGTGAGACTTGGGCATCACGAGACGCTGAAAGACGCCTTGGCCCATGCCTTAGAAGTAGAAGCAGTGAGACAGGACCACCGTACGCACCGCGTCAGGGAGGTTGTAGCGTCACCTGTACGCGACCGTCCGCAAGTGTACAGTCCCAGCTGCTATACCGGTAAAGAAAGGGATCATCTTGGCTCAAGCTGTCCGATGCAAGTTGGGGGAACACCTGTACGCCAGCGTCCGCAAAAGTACAGCCCTAGGTGCTACACTTGTGGGGAAAGTGGTCATCTACGGTCAAACTGTAAAAAGCGACGCACACCGAGGGATGATCAATCACAGCAGAGAAAGGCTGCTGATATGACTGCTCAGCACCAGTGGAGAACTCGCGGTAACGAAGACGCACTGTCAAGACCTTGGCGTGAAGATTGTATACAGAGTTCCAGGCAAGAAACTAAGAAAGTTGTGTCTGTGAGAAGGATAAGAACAGATCTCAGCGACGAATGGAAGAAAACCATACAGCAGGCTCAGCATAATGACTCGGACATCAAACCGATCTTCGAGTGGATCAAAGCTGGTGCTCCGAAGCCCAAGTGGAGTGATGTGGCTGCGATGAGTTCCATCACAAAGAGTTATTGGGCACAATGGAACAGCTTGGAGATCCAGGATGGTGTCTTGTGCCGTAAATGGGAAAACGCTCGAGGGGACAGCTGTCATCTACAAATGGTTGTCCCTAAAGCTAAGGTACCGGATGTTTTACGGCTCTACCATGATGGATGCTCAGGAGGACATATGGGAGTAAAAAGGACTCTACTGAAGATCAGAGAGCGCTTTTACTGGATCCACTGTCGAGATGATGTGGAGGACTGGTGTCGCAAATGTACCAGCTGTGCGGCTGTAAAAGGACCCCATACACGTAGCAGAGGTGCATTAAAAGTGTACAACGTTGGAGCCCCCTGGGAGCGGATAGCACTGGACGTTGCGGGACCATTTCCAGAAAGTGACAGCGGAAACAAGTACTTCATGGTTGTCATGGACTACTTCACAAAGTGGCCAGAAGTCTTCGCCATTCCTAACCAAGAAGCAACAACAGTCGCAGATAAATTGGTTCAGGAAGTCTTCTGTCGTTTTGGAGTACCCTTAGAAATTCACAGCGATCAAGGAAGGAATTTTGAATCGCAAGTTTTCCAGGAGACTTGTCGATTGATGGGTACACACAAAACCAGAACCACCTCTTACCACCCACAATCTGATGGAATGGTGGAACGATTCAACCAGACGTTGGAAAGATATCTGGCAAAAGTTGTGGAAAGCAGGCAAAGGGATTGGGACAAGCACATACAGCCGTTTCTTCTGTCCTATCGGAGTGCAGTTCATGAAAGTACGACCGTAACTCCAGCTTTCGCAAACTTTGGAAGGGAATTACGATTGCCTGCAGATTTAATCACTGGAACTCCCCCTGATGTCCCACGCAGTGTAACGGATTACGCGAATGACCTGCGTAATAAGTTAAATGATGTGTATGAGCATATTAGGCATTCCGGACAACAGATGTCTGAGAAGATGAAGACTCGTTATGACCGGAAAGCAAACAGTAGTGGTTTCGACGAAAGTTCGCTGGTGTGGTTGCATAACCCAGTGCGGAGCAAGGGAACGTCTCCGAAATTGCAAGCAAAATGGGATGGACCATACCGAGTTGTGACCAGGATCAACGATGTCACCTACCGAATACAGAAGGGTCCGCGAGGTGCGCCTAAGGTTGTTCATGTAGACCGATTGGCGCGATACTACGGGACCAATGATGCTCGGGACGAGCATGTCTAAGGAGGGGGCAGTGTTACGTCGGTCATCTAGAACCTTCAAGAAACCTCGCTTATAATTGTGTAGTGTCTAAAACACTCCAGTACATTCTGTAGGTATATTTCCATTATGTTTACAAGGTCAGCACGCCGGGCGTCGGCGACATAATTGCCATTGTAATTTCGACCGTATGCCGAGTGCGTAACGTAACTTCTTCCTTGTTGGTCCTTTTATCTTTAAGTTTATTTTTAGTTATTTTTCTTTGTGAATATTGTATTCATTTTTAGTTAATAATAGGGAATTTTCTCGAACTTCTTTTGTGTGTTTGAGTATAAAAGGACCAACAGAGGTCGGAGCAGTCAGTCTACTTTTATAGCGAGACAACGAAAGGTTCGAAGAGATATCTAGTGCGATAAAGTGTTAAGTAGTGTTTTTGTGATTGTGAATAAGTGTTTTGGAGTAATAAAGTTATTTCGTGTGTTTAATTGGTAGTGTTTTTATTTATCCCATACCCAGCTCGTAACAATACTTTTAAGTTTCTATAACACAATATGTATTATTGTCAATAGAATGTATAATTATTTATGTTAGTTACCTGTAGATCAGAGTTGCCTGAGAATAAATTAATGTTATGTTATATACCTAGAAGATTTAACACCGACTAGATTAAACCCGGTTTCAGAGTATCAACACACCTATTTGTCTTAAGCTGTCAGCCAAAAAATTCGTCACAGTAGCTCCCATTCCTAAGCCCGACATACAATATGCATCTTCCCCCAAACATTCACCATTCATCACTCGAAACACGGGTGCAATAGGTCACAGGGTAACATAATCCAGTTGGCGACTAGTTCTGCCAGTACGACTGACATTAGCATATCGGACGGCGCAGGCAGTCTCACTGCTAATGTCAAACTCGCTGAGAACTTTGACTGTTTTGCTACCGCTACAAGCTAACTTTCTGTTTCAAATTCGCTGTGGTAACTTTTGTTGTTGCGTTGGCAACGGATTGATCATGTTTGTCTTTGATGTTCATTAAACTGATTGAGGAATGGGTTACTGGAGTTTTCGAGAAGTAGCGCCGAGTCTCGATTTGTGCCCAATGAATGTCTTGCATAAATTATGTATAATTGTGTGTAATAGGGGATCGGACTGAGTCAAAAAAATATGATTCTAATTAGTCCGTCAGTTAGATTATCGAAAAATATCGGATACGTGTTTTGTGTTTTATCAATTTAATAAAATAATGACGGAGATAAAACGCGTCAAAGATCATGAGTGGGGGGGGTTGTGACGTCATTTGTAAGTAAAAAATGTACTGACACGTGACGTTTTCGAGGAGTTCACGAGTTTTCGAAGCACTGTATCGTCTTCATTTTTTGTTTATGTGAAAAAAGAAAAAAATTGTGTTCAATATTCTTTGGAAATCTATCTGACGAACTAATTAGTTTTTTTTGTCCGATCTCCATTTTGTGCTAGCGATTTTAAAGCATCAGGCTCTTCCTTTCCTTTCGGAATTTCAACACCTGACCAGCCTTTTCTCAATTATGTTGGAGTCGGCTTCCATTCTAACTGACTATCCGGCTTCCACAACCCAGTTAGCACTGGGTAATTACCCGGTACCAACTGGGTATCCCATAATCAGACTTTCAGGCCACTGAATACCTGTAACGACTGTCACAGATCTACGAATGACAGCTGGGACCTACGGTGTAATAAATATGATTTTACCTTTTTTCTACCACGACCCTTCATTCCTACGCCTTCAGTATTTACAAGCATTAAAGTGATATTTTCTGGAAGAAATGTGAAAATACAAGTCGAAAATAAATTCTCGTGACTCTAATGATTCGTGTTGTCGAAAAGCCGCGCCTACCACGTTGTGGCCGCGAAGCCTAATTAAAATTATCATGCAAATTTGTGTAGTATTTCCATAGTAGCTTATTTGGAGCAAGAATCTTTTCATATTACATAACTATTTTTATTAATATTTTGAATCTGGGACTGCCTTGTTGGTTTGTAACTGGTGTGCTGCTGAATTTGATTCTCGGATCGGGAAAAGTGTTATTGGGTTTTTTCAACAGGAATTTTTCAGTGGCAGCCATGGAGTCTGAATTCGTGCCCGATTGGGGGCAATAGGCTCGCGCCCTATTACATGGGACTTAACTGGAAAAATGTGGGTGTACTATTTAGATAAATATCTCTGTGCACTAAGATTTCGGGGATTACAGGCGTGATGTCATGTTTTGTGTTATTCCTAATCGAAACGTTCTGCGCAATGAGTCAATCAATATCTAATTAACCTTTTTTTTTTTGGAGGTTGGGAAGTCATCAAAAAAACTCCTCCCGCTCTGGGCAGAAGGAGTGTCCGACTTCTACTGACTAAGAACCACCCATGTTCCTTCTTAGTTCTTTGTGTCGAGGCCGCCGTATCTCTTTCGAACAACCCGCAGCCATATCTTATTAATCTTGGTTAAGAATGCCTACCGCAAAAAACCAATCTTAGCATAAAGTTCACAGTTTAGTTCAGTTTTCAGATTTCAATCAACACAAAATAAGTAGAAGCTACGCGTAATTAAAAGTATGGTCACTGAACTTTTAATTACAGCTAGTTAGTTTCGCGGAGTCATACTAGGCGCAAGTTCCACCGGACTTGGCCTAAAGAAGCTCCTTTCCTCCCTCTGCGGTCGCAGTCGCCACGAAACGAGACTCACAAATAAACTTTTGTGTTTATTTCTTCAAGTTTTGTATTTTTTTTTGGTTTTAGTTGTTAGTAAAGAAACTGGCACTGTGCATTTCATATCGACCTACTAAGTGAAACGAATAATATAATAATTTTAATATGACGCCTGTAAACTCTAAATAGTAAGGCAGAGGCACCTACATTACCGCGGCCTCGACTTAAAGGCATAGGAAGGAACATGGGTGGTTTTTAGTAAGTAGAAGCGGGAGGGGTTATTTGATGATTTCCAACCCCCCAAAAAAAAAAAAAGGCACCCACATCCACTAGATATGTTTCTCATATTATTATATGCGACTCTTGCCTGAAAAGAATGTTATATAAAAAAATGCAATCGAATTGAGAACCACTACCTTTTTTTGAATTTGATCAAACTAATAAACGATTAAATTTCGTAAGTAATCGTAACTAAGCTCTTGGACTTTTCGGAAATCGAGAACTGCTAGATTTTCCCATTTAAAAAATGCAAAACTACCACTTAGTATCACAACATTCCACTTGGTTGACCAGTAGAGAATCCGCCTATGTACATTTGTATTAGGTACAGTTTAAATAAATACAAGGCTATAATTTCCCAATAAAAACCACAGTCCAAACAGAAAATCCACCTACATAAAAACCCAGTGATTAAAGAAAACCACTCGGCCCACGAGTCACAGAGTAAAAAGTAAACGAAGCAATCTGCAGCGGTCCAATCAATGGTTGAAAGGGAACATTTTTACTCTGTTTGCTTTAGCCACCCATGCATGGTATTCGCGAGTGGGCCCGGTAGTTGACCCCACCTTGCTAATCAATAGCATTCGACCCACTGTACCGATTATATTATTCTTTGAAATGGTGTGTAGTGTTTGAACTGAATATTTCTAGAATATTTTTATTTTGTATCGTTCGTTGGGTGGTGGTTAGGTTGGTTTTAAAATAAAAATAGTACTCCAGTCTCCGTCTACGTATGACAATGCGAACAAGCATTCTAAAGTTTGGCTCACACTAAAGTCAGTAGAAAGAGACCATTTCGAGTCATCCCGATAATAATCCATTTTTGGAGTAAAACTGTGATATTTGACCAACAGTATAAAATCACTGAACAAACATAAATTCATCCAGAATTCCGATGAAAATATGGCTCCGCATTACCTACAGTTTCCGAATTCATAATAAAATTGTCCAACCATATGAACCAATCAAATCAATGTCCTGATTTCGAAACAAAAGGCGATCCGTCATTTCATTGACTACATGTAAAATATATGACAATGCGAAACACGCATCACACCCAAACTCGTATTCACAAGATTTATATTAAAACAAGGCTCGACAAACAACGTAAATATATTTTCAACGTTCCTTTACGCGTTTTTTCCGTAAAAGGGTACAAGATGGCATGTATTATGAGTGCCTGCTTTTCGCAGTAAAATGTCACGCTGGGATTAAAAGGGCTATGAAGATGTTTTAGTTTGATGATGGTTCCTTTAGTTTCCTTTTTGTTTTACGATTATGGAAATCACAAAACGGTTGTTCAAATTGATGATTATAAGAATACAGTTTAATAAAGTTAAGTTTAATAAAAGCATTACATATATATAATTCAAGTTGAGGTGCATTTTGGCCCGCAAGGGCCGACGCCCGTTCGCTCCGCCCAAGAGCGGGAGAGGTTATTTGATGAGTTCCCACCCCCCCAAAAAAAAAAGGTGCATTATTGCATATTCTCAAAATTGACAGCAAGGTTAGTTTCCTAGTGATCGGGAAGGGCCTAAAAATCACGGCAAAACGATGTCGGTTTTAGGTGTCGTTTTTCATTGTTACACATTTATCGGTCTAGCGTCTAGCGACCGAATAATTTGGAGCTAGACTAGTCCCTTTTTTTGTAGCGTGGGAAATCAACAAATGACTCCCCCCGCTCTGGGCAGAGCGGTAGGGAATGTCAGACTTCTACTGAGCCCCTAACAACCCACAAACAAATTAGAACGATAACTTGCGATAAGGAACTCCGTTTCAACAAGAAAAAATGTGTAATATAATCAAAAACTTGCTTGAAATATTCACAATATTACACCAAGAGAAAGTAGTAGGTACCTACTAGTGTAGTATAACAAGCTTCTTCCATTTCCGTACGGAATGAATGTTTGATATCTGCGAGAGATGAACTAGGTAATCTAGCTCGATAGTTGCTAGATTAAAATCCAGTCTTGTATAACTTGTATTTCATTTCTAGATTTCAACGCCAGTAGTTTAGCAGTTGTACAGAAATAGAATAGATTCAACACAGAACATTATTTATTGCCCATCTCACAACCTGTGGTAGTAACAACAGAACGATGAGACTTTGACAACGACAATGCCTAACTGATAAATGTATGTATTTGTGAAATCTGTATTACGTATCAAAACGACTTAAATACTCATTCTCATAATACCATCCTTATAAACGTGCCCGCAGTATCTGAACTGTCCTTCCACCATCCTAACCACAATTCCCTTCCTCCTTTCCCTCCAGAACACAGACATAGTACTAATGCTGGAAAGCGGCTACCTGAACGTGGACATGCCTTTCGATAAGAGGTTTCAGTACCAGGCTCCCATAGTGAAGTGCTATGCGGATGCTATCGCCAACGAGTGCCCCAAGGCGTTCGTCATAGTGTGCGCTACGCCGATTGACTGCATGGTGCCGTTAATCGCTGAGGTATTTACGGATTATGTTTCATAATGAGAAAAATTGAGAAAGGAATGTCTAACGCAATTACTTGTGAGTCTGCTAAACTGCCCATTTCAGGCCTCCAGATTCAGATAGGTTTAGAAAATCCTCCTGTTATGATGTAAATCTTTCAAAGGAATGAGTAAGATCAGGAAAATGCAACGATAATAAAGATCGAATATTTTTCAAGCCATCATCTTGTACGCCGTTAAGCTTATACTTAGGACCTCGAAAATATGGTTTATTTCTGGAGAAGATTAATGTTTCTGCCATGTGTGGCATCTTCGCTATTACGGAACCAAGCGCTTAGTTCACACATATAACATACGAGAACGAAGATGTCTGCGTATTTTTCAACAAAGCATCGTAAACTATTCTAGTTTTGGTTTAGTTTACAAAGTCTTTCCAATAGTCTTGTCTTAACTGTGATGTTTCAGCATGTCGTTTTTTTCTTACCGAAAAAAAAACCAAATTTACTACTATCGCAATAACCATGATTGCTAATAAATGAAGGAGAATGTTCATACAATTATACTAGAAAATGAAAAATATTAATAATTGAAACTTGCCTACTCGTCCCAAATTCTCATGAATACCTTACCAAAAATAGATACTGCGTACAAGGCTGTTTATCTGTTTACGTATGAGAAAGAGAAAACACATTTTCTGAACCAAACAAGGACAACATGGTGATAAACGGATCCAAACACCACCTTGGATGATACCTACTTCTTTTTACTACAGTAGTTCTAGAAGACAATAAACAGTTGGAAAGGGAACATTTTTTACTACAATAGCACCTGAACAGCTACAGATAATAATCGCGCATGTTTTAGCAATGGACATAGCTGTTTGTCGGTAGAAATGTGAAATCAATATTCCCTTTCTCTGTCGACCTTTTCGTCAGCGTTTCGCCAAAGTAATTTTGTATTATTTAACAAGGCAAATTTCAAATGTCAGGACTGGAGCAAGTTTGAAACGATTACAAGTATTTCTATTTCTGAATGTTGCTCTAAAATTACTTTTAACGCTATTGGTAGTATAATAGCTTTTGGTGAAGTCTAACTAACATACGCATACTTTACCGTTCTCATATATACTCGTATCAAACCACGTTGCTTGGTAAGGTAAGATACGTTATCCGCGCTTTTTCCCCGTGTTTGCTTAATAAAGCTACTGTTTTTTGTCTTGTATCATATAATTATTTAATCGTGTCGTTTATACTTAGGTTACATAAATAGTCATACAACTGCTTTGTCGCCATGTTGCAGTTTTTGTAAAGCTTCAAACGTTTTATAGACTAATAATGTCAGACATCTACAATTTATTAGCTACACGACTCATTAAGATCTTCACGATAAAGGCGATATCTACTTCCGTGTTTGAGGTACTCAATTAGAATAGAATAGAATAGAATAGAATAGCATTTATTTGCAAATATGGGTTATACATAAGATGTGATGTATAATTAGATGTGCCTTCCTTTAAGCGTCGTAAAATTTGTCACAGAAATGAAATAATGGCTTTTGATTTTCTCAATACTGCTAATGCTTAATTTCTAACAACAAACCCTCGAAAATTGAATACTAAAATAAATTACAGGCATGCGGCACTCAAAGACAGAAACCCTCCTTCTAAAAATGTACAGTTGACGTTTAAATATCGTTCAAAAAGACAAGGTCTATTTACAGAAGGCCTTCACCTATTTTCCAATATTCACAAAGCATCTTTGGCCGGTAAATAAACGAGAGCCGAGTACAAAATATTGAACAATACTCCTTGAAAGTTAACCGTTGTCCGTTTAGCTTTAAAACAAATTCACACAATCACAAGAAAGCAAGTGATAAATATTGTTCGTCCTCCCCTGGGGGAACATTCTCAATCTCGACTTGGATTGCGTTGTTCTCACAAATCCCATTCGTAACTGAAGAGGAATTTGTCAAAGAGAACATTGAAACCGTTGTTCTCTGATCTTTGTAAACTGCGGTGATAATGTGACGAAAGTTGACTGGATTTTTTGCGATGTTATGTAACTTTTGAAGTTTGTTTCTTTTTTTGGTATCAATCAAATAATTCATCAGTCTAACACATTCGCACAGCTGGACCACAGTCCTACTCTCTTTAAGGAGAGGGCCGTTATCCAACACGCCCGGTTTAGCTTGATGGAAGATATCGTAACATGTCTTCTATTCTAGGATAATTATGTCAGTTTCCTCATGATGTTTTCCTTCATCATCTTGAGAAGTTGAGAATAGTGCTAATAAAAAAATACACAAAATAAAGTGACTGAAGTCGGGGGTAGAAAGATTCCTTAACCTCTTGAACGTCCGCTAACATTGCTTGAATGTCTTATGATCCACCGGGTGATCATAAGGACGCTCTACATACAATACATTTTTATAAGTATTAACCCAATGACCTCCGATGACACCATAATTCTTGTCTGTAACTGCTTCTAAAACGCCAAAATATAACCCAACAGTGAACATCAAGACGGTCATAACCAACTTGCGAAGATAATTCCGTGACGTCACTAAGATAAGCCAACTCCAACGGAATCGTTAGCCGACATCTTTCCACTAATGTGGGTCTTATCTCCGTCCAGTCCTTTGACGATAAATGCCACAATTGTACTAATAAACCAAATTGTTTCTCCTTCAACGTCATTCCCATGTTTCTGTTTATCTTTGTCGGTAATTTTGCCAAGTAAATATTTATAGGGCGTAGTAATTGTCTGGCCAAATACGCAGTTGTTTGTTTGTGTTTGCCATACTTCACTGCCTGAAGCTTTCGAATTCATGTTCGCATAATCCATATTTGGTTGCCGTTCGAGAGATTACGATAACATCGTTTGCATTTGTTGGATTAATTGCTCATTCCGTTTAATTAAAGGTATTACTGAAAAGGGGTCCTGTGAAAAGTTTTCATTAGTTCTTCCTCTTGATAAATCAAGATGCACATCATCATCACCTGCCTCGTCTTTTTCCAACTATGTTGAAGTCGGCCTTCAGTCTACCAAAATAAATCAAGATGCACATGATTGAGCATAACACCCCAAACTCAAATAAAACTGAAACTTTGGTATTAGCAGATTGGTTTTTTGTTTACATCTCTACATGGCAATAAAGTTTTGTGGCAAGGGCAAAGCTCCCTAAGAAATTAACTGTTGTTTTTGTTCTTTCAAAGCTTACGTAACTGGGCCTCCCTGCAGCAAAAAGCGACGGTTTTTTTGTCATCTTCGATCAGACTCGTTTGCTCCCGAACTGAGAAGAAAAACTTTGGGATATTGGAACTTTCTTCACGAATTCTTTTAGTTTTGTTTCCCCACAACATCACATGTTTTGTGGCTTCATTATTGTGTTTTTTGAGTTCTTGCGTAAGTAATCGTGAGTGGCTTATTAAACAAATAAGTAAGCATGGTTTTGTCACGCAACTTTATATATTTTATCGTCAATCTAAATTTTCGCTTATCTTCAGTCGGTAGCGTACTGTTTTTGGGTCAAACAACATTGATTTTGTTAAATCTGTCGACACGGTAAAATTTTGTATCCAAAATGTAAGATTTGTTTTGTTTACTGAGCTGAGAATATTACAGGGAGCGAATAGGAAATTGTGTTTTGATAATTTTTATTATTGATTACTGCATGATCATTTTCACCGGTTCTGAACTCTTTATTAAACAAGCCTAAAAACAGAGTCCGGTACATTAAATATCGCCTATTAAAACAAGCACCACTAATTTAAATTAAAGCATGATCCAAAGATATTTGGGTCGAATCAATTTAGATAGCCATCGACACGCTAAGAAGGTGTCCCAAAAATTCCCAATGCTTTCCCTTCTCACCCTTATCGTTTTCCCTCCAGACATTAAAAGAGACAGGCTGGTACGACCCGAAGAAGCTGCTCGGTTCGATGGCGGTACCAGAAATGCGCGCGAGCACGCTAGCTGCGCGTGCGCTGTGTCTGGAGCCCCGGTACTGTCGGGTTCCCTGCGTGGGCGGCACGGAGGGCGATTCACTGGTCCCTCTGTTCTCTAAGGCTGTTGAATACTTTGATTTTGCGGAGGTAGTTTGCCAATAATCGTGTTTTGTAGGTCGTAAATATTTCACCATAGAGTTTCAGAAAACGGTCTACTTTGTACAGACGCCAGCTCTTTAAGCTAACTATCTGCTTCTAACTAGCTACTAGCTTCTGGTTATCTGATTGGATTTTCAACTTTATTGCTGAAGCGTTAGGTTCAAGGTTGATCCGGAAATTTGTCAGTTTCGGGTAACTTGATGTGGCTGGCGTCTGTACACCGACTACTGTGTCATTAACAGAGATGAGCATCTTTCTAATGTCGGTATTCTATAGGAACACTTTTGATATTATAAACTAAGTATTATCATTAGAATGTACAGTCACTAGCAATAATATGTATACACTTGGCAAAAATCAAACGCAGAATTTCTCGTGAAAAAGCAATTACAAATTTAAGATGTGACCTCATCATCATCAGCCTATAATTTTCCCACTGCAGGGACTCAGGCCTCCTCTCTAGCAGATATGACCTACTTTATGATAATATGGGTTCCAGAATATATATTTTTGTTACGTTACATGAAAATGAAATCAATACAGTAGATAGGCCAAAATTGCTTCTAAATGTTACTAAGTGTATACATATTGGTGCTGCTGGCTGTTTTAAATGAACACTTGGGTATTATAGGTATTTTCACTAGAATGTACTGTATTTAGATGTTGTCTGAAGTATATTCACCAAAAGAGATGTTCAATTTCATCTAGAACTAAAACGTAATTTCAGTGTATAACAAAATCACTTTCACCAATCAAATGTAGGTAAGTACCTATTTACTTTCTGTAATAGTAAATCCGATTTAAAGTCAACGCGAATCCCTATAGCGTCGATCAACACAACTTCTATCGTAACGTACTGAAATCCGCTTAATCCTCAGCTAAACCTTTAATCCAAAGGGCGAGTTTCACCAAACAAACTAAACGCGATCCGCACGTTTAAACCGGGTTCAAGATATACCAGTGTCATCATTATAAAGGTGTAGTCATACCGACCAGTCGAACCAGATCAGATTTTGATAGATACTTCAGGACATTATCAAAATACTGCCTGTTTAGTTAGTCTATTGGTCACAAGTGCCTGCTGAGTATGAAGTTCTGGGTTATTGGATTTTTCCATCAGGAAATTCTCAGTAGCAGCCACGAAGTCTGGACATGTGCCCAGTTGATGGCAATAGGCTCACCCTCTATTACACGGGACTTAAGCATAAATGTGAGTGTACCTTAAATATAATAAATACTATGGAGTGTTCTATTAGGTACACCTCTGCCTTACTCTTCGGGGATTACAGGCGTGACATTATGTTGTATATTATCTGTAAAAATCCACAGTATCTGAGAATCCAGCCCGACTGGCTTGACCACACCTTTACGGAATATTGACACTGTTATTTCATGGAACTTGGTCACCATTGCTTGTTTTATTGCTGAAGTTCGCCTTAAATCCCTTACATTTCACAGCACAATGCTGCAATGATGACGGAAGCGGTGAGGACTGCTCCGTTGGCGGTGTCCAGGACCGATGGACCTTGTACCAGGGCTGGAGACCTTAGTGAAGCTCATGCCCTCGCCGGCTTGGTGACTGCAGTCGCCCATGGACTCTTATGCCATGATATCCCCAGAATAACGGGTTTCGTTGAAACTGATCTTGGACATGTTATTTCTCCTGCTAGGTTATTATCACTTTTTTCCTGTTTTATCATTTTTGCTGAGACAGACACTACGAGTCATAGACCTCCCCCAAAAATCGACACATCAATCGATTTTGTTCTTTACTTTTTTCTCACTAAAGTAGTTTTTCTTTTGAAAAACTATTTTCCAGTGTCAGCTAGGTCACGTGACTGGCTCGAGACTACAAATACGAACAGGTGAACCAATAAGCTTCGACTATATTGTCAATCTTCGTTGTTATTGGTGGAATAATATTACCCATATAATATCGTGATGTAATCTTGAGCCATCGCGGGGAGAAACGACCTCGTAACATCTTTTGGAATACATGTGAATTCTTCCGGTTGTATTTCCTTCAGTGACGATCTTCATTTATATATGTATTAGTACAAACTTTGGCCAAAAACGTCAAATATTCACAAGTATTTATTAGGAAAGCAATTGCTTTTGTTTGATCATCAGTTTTAACTTATACATAGCATAATTAGCCTATAATGTTCACACTCATGGGAATCCAGGGTTCTCTATGAGAGGGATTGGGGTAAATTCCACCACGCGAGCCCCGTGTGGGTTGGTAGACACCACGTGTCTTCGAGTTTTTGATTCTAGGACAGATTCTAGGCCGGTTTCCTTGCGATATTTGCCTCGCAACGTTTTAGAACGACGTTCTTCTTCTTATCGTGTCGGCAATAAGGTCTAAAAACCCCGCACACCCTAGTTTCAATCAAATTTCTAGACTGCCTCAAGGACGTCTGACATGGTTTGACGACCGCCTTTTGGCGGCCGGGACCACCGGCTTATACGTGCCTTCCAAAGCACGGAATCATATTTTAATCAGACAATCAGGTGATTCAAGCCTGCAATGTCCTAGCCATTGACTTATATATTACTGCGTAAGGACTGGGCGGACGGCATGTTAAAATGACGCCACAAACGTGGTCCCAATAAGGTCTTTCCTAAGCCCAAGTGAACTAGTCCACGATCGGCTCTCTTCGGGTGCGGTCGTAAATTTTATTAAAAGCTTTATTTATGTTCTATAAACCTCGAAAATGCCACGCCGCTTATACAAGGTTACGTTAACGAGCAGACTACACCAATTCTCTGTATGGCGAACGCGTCGAGCAAATGTTCGGACGACAGTATCTTTAGTTTTTATATCAATGGTCCTAGCCAAACTAGAAACAGCTTCACAGAGTAACCTTCCCGCTGCTCTCACCGTTAAATACATACCACTTCTCATATTTTAGCTAGTGTTGTAAAAAATTACGTTCATGATTTTGCAACATAAGTTACGTAACTATCTAAACCCGGTACTTACCTAAGTAGGGTGGGCAGTGGCGACTTGATTGATAGACTCATTTATCAACGCCAAACCAAAAAGGTTTGGCGATAAAAACTATTTTGTGTAGTGGTTTCATGTCGTCTACTCTAAACTGTGACCGGGATCGGTTTTATGGATTAAACCGGGAATTAAACCAAAATCGATATTAAAGAAGTAAAGTACTCTTAAGAGTCCAAGCCGATAGGCGATTTCCTCATTGCGGTTTTTTTAAGGTTCCGTACCTCAAAAGGAAAAAACGGAAGCCTTATAAGATCACTCATGTGTCTGTCTGTCTGTTCGACCATTTCCCCCTCCCATTATCTCCGAAACTATTGACCCTAAAATTCTGAATAAAATACAGAAATTAGTTCAACACTTATAGATTACAGGAAAACCTATAAGAAGTCTGAGTACGGAACCCTTCATGTGCAAGTCCGACTTGCACTTGACCAGTTTTTTAGTTTTTGATCATACCTGGGAAACTTCTAGTTACGGAGATTATTTAGGGGTTATAGTTTCAACTCTTTTAATATAAATACCTCCACGACCCCCGTACTATTCAATGCATCCAGAAACATAATGTTTAGAGCGCATTAAAATGAGTTATACTGTAAAACGTGATTTTTCACCCAAAAAAAGTTGTTTCCCAGCAATAATTTTGGCGTAGTTTTTTAGTTAGATGTACAGAATGATTGGTTGGCGACTTCGTGGGTCCTTTTACACCCATACAGGGCGTAAGCGGACCCACGATACCCTCAGGGTTGTGGTATTGTACTGACAATAACTGGGTTGCATGTTCGTATTGTATCATATACTGCTTCTAGTCTATATTAAGGTCACCATACAATTGTATTACAATATCAAAATACTACGTACGTGGCTTCCAAAACACGACCGTTTGATAGCCAGAATGTGGTCCAGTGTTACGTGATAATGGTTTCTATTGGAATTTTAATTAAGGAATACACCAAGATATTCTGCCTCCAGATTCATCTCAAGCGCTGTGGAGATTGGCAGGTATGGCATCATCAAGCACGTGGGGCTACCGAAGATGAACGAAACGGAAACTATTTCGCTGGATAAGGCAATAACTCATCTTCTTGACAAACATGCATTGGTGTACGACTGGTATTGGAGATACCGCTCTTCGTCGACACGGCTCAACAACCGCAAGTTTGAGTTCTTGCACCCCAAATATTACGACAGATGCAAAGACTGCGCGTACGCCTCCTGATTTTTACCGTGAATGTTTTGTGGGTGTCTTCAAAATTTTTGTGAACGTTTTGGGGCTACTTGAAAAATAATTACGTGTGTTTATTATCGTTTTTCTTGAATAAAATTTTATTTTTCCTTTTTTATGTTTTTGATTTTGTGTGTGGGTAAATAACTATTTATCAAACATGTAGTAGGGACAGACTTTCAGTTTCAAAAAGTAGCATCGCCATCAGCGCATCTATTTACCACAACTTGACAATTTTCTCCGAACGGTTTAAACCTGAAAATATTTAAGGTAAAGTTCAAAATTAAAAAAAAATACAGTTTGTGGCCACTTGATGCGCTGGCGACTGTACTATTAAATAACGTAGGTACTCACCCTCTTCTCAAGTATACATGAATATCTCAAACCGAATCTCTCAAGCAAATATTTTTTTCTTTCCACGACGCAGATATGTCGCAACAGACGTGTTTATAAACCATAAAGGTATTTGCAAAAGGTCTGTTATGCCCTGCAAACTAAACCAATTGGAAATGAACATTCTGGACTGGGCGTTATGTAGAGTGCAAAACAGTTGCGATATGGCATTGGACTGGCACCAAACAAACTTAAGCTGCACAGTCGCAACAGGCAAATTCCAAATGATGACACATTTCCACGTACCGAAGCCCTACGAAAAGTGTGAGACATGCAGGTCCACTTTGTCTCCATGAAAACAATAAAAGCCTGCTACTGAAACCATACACTCTACGCCTGCAATGTTTAATGACGTGTAAAATAATACAAAACGTAACACAAATGAAAATGTGATGATTGATACGTATTACAAGAGTGTTGTTACTGTCTGTGATTTTTTTTAAATATACCAACTTTTGTATGAATTTATAAATTCGAATAAAATTGTAAACATATAAACAAAAGCGCTTGTTTTAATTTATCACTGGTAACACTTAGAACTAGATTTAAGGTCCATTTCTTGCGAACGGTGGACTTCCATTTGTTTTGAAGTACATTTTCCCGGCCATTCTGAAAAAAAAGGAAATATTTTCTATTCATTTTGAAAACAAAAAGTAACCAGCGTTCTTCTTCCATAAATAAGCTTAAAATTAAGTCAGAAAAAGCCCAGAAAAAAACATAATAAGTCGATTTTCCCGGCGCAAGCCGCAAAAAATGCAATACTATGCTAATCCCGTTGATCCGGCGACATGGAAACGAATCTTAAGGCCACAATATCTGTACGAGAACAGAAATCTTGTTATTGAGCTCGTGATTGGCATGTCTGTACACAGTTAGATTCAAACGACAGACGTGCTTTGTACACTGTAGTCGTAAAAACGCCTCAAATACTGACTTGGCCAGTATCAAGGGACCCCTCGGCTGTTTCAATCACAGACGCCAGTCAATCGTAACGAAAAGGGCTAAAAGGTCTATTACGGGTCTTTGTAAAATGGATGTTCAGACCTAAAGGTCAAGATGGGGAGCCTGTTTATGTGGTACTTATAATAGGGCACCAAACTATTTCGGATGCTCAAAAGATTCCATTATAGGTACAGTCTGTACTAAGGTATATTATTTATAATATTTTCAATACCTACGTAGAATTCATATTGGTAGAAATCATGCGCATTAGGAAAAAAAAATTAACGCTCTTTGGTTGGCGGGTTAAGCGATATTGGTCACTAACAGCTCCAATAGACACCTCGTAAATGTCTATTGCTGAATATGGGACCTTTCGAACGCCCACAATGACCATTTTTAGCTGAGTAGCTACTACAAACAAAATAATATTACCATGGTAATAGGGATGCTTGTTTTAAATACTGCAGAAACGGAAAGCATTATTACCGTTTTTTTCAGACTAGCTGTGGCCCGCGACTATAGGTACGACGAGTAAGCTATGTACTATTCCAGAGTATTATCTCCCTCTGTGTGGACATTACCTTCGTGGTGACTGAGCCAGATACAGTCACCACAAAGGTACAGTTTGGTTAGAGTTTAGATGGATGTCCTCGAATGTACTATAGTTCTACGACAGTTCAGTTTCCTTAGGCCTGGACACCCGGAAAGCGGAAACGTGCGGGGAGATAAGCAAAGCGGAGAGATGTGCGAAGCGAAGAGGAGGACAGATGTACAAAGCGGAGAGGAGAGATGTGCGAAGCGAAGAGGAGGACAGATGTACAAAGCGAAGAGGAGAGGAGATGGTTGAAGAGCTAGGGTGTAATCACTGAACCTGTGCGCAATCTAGGCGACCTTCGCACGCCTCTTATATATCTTTTCGTCTCCGCTGTGCGCTAATTTCTGTTTGGCTGCCGAGTGAGGTGGCTGGCCTCCACACTCTGTTTGCGTTTGGCTCCGCTTCTATCTGCTCAATCGTTTAAAGCTAAAAGGAGATGTGTAAATAACTACATGCCATTGGTGGTGTACAACACATCTCATCTCTTCTTTGGTAGAATCCGAGCCGTACGAAGTTTTTTTTCGCCATTTTGAGAACAGTAGTGATGAAAAATTTACACGAAGTGCTTGTGAGTTCGAACCTTGTGTCCTTCAACTCAAGTCGCGGCCCTTTCACCGGTCCCACCGCTGCTCTCGTATCTCGCTCTCAGTAGAAAATGATAAAGTAAGTCCACAACTTACGGTGGCGCAGCAGCTATCCCCATGTACCCATGGACCTGAAAACTGCAGGGTCTTGTCGCTGAGGTCCAGTCTGCGCACAAGGTCGATGGAAATCCTCGCGGGTTTCTCAAGGACTCGGAGTACAGTCTCCATGCTCGGACATGGCTGCAACCATCTGGGGAAAATATTTAGCTTTAATAATTTGGTATAAGGTAACTCAATGTTGGGGCCTGTGCCTTTGATTGAGTTTAATATTAAGTGTGTTCAACCCCTTCTATTGATTTGGGCTTGCAGTTCTAAACAATAGCCAGCTTATGTGTGAGAAATATTAAACGAATCAATAAATTTGTTGTGTGAAGGTTTCAAGTAACGCTTTATGGCCATCATCAGTCTTGAAACGACTGAAAGTTCATCATCTGCCTAGCCTTTTCCCAACTATGTTGGGGTCGGCTTCCAGTCTAACCGGATGCAGCTAAGTACCAGTATTTTACATGGAGCGACTGCCTATCTGACGTCCACAACCCAGTTAATACTAGGTAATACGATACTCTTTGGTAAGACTGGATGTCACTGACTACCTGTAACGACTGCCAAAGATCTATATATGGCAGCCGGGACCAACAGCTTAACGTGCTTTCCGAGGCACGGAGGAAACTCGGTATGTCGGGCGGTCACCCATCCACAGACCGACCTAGGCAAGCACAGCTTTACCTAAAGATCGACCCGAGTGGCAGTTCTTATTAAGCCACGAGCACCTCTCTCTCGAGCGCTTGAAACGACTGAAAGTTAAAGAAATATAATTCTTAGACGTTTAATAGCTTTAGGGCTTCTCATCACATATTATATCGGTTAACTTATCTGGCAAATAGATCCTGATCCTGAAACGGTTATTAGTTCAGTTGACAGTTCCGTGAACAAATCCTGGAAAGTATTTATCCCACCTACGGTTAACGGCTTATCAACAAAAGTTCTCTAATAAAACAACATGCTTTCAAGTTATATTCTCCAAAGTACGTACATAGGTAACATTTAACACCCACGCCGCCAGTTAATTCTTAAGTCCCACACGACAAGACGAACAGCCCACAATGGATGTAAAACACACTTATTTTTTATCCTTTTCTTTTTGTTTTTGTTTGCGAGATCGGGAGAGAGAGAATCCCGCATCGTATTATTTTATACCCTTTCCCAGTAGGATTAGTCGGGGCAATCCTCTGATTAAGAAAGTAAAGCTCGTTAAGGGGCAAAGGGGGCTTCTTTTTCTTGCTGCGTAATACTTAGTTTTCTAGATTTGGTTTTTGACTTTGAGTCTAGTTCCTTGCCTGTTAGACCACAATTTTCTTCGTCAAATCTGTCTAATTTTTATCTGTGTGTGTGTGTGTAATCTGTGTGTTTTTGTCAATATGTTTTGTCCTGTGTGAAACCAATAAATACTTTTTCTTTCTTTCTTTCTTTAATATCGAGTGTTCTGTTTCAGAGCCTGATTTTCTGACAGAATCCAATAACCTAGGGATCAAACCTCAGGACTTAAGCTTCAACGGCAGCACCAGAGGCTATCAGACCTACCGCATCAATGAGCCGCAAAAGGCCATGTTCGCATATTGTTTACGAGTCCCCATTGTTGTAATATGGCCCACCTAAACACATATTAGAGGTTTAACCTACATAATTCGCTTGCAGCCTAGTAGCATTTAATTCGAATTTGTAAGGGGAGAGGGCGGTCGGGATACAGTGTGCCTATAACTAATCTGCTATTGACATTCTGCTCTAACGATCAATCTTTGGCCGAAAGCCAAGTGGTGGCGTACCTACGACTGCTAGATAAAATATGGGGTTATCGCATTCTAGGGTTGAACGGACTAAATTGATAAACGATTTGGTAATGTGAACTTTTCGCTTCCCTAAATTGAAATTTTCTAAAGAGCATCTTGTAATGACAGTAGACCGCCTGTAAGCTAAAGGCCATCACGTCCATTAGTTCCTGTAGTGTACATACAACAGGACACGTATGACACGATAGTAAGTGCACCATCGTTTGTGGCACAGCACCACATTTATACTCAAGGGTAAAACTCATCATCATCACTGCAAGGAGATCCACCAGAAGGGCCCAGTGCGGGTTGGTAGATGTCACATGTCTTCGATTTTTTTTTTCTTTTATGTTTGGTTCTAAGACGTGCCGGTTTCCTCACGATATTTTCCTTCACCGCTTTGAGAGCAGTGGCGATGAATTAAATGACGTAAAGTAATGCGCCTGCCTGGGTTCGAACAGTAATATGTCGGTATTTTGAAATTATCTGAACCTGCGCTTTAAAGGTCAGTAGACATGCCAACCTAGCACTAGGAGGGCAGATGGTCGTGCAAATACGGGTTAATTAATATTCAGGAAGAAGCCACTGCTAATCCTTTTGACAATCTCCGGCTCGAATTCGGGCCAGTAATTCTCGGATTACTGTTCACTCCTAAAACTCAAACAATATCCGTTGCCAAAAATCTTTCACAAAATATGATAGTATTATTTGAAATATGTTTCTTCCTATAAATTCTTCATGCCAACAAAATATGCTGAGCTTCTATTAAAATGCAGAATGCAGAATAACCCGACAAATCTCCTCGAAATTATGTTTCGTTCTCTTTACTTACATGTTTAAACTGAAAATAGGGGAAATAACAAAAAAAATGTAGTTTTATGAGCAGCCGCAGAGGAAAAACTGTTACTATTTTTAGCAGTAACTGACAGAAATAAATGTGAACCTCTTTTTGCTTGTAAAAAATAAAAGCAAAGAGCATTTTTTCCAAATTGCCAATATCCAGTGAGCAAGGTAAGTGTAGCACTGATCTAAAGTTCATTCCTCCGGTTTCTCTTCAATTTGATAAGATTCAATTAATGATTCACTGAAAACTCCGATACTTCTTCGTGAAGAGACTCACTTCCACATAATTTACCTCATTATACGAGCTGTTTCATGTCGAAGTAGAGCTTTACGAGTGGCCCAAATAATTTCGCATTATCACCCTTAATTAACGTTCTTTTATAGGCACCATAAAGGTTGTATTCGTCCGTATGACCGCTTTCTGAAGCATTTCATTATACGGGTGGTATTTCGTTTTTTTATAACGAATGGTACTTGTTACGGTCTGTAAACGTGGTTTGATGTTTTGCCTCGTATACGAGGGTGGATGTAATTGTGAAACGTACGTCGGCGAATCAAGAACGAGATTAAAAATCCGTGTGATGAACGTGTAGTGTCTCTATGTGAATACTTTTTTTGTTTACCTCTTTCTTTAAAAGGGCAATAGTCTTTTCGTACTTACATAATTTATTTTACCTTTTAAAGGTTTAGAAGATAACACACAGAACTTCTAGATAGAAGTGCTCCATTTGAACACGGCATAACCATCAGAAAGTAAATAATATTGTGTTTTGAAAAGGTTGATTGCAGAAGACTAGTCATTTCGTAAAAAAAACATCCGTTGATAGTGGTTATCATTATTCAATACTCTTTAACTCACTCATCAGTGCATTTTTACCAGTTATCCAAATCATATTGGCAATGCATTCAAGGTGCATTGACACAGTTATAACCCCATAAAATGTTATTGGAGACAAACACTGCGTTTCAGTAGCTCAAGGACTAAAGCGCGGAGGACAAGCACCCCTCGAGTATGTCTCACTCGTACGAGTCACTCTTTAAAAAGCTAAAGATAGTGGATTCATATTTCTTACGGTAGGGAACTGAGCTGGAGAGCCTTTTGCCGCAACGAAAAAGTTTACAAATAGTGATTTTTGGAGAAGTCTTTTTTTATTTTTAAGTTTACACCGAACTCAATATAAGCGTGTTTGTAGTAGAGTTGCGGATACCAGTCCGATTTACAACACAATTATTACGTAACTTGTGAGTATTTTAGAAGAAAAAATATTTATCTTGATTTAAAGAAAAAAAATCTAATCAAAACAGAATTACCAAGGCAGGCACAAAAATAATATTTATAAAGCTTCATAAATTCGATCCGTAGCAAAGAGGGGATGACGTGAGGCTGATAACCCAACATTATAGAGGGGGACGCCGAAGCGACAGACGGATAAAATTCTCCAAAAAAATATCTTGTAATTTAATTTCAGCTGAAAACACGAACGCTAATAATAGCTTTTTGAAAGGCAAATAATCGGGGTTGGCGTACTAGTAACGTGCCCCCCTCCCGTACCTCGTCCTTCGACGCCCCCTCCCCGCAGCATCCGCGTGTGACGTCAGAGCATCGATCGTCTCCCTCCCGCCGAAATGAGCGGTTGTTAGGGTTGCAACATCATACTATGATCGGTTAACGCGCCAAATTCGACGGGAAATTAGTTTAGTGCAGACTAAATTGTTTATTGCGGCTTCGTTTAGTACCGATCTATCTGTATCTAATGCAGCATTGTTCGTTATAAAATAACTCGCAAATTGTGAATTAAATAGAAACTTTATGAAGTTAGCACATTAATAATAGCCTGTATGTAATACACAACTGGTGGGTTATAAGTGTTATTTGCAAAAACATTTATCAACCCTGTAAAGGTCAATGTCGAAAAATCCCTTTTAAGTAAAAAGGTTACGTAACGAAGCTCTTGTTTCTTTAGTAAACGGGCTTTCAGTCGAGAGCTCATGAAGCGAACGAGCCATTTCATTTCGAATTTCGAATCGTTGGTATTTTTTTTGTCACAGATAATTTATGCAATCGAGATGCAATCAGTCTATCGAGTGTCAAGGAGCGAATGGAAAACTATCGAATCGAAATGCGGGCTACTCATTTTGTGAGTTGACACAACAATCCTTCATTTTTATTGAAGCGATATTTTTTACATGTAAAAAAAGAGCAACTGACATGTTTTGTGTAATTTTCGCAAAAATTGTCGAGTAAAATTAAAAACGATTAATGAAATGGTTGAATGTGCGAAATATTTCAAGATCATCATTCTGATTGCAGTGGAGGAAATTAGGATCAGGGATTATATGTGGCGATCATCAGGGATGATAAGAGAGAGGAGTCTACAAGCAAGGATCTTGAAGCCATTAACTTGCTTTTATTAGTTTCACCTGTAAGTAACTAACAATGTCCCGTCGGGGTTGCGGGTTGTTCGAAAGAGATACCGTGGCTTCGACACAAAGGGCTAAGAAGGAACATGGTTGGTTTTTAGTCAGTAGAAGTCTGACACTCCCTACTGCTCTGCCCATAGCGGGAGGAGTTATTTGATGATTTCCTACATTCCAAAAAAAAAATAGTAACTAACAATACGGATGACTGCGCTGTGGAATACTTAGACGCCTCAGCCTAAGCGCCCTGTTGTTTATTTAGTTATTTTAAGTTCGTTTATTTTACTTAAATTAGTCCCCTTTTCCTGTAAATATTTTGGTTTAATTATTCTATCAATAGATACTATATTAATTAAAAATGGTAGCCAAAGAGTTGCTAATAATGAAAAATATTTTTTTTTGTGACCCAGTTCCCTGTTACCGGTTGACCTGGCATTTGCATGATAAGTTTGGATGACAGAAAGTTATCTAGGTGACGTCATTCTAAATTCAATATGGCGGACTCTTAAAGATGGCGCACTAGTTATTTTTTATGCATTCCCATAAAAAGGGTACCTATCGAATAAAAGGGTATGCTGAGAAGTAAAGTCCATTTCACCAAAGAAGTCCCGCGGACAATTGTGGAACTAAATTTAACAGATCGGCCATGTTGTCGTTTGTCGATGTTATCAAGGTGCGTTTGTTGTGGTAGATATTTTGTGAGTTTATTATTGGATTAGTGCGTTATAAGGTTTATTTACGATGCCAAAAGTTATGAAACAACATTATGTCGCGCGACATACAGCGCTGCGTCTGCGGGACTTCTTTCGTGAAATGGACTTTATACGAGTTTAATGACGAAGAATGACAAAAGCGGGTTTTTTAAACTTAGATATTAATATTCGTCTAAGCTCAACACTCAACTTCTGTTCAAGACTATCAGAAATAGGACCGATTTTTAACAACCCTGAGATATGGAATGACGATGTGTGGATTGCTCGCTTGAGTACCTGCATATTTAAGGTGAAACGCCATTACTCTTATGAAACTGTTCTTCAGTTTCATAAGAGTAATGGCGTTTTTTCACCTGCTTCTTGTGACAAGTACTAAAATAAAATTATGCCCGACTAGTATGCAGCAACCTGAACGGGTCTGTCGTTCATTTCATTTTAGTCTGGGCATATTGTCCTACCTATTTTTTGACTGCCTCGATGGTCAAGTGATCGCAATCTCAACTGCTTCGCATGACGCCGTGAGTTCGATTTCCAGGTCGGGCAAATTGCTTTTGGGTTTTTCCATCAGAAATGTCTCAATAGCAGCCACGGAGGCTGGTTTTGTGCTCGGTTGATGGCAATAGGCTTGCCCCCTATTACATCATCATATTCCTGCCCTTATCTCATTTTATTTGGGGTCGAAGCAACACGTTTTTTTTTTTTTTCGTGGTACTTAAACATAACTGGAGAAATGTGGGTGTACTATTAATTAAGTTCACCTCTGCCTAACCCTTCGGGGATTACAGGCGTGATGTTATGTTATATTTTCCTAATTACACTAATTTAAACAACCACAAAACAATTTAATTTCCACTACTGCAAATACATTTTCAGTGAGTAGGAAAAGAGCTACCCCGTTGAACCAGTAAATTTTAATTTCATTTGCACTGCACTACATATATATTTCGTTAAAAAAAGTAAAAAAACCGGCCAAGAGCGTGTCGGGCCACGCTCAGTGTAGGGTTCCGTAGATAATAAAATATTATGTAAACGAAGTTAAAAAAAAAATACGGGCAAATGAAACTTGACCTCTGGATTGTATAGGCGCTCATACGATTCAGGGACCAAATTATATTGGTTAACTGCAGTTTCCATCTGTTGTTTCCATCCAAGTTCAAAATAATTTTCCTAGAAAGTCCTTATAAAGTTCTACTTTTCAGATTTTTTTCGTATTTTCTAAACTTATGGTTCAAAAGTTAGAGGGGGGGGGACGCTTTGTTTTTTACTTTTGGAGCGATTATTTCCGAAATTATTGACATTATCAAAAAATGATTTTAGTAAACCCCTATTCATTTTTAAATACCTTTCCAACAATATATCACACATTAGGGTTAAAATTAAAAAAAAAAACACTTCCCACTTTACATATAGGGGGGCTACCCTAATAAAACATTTTTTTCCAATTTTTATTTTAGCACTTTGTCGGCGTGATTGATACACATATTGGTCCAAAATTTCAGCTTTCTAGTGCTAACGGTCACAGAGATTAAGCGAGGACGGACAGACAGACAGACAGACAGACATGGCGAAACTATAAGGGTTCCTAGTTGACTACGGAACCCTAAAAAGATGCAGAGTGGAAAAGTTTTTTTTCTTTTGAACGAACCTTTGTGCTCGTTCAGATGTGTCCTTTACTTATTCACTAACGTGTACCGTTCGTATGTGGCCCTGGTGTGCTGATGTTCCGTTCTTTGATTTTTGGTTATCTCGTGCACGTATCTCGGTAAAAGTAAGCTTTTTTCACCAACTTACTCAGAGATATTTAGTGATTACTTAAGCCGTCACTTAGTAAAGGTTTGACATACTTTTGTATGACAAAATTTCAAAACCTTTACTAAGTGATTGCCTAAGTAATCATTAAAGCTCACTGAGTACGGCAGTAAGTGTATCCATATTATTAGTTAGTTTTAGTTTTCGCTATTATTACTAGTTAATAATACCTTTTTAAAAGAGGGGTTTTTTTGGTCTTACGGGCATTTCTATCAGTTTATTTTTTAACATTTTGGATTTCTTGTAACAAAATCAAAAAATATTTTTATGTAAGGCTAATTTTAACCACAAAATAAGAAAACGACAGTGCCTAAAAGCCATTCATCACGTCCTAGAGTTATAACTGAGAAAAAAGTGGTGTCGTAAGAAACTCCCCAAGAAAACCCTCTAACTAGGTACTAAGTTAGAAAAACTTACTTCCAAGAACTTCTTGGTACAACAAAATACTTACAAACAAACCTAAACTCCCTATTCTTAATCAGCTCATCAACCCAGCAGCCCGGCTGGATCCAGCTGCCAGGGTTCGCATAGAAGTCCACATCACCGATCGGCCGGAGAAACCCGAACACTCCAGGGTTCGTGTGGAGTACATCCACGAAGGTTGCGTCTCCTTTCGCGAGGTGCCCGTCGTTGTTTGATAGACTGTAGCCGGGGTAGGCAGGGTCTAAGCCTGGAATATGAAACCACCAATATTACTTAAGCATGAAGGAGGAGGTCATCATCTGCCTAGCCTTTTCCCAACTATGTTGGGGTCGGCTTCCAGTCTAACCGGATGCAGCTGAATACCAGTATTTTACATGGAGCGACTGCCTATCTGACCTCCACAACTCAATTAATACTAGGTAATACGATACCCTTTGGTGAGACTGGTTATCAGACTTCCAGCTCACTGACTCCTCGTAACGACTGCCAAAGATCTACATATGGCAACCGGGACAAACAGCTTAACGTGCTTTCCGAGGCACGGAGGAAATTTGGTATGTAATGGGCGCTCACCTATCCACAGATCAAACTAGGCAAGGGTGGCTTAATCTAAAGATCGATCTCAGTGACAGTTATTATTAAGCCACGACCTCCTCTACGTGAGTGGATAAAAATAAATAAAAGATCAGGCCGGTTAAGTCGCGCTTGTATAGGTTGGTCCATGGATGGATGACCACCCATTACATACTGAGTTTCCTTCGTGCCTCGGAAAGCACGTTAAGGCCTTGGACCCTGCCATGTCGACGGCGCAGCCGTGTCGACGGCGCGTTCGTGTTCCACGCGCGCCTCTAAGAGATGTCAGCAACATGGAAGGGGCCCGCAAGGGCCGACGCCTGTCGGGGCTGCGGGTTGTTCGCAGATACCGCGGCCTCGACATGAAGGGCTAAGAAGGAACACGGATGGTTTTTAGTCAGTAGAAGTCTGACACTCCCTTTCGCTCTGCCCAAGAGCGGGAGGGGTTATTTGATGATTTCCCACCCCCCAAAAAATAAAAATAATAAAAAGGCCTTGGACCCTGCTGTCATTTGTAGGTCTGTCTTACTTTGTCTTTGCCTTTTCATCAAATAGTCACTCAAGGAAGTTAAATGAACTGAGAGGGTTGTATTGGTGATTTTAATCATTATTACTCAGTAAAGTCACTTTTGTTACGGTTGCGAATCTTATTTTATTTAACATACAACCTGACACTGATCGGCAAATTGCAAAAAAACGTAAAAAAAAACAATTTTGCGGGGTATCTTGAAGGTTTCACCTTAAGGTATTCTTCAATATATTGGCGTAAGTGATAAAGGTCAAGCTAATCATTTATTAACACTTTAACTGCCTTATACAACACTATCACGTATTCTCATTAGTTTATTTAGTATTTGGTCAACTATTCAAAAGTGCCTGTAAACTAGCCTACTTGAAAAAAATGTTTTGATTTTGATTCATTAAGTACTTATTTGTGTTGAAGCAGCTTGAATCAGCTGTCTTACTCTTTACTAAACCGTGCATATCAACACCCCCTTTTTTTTTGGCGTGTGTAAAATCATCAAATAATCCACCCCTCCCGCTCTTGGGCAGAGCGAAAGGGAGACTTCTACTGACTAAAAACCACCCATGTTCTTTCTTAGCCCTTCATGTCAAGGCCGCGGTATCTCTTGCGAACAATCCGCATCCCCGACGGGAGTCGGCCCTTGCATGTTGCTGACATCTCTTTGAGGCGTGCGTGTAACACGAACGCGCCGTTGACATGGCCTGTCCTGTTTTCGATTCTTCGGTTTGCCCGGCCTAAGAATCGAACCGAGGGCCTCATGCTCAGTAGGCACACTTGCGACCACACGAGGCAGCTACTTATTAAAAATGTATCATTAATTGCAGCAGCTTACTGCTTTATTTTTAAGTCCACAGTTCACGTCTATCAAGTTGGTTAATAATTCAAAGGAACGTGTATAGTTTTATGCCGGAGCTCTTGGCTAAGTAATAACAGCCACACGGATAGATCGAAGGTTAAGCTACGTTTGCCGAGGTTCATCTGTGGATGGGTGACCATCCATCACATAATATAGACTTGGTTCTGGCTGTCATTTGTAGATTTTTGGCAGTCTTTACGAAAAAGCACAAGCCCGTTTATGATATGCAGTAATGCTGATGTTCGTTTTAAAGTAGGTACCCAAGCAAATTGTAATTTTGCGGATGTTAGCTAAAGTAGAACAATTCCACCATTACCTCTACCTGCAACAAATTTAAGTAATCCCAGCAATTCCTTCTTTAAATAGCTCCATAGCTTACCGGTAATCCTGCCAAGCAACAGTCCTCGTGAACGTAGGTTCTTGCCGGTAAACCCTGCAGCCTCAGCGCCCAAGGAGAAACCCACCACATGGATGGACGAGGCTGGTACTCCCACAGAGTCCAGGAATTGGATGAAGTCAGCTAGCTTCCTGCCCATGTAGCGCGTGTTTTGGACTGCGGATATGTACCTGCGGAATCGGAAGAAGGGTTACAGCCTAGTACCTATTTCAATAAGTATCTATGTTCACAAATAAATATGATTTGATTTGAGACGATTTGTGTATAAGGATATTCTGCCGGGGAGAATCTATTACTATTACTGCATATTACAAAACAAAGTCCTCCGCCGCGACTGTCTGTCTGTACGCGATAAACACAAAAACTGCTGTACCGTTTTTCATGCTGTTTTCACCGATGGATAGTGTGGTTCTCGAGGACAGTTTTAGTATATAATTTGACGCGAGCGAAGCCGCAGGCATCATCTAGTTGAAGAAAGAAAATTTTAGGAGGCCTACACCCTATATTAAAAGATAGGTAATGTAAAAGATAGGTACTGTCTTTTAATATTATTGAAGTGTGTAATAATCATTGTATTCCTGCTCCTGTCCCATATTACTTCCCGCCGCAACGCGCCTTCCATTCTACTCGATCAATCGTCACGCTATCATTTACTCCTTTTTCCTTCATATCATTCCTCACACAAATAAAATACCAACCTCTTAGATCTGGACGTAGAACTTTGTTAAGTGAAAATCTAATGAAAAACTCTTCGCCTGACACGAATAGACTAAGCTACATATAACTGCTATTAAATATTTAATACATAGATAACTAAATTGACTGGCAGTGCTTACATAATTAACAAGAAAATTACCTAACTTAACCGTCTAACATATCTTTTTTTGCGTATCTTTCGAACAACCCCATTCTTCTTTCGAATTTGTTTCAAAACATTGAATCTACATCGAGCCAGTAATTAACGAAAATGCCTCAAATTAATTACTCGCACAACAAAAAAGGCAAAAGAGAAAAGCGGCCGTTTGTGCCTGACCGTGGGAACAGACATAAATCTATTGAAACGCTGTTGGCTACTAGCCATTGCGAGCTGCGTAATAAATAAACGACCTATATAAAGCCTAGTCTACACTATATAAAAAATTGCACAAAAAAAAGACTTCACAAAAAACATAAAAACGTCTAAAGTAACTTTCCTTTCGTAAGTCGATGATTTTGTTGTTTCCTTTTTAGCTACCTACTTCCTAAAGGAAAGTTAATAAAAAAGAAACTTTTGAACCGATTTTAATGAAATTTCTAAGACACGCCTCCTCTGTAATCAACCACGTGCCGCCAATGCGGGTACACGTGACATCTCTTCGAATTTTTGGTACTTGGCCATGCCGGTTTCCTCACGCTCTTTTCCTTAAACGTTTAGAGAGCAGTGGTGATGAATTAAGAATTAAGGCTGTGGGTGATTATGATGAATGCGCCTGCCTGGGTTCGAACATATGACTTACTGCTCGTAAGTCGGGGCCACCACTGGGCCACGGCATACAAAGAAATGAACGTCGACACCAACTCTAAACTTCACGTCACCTCTCCGCTCATCCCCGCTTTGATGTATACCGTGCCTAAGGCCATAACGTTTTCCTCAGGGGCGAATATGGGTCGCATTCACCCCCACGTATGCGGAATCATAACGTTTCAGTAACATGTTAAACGCTGTAACAACAGAATTTCGCTTACATTTGCGGTTTATTCGACTACAGCCATTTGTTTCGTATTGCTTATTGTAGCGTTGTTATATGGCTTTGTGGTCTTTAATAGAGTGTTGTATGAGACCATTTGATTAGATATTCATGCTCTGTAAAAGTACCTATATTCAATCGGTTGGGGGGAACTGGTTTGAAATTCACTTGCAAGATTTGCTAACAAATAAACTTACACGCAAGTTAAGTAAAAATTTAAGAATATAACAGTCGTAGCTGCAGGATTTGCAACTGTAATATTTTCCTGTTTTGCCGATATTCGAATCAAGAAAACGGAAGAGTAGCAACTTTATACTATGCCAAATATTTGTCTTTATCTTACTGGTATCAAAGTACATAACCTACTGCATTCAGCCATTGCCATTCAGACATAATAATGATTGAAGATACAATCACAGCAACCATATCATCATTGTAATAAGCCAATCATAATATCACCATCATAATAGAAAAGAGTTGCAAGGCAATCATACAATGAACATGACCTTACCAAGGAAACACGATGAGCCGTGACCAATCAACGGCGATGAAATTATAGTTGCCTGCTGCTAAGTGAGCTGAAAATATAAAAAAAGAAAAGTTATTTATCGACATAGGTCTCTTGTTTCATAAGTACAAGGAACCACCGAAAAGGTCGGGTAAGATAGACACTGGCTGAAGACTTTAACGGAACGTCAGAACAATTATTGGCGAGGCGACTGCTTTCTGATGATAGATTTCCGTTTGGTTTGAACATAGTAGGTTATAAGTATTCTACTCTTTGTGACAGATCATGAACCGCTGTCGTTATCACGACCAACTGCTTTAATTTTTTCCTGGTGATATTGAAGCAACTGCAGGGCTATTGCGTATCTTTTTAAATGTCAGTGGCTATCATAGTGTCCAACAATTAACTGTCAAATAGTTCTGGTAAACGCTATCCTGCACCGGTTCATACTTACTGCGAGATATATACCTAACGCTTGCATTGGACAGGAAGTTTTTTAAGTACGAATGCAATTTGTGGTTCTTGCTTACATAGCTTTTTAATGCATAAAATTATCATGACATGCTTTCCGGCTAGAACCAAAAGCAGTGGACCACCCATTCCATGTCCACGATGTCGTACATTGCGACTACTAAATAAAGAAAGATTGTTCAGTTTGTTTTCATCATATTTATTTTTCTAAAGCTCTTATAGTTACTGTAAAATTACATGTGTAAACAATACAAATGAACGACTTGACAAAAACACAAGTTTATTTAGTCCACTTTTAGAAATCGGTTCTAATTGAAAAAAAAAAGGTTTTTTTCTTTTTTTAAATAAGGAATATTTCGAATAAATTTACGCGCTATAGCCAGTCAAATGACGTGTCGTTAAGTCGTAGTGTTATGTATAACAATTAACAAACAATGATCGTCCTTCCACCCTTCCTTATTTACAATATCAATTACTCCGCAGAACGACCACTAACAATTTTAACACTGACCACACCATAAAGATAACATTATAGTCTATGGCGATAAAATCGTTTTTATTACAACCAACATTGCCACCGTGTTTGCTTTCCATAAATATTAAATTATCGACATCAATGTGTTTTGTCCATTAGCTCTGATTAACACAGTTTTATTATCACAGCGACAGGTTGCCTTGATTTTATAGTAGGTACAATATTGATATTGTGCATATTTCAATATTTTATTTGGCAATATTATACGTTGGGGTGGATTTACATCTTTAAACCTTTGTTTTTTTATGACCCGACACTAAAATTACAGTGCAAGCCGATCCAGTGACAGTCCCTGTATGTTTCAAAAATGCTTGCAGTCAAAACAGTACCTAATTATGTTCGTGTATCCTTAGCGTTCTTCATCCCATAGGTCAAACAGGCAAAGGTACAGGGAAAAAGGGTCATCAAGTAATTTTAAAAATAGGTATTTGAAGAAGCTGTTGCCGTGCGCTGGGTGAAGCCTACTCCTGTAGAGTGCGTGCGATAGGGCAGCAGGTCAAACCGATTAGGTACATCACAAAAATTAACGAGATCCACTTTTCGTATTCTTCTTTTTTCTCCTCGAAAACAGAGCCGATTCTATTATTTTTGATATTACAATTTTAAGAAAGAGTATTTCATGTCACGCTCCTACCAATTTCTTTCAGGTTTTAACTTTTGGTTTTTTTTTTGGTAGGGTCATATTTTCTTTGTTTATTAGTTGTTGTAGGGATAACATTTGTATGGAAAATCGCAGACCCTGTTCCTTGTTAATCTCATACGTCAACCACATCTGTATTAGCAACCCGTTGCTTATGACATACGAGGGTCTGACTAGGGCTGACCACAGTCATATGGTGGGACACAGAAGTGACCCGTGTTTCATTTACTTATGCCATATCTTCATGATAAGTGAATCAGAGAGCTACTATATTGTTTTTCAACTCAAGTGAACTCTTTATTAAACGCTGATTGTACCGTGCTGGTTCAAGAAAATAATGTGTCTATACAAATAATTTTCTTGAACCACAGCGTTGAACCAGAGTTGACTCCAAGTTATAATATTTTTTTAACAATGATTATTTTCATTCCAGAAATCGATAATATATTTGGGACGTCAAAATTAAGCGCCAGTCATTAAAACTAGTTACATCAGTTTACGCACAAGCACAAGTTATGAAAAAAGAAAAGAAGTGAAGTGCTACTAACATATAGTCTTAAGTCTAATTAGTTTATAAAGTGTTTATGTATGGGCCTTTGTAGCCTGAAATAAATGATGTTGTTGTTGTTAAGTTATTGTTAGCCGTAAGTCGTTGTCAATCGGTCGTAAGGTAGATATTTACCCCGTCGGGGCTGCAAGTTGTTCGCAAGAGATACCGCGGCCTCGACAAGAAGGGCTAAGAAGGAACATGGGCGGTTTTTAGTAGTAGTTTAGTTAGAAGTCTGACACTCCCTTTCGCTCTGCCCAAGAGCGGAAGGGGTTATTTGATGATAAAAAAAGGTAAATACTTACAATGACATGGAAACTTGAATAAAACCTACAGTAACTCTTTATTTTAACAACAATATCAAAACCATAATAACCTCCGTTATTCCTCATTTCCAATATTACGTACGATGTATTTAACACCCGATTTCCGTACACCGATGAATCATCGACATGACACATTATTTTTAATGCCCGCGATGTAATCTATTAGCACACTATCGACATAAACACGTCACTAATTGCTTTAATCGATACCACTGCATTCGTACTCGTATGTGGAATCGATTGTAGCTGCGGCATTATATCAATTTAGTCTATAAATAGACTTGTATATATCTATGTTTACGTATGCTGGTCATGCAATATTGACGTCATCGTGATATTAGGTAAATAATATTGAAATAACGGTTATTATAATTAAAGTACTAACTGTTTGTAGCGACTTCGTCAGCGTGAAATTGTTACAAGAATATTACTCATTACTTCTTTTTTTGAACCGGTTTTTGATAACAACTTCATAGCTTTTAATTTTTATGTACGGAACCCTAATCCTTTTTTCTAAAATGAAAGTAGCTTAGTTACTCCTTTTATCATCAGCTAAGCCAGTAAAAGTCCCGTCAAAAACGATCCAGCCGTTTCGGAGATAATCTGGTGCAATCAGATGGACAGGTAGACAGAAAAATGTCAGATATTTTTTTTGGCGCAGCAATTACCTCCGGTCCATCACTGCCGTCCACACCATTCTGTGATAACGTGATCACTGGTCGTAGTTAGTTTCTCTAAAATGTCACTGTCTAACTTTTCCAAGTACATTACACCGTAATTTAGTTCGGTTTCTAAAGTAACCAGATGTAACCGAACACAAAATTATTAATTACTTGTAAACTACTCAAGTCACTTACACTAATAGTGTAACTCGTAGCAAGCAGCGATTAGCACCCCTTCATACGTGAGACGTGCTACGCCGTAGCGCTCGTTGTCGTCTACGAGCCTACGCCGGCTGGCTACGAGAAGTGGTCACGATATGGTGTAAAAACGATTCTGAATTGAAATACTAGTAATCTAGCTGCATTTATATTTCTGGCGAATAGAGGGTGTACTAATTTTGGTTCACCTTTGCCTAACCTTTAGGGATTATAGGCGTGACGTTATGTTATGTTTACGCTAGTGAAATCGCTGTCAGAAGCTAGTGATTTATATTTCCGCTTATTTTTTCCGTAACATCTCGCTTAGTATCGGTTTGTACAGACACAAGCACCAATATATTTACTGATAGTTTGGTGTGCCGAGTGTCTTTTCCCAGAAATTATAATAATAATAGATTGCTATAAGATAATGCATTTTCTCCAAGTCTCACAGATTTGGATCAAGAGAATTAGGCATCATATAGTTACTTATGCCAACGAACTGGTACTTCATGCATGTCAAACATATACAGGGTGGTTCCGATAATACGACAATAAATGAAACCAATGGTAGTTCTAGTTCATAGGAACATTTTGAAAATATCAAATAAATCTTAACACCGTCATGGTGCCGACGATACGACAATAAACTACCTAAATGTCTTTGCCAAATTCGTTTGTTACATTTTATTACCACACGTTAATCGGTGCAAATAATTCCTAAGGTTAGTTAACCAATATTTGTTTGTAAATTGTAATGTATTTCGTTTACAGTTTTATGCTACTTAGTTTTATTGTTTTTTTTTATTTTGGTGTTAAGATTTATTTGATAGTTTAATAATGTTCCCATGAACTAGAACTACCAGTGGTTTCATTTATTGTCGTATTGTCGGCACCACCCTGTATACTACAATTTTAAGACCTCATTTACCAAATAAAGCAGTCCATATCCCTTATCACTTCATGTTATAAAACAAAGTCCTCCACCGCATCTGTCTGTCTGTTCGCGATAAACTCAAAAACTACTGCACCCATTTTCATGCTGTGTCCACCAATGGATAGAGTTGTTCTCGATTAAGGTTCTAATATATATTTTTATTTCGAAATTCAACCCATAAGGGAATTAAATAGGGGATGAAAGTTTGTTGGGATATTTTTAGACATCCACGCGGGCGAAGCCGCGGGCAAAAACTAGTTTATCTTAGAACATAATATTTCTTACCATCTCTAACAGTAGTGGTCCCAACACCTGCAGTCGACTCGGAGAACCCCATCAGATATATGACAGTGGGATTGGAGAAGTCGAAGGTCGTGGCACGCAAACCACCCACATCATTCGGTGGTATTATCTGAAACGTCCTCGGATTTGACCTGAAAATAAACAAGGAGTTCTTATTAGGATAAGGAAACTTTTTGGAAAGTTTCGAAGGTTAAAAGAAGGCTGGTAACAGAAAAAGGTTTTTTAATTGTAACTTTTTTCCTTGTAAAATTGTTTACTTTTTTCGGAAAATTAAGATTTGCATTGGACAGGGTTGGTTGATTGATTGACACTAATTTGATAAGAGAAGAAACTTAACTTCTTTTGCGTTATTATTTATATTAAAAGAAATGTTGAGTATGAATGTAAATAGATGGCTATGAATTTGCAAACTGCTTATAGAATGCAGTTTACACGGAAGAATAATGTGTAATATACAGTTTTGAGAATTGATCTCAAAAGCTGGGCACGTCTGACGCTCTGTCTGAGAGTAGAGGAAGACCAAAAAATCGATAGATGGTCTGTTTAAAGGATGAATGACTAGAAAGGAGGAACTGCTGAAATGAAGAGTAACAGAGAAGTACGGAAGAAGAAGATAATTATGCTGCGTCGATACCAAACAAATTAATATAAGAGCAGCAGCATAATGACATAAATACTGAAAAGTTTGAGAAGAATTTTCTTTTATAATAAGAGAAGCTTTTGGATTTTATCATGCTGTTATTTCTCTTTACAAATCCTACTCTTTGAGATCCGCTCACACTCTTAAAACGAACTAACTGTAGAAAATTTCCCGGAAAACTAAGCAACCCTACCTATTTTAAACTAGCCCTAAAACAATATCCATTCGTCACACCAGGACATTGGAAAGGCCGCTATCACGAACATGACATCACACCATTACGTTCAGTCCAGCCATTTCCTAACAACGAGGTACGGTCATGAAACGTGCCTACCCGTGGAGTTGGCCTAAACAAAGGTTATATAGCAATTAGAGTGCACGGCAAATGAACAAGTGCTTGCATGCGCTGCCTTGGAATTGAACCTTCTCGGTCATATGATGCCCTAGTACTTTTTTGTTGTCTAAGTTATTTTAGGAAACTGTTGTTCTGTTCCGCGGTTGTTATAGACACGAAAGAGTATTTTGTATAGATTTGCTTATAATAAATAGATTTTTCATTCCATCTATTCGAAAAGAACGACTTGGTTCGCCTTTAAGTGCACCCAAAGGTGGTGTTTTCCATATTATTGTGAAACTTTTAGCGGGCAGTAATGAGTTTTTAATCCTCTTTATACGTGCACCGCAATTATCTTTGCGGCGCACTTTTTGAATTTGGAGGATCTTAGTGTTCAGCGCCAAAGAAACCGAACGCAAATATTGTTTGAATAAAGACTGGCTGGTACGACGTGACGGACGGCCCATTCATAGTCGCACCGGCTGGCTGACTAAAAAAAAAAGAAATCAAATTAATAACGCGCGAAGTACAGCCCCCGTTTTCGTCAATTTTCATTTCGGATTTTTAGAAATTCATGATTTTGTTTTGAAAAATGAATTATATACCGAAAGCATCAATGTATATTTGTCATTCATGATCACTGGATGAAAAATTGAGGATTTATTATACCCAGACAATTAAAATAAATAAACATAAATAAAGTCCACAACAAACATGAGTGGACTACACTACCGTATAGTTTGGTCCCGGTGCGGAAATTGAGCCCGCGACCCTGAGCTCGAAATGCGGAGAGTTGCGTCATTTTGGTCGCCAAATGGACTTCCACTACGGAGTATAAGGCTGTTTCTTATCTATCTGCGATACTGCGATAATACCACCCTGCTTTTCGCATTTTCAAACAAATATGAATTCAATTTCAGTGCAGCATTTCGTCTTGAGTTTAATCTGTAAGATTGCTAAGCTAACTTTAATCTCCAAAGATTGAGTTAAGCTAACCTAGATTAGCAATCTTTGATTATTTAATTGCAAAATCTTCTGATAAAACTTTATGCACCTTTGACAATTTTAAGCAGATGATGACATATTGAAAGTTTTGGGAAAATTTTCATTGGTATTGAAGTTTTATTTTAGTCACTTTACAAATACAGAGTGCAAACGGACCCTTCACGAAACCGGTCAAACTAGCGTCCTGTATATCAAACTAAGTAAAAAAATATTGCTGGGAAAATTTGGGGTAAAACATAACGATTTACGATAATTATCTCGATGTAGTTCACTCAAAACATAAAGTTGATGGATGCTTTGAATAGTAAACGGGTCATGGAGGTAATTAAAGTGTTGCCTAGAACAAAATGATTGCATTGACGGAGAGAACCAGTGTCTTTCAGCTTCGTTAAAAATATTTTTACACCGTTTATGAGAGGAAAACAGCCTAGTACACGCATGTAAACTGAAGTCTAAAAAAAATAATTAAAGTAAGCCATAAAAATACATACCTAGTAAATAACTTATACTGTATATCAAGTTTTTCATCTCTTGGGCAGCAATAACTGCACTGGCCAACAGGCGATGTCATGAAACATATTTCTGCTATACCTGAAACAAGAGTGATTGATTGTGTAAATAAAAGTTGGCACATCATGCTCCTTGAGGGAAACCACTGTTTCATTCATCAAAATCAATAAATCATCATTTTTTTTCTATTTTGATGAATGAAACAGCTAAATCATCAGCCTTCAGAGATTGAAGAAGACTGTAATCGTATTGTAAAGAGGAACAACTTGTTATATTGTCGATACTGTCTGGCAAGAGCCAGAGCGAATTCAGAACATAGTCGAATGATACGCAGATTTATAAGGCAGATGATATTTAGGTATTAACTGCCGCACTCAGAGAGCTTTAATGATTACTTAGGCCATCACTAAGTAAAGGTTTTGACAGTTTTGTCATACAAAAGTATGTCAAATCTTTACTTAGTGACGGCTTAAGTATTAAATATCTCTGAGTACCGCAGTAAGTGTCATAACTCATAACAAACAAGAAGTATTTCCTTTAAGGTGATTTCCAATGACCGTTTACAGTATACGAGGTGACATGTAAATACCTAAATAAACGATCTGTTAGATTTCCAATGCTCGGCTATACACCTAGAGTTGAAATTCTATTGACGCAATAACGTTTCGGTATTTGATTTATTCAATGGTTAGTGTTTTTGGGGTTTCGTTAAAGAATTTCTCAGTAGGAGCCACGGGGGATTTGTTTCCGGTTGATAGCAATAGGCTCGCGGCTCGCCTCCTATTACATGGAACTTAAAAATAACTGCCGAAATGTGCGTGTACATCTCTACCTAACATAACATAACATTTATTTATTTTCAGGCTACTTTGGCACATGGATAAATACATACAGACTAACATACATATATTATTACATTTTGTGTTAGTAAGTAAAACCGTACAACCATATTAGTATGACTACACTTTTGCACTATGTTTTTTTTTTTTTTTGGAGGGTGGGAAATCATCAAATAACACCTCCCGCTCTTGGGCAGAGCGGAGGGGAGTGTCAGACTTCTACTGACTAAAAAACACCCATGTTCCTTCTTAGCCCTTAAAACCACCCCCTGCGACCATAAGTCCTCTTCCATGACTAGGTGCAAATACAGGCGTGATGTTTTGTTACGATTAGGTATTCGTGTAGGTCTTACTTAGCGTTAGTGAAAATGATCATGGGTTTTTTCCGTGATAACTAATCATAATACGTTTAGCACAAGGTCGTGTAGTAATAGCCTTTTTTTTTTATTTACATCTGCTGGTTTCATGTCACACCTTAATTATAATAGTATCATGAAATTAAGGTTATAATATTGCTAATTAGGTTTGTCATTTTATTGTTTACAAAAACAGCTAAGTTAGCATGTTTAAATTTTCCACTGTAAAACATCTAACAATAATTAATAGTTTCTAATGATCACGGAATGGTTAGGCAGGGACTGAAAGCGGTTACGGTTAAAGGTTAAGATACCTCAAAAATATACCGGTACCGGTTTAAAATAAAGGTTGAGCTGTACCGGTACCTTTATAAATAAAGGTTGGGTTAAACCGTTATTTAACCCTTACACGATTTCGGTACCGAAATGCATGCGAGTCGGGGCGCGGCGCGCGTGTGCGCGGTGGAAAACGTTAGAACTTGTGTATCTTGTAAATTTTGTTTGCAACTCTTTTACTTATCTCTTTGTTGTGTGTGTGAGTGGCGAGGCAGCGCGTCAAAGAAAACCCCTATTTATTAAGGTTTAGGTACCGCTACCGATACATTTATAACGGTTACGGTATTTCTACAAAAATATACCGGTATGCATTTCCAACCACAAAATTCCGCTACCGAAAAAAACAACGGTATCGAAATATTTCGGTAACCGTTATTTAACGGTATGACGTCATACAGAAATTTAAAGGTACCGTAATATTTGGGTAATTCAGTCCCCGGGTTAGGCAGAAGAAGCCCTAACAGTAGTGCAATTATAAGAAGTCCCGTATAAAAGGGTGCGAAATCGCGCTTGCGACCACTAGACCAACTAGGCAATGTGTAGTGAGTTATGCATTTAGTGAATTATTTATGTAGTATAAATTCTGATATAATTTACGGTTAATAAACAAATGATTAAAAGCTCGACAAAAACACAAGCTGCTTGCCTTTACAAAAGCCAGCCAAAACCATCATCCCAGGTCCCAGACAGGAACGTCACCGGTGTAAAAGGTTGGCTTAGCGGTCACCGACCCGTTTTATCAAGTTACCGCGGGCGGTACCTCCCTTGTCACAAAGGTCTTTGTCCAGGAATGGATCGCTAAGCCGGCTTGATTGATTGAAAGTTCCACTACAGGTTCCTTTCTAGGTTATGAAAAGGTCTGCCCAGTTGGTTTAGTGACCGCAATCGTAACTGCTGAGCATGAGGTCCTACTCCTAGGTTCGATTCGTAGTACGGAAAAATTGTTATTGGTTGTTTTCTATCAAAAATTTCGTGATTGCAGCCACGGATCCTGGATTTGTGTCCGTTTGTTGGCAACAGACTTGCCCCTTCCTGCATGGAACTTTGACATCTCATATTAGCCAAACAAACACATTTTTTGCGGTCGAAGTCGCGGGCAACAGTTAGTGGTATTATAAAATAATTAATATTGCATAACTTAAAACCATTACAAAGCTGATCTTATTTACTTTTACTAAGTCACGTAACTTACGCAGCACAGCAAAAAAAACTGTTCAATTGATTTTTTGCCACGAAAAAAAGGAAATATATGCCACCGCCATCACGAATTCTAAGTTCCCCTGAGCCACAAGGCCGTTGTTGGTAAGAATTCAATGCCCTAACAGATTGCGATCTACATTCAATGGACCACCATATTGGACATGTCGTAAGGTTATTTCAAAGTCAGGAAAGTAAGTTGGATTTTTCTATTGGGAAATGTTAAAGAAACTATTGTAAGGTCAAACCATTATTTGACAAAGGAAATGGATCCCTATTAATATGTTTGATAGCTTTCAAAGTACACTATGTGCTGTGTAAGGGACATCGTGTCACTTTTACCAGGGGTTCTAGAATACAGCATAAAATATAATTATTTTGTCGGTTATTAAAAAATATATGCGGTGTATACACTGCAATATACGGGCAAAATATATCATCATCTGCCTAGCCTTTTCTGAACTATGTTGGGGCAAAATAATGAAATAATCGAAATAATAATATATATTTATTAATAATAAATAATAATTTACTCAGACACATTGGCGGACACGTTAAGCACATAGTAAGATAGAATAAGTCTTGGTAAGACCGATTGCCAGAATTTCTGATCGCTGACTATCTGTAACCACTGCCAAAGATCTTCATATAATGACAGCCGGGACCAACGGTTTGGCGTGCTTCCGAGGCACGGAGTAAACTCGGTATGTAATAGGTGACAACCCATCCACAGACCAACCTAGGCAAGCGGGGCTCAGCCTGAATATTGATCCGAGCGACTGTTTTTGTCAAGCCACAAACTCCTTAAGATTCGATACAAGTCCAATAAACGACATTTCCTTTATTGACGTGCACCGTGCAAGTATGAACAAAATTACGTGGAAATAAAATGGTCAAGATAATCATTGTGCGGGTAAAGACCAGCTAGTTATGTTTACGTTAAGATAATATCATGTAAGCACATTAGTTGCACGAACACGTGAAGCTTAACAAGTTTGCAATCATTTCTATAATATTGTCGTGCGCATTGTTCTTGCAAATCGTTGCAAATTGAGTAATTTGAAATTATTATAGCTTCAAGGACTTTTCTGTTTGTGAATGCTTAGTGAAGCGACCCACTTCGATTTCCTTACTCTCTTTATTTAAGTTCAGTATCATAGTAGGTATATATGGGCGCAAAACCATAATGTTGATTTTAAATAGTTTATAATTAATTATTTAAGGGTAGTTATGATTTTATTTTGACTCATGTAGATTCATTAACGTATTTGAAGGTAGTTAGTTTTGTATTTGACATGTTTAGATTTACTGAACTAATATTCGTATTTCCGTCTATTTTGAATTAATTGTAATTTCCGTTTGTTCAATAATAAGGAATTATGTTGTCACACCCGTTTAATATTTGTAAAATATTGTTATGTCAGTTTATTTTAATAGTATGAATTATTTTGATATGACCGCTAGAATAATGGTTAATAAGTATTTATTTTGATTTCTCCCGCCTTGCAAAGTGAAATATTGCTATGTTAAGCCCGCCATTTCTGTGTATAAAAGACATTGTATTTCGAAAGAAAGGTAATTCTTGATTCACCTATCGTGAAATAAACACCCTAATCTGGAGTAAGTTATTTTATTCAAACTTGTGTTAATACTTCCTGCTGTTACCTAATTACTGTGTAATTGTGTGAGTGTGTAATATATTGGTGTAAGCCAATATATTGTGAGATCTGACGACGACGGCGTTCACGCGCCGATAGCAGCGGTGGGATCCAACTCTCCCCTTCTGAAGCCTTCTGGATCCCGGGTCCGCAAACCTATGCCGACCGCCCAGCCAGACCCAAGTTTCTCCATGGAACAAGTGTTGAGTCTGGTGACGCTAACCACGAAACAAACTACAACAAGCACCGTGACTGCAGAACTGTCCGACCGATGTACCGGCGCCTTCTCGGGATCGTGGCAATCGCTACCAATGGCCATTCGATCCCGATGTGCGTTCCTGCAGCGTGAGGGACTGGTGTGACAATATCGATTAAACTATTTCGTTTATTGGCATTACCACATGAAGATCGAATGAAAACAATAATGAAGCTGAAAGGAAGAGCGAACACGTGGCTGGATACGCGGTGTTTGCAATCCACCACCACCTGGAAGCAAGCTAGACCTGATCCAGACATTCGGCGAAGAGTTCCGGGACAGGCGATCAGCTAAGCAGGCTACTCAACCACAGGATGGACGCTATCCATTAAGGGAATACAGCCTGAAGCCACGGATGACGAGGTAATTGATTCTGTTGTCACTATATCAACCCTGATTTAGTGAAATGTTAATTATCACGTAATACGCCTGACTCTTAGCTTTTCGTGTTACTTTACCATCTTTTGGAAATCAACCGAAATCCAATAATACATACAAAAATCCCGGATTTCGGAAACGCCTGATTCTATAAGTTGATCATAGCCAATTTGTTTTAAATGTCAGTCTTCGCAACTGTAAGAAATATTCAATAATAACTTTTGAACCGGGTATTTCTGCAAAACCTACCTTCCGGATTTCGCCAGACCACCTTACCTTATAGCTAAAATTGTATGTTAAATATTGCCATCATTCCGAGAAACCTGTTTCCGTAACGAAAAATGTAGGTCAACCGATTAAAACTACGTAAATTGTAGTAACCGATTAAAACTATGTAAATCGTTCCATGACAACAGTTCAAATTGAAAAGAATGCCTCTGATCCTGTCTATTCAAGACCGGCGTATATTTTTTTTGTTTGGTGAAGTTTTACTGGTTAAACTACTGTCAATACGGTTTTTTTATGGAAATAGGCGGCGTAAATGTCACGTCTTCTGAGAGTATCTCGACCATTGTTGAAACCAGTGTAGAAATTAAACTTTGTGTTAGAAGATAACCAAACCCAGGTTTAATATTTTGTTTGGATTTGATTTACTTAATGGTAAAAAGATATTTATATCCAGAAATATGACTATTGATGAGTGTTCTCTAACCAAGACATTCACATATTTACGAGTAATAGACGGAGCTCGTGGCTTAATAATAACTGTTACTCTGATCGATCTGTAGGTTAAGCCGCGTTTGCTTAGGTTGGTCTGTGAATGGGTCACCACACATTACATGTGAAACTTTCTGATTAATTTCGTTGTGGAATCCAAGAAAGTTACATCGTTTCTCTGTGACTTTGTCGAGCTTCATTGTCTCGGCACTTTTCTGGTGGTGGTCACTATTGATTATGGCTTACAGGAGTTAGTGGTTTAGGAATAATGTGACGGGCTGGCCACCCATTACATACCGAGTTTCCTCCGTGTCTGGGAAAGCACGTAAAGGAGACAATAAGTGGTCTGACAATCCGTCTTACCAAATATTATCGAATTACCCAATATTAACTGGGTAGTGGCGAATCGGTCTTAGGAAGACTGTTGTGGATTCGGGTTTTGGAGGTCAGATAGTCCGTCGCTAAATGTAAAACACTGGTATCTGCATCCAGTTTGACTGGAAGCCGACCCCAACATAGTTGGAAAAGGCTAGGCAGATGATGAGACGGGACAAGACGAAGAGAATCGTATTTAAAACTTATTACTACGTGGTAACAAGTCGGTTTGTCGTATTTCCTTTGTTGAAAATCGACCATGTTCTTCGGGACCGAATATTTCTTTTGTCCGCTAAGGTTTTTTAAAAATCTCTTTGTGTTTGACAAAGTCGAATAAAATTAAATACCGACCTTGATGATCTTACTATATTCGAATAATTAAATTAAATTTTATAAAAACTTTTTATTTTTACCTCCGCCTCCGTTAAGGTCTCGAGAGGTAAAAACCTGTCAGTTGAGTATTAGAATAAAGAATGTAGACCGAATTGTTCAGTGTTGACACTACAGACTGTCGCCGTTGGAACATTTCTTTTAAACGATCTTGAACAAAACTGTATTTTCAGAGATAGTTTATTCCCGTTCTCTCATTTCGTGGGACTCATATTTTATGAGTTCCGACTATGCGTCGACTTAAATGTTGATGTCGAGAATTAAATTCAAACATACTTATGAATAACTTTTCATTACCACTAACTGCCGATAAGATTGGTAGATCAGGACAGTAAAGCGTGCTACTTTCCCTGTCTAGATATGACTACGCTTTTAGGAATACAAATTTCGTGCTTTTGCTAACTTTTGATTGCTAATTGTTTTCAATTTGTTATTTTCATGATCAATGTTGGAGCTATTGGTGTGATGCTGAAAGCTGTGACGTCTGCGGGTCGCCGGCTCGATTCAACAAGGGCTTTGACGACGTGCTGACTATTCTGGTAGCGGGACCGAAAAACCTGCTGGAACAGCTTTGAAGCCATATTGTGGATGAAATTGAGCAGCAGTGCGAAATAGTTAAAGTCGGTAAGGCCTTTCGAGGCTCTGTTTTAGTATTTTGGTACATGAAAAAGTTGTACTAATGGATACACCTCTGCCTAACCCTTCGGGTAGTGCAGGCGTTATGTTATGTTCTGCAAAGTTTGATCTAACATAATTCTAGTCTTTGAAAGTTGAACTACTTTATCTTTAAAGTATTTGAATTACACTAATGAGATGATGAAGTTGAATATTGTTACATATTCCAAATGTGAATATTTTATTGAAGCTTGGCTTATAATTTCTTGTCAATATTAATATTTTGGATATTTAGTCATTTTAATTCTCACAAAATACGAAAATGAGACTTGAATGGATAAGTGTTTATGTTGTAGTACGGAGCTTGACTCAGATTTAAAATCATTTAATGTAAACGAATTTAAGATCTGAATATTGTTTGATCATTATTAAAATTAAGGATGGACGAGCGATCATTTCGGGATAAATTAAGACTTGACAAAAGCAAAACTCAAATCAAATCATTTGAAAAGGGGGACTTTGTCCTTTTGCATAAGGATGAAAGACATACAACTAAACTTGGTCCTAACCTAAACATGAAGGTCTTATGGAAGTTTTTGTGTTACCTAATAAATTGCTACAAAGTTAGCATGATAATTTGAATGGTTGTTCCGAAAAGATTGCTTGTCATGATTTTTGAGACCAGCAGCTCTGGCTCAAAAAGATCCATTTTAGATGACAATGAAAATGAACCGACCGTATGGGCGGATGAATTATAATCTTAAAATGTTTGTATTAACTGGTCCACCTTTCCCACCTATTACGCTGGCTGGCCACCATGCGTATCCTTTTCCTGGTCTATACGGCTAAATCCAAAGCGGGTGATGCCATAAGGTATGGCTAGATCCAAGGCGGGTAATGCCGTATTAGGGTGGCTATATCCCAGGCGGGTGACGCCATAAGTATGGCTAGATCCAAGGCGGGTGATGCCGTATAAATTATTGTATGTTGTTTTATTTTAAGTTAGTGAAACAACTTGGTTGAAATTATCGAGAAAATATTGTATTAGCTACTCCACCTTTCCCACCTATTGCGCTGACTGATCACCATGCGTATCCTTTGTCCTGGTCTATACGGCTAAATCCAAGGCGGGTGATGCCATAAGGTATGGCTAGATCCAAGGCGGGTAATGCCGTGTTAGGGGGCTATATCCTAGGCGGGTGATGCCATTTGGTATGGCTAGATCCAAGGCGGGTGATGCCATGTTAAGAGGCTATATCCAAGGCGGGTGATGCCATGAAGTATGGCTAGATCCAATGCAGGTGATGCCGTGTGTAAGGCTAAACCCTAGGTGGTTGATGCCGTTGTTTTGTATGTAAAATATTGCGCAGAGAGCGCGCTGAATCAGAATGGCCGTATGGGCGCAAAACCATAATGTTGATTTTAAATAGTTTATAATTAATTATTTAAGGGTAGTTATGATTTTATTTTGACTCATGTAGATTCATTAACGTATTTGAAGGTAGTTAGTTTTGTATTTGACATGTTTAGATTTACTGAACTAATATTCGTATTTCCGTCTATTTTGAATTAATTGTAATTTCCGTTTGTTCAATAATAAGGAATTATGTTGTCACACCCGTTTAATATTTGTAAAATATTGTTATGTCAGTTTATTTTAATAGTATGAATTATTTTGATATGACCGCTAGAATAATGGTTAATAAGTATTTATTTTGATTTCTCCCGCCTTGCAAAGTGAAATATTGCTATGTTAAGCCCGCCATTTCTGTGTATAAAAGACATTGTATTTCGAAAGAAAGGTAATTCTTGATTCACCTATCGTGAAATAAACACCCTAATCTGGAGTAAGTTATTTTATTCAAACTTGTGTTAATACTTCCTGCTGTTACCTAATTACTGTGTAATTGTGTGAGTGTGTAATATATTGGTGTAAGCCAATATATTGTGAGATCTGACGACGACGGCGTTCACGCGCCGATATATACAATAGGGGATCAGATAAAAAAAAACGAATTAGTCCGTCAGATAGATTTACAAAAAATATTGAACACATTTTTTTTCTTTTTTCACATAAACAAAAAATTAAGACGATACAGTGCTTCAAAAACTCGTGAACTCCTCAAAAGCGTCACATGTCAGTACATTTTTTACCTACAAGTCAAGCTGTCACAAGTGTCACAAGCGCCCACTTATGATCTTTGACGCGTTTTATTTTCGTCAATTTTTATTAATTTGTTATAATAAAAAACACGTATCCAATATTTTTCGAAAATCTAACTGACGGACTAAACAGAATCATATTATTTTGACTCAGTCCGATCCCCTATCGATACTGGGTTTATTTTACATAAATTAAATCATTTAGTTTACGATTAAATTAAACTTTCCAGAACAAATGATCAAAACCCAAGTGCCTCATTGGATCGCAAGTGGGATTACTGAGCACAAGGTCCTGGATTCGATCGTCGGGTAAAGTATTATTGTATTTTCTGGATATGTGCCTGGTTTCTGACAATAGGCTCTATCTCCTGTTACATGGGCGTTTAACATAACTGGCGAAAGGTGTTATTAAATACACTTCTGCCTAATCTTATTAATGTATGTCAACAAAATAGTATTCTCCTAATTTATTTATTTTTTGTACTCTACCGCAATGCTGTCCTATTTGACCCTAAGGTTGACTGGTAGAGAATGCCTTGTGGCATTAAGTCCGCCTATGTACCGCGTTTGTGCATGAAGTTTAAATTAATAAATAACAGGGGTGATGCTATTTATAACCGAGCATGGGTGAAAGTAGAAGATGCAATATCTTTCAGCTATATTTTACAATAAGCTCTTCCATTTTCCCCGAGAAACGCTGGGTGAGCCGGGTCTCTGAAAATTAATTCATCGTGTGTTTCACGGGCGACATCTTTGCATATTCTCTGCATAATACATTCATTTCGTAAATTATATAATATGTACATTTATTAAACTCTATCATTTAAAATGACTTAGCCTGCAAAAAATATTCCATGCAACTTGTCTACTCATGGAAATAGGACACCTTTTGGAATTTTATTTTGTGTCATACTTTTTTTTTATGGGTGGTAGGAAATCATCAAATAACCCCTCCCGCTCTTGGGCAGAGCGAAAGGGAGTGTCAGACTTCTACTGACTAAAAACCACCCATGTTCCTTCTTAGCTCTTTAGGTCGAGGCCGCGGTATCTCTTGCGAACAACCCGCACCCCCAACGGGACTTTGTGTCATACTTTGAATCACTGTTGAATGTGGGGTGCTGGGTTCGATTACCGCGACTGTCAAAGTGTTATTGGGTTTTTCATCAGGAACTTCTCAGTAGCAGCCACGGAGTCTAGATTTGTGCTCGGTTGATGGCAATATGGGACACCATAGGCAATATTTAGGGGTCCTATTAAGTATACCTCTGCCTAACTCTTCAAGGATTACAGGTGCGATGTTATATACTAAGTTTAAAATATCTGCTTCTTTTATATTTCGCTAACACGAGAGAATATTGTTTCACTTCCACGGCAGAGTCGGCAGAGGTTTCTAATTGCTGTTTTTTAAGGCACAGAATGCAGGGTAGCAGAAAAACACCATAGGAGTAGAAAAAGTGTGCAATGCTCATTTATTTTAAAAATCGTAAAAATAAGTAAGACAAATAAAATTACAGACGCAAAAACATCACTTCATTTCACCACAAGACAATAAAATTGCGAACATTTTTACGCGCAATTTTATTGTTAAAAAGTAAAACTAATTTACGGTTACATAGTGTAGTAAAAGTGAACAATAAAAGTAAAAACTATCGTCTCTAGTGAATGACTTGCAGTTGTCGTTGACTCGTAAACTTGGAAGTGGAGCGAAGACCCACAGATAACGATATTATGTCACTAATGGCTATTGTACAATGGCAAGTAAGTATTGAGCGTCCATTCAGTGGTTTACTTTTTCTGCGTAAGATTGGAACAATGCAACGAATGAAACTGCTGGTCTAACAAAGGTTATCGAAATATTTATACGTAGTTATTGACCGTACTTTTCTTCAAATTTTAAACGAAAAAAAAAACTTTTTTGCTAAAAATAAAACAGTCTTCAAAGACACAAAAAAGTGAAAAATTACTTTAGCTTCTGAAGGCTGTTTGAAAGAAATACCGCAGCCCTGAGCACAAAGGGCTAGAAGAAACATTGTTGGATTTTAGGCAGTACAAGTCTAACACTCCCTTCTACTCCGCCCAGAGCAGGAGGGTTCATTTCATGATTTCCCACCTAGAGAAAATAAAAAGTCTTAGTGTTGCCAGATATGGGTTAACCCTAATTCAGTGGATTTCCAACAGCTGACGAAAGCACTTACGAAGATTTTTGCAAAACGCAACACTGGGTTAATCTGTAATAATGTGTCGATTACTGTTCTTTTGGAACTGGCTCAAAGCGTTTGAGTGCATTTCGAAACATTAAAGTATAGAATTTCGGCATTTAAATTAAGCAAAGATTACCTATTATCGTAAGAAATACGTATAAAAAGCATTTTTTTAGAAATGAAACAAACATGTTTTGATGATGACATAAACAGCTGTTTATTATAATCGAAATCGGTTTATCATTTTCAACAATACGTAATTAAGACAATTTCAACAGTTACTTATTTCCAAATTTTAACTTTGGACAGTTTGATTATGAGATAACATCTTATTGTTTCACCTTGAAATCTTAACACAATAGGTATAGACGTACTTACTTGCGTAAAAATATAACGGACAATGAACAATAAAAACACACTAAAATATTTTATAAGATACTTTTAACTTCATCAGTATATTATATTCAATTCAAAAACATATCGTGGATCAAAATTTGTATTTAGCTTCTGTCATAACTCGACCAACACGGGATCACGTAGTTCTTAAAACCATTTTGATTTCAGTAAGTAGATATTACATGGGACTTAAACATACCTAAACCTTCGGGGATTACAGGCGTGATGTTATGTTATATAATTAGATATTAATTTACACTTCAAATTCAATCCACAACTAAGTGAAGTTCGAAGCCACCATAGTTCGGTTACACAAACTTAGTTTAAGCCAGTCTAAAACTTAATCATCACTGTATTCTCATTTAGAATCATAACAAAGCTTTTATTAACTTCTACGTTAATTGTCTAGTGTTCTAGTACTTTAGACGTTCTAACTACGTAACAATATTAACTCATTTCCTGCAGTTAACTCTTGTAACTTGCACAATAAGGTTCCGTAGTAACTAACTGCGTTCTGGGTACTTGCATATAAAGTGGAAAGAGAGTAGACTAGTAAGATCACTTCTCTTCTTTTTTTCAGTAAGATATCTTAACTTTATTGGCTCTTCTTTTAGTATAGTCTTATTCAGATGAATTTTTACTACCTGATTATAAAAGTTTCATTTTTTTTTAGTTTCTACTCTTCTACCAAAGTTTGTAATGCGAACTCCAGGCCCAATTGTATGTATTTGATGTATTTCAAATGAAACAAAACGCGGTTTAGTTGTGCTAAGCCGGTTCAGTGACTATGGTGGAATCGTTCCTTATATTTCATAGCATACCATCATTGCACGCTTTCCTCAATACAATTCAGTGTGGTGAGACTTAGGTATGGATATATCGGGTCAGCGAGTTATCTGAGTGCTAGCAATATCAAAGTGCTTAGCTTAGGTTTTAGAATCATTATCTATTATCTGCCGTGAGTCAGGAGCTCGAAAATCTGACAACCAGTCTTAAACTGGGAGCCGCCCCAGTATGGTTGGGAAAAGGTGATGATGATGATCAAACATGCAAAACAATACAAGGAACACTACGTATAAAATTACATTTCAAATCAATTAGCTTATAATCGTAAATAATGCACTAAACATTACTAAACACGACGTGTGTATACTTAAAAGAGTGATAAATAGGTACTAACTGTTGAAGTGCTAATCAGCTATAATGTACCTAGGAAGTCAACTTGAGTAAATAAATATCAATAAAGATGTTTTGTCCCTCGTCTAGTGGTTGCAAGTGCTACAATCGAGCGTGAGATAACATCACGCCTGCAATTCTCGAAGGGTTATGCAGAGGTGTACATATTAGTACACCCACATTTCTCCAGTCATGTTTAAGTACCATGTTATAGGCAGCGAGCCTATTGCCATCATTTGAGCCTAAATGTAGACTCCGTGGCTGCTAAGTACTCAGAAGTTCGTAATGAAAAAACTCAATAACACTGCCCGACCTATAGGGCTATTGCGTATCTTTTTAAATGTCAGTGGCTATCATAGTTTCCATCGAATAACTGCCAAATGGGTATGGTTTGGTACAAAATGGAATCATTTGACAGTTTATTGATGGACACTATGATAGCCACTGACATTTAAAAAGATACGCAATAGCCCTGCTGGAGATCGAACCATGGACCTCAATCTCTAACACGAAGCGTTCAATTTGAGATCCTGGTTTTGAATCCCAGTTTGACCACAGAGCTATGGGATTTTCCATCAGTATTATTTTAGTAACAGCCCAGGGTGTGTGCTCGGTTGATGGCAATAGGCTTGCCGTTGCCCTCTATCACATGGGGCTTTAATATAACTGCAACAAAAAGGTGTACTACAAGGCTTGATGTTTTGTGTAATCGTAAACTGACATTCATAAATGGTATAAATAGATTCTAAATATGGATCTGCATTTAGCAACCATTACCATATTTTGTGCAAGTCATTGATATTTAAAGTCCTGTCAAAGATCTGTGAATGTATCATAATTATGATGACACATCAATTTATTGCGATTTTTTTTTAATAGTAGCAATGTGGCCTACATTTGGATTTAGATAATATATATAGATACTTGGGTAATCTTTAAAAGTAATTATTGGTCAATGACCTTGTCTCATTATCAGTTCGTTAGTGAAAGATCCTGTGTGTTTATTTTTAGCATTTAAAGTGTTAAAAGCCGTCGCCCTTGTTTGATACGCGTTACTATTTTTTTTTCTCATAATATGGCCTTTCACAGTTCAATTCTATAAGGTCGTTGTCTGTTTTTTTTGGCGGGTGGAAAATCATCAAATAACCCCTCCCGCTCTTGGGCAGAACGAAAGGGAGTGTCAGACTTCTACTGACTAAAAACCCAATGCTTCATATCGAAGCCGCGGTATCTCTTGCGAACAACCCGCAGTCCCGACGGGCAACCGGACTATCTTGTGGTGACCTTCAATGAATTTAAGGCGCCTAACCAGGGCTTACAAACTAGTTGCATTAAATTAACGTTCACTAACTTTTGACGACACGGTTGGCACAGTGGGTGAGCAATTGGACTGCTGCGCTGTGTGTCGCGGGTTCGATCCCCGCACGGAACAAATATTTGTATGATCTACAGATAATTGTTACGGGTCTGGGTGTTTGGTTGTGTATGTGAGTTTAGATGTTTGTGAACGCACCCACGATACAGGAGAAATTTCTAGTGTGGGGCAACGTTTTAAAAAAACAAAAAAAAAAAAATACTAAGGACACCCCCTTTAGGGTTCGAACTTCCCCTTAGTGCGTCATTGAGGAGGGGGCAGCAAGGAATAGGCTGGAACGAATTATTATTATTTTGGGTCCTAGGTACTGCTAAGTTCCCTTTAGCCCTCGGATTTGGCTCAGAGAGCAAGTGCACTGACAATTCCCCCTCCCCTTTTTTGTTTTTGTTGGTTGGGAAATCATCAAATGACTCTTGCTCTCTGCAGAGCGGTAGGAAGTGTCATACTTCTACTGACTAAAAACCACCCATATTCCTTCTTAGCCCTTTGTATCGAGGCCGCGGTATCTCTGTCGAACAACCCACAGAAAACTTCGTAACCTTGCATGAAAATTTACAAATACATGGTTTACTTTACGTGGCTCTCTTGAGATTCAATTAGTATTCGAATTATTCTAAGAGACCATGTTCATACCCTGTTTTAGCGTTCTCACGTCGTTCTAACTCAGCTATTAGTTTGCGTGCTGAATATGGTTGCTGAAAAAACCCTCTGGGGCTAGGTACTTATGAGTTGCAAGTTTACGACGTGACGTTTTGCTTTATCGTTCAAACACACACCTTTTGTTAAAACTAGCAAAGTTGGGTTTAGGATTATACTGTTTTTTTATAATGAGAACTGAAAGCACGATAGTAGTTCCTTTTAATAATTTCACAAATGTCCTTGCGAGCTTGACAATTATTTATTCGTATCAAAAAGCGAAAAGTAAATTTATAATAAATATTACTGTCTCCTGAAATACAGGTCCTTTAACCTAGCTCTGGAGCCAAGGTCTCACATTTATCTGTAACCTGTTTTAACGCCAATTTTTTTTTAATGGAATTAATATTTTATGAACCTAGCCACCTAGCAACCAGCCACATATAAACCAAAAACTCACCTATAAAAAACGAAGCTAGCTGACACGACGTAGCATTCACCACCATATTCCAGGCACAGTAATTTTACAACAACGACGATTAAAAACACACTTTAGTACTAAAAACCGTCATCTCAGAACGAAGCATTTTCCCGCTACGAGAGCCGAGACGGGAACACCACAATGGAACCCGTACAATGCTTTGCAACTCGTTAAAAACCTTTTTACCGGAGAAACTTCCCGATTAACCGTATACAACCGGAGCTTATTAGGGTTTACCGACTACTGCTGTAATACACGGAAATACGGTCACATATAAGAGCGTTTTTTTTTTTTTAATCTAGGCGAAGATCATACGCGATTATACGTTCAGCTGCATCCGTTCCTTTTTCAAGTTCAGACCTTTTTACTTTTTACTACGGTATGCAAAGAGGTTGCCATTTACAGTTTGGACTGTCTTCGCCGAAAGGTATTTGCTAACTGTTTAGTTGAATTATTAAAATCGAGCGCGGTGATACCAATGGTTGCCATGATTACGCAAACGATTCGTAAGACAAAAACGCAACGAAATAATCTAGTTGATCGAATTGGTTTCACTAAGTATAGATAATCAATTTTGAATCAAATAAGTGTGGTCTAGATAAGTTATTTATTTCAGAATCAGTAGAAAAACAAGTGCAATTGTTATTTTAACAAATTAAAAAACTTACAAGAGATCGATCGATAAGTACTTATATTAGGAACTTACCTAGGTACGGTCCTCTAATGTCTCATATACAGGATGTAAATCAATCCATCACACAGCTGTCAACCAAGCATTCTGTACATCAAACTTTTTTGCTAAACGCAAAAATTTTTGCTGGGAAACTACTTTTTTTTGGGTCAAAAATCACATTTTACGGTAAAACTCAATGTAGCACTAAAACATTGTGCTAGTGGATGCCTTGAATAGTAAACGGGTCATGGGGATTATTTTGAGTGAAGTTAAAATCTGAAAAACTAGTATTAACAAAAACAGCTGTTAAAAATTTGGAACTTTGACCCCCAATATCTCCGTAACTAGGAGGTTCCCAGGTATGGTCTAGAACAAAACAATGATCGTAGTGCTGGGGAGAACAAGTGCCTTTCGTTTGCGTTAAGGGTACTTTTACACCCTATTATCATTATCTTCATAAATCGTGACTTTTATTAATTAATCTCTAAGCCAAATCTGCAGGTAACTAAACTGATTGCTCTTACACCCAGCAATATACTCCTATAAAATTACATGCCACTCTTTTTGCCATGAGTATGCAAGTATGACAACGAGAAGATATTTTTTAATTATCTTCCTAAACAAAATAGCGAGCTCCCAAGCAAATTAGGGACGCACCAAAAAGAGGACGAAACGGGTGCGGTTTTTTTGCAAGAGAGCAAAACAAAATATAAGTTACTGCCTCGGGGTTAACTGCATAGAGAACACTTTACTTGATAGCGATATAAACAGATATTTAATTAACTTTATGAGCACATTTTTAATATAGCTAATCATAATCAGCTTATTATGTTCCTACTGCTGGGACGGACATAGGCTTCCTCTCTATGATTATTGAATACGAATGGACTATAATCCACCACGTGCGCCCTGTGCGTGTTAGTAGATATCACATGTCTTCAAATTTTTGTCTTGGTCACAGGTTCTAAGACATGCCTGTTTCCTCACGATGTTTCCTTCGCCGTTTTGAAAGCAGTGGTGATGAAATAAATTACACAAAGTAATTTACAACCTTGTAAGTTTGGGCCGCTACCACTAGGTCGCCTGCTACAGGCTTCCTCCTACGGCCGCGGGTTGCTCGAAAGAGATATTCTCCTGCCCAGAGCGGGAGGACCTCCAAAAAAAATAAAAAGAGGCTTCCTCCTAAATACCTAAATTTCTTAAAAAAAAATTATATACAAAGCGTCTCTTCAATGACACACTAAACAAACTTACCTTATAATATTTTACTTCCTATTGTTGACATGTTACATAGGTTTTTTTTTACCAGTTTTATCTATATCTATACTAATATTATAAAGAAGTAAAGTTTGTGTGTTTGTTAAATTGTAAGGGGTAATCTCGGGATCTACTGAACCGATTTTAAAAATTATTGCACCGTTGGGAAGCTACACTATCCCCGGGTGACATAGGCTACTTTTTGTCTCTGTATTCCCACGGGAACGGGAACTACACGGGTGAAACCGCGTGACGTCAGCTAGTTGTTTATATAGGTATTCTATACCTACCTACAGGTTTACATAGGTATTCTATACCTATGTAAACCTGTGACTGGAATAAGAATGAAAATGTAAATAAACAACAATTACGTTTTATTCATTAACATTAAATGCTTGCCTAATAAACTTATATCATACCGATGAATGACTATTTACATACATAACATAATTATATGGTTTCCTGAATGCAATTAGTACATATGTAGTTAATGCCATTGTTTATATCAGATGGTGTAAACTTTGTATAGGAAAATGTAGACAAGCCGTCTTGGTCAGTAGTAGCGAAAGTTCTGGGTTCGAATCGTAATTCGTACACGATTAATTGAAAATGTGGGCATTTTAAACAGGTTTTAAACAATCAAGAAACTATAATTATCTATGTATTACTAAGTATACGATCTGTCAATCCGTCTGTCACACGGGTCTATCGCGGTGTTTTCTGCAAATTAAACTGATCGCGTTCAAAACATCAAAAGCACATTCGAGATCTATCAGTGTAAACACCGTTTAGATGTACTCAGTGCTTTCAATTTCCGTGGTAAAATTCGACCCAAAGGTTTACTGAAACCTAATTTCACGCTAGTGGGTAATATTCCCAATAATCTCGCTTGTGCATCATGCAGCATTATGCGTTCTTATTCAGTTAAGCTGTAACCCGTAAGCGATCTACCGAGGACTTAATTAAACCGTGGTTAGGTCCATTCTGGGTAAGCTGACGAGGCGCGGCGGTTTCATTAAGGGTGGTTCGTTAAGTTGTGCTGCAGCGCAGCTTAACTGTGATAGTTTCATTTTAGCTAAAGAAAACGAAAATAAGTGATGTTGATGCTGCCGTATAGATAAGTAAATATGCAGTAGTTCATCTTATTCACAGGTGATTGTGGAAGATGTCAATTCTTCTGATAGCCAAAATCTGACCGTTGATCCACAAAATAATAATCTTCTTCATATCGTGTGGGTAGTAAGGTCTAACGACCTCACACACCCTAATAGTGTCAGAGTTTCTAAACCGCCTCAAAGGCCTCTGACATGGTTTGTTTTTTCTTTTGTTTTTAATAATTATGTGGGAAGTTGTTCCTAGAGGTAAACCTTGTCGCACATCTGTATAATTATCATGAAATGAAGATTAAAATATCATCGTCTGACTCCTAATGGACAACAATGTTTACATTTCCGTACGTAATCATCATTAATTGTATCATCACCAAGAACTGTTTACTATTTATATCGCTGACTGACAGATGCATTCCAGTTACGTGCTTTACATTAAAATGACCTACCATAAGGCCTAAGGTCCTACCGCCGGCGACTAGCGAGAAGCTACTGGAGCTAGCAATTAGAAACTTCGGCGGAGCAACTAGAGTTCTAGTAAACAGTAAACCTACAAAGATTAGGTAACCACGGAGTTTCGTACCGGATCTTCTCCATAGAAAACGAACAACCGTGGCCTTGGTGAATTTTTTTTTTGCGTTTTTCGCCACGGTTGGCGCAGTGGGTGAGCGTTTTGCCTACTGCACTGCGTCTCGCGGGTTCTAATTCCGCACGGAACAAATATTTGTACGGCCTACTAGTAGTTGTTCCGAGTTTGGCTGTTTGTGTAAGTAAGTCTAAATGTTAGTAAACGCACTTACGACCCAAAATAAATCCTAGTTTACGGCAAAGTTAAATAAAAATCGGCAGTGGTGGTGGTGGTGGATAAAAATCGGTCGGCAGTGGAACCTGGCTTAAGTGGAAGTCTTATCAAGTCACCATGCTCCTGTTACATGGTGAATAATAAATTGTCGCTGCAGTTAAAACTATTAAGAGTTAGTTAAGCGTGAAACGAATATTAATTTTAATGTGTCTTCTAATGGCTGTGAATTGTTGCCAAGTTTTACTTAAAGGCTACGGAATTCGGAAAAGTGAATCTTACAACATATGTATTATATTTATATGTAATACCAACAGTTTTAAAAAAGGGTTTCTTCTTTTCGTTCGTCTGTTCTCGGTCTGCCCACGAGAAGTCCATTTTCACAGGCAGCTATGTAAAAAAATCCTTACCTACATAAGATTAAATATGAAAAAACAATATAAATCAGGAAAAAATAAAAATAGAATCAAATTGAGAACCTCCTCCTTTTGTTTAAGTCGGTTAAAAATACAGTAGGGATAGTAACTACTTCATATTCTTTCCACGATGTCGGAATTATCATGGCTGTGAATAATCATATAACCTCTTGGAACAATTAGCAAAAATAGCTATAATTCAGTACCTCCTCAATTTTAACCCGAAAACAAACCATTAGGGTCAACAACAGAAGTAGCTAAATATTTCGGAATTATAATTATTTCATATACAGGACTCTAGTTATTATTATTATTGTTTCAGAAGATTATTCTTTAAAATATTCCTTAATCTTCAATAACTTGTTTGTAACGAGTAATATCTAACAAGTTTTATTAAAAAGCCCGCTTTGAAACTTTGAGTTGTGTTAATCTACTTCCGATGCTGACTGTACCAAACCGAGTAGGTTCTCAATTATTGCTATTTGTGCACGATTGTATGGTTGGTTTTTGATCAGATCCAACACCCCAGTAAAAATAACTAGTACCTACTGCTCCCTAAAATCATGTAAAAATGCGCCATTGTAACAAACAATTCCTGAACGTAAATGAAATAAATCAACCACGCATGAACAACATTCCTACATTTATGGCTTAGTTCGGTATTATGGAAAGGAATTTTAATTTGAAAAAATTGTTGTTTTTACTTACGTACAAAACATGCTATTTTTTCTTATACCTACGTATTTTGGAGAGTAGTCATAGCAACAAGACACTTCTATTGCTGATAAAAATACAACCTGTATGAAGTGTTTTTTTTTCATTGAGGTAAAAAAATATATCCGGCTGAGTAGATAGACGAAATAAAGTTTCGAACCTTCCCTCCCAAAACCTTCTAAACAATCTTACGCACACTATTGTATAGAATCTGGTTCTTCTAAAATCTAACCTGACAAACAGATGTGTTGCTGGGGAGGTTGTTCCGACACTTCTTCCCAGCTAAAACACTAGGAAGTGTCGAAGGATTAGAGGACTGTCTATTGTAAAACTTGACGTTCGAAAGGTGCTGATTATTAGCCTTATTTGAATATAGCTCGTTCCATCGTCGACCTCATCTTTGCCCTTAGGGTAAGATTGAGGTCAAGAGCAAGCCCATAGCAAATAAAAAAAAAAAAAAAAAAAAAAATGAATTTGATTTTTATATGTACTTATTTTTGGGTAATAGTTCGCATCTAATAGTACCATAGGAATATAAAAAAACAGGGTAGTACCTACTTCATAACCTAATTCAGGAAGTAAGTAGGTATGTTTGATTCACGAAACAGATCGTCTAGAAGTGATAGCGATATAGTCACGACAGGATTTCGGTAAATTAATAAAACAAGTACATACCACGTAGTCTGGTTATTTAGGTATCATGTTTGAAAACGTGCAGTTGAATTTTAATTTGCATTCATTAACCTTTAAATATGATCTAAATAAGAACGAGGAAGCTGACTTTATATCCTAGTGCATCTGTGCATGCATAGCTTTTAAAATTCTAAATGTATCTAAAGTTACCTACTTCATCGCTTCAATAAATACAAGGTAGAGAGATGGTTTTACAAAACATCTTAGTAATTGTAAAATAATTCAACGGTGTTCGAATTCAGTGCTCGCTGTGCTCGCTCACAGGTTCGCCTAACCACTGGGCTACTGGCATTTTTTTAATTTTTTTTTAAACATTGCCCCACACTAGGAATTTCTCCTGTATCGTGGGTGCGTTACAAACATTTAAACTCACATACACAGAACTATCTGTAGGCCAGACCCGAAACAACTATCTGTAGGCCATACAAATATTTGTTTCGTGCGGGGATCGAACCCGCGACACGCAGCGCAGCAGTCCAATCGCTCAGCCACTGCGCCAACCGAGCCGAAGCGAGCGATTTAGATCTTCATATTCATCATCTGCCAAGCCTTTTCCCAACAAAGTTTGGGTCGGCTTCCAATCTAACCAGATGCAGCTGAATATCAGTATTATATATGGAACGACGGCCTATCTGACCTCCACAACTTAGTTAGTACTGGGTAATAGAATACCCCGAAAGTAAAACTGGTTGTCAGAATTTTGAGTCGCTGACTACCTGTAATGACTGTCTACAAATAATGGCCGGGGCCAACGGCTTAAAATGCTTTTCGAGGCTTGGAGGAAACTCTGTATTTACCTAAAACAATTAATTAGATCTTCATATCCTATTCCTATTAAAAACACCTACAGCATATTTACAAGTAACCCAACATAAAACAACAACTATAAAATAAACAAGTGCCTAAGCAAAGTTGTGTTTTATGCTCTTGGCGTTTCAAAGAAAACATCAACTGAGGTTAAAAGTTTTAAGGCAGTTGTACATATTTCATGAAGGAGGCGTATTTTTAAAAGCCCATCTCTTTTGTTTCAGGATAAATTGCTCAATAAGCTGGAGGAAAATGAACCGGAACTCGCCTCTTCGCCAGATGAGGAAGTAAGTGTGCCTTCCTTTCTTTTATGATGTTAAAAGTGGTTCTGAAATGAACTTACGAGAGGGCACTGAATCGACTGATCAAAGATAGCTGATCGCAGATGAGGCGAAGAAAGAAAACTTACGACTCAAGTGTCAAATTAAGAATTAACGACGAAGAATTGCCAAACTTAAGTGGCAGTGGGCAGGGCACATGGCTCGCAGAACGGATGGCCGATGGGGCCGGAAAGTTCTGGAGTGGCGACCGCGAACCGGAAGACGTTGCGTTGGAAGGCCTCCCACTAGGTGGACCGATGACCTGGTGAAGGTTGCGGGTACCCGCTGGATGCGAGACGCACGGAACCGGTCAATGTGGCGACACCTGGGGGAGGCCTATTTCCAGCAGTGGACGTCTTTTGGCTGAAATGATGATAATAATGATGAGGTGTCAAATAGGCGAGCAGCTGTCGACAGAGGCAACATGGTCGGCGATTGCTGTCCACGTGTCGACGGCAAATGCAGTTGCCTCCGTTGACAGCTGAAGTTGGCTCTATCGACAGCAAAGTGCTCCTCATGTGTACAGGGTCTTATGACCAGTAAGTCGTGGGTTCGAACCCGAGCAGGCGCATAATTTTGTGCAGGTATTTATTTCATCACCGGTACCTACTCTCAAAATGGTGAAGGAGGACATCATGACGTCGAACATGTCTTAGAACCAAAATTTTGAAAACATGTGACATCCACCAACCCGCACTGGGTCCGCTCTTAGGGAGAAAGCCTGTCTCCCAGCTGTGGGAACATATAGGATGAATATGCTACACCTAGAACCTGCATACCATACCATAGATTGATGTGTGCGCAATGTGTGCCAAAAACAAAGTGTCATTTATTGTCGTATATTAGAATATTTTATAATATTACTAGCTGTTCCCGGCATGCGTTGCAATGCCCTTTTTCCTACCTACTACCTGCCTGTGTACCAACTACCTACCTACCTACTACCTCCTACCCTACCTACCTACTACCCTACCTACCTACTACCCTACCTACCTACTACCCTACCTACCTACTATCCTACCTACCTACCTACTACCCTACCTACCTACCTACTACCCGACCTACCTACTACCCTACCTACTTACTACCCTACCTACTACTCTACCGACTACCCTACCTACTCTACTATCCTACTTACTACCCTACCTACTACTCTACCTACTACCCTGCCTACCTACCTAAAACTTTCTCACCTTTTAAACCTTCCCTGGACTTCCACGAATAATTCAACACTATAATTAGCCAAATCGGCCCAGCCGTTCTCGAGTTTTAATCAGACTAACGAACAACAATTCATTTTTATTTATATAGATAATAATTAACATTAAAATATTCAACATATTCTGTGATTTCGTGGTAAGTACGAGTATTTCAGACGTCCTTGGTAACATGTGACAAATTTTATATAGGAGGAGATAGGATTTTATGTAGGTAGAAACTTGTAAAAAGCCATATAGGCAAACAATAAGAGTATGCGAGCATAAACCTCTGATAAATCAGTAATATTAGTTAACTAAGGTCCTTTTTTTGTTTTTTTGGAGGGTGGAAAATCATCAAATGACTCCTCCCGCTCCGGGCAGAGCGGAAGGGAGTGTCAGACTTCTACTGACTAAAAACCACCCATGTTTCTCCCATCCCATGTTCTCCATGTTCATGTTGTACCTTTTGTGTCCGGGGCCGTGGTATCTCTTTCAAACCACCCACAGTCCCTTAACTAAGATCCTTTGTCTAGGATGGTAAACATGGTTCTTACGGCAGCCATACGATATAGCAGCTTTCACCGTTTACTATACCGTCCATAATTGAATGACCATGTCCATCAATAGAAGTTTACGAGATTAGACGATAAACCAAGGGAAATGTTCCCTAGATAAAACAAAAGAAATACGTTTAATCAACTTTCTCATTCCTTTAGAACGAGGTTCATTAATGCAGCGAGATTAAACCTGAATTAGCAACATTTTCGGGTTTCATTAAGTTTTTAATTTCATAGCGTCGGCATTTCTGTGGCGTTTCATATTTTTGTATACGCTACTTCCAGGATACACCTCTGTAAATCGCAATGCGCCACTCGGGATTACTACGACCTGCAATATTGTATTTTTACCAGCTTGGTTGTATTCCATTTACTTTTATGCAGGTGCTTAATAAAGAATTTGAATTAGATATCTATTGAGAGAATTGACGGCACGGTTGGCGCAGTGGCTGAGCGATTAGGACTGCTGCGCTGCGTGTCGCAGGTTCGATCCCCGCACGGAACAAATATTTGTATGGCCTACATTATAGTTGTTTCGGGTCTGGGTGTGTTTGTGTATCTGAGTTTAAATGTTTGTAAACGCACCCACGATACAGGAGAAATTCCTAGTGTGGGGCAACATTAAAAAAAAAAGAGATGGAAAGAGCTCTCCAATGCAGATCCTGCGTTCGATTACTAGGTCAGGCAATGTTTTATTGGGGCTTTCCATCTGAATTTTCTCAGTAAATCAGGATTTGTGCCCGGTTGATGGCAATAGACTCGCTCCCTATTACATGGGACTTAAACATAACTGGCAAAATGTAGGTGTAGGTACTAATGGGCACACCTCTGCCTAACCCTTCAGGAATTACAGGCGTGATGTTATGTTACGTGCGAAAAAAGCTATTCGTATGGATTTTGAGGCCTTTTCAACACTTAAAACATTAATAAATTGTTAATCTAGTCTAGACAATTTAATCGGAAACAAGTGAAAGTCTAGAACGGTAAACAACACCAAATCCGGCGCAAACAGCTGACGATCAACCTTGGCGATTATCAAGGCTTCTGCACCATTACTAACTTGTCTAATTGCGTAAATTCATTCTAATTATATTCACCTAGTAAAGATTAAATTAAATGCTTATTTAATTTTATTCATTTTATATAAGTTCTAGGACTTGAAATAGAATTCGAAATGGCGATCTAGCCTAATCCGAGTAAGTAAGTGAGTGATGGTTTGAAGGTACAAATCACGAAAGTAGGCTCTACATGAATGTTTCATGTTCTAGGAAACCTAGGTAGAGCCTCACTCCTGTCGAGGCTGCGGGATGTCCGCAAGGGATACCGAGGCCTCGACATGAAGGGCGAAGAAGGAACATGGGTGGTTTTTAGTCAGTAGAAGTCTGACACTCCCTCTCGCTCTGCCCAAGAGCGGGAGGGGTTATTTGATGATTTCCCACCCCCCAAAAAAAAAAAAAAAAAAAAAAAAAAAAAAAAAAAAAAAAAAAAAGCCTCACTACGTACTTACTAAGTATACATATTAGCACTAAGTTGTTTCACTCTGTCCTAACCAATACTAAGGTTAGGCAGTTACGTAGGATCAACCTACTTTAAGTAACTTAACTAATTTTATCGTGCAATTTATTTTAGGTATTCGTTTTATAAGTAAAGAATCCGTAGGTACTGTGCCTGCTAGGCAGATTACAGCCCACTGCATCTGACAGTCTCTAGAATTAAAGACCGTTCTATTCAAATGGTTTACAAGGGCCACGCTCCCGCACCAACTTACAATTTAAAAAGCCAACTCATCAACTAAACTGCAAAACATCTCTCTAACAATTCTATTTATCCGATTCCAGTGTGTAATATGTGTGAACGCGAAGGCGACGATGCAGACGTCGCCATGCGGGCACAGGGTGGTGTGTCGGCGCTGCTTCGTGAAGACCATCCAGATGGCCGTCAGCCAACGACTGCTGCCGCTTCGGTGCGTCATCTGTCGAGCGAAGATCCTGCGACTGCGGCAGGCACCGAGACTTGTTACCAGCAAGAGCTGGCAGGTAAGAACGCAGATTTTTTTTATTTACCTACACACAAAATACAGTGAAGGATATAGCCCACCCCCAAAAAAAAAAATATATATATATAGCATACAAATAGAAGAGCACAAAGGTACTGCTTATTTCATAAGAAGTGAGAGTGATAGAGATGATGATATACACGATAATATTATGATTATTATGAGATGGTGACAATATGGTAGATTTTCTTAGTACGGTATCAAAAGTTCGTCAACCTTTATCCTTACGATATCTATTCATAGGTTTGATGCCATATTATAAATTATCTTATACCTACTTTGTTAGATGAATCAAGTAATGCAGGGCACTGTAGATACCTACTTAGACGGTCAACAACCTTCTAATTGACCAAACGTTTATTGTGCATTTTTCTGATAACGCACCGATGATACCTTAAACAGTGTTGCCTACGGGCCCTAAATCCTTTTTGTCGATTAGCGCCTGAGAAAACATCAATAATATCCCATAATAATCTTACTGCTTTTACATTCCAGGTGTCAAGCGGCAGTGCAAAGTCGTGGGGCGTTCCAGGTTCTGTGTCCAGCTACTCGGTGGGTGCTCGCTCCGTGCCCGCATCGGCCTCGCTCTACTCTGTTACCAGTGGCGAATCTTCTCTCTCTGGTACGTACCTCAGGACCTACTTGTTTTTTTTTTACATACTCATAAATACACGGCTACAACAAAGAAGCAGAAGAATTGAAAGCAAAAGAATTAAGAGACTTCAAACATCAATGTTACACCTATGGGACCTGTCGCAAACGCTATAATGCCATCGTGTCGACAGAGCGCTCTAATCATTCACGCAAAATCGCTGCGTTATACCGTCACTAATTCGGTTACCCATCGTGGTTAGTTATTTCGGAATACGATACGTAATGACTAATCGTTTTTGGCCTTCAACAATATACATACGGACGGTTCCGTATGGTGTCGGACGTAAAGAATAGCACCATCCCATATCTTCCCGTGGGTGTCGTAAGAGGCGACTAAGGGACTTACCAGAGAATGGGCAGCAGCATTCTCTGTGCCTTTGTAACAACCATACTGCGATAGCCAACTCGCCTGCCAAGCGTGGCGATTATGGCAAATGCCCCCCCTTCTGGGGGAGGCTTATGTCCAGCAGTGGACGTCTTTAGGCTGAAATTATGATGAATATACATACAGCTCATTCCGAAGTATCATAATACCTAATAATTCAACTTCTAAATTTCCAGGAATATCTTCCGTTTCATCGAACAGTGGAGGCAACGTCCCGAGCAGCTGTTCCACGAAGCTATGCGGCGGTGCCAAGTGTGGGGGAGCGTGCCTGGGCGCAGTACCCAGGGTGTCCGTACCGCCTCGCACACGGCAAATTGGCTCCAACTCGCTGAGACGCTCGCAGCATCATAGTATGAAGGTAAGCAAAGTAAACCCAGCGAACTCTAAGTGCCAACCAAAAATAGTACCTCCTAGTCCTGAATTCGATTCCCGGGTCGGCCAAATTATTATTCGGTTTTTTCCATTTGGAATATCTCAGTAGCAGCCACGAAGTCTGGATTGGTGCTCGGTTGATGGCAATAGGCTCGCCCCCTTTTTCATGGGACTATAACATAACTGGCGAAATGTGGGTGGGTGTAGGTACTATTAGGTGTACCCTAGTGTAAAGCCCGAAGGATTAAGCAGAGGCGTACCTACCTCTACCTAATCCTTCAGATATAACAGTCGTGACGTTATGATAAAAATTTGAACATAGTTATGTAAACTTCGAAGCAGCAAACCAGAAACAAAATGAGTTAAACATTTAAAAAGCCGCAAACCCAAAACTTCGAAGGAAGAACCTTACAACTTTGAGCCTTATCTACAACGTAAACTTAGAAAATCAAGTAAGGGTTCTGCATTATTTATCTCCCCAGAGAAAAACCCTGCCTTGCATAAGCAGGATGTTTAAACAATCTTGGCCTCGTTCGTTGACCAATACGAATAACCTCCCATTCCCAAGGGTGCAGGCACGGGTAATAAATTATGCATTTTCTCTCAGAAAATGAAATACTTAATTTACCAGGTTTCGAAATACCTAATTCTAGAATATCATCTGCTTAGTTTTTTCCCCGACTTACGCTGGAGTGCTTCCAGAAATAATTCTAGAACACTTTATCTAAAATGCATTTTATCACACAAACGTAAATCACGCGACTGCTGAGTATGAGGTCCTGGGTACGATTCCCGGGTCGGGCAAAGTGTTAATGGGGTTTTCGATCAGTTTCTCAGTAACAGGCACGGAGTGTGGATTTGTGCCTGGTTGGTGGCAATAGGCGCGCTCACTATGTATAATATGGGACTGAAATAGAACTGACAAACCTTCGTCAGTTCTATTTCACACACCTCTGTCTAACACTTCGGGGATTACAGGCGTGATTTTATGTTATGTTAATCCCTCGAAGTCGTTTCCCGTGACGATAAATAAGATACTTAACAGTTTCCGGAATCCTTCGCGGTAACTCTTCTTCGCAGTTTTATCTAAAAAGGACCAAAATCTCTTTACAGGCCCGGTTACAGGATTACCAAGTACATAGCTACACGGGAGGTCCGGCGGCAGGAGAGCCCTCAGGCCGATTACCTCCCATCAGAGAGTTCCAGAGGGAATTCCGCGAGGGACGAAGAGAGAGTGCCGCGGCTGCTTCGGCCTCTACTAGAATAAGGTAAATTGTCTTTGAACAGAAACAAATAAAACTTCGAAGGGTTACTCGTAACTTGAATAATTGGTAAACCTTCACAGACGTGATAGATATCTAAGTATATAAAACCAAAACGTGCCTACTATCTTAGACCATCTTAAAGATCAGTGCAAGGATTTTTGATAATAGTAAATCAGGAATAAAGAGTGACAAAATGAGAATTGACACCAAATCTGCTTTTACCTTCACTGAATGAATTACTGAATCATGTTGTGTTTTGTGACGACAAAGAAATAATTAAACCCTATTATTATTTACAGGTGTGCCCAGAAAATTGTAACGCAGTTAGAAACGTCTCCGCAAAAGGACAAACAACACTTCTTCCGGCCACTAAAACCTTCAAATAAAGACGACCCGCCCAGTTCCAGAGATCACAGCAAAGAGACTGAACGGAAAAAAGATAACCCCAAATCGAAAACTAAAAAAGAAGATAATAAAAAGAAAAGAGATGATGAAAATACAAAACAGGAAGACAAAAGCAAAAAGGATGAAAGTTGTGACAATAGAAAGAATGAAATGGCAGAGAAAAAGAAAGAAGAAAAGTTGAGACTTAAGGCGGAAAAAGAGGCGAAGAAAGAAGCTAAGCTTCAAGCGAAGGAAGAAGAGAGACAAGCTAAACTATTAGCTAAGGAAGAAGAAAAACAAGCCAAACTAAAAGCGAAGGAAGAAAAGAAAAAGGCCAAAAAGGAAGCAAAGCTCGCCGCGCAAGCTGAGAAAGAAAAAAGCAAATAGAATTATAACGTTTAAATTTTACATTGTAGAAACTCGTAGCCGTCTTAAATTTTAGATTTGAAAATTGTTATCATTGAGAAATCGTAAAAACAATTTTAAATAGCGTATCTAACAGTCTATTGTAGTCCATACTAATTACGGTAAATTAGATACTGTTAGTTTATATTTTATTTTTTTACTTCGATCGGATACTTATGATGATTGTGTTTACGCTTTGATACTGATTTTTACAATTTTGTTATAATTATGTAGCTTAGTTGCAATTTCAAATCGAAATTGTTATTTAACTTAGGAATGTTGTAAATATTTTTAAAGTCGAACAAATGTTATTATGAGAAGCAATCTAAGTACATAGTTGTTGGGTCATAATTGGAACTCTACAAACTGCGAAGACTGAAAGAACGGGATAATGAAATCATATCGTTTTGTAATTTAATTGTGTAACAGTATAGTTAAGAGCTTCGTGCATACAGCACCGCCGAAGAGTTTATTTATTATGTAGTTTTCTTCGTTCTTAGTTTGTCCGTAGATGAAGCTTCTATTAGATTGATTACCAACTAATTTCAGAATGAGTTACTGTTTCAACACTGATATTTCAAATGTAATAATTAAAGGCTAATAAAATATTATTTTCCTACAGTATTCTATGCTCTCCTAAACGATTCTAAATCTTCATGATTCAAAATCTAATCTCATCTATTAGGATACCTAAAATAATTTTCCTCAATACATATAAATCTTTCCTATTTCTACAGAATCCATATGACCACAGTAACAATGACATATAATATTAATAACTGCATTAAAGTTAAATAAGTAGCATCATATCAGGCATTTAGCATACTGCTAGGTAAGTGTTGACATTAATTTTGTAAGGGTTCCACGAGTCGGAATTTATTATTGTCAATCGTTAGAAATTTCCTGTAAAATAAATAACAATGTTACCATAAAGCCTTACTGTTTTATTTATACCCAATATCTTCAGAATAATACAGTTCAACTAATATCAAAAAGACATTCTTGGGAAAAAAAGTTTGTTTGTAAATATATTTTAACAACTAAATGACTAACAAAATGTTGCACAGATTGTAGCACTACTGGGTTGTCGGAAGTAATAAATTGAATTGTTCAAATAAAATTGTTAAAAACAATTAATAATTTATTTTATCTACACTGAAATATGGTAACAATTCACTTGATTACTAAATATATCCTATGGTCAACATGATTTTGAAGGCAGTGCTTAATCTTTGTAATCGTCTCCGACGCGGTCGTACAATTCTTCTCCAGTCTTCTTGTTGATACGGAGGTACTTGTTGACCATAGGTTTGTAGTAGTAAGCCTGGTAGTCCTTGCGCTCACCCATCTTCTTGACGATCTGCTTCTCCAACTCGCGAAGTTTCTGTTTCTGCCTCTCTTCGTCAAGGAAGTGCATGAATTTCTCATAGTCCTGTAACAGAGACACATCTGAATAAGGAACATATACTTAAATCCAGGCTAATACTCTTCAGATTGCCTCGTTGGTCTAGTAGCCACAAGGGCAACTGATGAGTGTGACATACTGGGTTCAATTCCCAGGTTGGGCAAAGTGTTATTGAGTTTTCTCATTAGGAACTTCCCTATAGCAACCAGGGAACCTGGATTTGTGCCCAGTCAATAGCAATTGGCTCGCCCCCTATTACATGGGACTTGAAATATAATTAGTGAAATCTGGGTGAACTGTAAGTAACCTCTGCCTCACCCTTTGGTGATTACAGGGGTGATGTTACATGTATTATGGTGCAGAACAAAACAAGTATTGATCACATTCTTTAGTTTGGAACGAATGGTTTGGAACCAAATCACTGACAGTCTGTAAAAGTTCAGAAACTATGAATAATGTCTACCATAGATTTCAATAAAAAACATGTACCACCACCAAACTTTGGGCTGAATTAAATTAGTTTCCTATCAAAACACTAAGAAGTCTTTCAGTTCAACAAATACAACAATTCTACAATGGTTACCTATATCAACCTCTATCACATAAGCCATATTGAAAATATATTTATAGATTTGTATAATATATATCCAGCAGAAATATAAAGGGGGTGAACCAAAGTGGTATTACTCAAGCCACCATCTTGATGTATCTGCAAAGTTGCAAAAAAATCGAAGTGGTAATGCAGTGCCTATGCCAGTTTAAATCGAAAAAGGTCAAGCCCCTTTGATCTAACTCTAACTACATGAAAACATAAGACTGTTACTATACAAAATAGACTATGTTTTTGGTTTAATCTCTAGAGAGAATGAGCTTTCTAAAATTGCTCCTTCATAAAGTACTAAGAAAGACTTTTGTTAGTAAAAATCCCTTTATATTATTTTTAAATACATAATTGAAAGAATCACTTGCTATCAAAGTTCTTCTTGAGTTAGTACTCACTAAAAGAATAAATGTTTAGTTTAAGAATAATAAGAAAGTTTTATGAACATGAATCATCCTTCTCGCAGCAATTTATTTTATAATTAATTAGAAAGAAACCTTCTGTTGATTGCCTTTTCACAATTCAGCAACTGATTTTGACGAAATTGACTATGGGTACAACCTTGGTACATTCCCATGGAATTATTTACAAGCTTTGTACATTCTAGTGATTTAGTATTCAACCTCCACATAAGAAAAACCGTGGGAAAAGGCTTTCAGGGTACTATGTTCCTTAGGCATAATTTCTGATAACAATTTAATGTAATAATGACAATGTGTGTTTAGTTGTAACTTCATCATTTGCCTAGCCTTTTCCCAACTATGTTGGGGTCAGCTTCCAGTCTAACCGGATGCAGCTGAATACATATATTTTACATGGAGCAACTGCCTAACCCAGTTAATACTAGATAACATGATACTCTTTGGTAAGACTGGATGTCAGAATTTCAGGTGACTGACTACCTGTAACGACTGCCTAAGGTTTATATATGGCAGCCGGGACCAACAGCTTTACGTGCTTTCCGAGGCACAGAGGAAACTCGGTATGTCAGGCGGTCACCCATCCACAGATCTACCTAGGCAAGCACAGCTTTACGTAAAGATCGACCCGAGTGGCAGTTCTTATTAAACCACAGGCTTTGTTGTAACAACAAAACAAAACTAAATACAAGCTTTTTAAGGGGCAGTTACCTGTTGTGGGCTTTGATGAATGTACCGGGCGATAAACCTCGTAATTGGGTGGCGGTGGTATTCCCAATGTTTAGGCTCATAGCCATCAGGGATAGGAGTCAACTGGGCTGGGCCGATGAACACGTTGGTGTAGAAAATGATGGCAGCAACGGGTATCAGGCCTACGATGGTATAAAAGTGGAACATATCCTTGAACTTGTGCCATTGCATTCTGTGAACCAAGAGTTGTAGGTTAGGAAACAAATTAGCAAATACAAAACAAACATGATAAAATACGCCAATTTAAGCCTTTTTGAACATGTACTTTGAAACAGTCAAAAAATAATAAGAAAATAACAAACAATGACAGAAAAAATTGGTTAGGTAATCAATGAATCGATCATTACCTGGAGGGCTGCAGCACGAAAGTTTTGTGTCCATGAGCATCCAATAAGACCTTGCTAGTTGTAAAGGATACATTTTGGACATTATTTATTGACTTAGCTTGGTTTTTAAACAAGTTTATGCCGACGGAGCGGCCCAGACCACTCCAAGACACCATTTTTCACCAAGAATTGCAGACTATTTTGACAGCTTTGGTGTTCTGTCTTCTGTCAAGTAAAATTAAAATGTTGCCATGAAAACAATTAACAGATTTCCGAACGAATCTGCACAAAAATACAATAATATCTTTTTTTTGGATTAGAAATTTTAATTATTTTATTGATCCACCAACAAATATTCACACTGGTTTTATGCAAAAGGTATCATGAAAGAAATGAACATACATTAACGTCTAAAGTTTAATGAATTACCAACAATGGTAAACACCGCAACGCATAATATTATTATGTGCTTATTACCTAGGTATAAAAATCAACATAAATAAAATTAATAATTTTATTTATGTTGATTTTTATACCTATTTGATGAAAAATGCAGTCAATTTTGAGAAAAATAAAACAAATCATTTTAGTTTTCTGTTTCTTATTATCATGGCAATATTATAAATGTGGCAACTCAATTCAACAAACCCGCGAAAGCACTTGGATTCTCTGGCGGGAAATCAAATTGCGCGGGTGTTTAAAAAATTTCTCCTACGTATTAATTTGTATTTTTGAGTAAATTTGCTTAGATAGTTTATTATATTCCCAGTGTATATAGTAAAATGGGAACGGAAAGCGATGGGGGCGATGCCCCCATCGATATTGAGCCAAAAAAGCGAAAATTGGCTCTCATGGATTCGTCGGCACAGTCTGCAGCTTACAAAATATTTATGAAACCGAATTACAAGAGACAATTTCCCGAATGCCACAGTGGCGATTGTGTAGTCTTTGTGGAATCAATAGAAAATGAAAAATTAGGCAACAAAAACCCAATTGGACTTACGAAATTATTCACCGAAAATGTTAAAGGCATCATAGGTGTACATCGAGTCAATGCCTACAAAGTTGGGATAACTTTCAAAAAACCTGCACCTGCAAATAGTTTTCTCAAGATGGACCATTTCTTGGGAAAAAATAAATTAAAAGCCTTCGTTCCTGCATACATGACGGAAACAACAGGCATCATCCGCTATGTACCGAAAACTATGTCAAATGAGGAAGTTTATAAAAACATTCAAAGTGACGTAGAAGTCACATCTATTAAAAGATTTATGAAGAAAGTTGAAGGAAAACTTACACCATTAGGTACAATAGCAGTTACATTTGCCGCAACGGCATTGCCACAGTATGCATACATTCACATGTTTAGATACCCAGTACATATATATATACCACCATTGCTACAGTGCTACAAATGCCTTAAATATAACCACTCTGCAAGAGCTTGCCGTGGTGAGCAAATGTGCTCTTCTTGCGCCGGTCGACATTCATACAAAGAGTGTGATGTTGAAGAAATTATTTGCATAAACTGCAGCGGCAACCACCTAGCAATTTCAAGAGATTGCCCCATTAAGAAGCAAAAAATGGAAGAAAAGAAGAAGAAGTTCCTCAATCGGAATCAGTCATATGCCAGTGTGGTGAGTACACCTCCTCCAACTATGTTAGATACAAATGTTTTCCCAGCTCTCAAAAAACCAAATGAAAGGACTTCGGGTGAGAACTCAAAGTCATTTGCTGAAGAAATTGTAAATAATGAAATAATTATAAACGCCATTGTAAAATCACTAATTGGTCTTGGTAATAATAAAGATAATGCTCCAATAACAAATAAAAGAATAAAAGAAACATTGTTAGCAAATTTAATTATTAATTGATGGATACATTTTTAAATATAGCACAATTCAATGTACAAAGCTTACAGAGTAAGAAGGCCTTATTAAACAAATTTCTCTTTGAACAAAAAATAGATATGCCTGTTAAATGAGACTTGGCTAAAAAATAGTAGTGTAATTCCTCGTTTTACATCATACAACTTTATATTTAAAAATTCAGTAAATAAACACAATGGAGTAGGTATTTTGATAAAACAAAATTTAGCTTATAATGTTATAGAAACAACTTTTTATGAGTCAGTCCAAAATATCTGTATTTCCATAGAAACATCCATGGGTACATTGCATATCCTATGTGTTTATTGTCCTCCCAATAGCAACAGATTTGATACTAACAAAATGAGAAAGGTGCTTCTTGAAATTCCCAAGCCATGTCTTATCATGGGTGATTTTAATGCACACCATATATTGTTTGGATGTCATACAAACAATAATAGGGGTAACAGTTTATATAACCTTATTGATGAATTTGACGTATGTGTTTTAAATGATGGTAGAGCAACCACTGTTCAGTATCCAAACAGGAATGCATCAGCTATTGATCTAGCTCTGGTAAGTTCCGCATTAGCTCCTCTTTGTGAATGGCAGGTTCATGACGATCCTATGGGCAGTTATCACTACCCAACCCAGGTAGTTTTAAATGTAAAGCCATCAACATATGAAGTCCGGCCTGTGGAAGAAAAATATATTTATAGTAAAGCAGATTGGTCTAAATATTATGAATTATCAGAAACCGGTTTTTCTCATTTAGACATTGATAATATGGAACCTCTTCATCTGTATGATAATTTTGTGAATATTTTATATGATATAAGAACAAATACAGTCCCAAAACGAAAACCTAACCAAACTATGCAAATTTTAAGAAAACCAGCTCCTTGGTGGAACCAAACATGTAATGAGGCAGTTCAAAAATCTAAGGAAGCTCTGTTAGAATATAGAACATCACCAAGCATCCCCAACTTCATACATTACAAAAAGCTTGATGCTCAAAAGAAAAGAATATTAAAAGAGGAGAGTATCAATTCTTGGCATGAGTTATGTAGTAGTTTTAATAGAATGACACCTGTTGCAAGAATATGGGGTTATATTAAAAAGTTTAAAAGGATAGGTTCTTCTTCTAACAAATATTTAAATGATGATTGGATACCTGAATTTTTAGAAAATTTATCAGACTCATCAATAATGAATGAAAATAATATAAATGATATTTTAAGAGAATCTGTTGAATCTGAAACCAACTGCTTTCTTAATAGTCCATTAACAATAAACGAATTGCACATAGCTCTTAAGAGTAGGAAGGATACAACCCCAGGTCTGGATAACATACCATACATCTTAATAAAAAAGTTACACCCTAATGCCTTACAAATTTTATTAAATGTTTATAATAAACTTTGGGATACACTACTTATACCAGAATCATGGAAAACTCAATGTGTCATTCCAATCTTAAAGCCCAATAAATCTGTAAGTAGTCCATCATCATATAGACCTATATCATTATCATCTTGTTTGGGTAAACTTTTTGAAAACATGCTTAAGTTACGTTTAGATCACTTTGCTGAAACTCAAGACAAGTTACCAGATATACAGTATGGATTTAGAAAAGGCAGAAGTTGCTCTGAAAGCTTTGTTTCATTTATATCAGACCTTAAAAAGGCTAAACTTAGTCATTCTAATGTCATATGTGTTTTTTTGGATGTCAAAGGTGCTTTTGATAATGTTAATATTGAATGTCTAATTCGTGTTTTGCATGAATTGGGCTTACCAAGTAAAACTTTAAATTGGATTTTTAATTTTTTGTACCGGCGAACTTTGTATGTTAGATTCAATAATAAGCTCCATGGTCCTAGGTTAGTCAGTAAAGGCACAATGCAAGGAGCAACACTTTCACCCCTGTTGTATAACTTGTATACATCCCAGATTCTTAAATATGTAAATACTTCTCAAGTCAAAATATTACAATTTGCCGATGACTTGCTTTTATATACAGTAAATCAAAACTTGAATATGGCTGTTAACAATATTAATACTGCATTGGCTCAATTACAATATTATTACAGTAATACTTTAAAACTAGATATAAGTTCTGAGAAAAGTTCAGTATTATTATTTAGTAAAGATTCATTAGCACAGTCCACTGTAAATATTGTATATAACCACAATGTTATTCCTATTGTTAATCATCACAAATTTTTAGGTGTTATAATAGATGATAAACTAAAATTTGATAAGCACATTGACCATATCTGTCAAAATGCCATGAAGAGCATCAATGTCCTTAGGAGCTTAGCAGGAACATTTAGGGGTTCCGACCCAAAAACACTTAGCATGTTATACAAAAGCATAGTCAGAAGTCATTTTGATTATAGTTGCTTAGCCTATATGAATGCAAGTATCACATTGTTAAGAAAACTGGATGTGATACAAAATATGGGCTTAAGAATAATTAGTGGAGCAATGCGCACCACCCCTATAAATTCTATGGAAATTGAAAATGTTATACCTCCCTTATCTTTGCGACGTTTACAGCTGGCTGAGAGATTCTGTCTCAAAGAGTTATCTTACAATAATAGTACAGTTCTTGATAAAATTGAATTTCCTTTGGAGGTCACACAGTCAGTTGTCCCATCCTCCATCTCAGCAAATACTTTTATTTCTGGTTCACTGCCTGAAATTTCAACCATTCTAGTTAAAGTAAAGAACCTGACAAGAGACATGTACATCAAAAAGAAGTGGCCAGTATATGAATTCCCATACAATACTTTATTAGCTTACTTTGATATCAAGTGTTTTTTAGATACTGTCAAAAATAAATATGATTTCTTAGAATTTTTGAATGACAAATCACATTTCTATATCATTTACACTGATGGATCTAAAACTGCTGATTACGTTAAAGCAGCATATTATGACCCACAAAAGAGAATAACCAAATGTTTTAAAATGCCAAATAGTTGTAGTATATTCACTGCAGAAGGTTGGGCTATACTAGCTGCTCTAACATATGTAAATACTATTGTAAATAATAATGAACATGGTGTAAGCAAAAATGTAAATAGTGTAAATAATATATTAGTTGTAAGTGATTCCAAAAGTGTTCTAACTAGTTTAAGTAATTGTAACTTTAGTTATAAACAAAATTATATTGTACATAGAATTAAGTACACTCTACAAAAGTTGGGAAAACATATAGAATTTTTGTGGGTTCCATCTCACAGTGGCATAGTTGGTAATGAGGTTGTAGATCTGGCAACTCGTCAGGATCACGACGAGGATATTACAGAATCTTTCAAGGTCCCTTTCACGGATTATTATGAACAATTTAAAACATTATTTAAGAAGATATGGAAGGATTATTGGGACGCAACAACAGAAACAAAAGGAAAATGGTATTCAGAATTACAGCAAGACTTACCAACAATGCCGTGGTACAATAAATTCAAATACTCCAGCAGAAAGTTCATAACCGTCATTAATCGCTTGCGATTTGGCCATTGTTTAGTCCCAGCTCATCTATGCAGGATGAGAATCATCAGTGAAAGCAAATGTACCTATTGTTCTGAAGAAAATGCGGATATAAAACACGTTATATTTGATTGTGAATCGTTTGCATAGACATATATTTAAGTGGACTAGAAATACCTACAAAAAAAAGGTGCATACCTACAACCTTGAACGGTACTCAAAATGGCTGCCAATGCTAGGGTTGTGTCAATCATGGAGCATAGTATTACTGTAACGAGTATCGAAACTGGTACTACATAATAGTATTACGAGTATTAGTAGATATCACGGTTGAATTATAATTAACAGTTCGTTGTAACAGAAAACCATGAGTAAATTTACTTTACTTCTGATACCTGAGAATAAAATTAATTTAAAGTGGTTTTCTGAACAAAATTAAAGAATGCAACGTTTGCGCTTTCGGTTATACCTGCAGGGCTATTGCGTATCTTTTTAAATGTTAGTAGCTATCATTGTGTCCATCGATTAACTGTCAAATGGTTAGTTTAGTATACCAAACCATAACCATTCGACAGCTAATCGATGGACTGTAGGTCTGTAGATTCTGGTAGGTATGCAGATCTTAGTGAAAAACAAATTCTTCTAATAGGAAGACGATTATGTTTCTATTATGATTAACATACTGACTGGTGGAGTAAAATAAAATAAGAATGATTTTTATTAAATCTGTTTATTGGTGTGATAATATCATTATGATGAATGATGTTTATTTTGCAAGAGGAGCTCGTGGCTTACCAAGAACTGCCACTCGGATCGATCTTTAGGTTAAGCTGCGCTTGCCTAGGTTGGTCTGTGGATGGGTGACCGCCCAGTATATGCCGAGTTTCCTCCGTGCCTCGGAAAGCACGTTAAGCTGTTGATCCCGGCTGTCATATAAAGATCTTTGACAGTCGTTACAGGTAGTCAGTAACCTGA